>CM052708.1:86004360-86074037 GCA_028551405.1 Uromys caudimaculatus | reverse complement strand
TTTTTGTTGTTCCAAATGAATTTGAGAATTGCTCTTTCTAAGTCTATGAAGAATTGAGTTGGAATTTTGATGGGGATTGCATTGAATTTGTAGATTGCTTTTGGCAGGATGGCCATTTTTACTATATTAATCCTTCCAATCCATGAGCATGGCAGATCTTTCCACCTTCTGAGTCCTTCTTCAATTTCTTTCTTCAGAGACTTGAAGTTCTTGTCATACAGATCTTTCACTTGCTTGGTTAGAGTCACACCAAGATACTTTATATTGTTTGTGACAATTGTGAAGGGTGTCATTTCCCTAATTTCTTTCTCAGCCTGTTCATCCTTTGAGTATAGGAAGGCTACTGATTTGTTTGAGTTAATTTTATATCCGGCCACTTTGCTGAAGTTGTTTATCAGCTGCCCTGGTGGAGTTTTTCGGGTCACTTAGGTATACGATCATATCATCTGCAAATAGTGATAATTTGATTTCTTCCTTACCAATTTGTATGCCTTTGACCTCCTTTTGTTGTCTAATTGCTCTAGCTAGAACTTCAGTTACTATATTGAATAGGTAGGGGGAGAGAGGGCAGCCTTGTTTAGCCCCTGATTTTAGTGGGATTGCTTTGAGTCTCTCTCCATTTAGTTTGATTTTGGCTACTGGTTTGCTGTATATTGCTTTTACTATGTCTCCTGCCTCAGCCACCGCTCTTTCTATGCCCGTCTACCTCAGTCCCTGTGACTTGCAGGTTCGGGGCAGTTCCTGGTGAGCTGTGGAGCTTGTCTTGGGCCCACTCCCGGCTTTTCCAAGCTGCTGGGAGGGTATCCCTCTCCCGGTGCTAATCGGCTATGGAGCCCTGTGGCCCAAGCTGAGGTCCCCCGCCGCCCGATGGAGGCCGGAAGTTCCTGTCCCTCAGTCTCTGTATCCCGCGGAAACCAGGCAGAATCAGTGAGTGCTGGCACTCATTTTGCCCCCATTCGGGGCTTTTCCACGCTCCTGGGCGAGTAACCTTCTCCCGGTGGATGCTGCTTGACTATGGAACCCTGATGGCCCAGGCAGATGTCTCCTGCCTCAGCCACCGCTCTTGGGATCCAGGGGGTTTCTATGCCCGCCTACCTCAGTCCCTGTGACTCGCAGGTTCGGGCAGTTCCTGGTGAGCTGTGGAGCTTGTCTTGGGCCCACTCATTTTTGCTACCTGTTGGATGGGCTGCTAGATGAGGGAGATAATGCTTCACCCAGTATGTATGAGTTTTTTTCCCCCCTACCTATAGCTATCTCCCTCTTCTTCCCAGAATGTAAGGAGAGAACTGCATGAGGATTGTCTGATTTTTATTCTCTAAGGAGACAGTGACAGAGCAATAAACGTTCCTCTGTGGCTTTACCTTTGCAAGGTTTAACAAGACCAATTTTATCTGTTCTCCACTACTTCATTTATTTCTGCCTTATTGAATTTCTTTTCCAACCTAGGTGGGTTTTGGTAACTTTCAGGTCTTTTCTGGATATTAAAACTTAATTCCAGCCAGGCGTGGTGACACATGTCTTTAATCCCAGCACTCTGGAGATAGAGATGGGCGGATCTCTCATGAGTTGCAGGCCAGCCTGGTCTACAAAGCGAATGCCAGGACAGCCAGGGATGTTAACACAGAGAAACCCTGTCTCACTGTCTCAAGAAAACAAAACCCCAAAAACCAAACCAAACCAAACAAAATAAAAACTAACAAAAATCTTAATTCAAATTTATACCTTGAATCTTAATCTTGATTTAAATCTCATCTCTTCCGAATGTAAGATATATTTTCAGTATGTGTCTTAATTTTTAATGCTCACACAGCTACCACCCAACAGAATGTTTTACCTCTATAATTGAAGGGAAACGGTAGGTTCTGCATTAGTCTTCTTATGTTACTATAACAAAATACCCAAGGTTAGGTAATTTATAAAGAAAGAGACTTATTTAGCTCACAGTTCTAGAGGTTCAAGAGCATGGTGTTGGTGTCTAATTGCATCACAGTAGTGGGTCTGTATAAGATTACATCAAGGAAATGCCAGGCTGCCTTGTAAGAGCCTAGTCTCACTGGAACTATCCATTCCGATGAGTCCTCAGTTTGTCATTTCTAGAGGTGCTGTTCCATATCCTGTTATCTCCCACAAGGTCTCATCTTAGTACTGTTGGACTGAGGACCAAGGTACCAACACAAGGACATTTAGGGGACAATTCAAATCCTATCTAAACCTTAGCAAGCTATTTGGGTACTCTATTGTTGTGTTCACTAGCCTTGTGTCTGCACGAGTATAGAAGAGGCCACGTTGGAATGGCTGTGAGTGGGGGAGGCAGTGCTCTTTCTTGCTTTCAGTCCTCATTTCATACATGTGCTCTCTGAGATTTGAGAACATAATTAAGAACTATGAAGGCATCCTTTCTCTGATGAGATGGCCTATTTGCTCACTTTCCTATGCCATGTATGTGACTTCACTATCATGATGTATACTTTCCCTTGCCTTTTCTACAGGTGACTAGGAACTCTGCTCAGAGTTCCTAGTAGGCCATTTTTCCTCCTTTCCCCCACTTCTAAATGCCCATTCTCCTTTCTGAGTCACTGCCACACATGCTGGATAAATGAAGACTCTCTCTTATTTTCCAGTACAGCCTCGTCTGAGCTCCTGACCCTTCCAGTCAATATCACCTAATGGAGATAAATAGTCTTTTTGTCTGTCTCCAGGTAGACTGTGTCCAGGGCTTCAGAGTGGGTGCAGGAATGTGTCATGCATGGAACCAAGAGATACTAAGCACAAAGCCTAAGTTGACCTTATAGTTTAAGGGCAGGGACAAAGGTACAGGTCCTCAAGGGCCACAGAGAAGCCCCCAGGAGTGGGAGAAAAGCCAATAAGCAGTAAAATGAAGATGCTCTCTGGTTTTATGCTTCAAACAGTATCTTAAACCAGGCTCATGGCCTGCCTTTCTATCGCTTGCTGGAGATGCTTGACCTGCTGGAAAGTATCAAAGGTTTGTTTTCATTCCTGCAGCAGGATCCATGCCCTGGCTCAAGCCATGCTGTACCCCTTAGACTTTCTCACAGATGTCTACCCTGCCCAGACATTCAGTGGCGCTATTCCCTGGAACACTGTGTGAAGTCTTTTTACAGGTTTAATTAACTTTTATTTTTATTTATTTCTTTTACTTTTGAGCTTGTAATTACATTATTTCTCCTTCCCTTTACTCCCTCCAAAACCTCTCATGCACACCTCCTTGCTCCTTTTCAAATCAATAGGCTCTATTTTTATCAATTGTACACACACACACACACACACACACACACACACACACACACACACACAACCAAATGAGTCTGTGTAATGTGTATGTTTGCTTTTCAGGTCTTACCATTTGGATAAGCAATTCATGTGCTATTCCTTGGAGAAGACTTTGTCCTGCTCTCAGCATTCCTTAGTTGCCTGTAGGTCTTTGTCTAGGGTTGAGGCCTCATGGGCTTCTCCCGTTCACTTTAGCACACCATCTTGTTGTCCTTGTTATTTGTGTTCAGCTCATGATCAGGCAGTCGTGTTGGTAAGACTTTATGGCTGTGACTTCTGGGAGTCTTCGGACATACAGACTCACAGCAAATGCTCTGTTCCTCTGGCACTTACAAATATTTCTGCCCCCGTGTCTTAGTTTGGGTTTCTATTGCTGTGGAGAGATGCCATGGCCAAGGCAACTCTTATAAAGGAAAACATTTAACTGGGGCTGGCTTACAGTTTCAGAGGTTTTGTCCATTATCACCATGGTAGGAATCATGTCAGCATCCAGGCAGACATGGTGCTAGAGGAGATGAGAGTTCAACATTTTGATCCTAAGGTCATAGCAGAAGACTGGGTGTAGCTTGAGCATACATAAGACCTCAAAGCCTGCCTCCACAGTTACACACTTCCTCCACCAAGGCCACACCTACTCTAACAAAGCCTCACATCCTAATAGTGCCTATGGGCTTATGTGGGCTAATTCCATTACACCCTTCTTCCGGAATGATTCCCAAGTCTTAGGTGAGGGAGCTGTATTACAGATGTAGTCCTTACCACTAGGCTTCACAACTCTGCATTTTGATCAGGCAGTTTTCTGTAATGGCCTCTGTCTATTGTCAAAAGAAGTTTCCTTGATATGGAGCACATTTTTAATTCCTTTAAAAATATTTATTTATTTATTGCATATGGGTGTTTTGCCTGCTTAAATGTCTGTGTTCTACATGCATGTCTAGTGCCCATGGAGCTCAGAAAAGGATGTCAGATCACTTAGAACTGGAGTGACAGATGTTTGTAAGCCACTACATGGGTCCTAGCAAATTAACCTGGGACCTCTGCAAGAGCAACAAGTACTTTAACTGCTGAGATGTCTCTTTCCCACCCTAGAATTCTATCTGTATTGTCACTGTACAAATCTGATATTTAAAAAAAACACCATATGCTTTTTGTCCTACTGGACTAAATATTACTAGCATTCCTTTCTTCGAAGGAACCCACCTACAAATCACTTTCATAATTTGGTTCCATTTGGTTTAAAACATGGTTGACTTGTTAATTATTCTGTTGAATTTAGTTCTGACCTCTTTGCCTCTTCATGTCCTGACTCTCGAGTGAGGCTGGCTTCAGCACCCATTTCTGTATAATCAAAGCATTGGAAGTAGTCTTCCGCATGAGGCTCAGTAGGCTCAGATCCTGGGAAGGCAGGGGCCAGCAGGGTACTATTGTTTCTCTTTGGACACCTCACCAGAGTGGTGGCTTATGCCACCATGCAAGAATTAGCCACCTGTACCTGACTCCCTGGGTCAGAACTGAGCCCTCTTGATAGCCCCAGATAAGCTACATCCTGTACTGTGGGAAATTGGGAGGACTGTCTGTCCCTGTTCTGTCCTATCCAACCACTTCAGATGTAGAGCTTAGGCTCTCTTAAAACACAAAATAGGCTTGAATTCTGAGTAGCCCAAAATGAGAGATGTTGTCCAGAGCCAGAGTAGGCCCTAATGATCTTCCCAATCCACTGATGCCTCTCTCAGCTCCTGAAGAGCCTGGAAAAAATAACAATTTATAAACCACGAAGACAGTGGCAGGGATTCAGTGGTTAGAAGTCACTGTGGGGTGAGTCATAGTCCTGGAAACCTCAGGTAAGCTGAGAGTAGGGTGGTTGGCTTGAGTGTCAGAGTACACTCTTGCCGCCTAAGTGCTACCATGTCCATATTCTTGGAGCTCCTATGTTTCTGGAGATCATAAGATAATAATCTCCTTCTAGAAATTTCTGTTAGAAAAGAAAAAGCCTCTTGGCCTCCTGACATAGTTCTCTCTGTGCCCTGTAAAGAACTTAGGTGATGCCCACCCTCAGTGCTCCAGCTTTACACCCTGTTGTGACCTGAGGTAGGGGAATGCTTCTTCATCTTGTCCTGCATTCTTCTTCCAACTAGCCTCCTCTCCCCTAGGACTTGAACTCTGCACTGTATTCTCAGAGCTCAGGTTCCCAAGCATCCAAGTCAAATAAGTCTTTTGAAATCCAAAGGATACCCAATTTGCCTTTAAGTACAGGACTCTGGCAATCACACTCAGAAGTAGAAATTGAACTCTTTGTTCTGATCTGATGTTCCCCCCCTCACAGGAGTGCTCGGAGAAGACAGGTTTCTCTGAAAGGTGGAGAGAGGGTCCAGGGCCAGAGATGTCTGGGAGCTGCTTTCTTGTAATATTTAAAGATACTATTTCACTACGTTTTACTTTTAAGGTTCTACATTTTTATTAATATTCTCTGAAGGGCTTATTAAAATTTGAAGATTATGGTATGAAATTATTAAAGATGACTTTATAGATGGCAACGTATTTTAAAATCCAGATATTAAACTCCATCAAAAGAAGCTTGGTCCAAGATGAGACACATTTGCAGAAAATCAGCTCATGACCGCACACAGCCAGCACAAGGGAAGCCATGTGCCTATTTCCTCTGCCATACCTACTTTGCTGTAGCGCCCCAGCCTGGGACTGCTTGGCTGCTGTCATCCTTCTGATTGAGGGTCTCTCATCTCCCCTCCCACCATAAGCCTCTGGGGGTAAGTAAAGCACGAATAAAGGAAGGCAGGGCAGGGGTGTGGAGGGAGATGGGCAAGGGACAGCTGATGGCTGCCAATACACTTGAAGCAAACATTTCTGTGTCTGCTCTCTTGTGGCCTGCAGCCACATAATGGTGGACCTGGGATGATTCTTGCAGCTGGGTAGACAACAGCCTTGGGAAGTGTTAGAGCTAAGAACAGGAGAGAAGGTCTGATTCTGGAGGCAACAAAGATGGACTTGGCTGTGGTCTCAGTCCGTCTTGGATGGAGCCTGCTATCCTCTCTCTAGGAGTGCCTGGGCTGGGCTTGCAGCCCATGTTGTAAGGGCTAATTAGGCAGGAGACCATGGCTTGACTTGTGAAGAATAAACTCAGCCCTACACAGAGAGAACTGGGTAGTTAGGCTGAGTGTCAGCACCATCCTTCAGTGTTCTGAGTACCCAGGGCTTCTATGTAGAGCCAGGATAATGCTTGACCAACACCAGGGGCCAGCCTCTGCAATTCAGTGGCCCTCAAGGGAGGCTTGGCCTAACTCAGTGCTGACCGTTCTGTCTTTGCTGGCCTGATGCTAAGTCCACCTGAGGAAGAAAATATATGGTAGGCAAACTCAGAGTCCCTCCTATGTCTTAGCTGGTGGGAAGAGCATCAGAGTTCTGCTCTTCAACAGTGACCCCAGAACTTCCTAATGTATTGCCTGAGGGTAGTGCTATAGTTTCCTGACCCTCAGTGTTCTAATATGTGCAAAAGACCCAATGATACTCTCCCTACTAGAACTGTGATGGCCAAATGACCTGCCAGTTAAGGAACTGTAGCATTATTCTGTCACTAGGTGGTGTTTTTGTATCTGTTTGTGTCCCTTCTACCTCATCCCCAGGGATCTCCACCCAGCATTGGGTGGAGAAAATGCAGGGGGACCTGTTGTTTCGGATAAGAAATGGAAACTTCTTCTGCCACCCCCTTGTGCTTATATCTGAAGGGAAGACTTGTTTAATCTAGAATGTCCTGCAGTTTTGACTTCTTATGAATAGAGAGTTGTTTACAGCATTTGAGATTTGTGATTACAAATTAAGGCCTTGAGTCCTGATCCTTGTCTGTTCTCTGGGTTGCATTAAGCCGATCAGGAGTCTTGGGTCAGCTGGTGCCAGCTCTTCTGGCTGACCTCAAGACCTGAAATTCTGGCCTCAGAAAAAGAAGGCAGAGCACCAGTTCTTGCTGCAATTCAGATATCTGTAAGGGAGCCCAAAGAATCAGAAGAGGGTGGCCATTTTGTCCTCCCCAGAGCTGTTACCCACTGAAACAGACTCTCAGCTCTGCATTAGCAGCTGCCTGAAGACTAGACTCCCAGAAAGAGGCTTTACCGTTTCAGAAAATGATTTATTCTGTAAAGTTAATGATCTGGAACGGTAGATTGGCCTTGGTCAAAAATCAATTTTTATTATTTGGTGAAGGGCTGGATAAAGTCTCTCTTTCATTATCAGGCCCACAAACGGCAATCCCAAATTATCCCTTTCCAAGGACACAGCTGCATTTGGTTTGGGGTTCAGGCACATCCACGAGGTTTTTTTTTTTTTTCCCTTTCATTAGTTCCCAAAGCTTAAACCCATACCCAGTGATGACTTGTGTAACTCACTTAAAATAAATCAGCTGGATTTGGCTCCCACCTATGGTGGGGACTCCTGGATGGGAGTCACAGAGAGTGGTTATTAGCGGTTGTGTGCTCTGTGCTGCCCAGGATATAGCAGGTGGCTCTGAGTGGTCACAGTGACTCACTGCCCTGGTGCTTGTCAGGGGCTCCAACTAGCCCCAGGACTCTCACAAACCACAGTTCAACCGACTTTTGCAACATGGAGGAAGGAGGAGGAGGAGGAGGAGGAGGAGGAGGAGGAGGAGGAGGAGGAGGAGGAGGAGGAGGAGGAGGAGGAGGAGGAGGAGGAGGAGGGGGAGGAGTTGTTGTGTGGCCTCTGTTTAACAGGGTAAGATGGAAATCCAGAGGAAGGAGATGCCAGCTGGGGGCTGCCACAGTAGGACCACGTGGCCATCTTGTTTCTCATGCTCCAGGTTCCTGTTCAGCACTTCTTTCTCGCTGTTGAGCACTGCTGAAAAATCCTGTCCCCTCTTACCACCACTGGGCAGAAGTCATGTTGTCATTCCTGGGCAGTTTTTCCTTTTCACACCCGGGAATCAACCCAACTTCCCAGTCCCATGCCTAGCCTTCCAGCCTCTCAGGTCTGTGAATAGACTTCACAGTTTGCTTTCTTATCCCCTTTCCCGTGCCTACAGTGATCCTGCACCTTTGCTTTAAGCATGTTTACTTAGTGAGTGCAGCAGCATCTCATCCTGAGCCCCTCCCTGTAGACCTGTATCTGGGCTCCACAGTCATGCATGACTGCCTCTTTCCAAGGTTCTGAACTTCTTGGGGCTGGCTCTGACTTTTCTGTGTCTCCAAGGCTCAGAGCAATACCTGGCACACTCCAGAGAGGTGCTCTATAAACATTTAGAGGAAGAGCAAATGTATCTCTTTAAAGATACTTCCCTAGGGATCTCATCACTACTGACCTTGCCCTTTCCTGAATTTAAGGTTGTTCCATTTGCCATTCCTTAAGCCTTAGATTATAGCCAGCTATGTGTAGTTATAGCTGGTCTCCTGGGTCAGATATGAACTTCATCCTTCCTGCAAGGGTTCTGGCCTAAGAATATCTCAATACCCATGATGGTATGTGCTGTTTTCCCTGAGTACTCCTAGGGAGAAGTGTTTACCCCATATTTGTGTATGATCTGAATGACTTCCAAGCACATTGGCATATTCTTGCAGTGAGATAATTTCACTGTTAATAATCCAAACACTGGTGGCTGATGACTCCCTCAGTAAAGGCAGGATGTCAGACTTCTACTTGCACTTAGAAGAAAGCAGGTGTGTGCTCTATACAGCCATTCCTTGAGTCCTTTCTGGATGTTGCTTGCAAGAATTATCTCCATTCTCTGTCTCCCTGCCTTTCTTTAGAGCCCCAATTTTCACTCTACGCATTGCACCCCAGGGCTTTATAAATCACATGGCTTCCCAAGGATCTGAGTCCATGGAATATGCTTCGGTCTTGCCAAGTCAAAGAGGGCCCTGTGCAAGGAAGAGACAGTTTACACTGCACCATCTTCTTACCTTGTCCCTGCATCCCAGTCTGTCTGGACACCCCTATGGTGCCAATGAAACAACTTTTATTTGCAGTTACATTGTCCTTGAAGGCAAAGGCAAAGGCAAAGGATGACATCAATCAAGGCAGCCTTAATGTCTTCATCTTTCTTTCTTTTTCTTAGAAACTCATGTGCAATTGATTCAGCAAAGTCCTAGGTCAGAGAAGGAGTTTCTGTTGATGGAGACAGAAGTAGAATAGATCCAAAAATCTCAATTTGGGCATGATAGTGACCTTTTGATCTTTAGAACCTGATTCTATGGATACTTTTAATTTGGTCACTTAAGTATTTTTCTTCATACATAAGACCCATGCATATGAATATTTGATAACTGTAGTTTCTTTCAGGTTTTTTTTTTCAGAGAAAAATGCCAGATATCTCCTGTAAGTAACACCGTGAGGATGGTCACAGAGGAGTTGCTAAGGGTGAGCAGGTAGGAGCAGAAGTGTGTGCAGGGTCACTGCTGGGTGCTGAATTTACAATAAGAGCATATTGTGGAAGAGAGCAAGCAGGTCAATGATGACTAAGTGACTTTGTGTTCCTGAATCTTCTCCATTGCCATGGTGAATGCCCACTTCCTGGGAAGTAGTGACCTGCCTTGTAAATCACTAAGATCCGTGGTCCCTAATCCGAGCTTATTATGTTGGCTATTGTACTTGTGTCCTTGACAACATGTACAAATCCTCTTTCAGTGTGGGTCTCCTTTTCTTTATCAACACTGATTTCTTTTCCATTTCTTCTGCAACCCCCATTTGCAACAGGAATGGCCGTATTTGTTAGCATTTCTTCTGTGTCTGCACACCTTTCAATATGTGCTTGTGTTATCCAGATTTTCCCCCCAAAATTTCATGGCAGAGGTAACCCAAGAAACAAAGCTAGCTAGAGTTGAAGCAGAGATGTTGGCTTCCCTAATAGCTCAGGATGTGTCCCCTGATCCCACTCCTATTTCTGGTCAGCCCCTTTATACAGTTTTTATATAGTGAGGCAGAAGAGATATACTCCAGCTTCCAAACAAGGAATATTGGTTAGAAAAGCTTGGGAGTATGTTAAACAGTCATTTCCTTTTATAGAAGATCAGACTTTAGAAAAACATCTGCAACAGATGTGAGTAGGAGTGCTAGAAGATGCTACTCAAAACAGAAATTTAAGCAACAGGGAAAATTGTAGGGTAGATAAATATATATGGGAAATGGAACTTAGTATGCATTTGTGTATATATTAATATTTCTAGGGGAAGAAAATTAAGATATATTAATGTAGCTGTCTCTGGCAAATACAATTGGGTAAACAATATACTTACTGGGAAATGTGAAAAAGTATATGAGACTATCTTTAAAATTTTACTAACATTTTAATTTACTCTTTGAAAATGTTATTTATCCAATGTGTTTTGACTTGTTTCTGTCTATCATTACCTCCCCAGATTCCTTCTAGTGTACTCACCTTGTCTCCCTCTGTACATCACATTCTACCTTTTTGTTATTATAACCTTTGGAATCCAATGTAGTTAAAACATTTAAGGAAAATTTAAAACTTATACAGAAGCAAGTGACAACATGCTTATCCTCTGTGAACCCATTATCCAAATTCCTAGATATTAACCACAGCCAACCTAGCTTCTTCTGGTTCTCTAGAACCATCTTGAGACAATTACAGATAAAAGATAAGGATCTGACATGTCACCAAAATCTAATTACTGCATGTAATAATTGAGCAACAATTTCTTGAGCATCAGTAGGTGGGCAATGTTCTCATGTCTCTCAACGTTTAACAAATGCTATTTAGTTTTGGAGTTTGAATTAGGCTACAATCAAAACTTGCATTGTGAAGTTGACAGATCCCTTCCAAGTCTCTCTTTTTTTCCCTCACTGTATTTTGTTCTTGAAGAGAATCGGTTATCTCCTCTGCAGTCTTCCACAGTCTGTTTGCTGTGTTCACCATCTTGGGGTTGTAACAGATGGCCATCTCTTATATTGCTTAAAATAGATCTAGAGGCCCTGACAGCTTTAGGGGAGAGTTAGTGGCAAGGTAGCTTCCTAGGTGGCATGGTGTCTTTAGGATACGTGTAATATCTGGATGCTTCTCATTCGTGATTAGCAGCCTGTGATGATCATGACTTAACCATATTATTTTATGGGCATTACAGCTTGGTACCAAACTAAGTTTACCACAGTTTTTGGGTGTAAGTTAAAAATATTGACTTTGAACAATATCACCTCATTGTCTATTTCACTAGTCAGTTTATCAATATATCTATCTAGATGCTTGATCTATATGATAGACTATATGCTTGATTCTTCCACTTAACAGGTTTCAAAACAGTGAGCTGATTGTTTAACTTCTTCTAAAGGTAGCCAAAGTTGTTTTCTTTCATGGAACCAAGGGCTGAATCATATTTAGTAGATTTCACACTGTTGTCATATTTGAAATGTTTGGGTCCATTCTAACCATTGTGTCCTTTGAACATCAGATTGCCTCCTCTTTGCCTGGAAGAATTTATTCACAGAGGCTTCTGAATCTTGTACCTATCACTCTACTGGGCAGTGGTTTCTTCCTTATTTTTAGTCTTGCAGGGTACAGCAGACTTATTATTTATATCCATATCAGGCATCTGCCATTTCTTCTGGGAACCTGTCTCTTTTCATGGAGACCATCCTCTGAGCAATATGGTTTATTTATTGGTATTGGATTGGCTCTTGTTTCTAGGTTTCTGCAGTGAAGAATTATGTCCAAACATCTTTGGACTCAACTTGTTATCATCTTAAGAAGGCTAAATGTTACAGGTGGGTAGAAGAAACATGCATACTTTCCCATTAGCAAAGCTTTCATTTTATTCATAGTTTTATTAGACTTAGGAGATGTGCAGTTTGTTTATAATTAAACATATCATGAGCTCATTGCCACCTCCAATTTGAATCCTGGATGGCAGAGCTCTCATTTCATTTAGTTATCTCAGTTGTTTGTATCTCATGTCTCTCTTGCTGAAACACCAAGGTCTTCTCCACCCAAATGGTTACGCTTGCATTTTCTATCATGTATGCAACAGAGGCTGAGACTGTAATATTCTATAGTTGTAAGAGAGAGCTGAAGTGTTCTGCAGTTTGGAAGCTACAGTGTGTGTGCATGCTGACAAGCTTGATTTGAGGACATAGGAGAATGAACACTTTGGATTTGAAATATTAAGAAACCCTTGGCCACTTCCACCCATGGCTTATTCTGCAGATTGGATCATGGTTTTTACTGTTTCTGAACCTGTCTTTGTAGTTGGTTGTTCTACTATATAGGGAGCTGTCTCTGGTAGCTGTAGAGGTCATCCTCCTAGTGACTCTAATGCAAGTGAGTTACATTGTAGCAACCTGGCAGTTTCAGTTAATCTTGCTGCCCTGAGATGCCCCCAAAGAGAGCTGAGTTTATCAATCCCTTAGGGGTAGAATAAATGGAATGAGCCTTCAACCACAACTATTGAAGTATACTACCTGATTTACATTGCTCATATATTTCTACCTAAACTCTTCTCTGTTGGTTGTCTGGATTGATTCCTGTCTTCACCTATACTATCTGTTATTTATCTTTGGACTCAACTTTTATCCTGTTAGGCTAAATGTTCCAGTGAGGAGGAAGAAACAAACACTCATGTTTTTCCATTAGCAAAGCTTTCTCTTTATTCGTAGTTTTATTAGACTTTCTCTGAAGAGGGAGTACAGGCATTGATTTACCTTGTATACTAGAGAGCAGGGCTGCTGTTCACTAAGGGTCTCATTCTCTATCACTTTATGATTATACTCTGTACAGTTAGTTGCTTTGTATAACCCAAGATCTGATTGTGACATGGTAGAAAGAGAATGAAGGCATAACAGTTCTAAGTCCTTTGTATTGCTTGTAAATATATCTGGAAAGAGATCTGTTGACAAGGCTACTTTCTAGGCTGGTATGTAACTCACACTAGATAATACATGTCCTGATTAGGTTTTATTGTTAGCCTGGCATAACTGAGAGTCATTTGGGACGAGAGAATCCCAAAAGAACAACTGGCTCACTCAGATTGCCCTAGAGGGCATGTCTGTGGAGCACTGTAATGATTCCTATTTGATAAAGAAAGGGCCCGTCATGGAAACTACCATTCCGAGGCAAGTGGTCCTGAAGTGTATAAGAAAGCCAACTGAGCATAAGCCAGTAATCAGCCCTTCCCATGGTTTCAGGTGCAGGTTCTTGCCTTGAGTCCTGGCCTGTCCCAGAGATAGATGGTCTCCATTTCCCCCTGTGAGTTGCAGTTGGGCATGGTGTTATCCCAGCAACAGAAAACAAACCAGAACAACACATTGTGTCTATTTCTCTTTCACAATTAGTAACCACTGATGTTCATAGGGCTGGAGTAGTAATTCATGAGTGATTGCAACATGGCACCATTCTGAGTTTATCATTTTCTTCATTAGAGTCTGGAAAATAGCTACACAGGAAAATATTACTTCATTGGCCTTGGATTTGCTTTGTGACATAGATTTTCCTTGTAACATACAAAGTAATTGAAGAAACAGCATGAGCTCAAAGTTAAGTCAAACAAGGGAGTCAGGTTTATTAAACACTTACTTTTTGGGTTCTTGGCACTCTCTTTGCTAATAATAAAGGGGTATTTTAGATCTTGCTTTTACTGTAATTGTCTGGGTCTTCAGTATCCATGGAATTGAGCAAGACATCTGTATCTTTTATTCCCTTAATATAGTGTTGTTTAATAGCTTCAAAACACAATTCTGCTTTTCTGACAATTGAAAAAGAGTACTTAGATGTTTGTGTCCAAATTTAAATACAAATGAAAATTCCTAACATGGTCCGCAAGGCCCTGTATGAGCCATTCTCTTTGCCCTCTCATATTATTTATTGCTCCAAAGACTTTCTATGTTTTTAAATTTTATTTTTAAGTAATTTCATACATGTATATAATATATTTTGATCACATACACCCTGCTGTCTCTCTTACCCCTCCCTCTGCTTCTAAAATCTTTCCTCTAACCAATAACTTCCTCTAATGCTTTCCTGTCTCTTTGTTGCTTTCTTTGTTTGTTTTGTTTTATGTTTGTGTGTGTGTGTGTGTGTGTGTGTGTGTGTGTGTGTGTGTGTGATGTAATAGTGAGTTTAATAAGGACTTCTTGCATGAAGCATAGACAGTTATCTAGTGGTTATATCTTTGAAGAAAATTGAATGAAGAAAAGAAACAATAAGGAGGCTGGAGATGGCTCAGTGGTTAAGAGCACCGACTGCTCTTCCAGAGGTCCTGAGTTCAATTCCCAGCAGCCACTTGGTTGTTCACAATCATTTGTAATGGGATCTGATGCCCTTTTATAGTGTGTCTGGAGACAGCAACAGTGTACTCATATACATAAATAAATAAATATTAAAAAAATAAATGAAAAGGACATGACTGGTCTCAGGGTTCAGCACTAGATGAATGAAAAGCAATTAAAAAGGAAAGACATGACAGATTCTAAGTATGGTGGAAGAGAAAGTTTCTTATAGATAAAAGGGAGAGCACAGTCAGAGGCAGTGACATCTGGTAGAGTCCAGAGTAAACATAACAAGACTGAGCCAGGCTATGTGGAGGTCAGAGAGAGAAGAGGGGAGAGCCAGACCAAGAGGCCAGGAGGTAAAGGGTAGATGAGAAAGCCAGGTAGCCAAATGGTTAGGTTATAAAGGGAAGAGCAACTGGGGAAAGGTCAGTTCTTGGGCTGGAGAAGTTTAGGGGAAGTGGGTGGGGTATGTCAGTCTGGAGAACCCTGTAACAGGTAGTGACTGAGGGATGCTGGGAGAACCTGGAACCAGAGTCCACTTTGATATGTTAATGGGTACCTCAGCCATTTGTCCTGGGTTTGAGACCTAACAAATATGACTCCATTTTTCAGGTAGCTCTTAATGTCCAGAGGCTTCTCCCAAGTTGCTCCCCTATTGATGATGGAATGTTGAGGGGCCCAGTATTGCCAGTAGCGTGTGAATGTTGTTCAGGTAACCATAGCTATGGTAATTTCATGAGAACAGTGGCCGTGACATGTCTGGAAGACAGGGTTTCACATCAGTCCTCCCCAACTTTTGGCTCTTACATTCTTTCTATTGTCTCATCCCTGAAGTACCAAGAGCCTTGTGGAGGTTGACACGGGTGTCCCAGTGACAGCTGAGCAGTTATTTATTCTCAGCATTTACCTGTTAAGAATCTTTGTATTAACTACTGCCTTCTACAAAAAGAAGCTCCTCTGACCAAGGCTGCAAGTAGTACTAACCAATGGGTATGCACACAAATATTTATGAGGAAGATTGATAGCACTTCTGTTGAGCAAGTAGCATTCACCCTTATGTTCTATGATCTCCCTACACTTGACATTTCATCAGGTCTACGTTCCAAGCATGGATTCCCTCCTGTGGAGTAGGCCTCATATCCAGTCAGAATGCAGTTGGTTTCTCTCTAACATCCCTACCACTCTTTCACCTGTGGACATATTGTACCCAACAGATTAGTATTGTAGCATGTGGATTCCACCACTGAGAAGACCACTGATGGATTTTCTTCCTCAGTGCCCTGCATAGAACCTTCAAGAAGAATAAAAACTATCCAGTAGGGAGAAAGTTTCCAGTTCAGTTTCATCTTGATTTCTCTTTAGCTGGTCTACACCTGAAGTGTGTGTTGTTTTCAAGAATATGCATCTTAGCAAACAGTCTGCTGAGCAACCAAGACCAATGGCAGTAGGTTATATGACTGTGTTTCTTTCTCCCTACGCCCTCCTGGGGAAAATTGAGAAGTCCTCTCTATATGAGATTTGGGTATAGTATAGAAGTTAAGTTAAATTCATATTTCCTAAATCGAAGGAGAAGAAACATTTGCATCCCCTTTCCTTATGTGGTTGGGATATGTCAAGTCTTGGACTTCATGGGAAATTTGCAAAGGCTTGTTTAGGTTATATTGCAAGGAGGCAGCCTTGACCACCAATCCACAGGGACGTGTCACTATCTTGAACAGGGATTTCCATTTGAACCTATGAGTACTGGGAGAAGCATTGTTTTAGTATAAAGATAATCATAATATTTGGACAGTAAAGGAATCATTTAATATACATTGATTTTGACTTTATATGTTAGCCTATAGTTAACTGTAGTACTGGTGTGTCAATATAATATCCTGCGGTAGGATAGGATGGAAATGGTTTCTGACATTTATACTCACTTAACTTTAGGACCTTGGATAGAGTAACTGTCCTCATCGAGTCCACCTTTCTTATCTGTAAACATGACTGCTAATATCAATTTTTTAAGTCCTTGAAATTCAAGGACTCCATGGAACAGCCACGGCACACAGAACTGTGAGTTTTCTTCACAACCTGGATTTTTGAATAAGGATAGTTCCTGCCTAGGAGCTCCACACACACACTAACTTTTCTCGTGTAGAATTACTGAAGGCATGATTAATCATCCACTGACCCCTAACGGTACCTAGCAGCTCTGACAGAAAAAGTCTACTCACTCTGTTTCTCGCTTTGAAGTAGTTTCCCACTGTCTTGTATACCCCCCTTCCAAATCTTGCCTCCTCTTCTCGTACGTCTCTCACCCATCCTTTATTTCCCCTTTCCTCCCTCCACTGACGTAGAGCACGATCACATGACACATAGTGACATGTCTTTTGATATGGGTTTCATTAAAGTACTAATGCTACATGCCTTGGGACACCCTGCTCTGGGAGCTTTGCAGAGTTTCCAAGATGAAATCTGATGATATTCTGTTTCTTTTATTTATTAGAAACTCGATGAGTTTGGTTCTGTCACAGTGTAGGGTACTTAGAGAGACCACATTCCATGACAAATTCACTTACTTAGTGGCTTGTGCTCTGTGTTTAGGGACAGTGGTTGGAGGGTTGGCAAGATTGCTTGGCAAGGATACACAGCCTTATTTGTCCCTCTAATAAAAAGATAGTTTCTTTCTCGCTAAGCCCTCCTGGGAAAAATTGAGAAGTTCTTTCTATATGAAATTTGAGTACAGAAATTCAGTTAAATTCATATTTCCCAAATTGAAGGAGAAGAAAGATTTGTATCCCTCTTCCCGCGTGTGGTTGATAAATTTCAAGTCCTGAACTTCACACTAGCATGAAAAATTTTCAAAGGCTAAGTTAAGTTATATGAAGCTTCATTTTAAACTAATCTACAGAGCTGTTAGACTCATGTATTCATCCATCTATCTAGCAAGCCAGCCACCTGTGACTAAATCACATATCTGTCTGTTCGCATGTTAGTACCATTTGTTAGTACCATAGATAATATTTATTAATTAAACTATTTCCTGTGTTTTAAAATTTTTGTTATTCTGTGAAAAACGTATAGCCTGGAACTCATTGTGTAGGTGAGACTGGCTTCAAATTTGCAGGGACCTGCTTGTATTTGTCTCTTTAATATTGAGATTAAAGGCATGGGCTACTACACCCAGGCTGCATGCTTATAAAAAACAATTTTGAGTATGCTGTGTTGCATGTACGGTGTATATACTTGTTAGTATGGATGTGTGCATGCCTATGTGCAGGTGGGCCTGCATGTGTGCTGACTGTTGACATCAGGTGCCCTTTCTTGGTTTCTCTATACACACACACACACACACACACACACACTGAACATGACACTAATCAATTTGCTTGAATGGCTGGCTGCAATCTGTTTCCCTCTGCTGGTGCCTCTCCCAGCTCTGAGATTACATATATGTGCCACCACACATGGCTTTGTCTGTGGCAGCTGGGAATACCAAATCAGGTCTTCATGTTTTCACAGTGAGTTCATTATTGACAAGACCATTTTCCCAGAACCTTGTTCTGTGTTCTCGTGGAGATTTATCCTAGGAACTCACAGGAAATATTGAACACATTTCATTCAGATTATTCCACCAAGGGTTCATCCTCTGGCAGAGAAGTGGGCATGGGAAGCCAAACTAGCTAAAGACTTTCTCAGAGGCCCCAATGAAAGGGCAAAGGGAGTTTTTCTTTGTCCAGGAGTGGACTTTGCAAGGCTGATCTAGAGAGTGGTGCCAGTGCCTTGAAGGAGTCAAAGTTGTTTGTGGCTTCTGGGCACCCAAATCTTCCCCCTGGGTTGTGGTTGTCAGTCTGTAGGTAGCTGTGTTTGAGGTATCCCATGTTCTTTTTACTCGACTTAGCTGTCTACTGACCTTGGCAGTTTCCACCCCTGAAAATAGTGTATGCAATGCTGTACTTCTCAATAAACTTGCTTGACATGTCATCAGCTTAGACAAGACCTCCTAGTTCCAGCCATTGCTTTTGTCTTCTTTATCTTGTTTTCTCATGCTCAGACTTCTGATCAACACCTCACCATTTGCAACCCTTACTCCTGGTAGTTTGGGTTAAGTACGTATAGGCATGCAGATCTGAATCAATCCGGAGTCTGTTTTTTTGAGTCCCAATAGGTGGCGAGCTCCAGAAATATGCTGGTTGGGTCAGTAGCATGCATAACTCATCCTTGAAAGACCCGAGACAGCTATGGAACTCACAGAATTTGTGGAAGATTCCAGTATCTAGAAAAACATATTTTTATCATCAAAATTCCACTTGGCAGATCTGAGCTTAGGGTGCCTGCAGGGTGAATTTCACTGGGGATTTGGTTTCAACATGGATTTTTAAGACATAGCACTTGACATCACTGAAACAAGGGTGATCCCACTGGCAAGCTGGCAAACACAGTATCTGAGGAGAGCACACTCTAGGACAGAGTGTCACCAAGACGCCCTTCTATCACCTGTCTTGTTGAGATGAGGCCTTGTAGGGATCCTCAGTAGCAAGCACCTGGGTCTGAGGTCAAGCCTCCCTTGCTTTTTTTCACAGGCACACGTTCTCTCCTGTATTGTCTTATTTAATCTGGCCAAGACATCAGCTAAGGGAGTACTTTGAGAAAAAGTACAGTGAACACCTATATATCTGTCACTTAGATCCAATAATTGTTACCATCCTGTCGAATCTGCTTCTTGCTGTATTTTGTTCCCCTGAACTGTTTGAAAGGAAATTGCAGGCATCATAAAACTTCACCTCTAAATACTTCAGCATGGGTCTCTTAGAAATAAAGAGCTTCTATCACAAAATCACAGTGCCATTTCCACACCTGAGAAAATTAATAATTCCCCATAGGAGTTAAAACACAGTTCAAATTATTCCTAAAATGTCTTTTCTGGCTTATTCCTTTGCTTTCTCAAGATCAGGATCCAATTAAAGTTCATACCTTGAAATTTCAATTTTTTTAAGGGACATAAAAGCCACTCTCCTACCCACAAGGTGGAG
The DNA here is from genome assembly GCA_028551405.1 of Uromys caudimaculatus. NCBI lineage: Eukaryota > Metazoa > Chordata > Mammalia > Rodentia > Muridae > Uromys > Uromys caudimaculatus. The sequence continues at coordinate 86,054,496 of CM052708.1, read as the reverse complement.
ATGAAGAGAGGTCAGTTAAGGAATAGGCTATGAACTGGGAGTTCTGGATCATGAGGCAGGAATCCAAGCCAACAGATTCCATCATATGGGAAGTTCCGAGACTTAGTATTTTAGATACTGTCCAATGATTGCTGACCTTTAATTTTATCAAATGTAAGTAATCAGAAAAGAGTCTATCATCTGACAGTACCATTGATTAACTAACCAGTGACATTTTAACCCTAATGTAAAGGTCTTGGTTTCAGAATATAAGATATTCTGGCAAACATCAAGAGGTCTTTGGCCCTGCTCTACATCTGTTAGATGGCTGAGCTGGTACATGAGGGGTAGAGGGGCTTCATGTCAAGAGAGACTTGTCAGCTGTGAGAATATAAAAGAGGTTGGAGCAGGATGTGGTAACCTTAGAGATTTTCATGAGAAATATTAATCCTGTCCCGCTTCTCTTGGCATCTGCAAGTGAAAATATTGTACATCTCAACCAACATTTTATCATAAAAATTTCAAATTTCCGCCAAGGGTTATATAGTTTTATAACCCTTGTTATGCTTATGTTACGCCATCTGGTTGGCTCTCCCTCCTAGTTTCATCACCCATTTCTCAGAAGTGGGGTGTTGAGGTGATTTGAATATGCTTGGACCATGGGAAGTGGCACTGTTAGGAATGTGTGGCCTTGTTGGAATAGGTGTGGCCTTGTTGGAGGAAGTGTGTCACTGCATAGGTGGACTTTGAGGGCTCCTAGTGCTCAAGTTCTGCCCATTGCAGAAGGGAGAGTCCTCTTCTGACTCTCTTCAGATCAACTCTAGGCTTCTCTAGCACTATGTCTGCCTGTACACTGCCATGCATCCTGCCATTACCCGATCCTCTGAAACTGCAAGCCAGCCCCAATTGAATGTTTTCCTTTATAAGAGTTGCCTTGGTCATGGTGTCTCTTCACGGCAGTGAAACCCCTAAGACAGGTGTGATTGTGCATTGGTCTCCCACTCCATGTAGGACACCACTACAAGCTGTTGTTTTCCCATATCACCTGACTGTGAACTCTCCCTTTATCCCCACATCCCAGTATGCTGGATGAAGGCTTTTTATGCTGCACAGCAGGGTGAAGACTGTCCAAGTTCAGCTCACAGATCATGGGCTCCCTCGGGGTTTTGTTTGTTTCTATTTATTTTTCTTAAGACAGAGTTCCTCTACTTAGCTTTGGCTATACTGGAACTCACTGCATAGACCAGATTGACCTTGAACTCCCAGAGATACACCTGTCTCTGCCTCCCGAGTGCTGGAATTAAAGGCATATGCCACTACACCTTCCTTCAGGTATTCTTAATGGTTCAGTCATATGGTTGTGACATATGTACACACATAGAACACATACAACATGGAACCATGTACCCAGCTGCATTTCTGCACAGGCCTGCCTTGTGTGAGAAAAATGCATGTCCAGCTAAAATAGTTAATATAAATATTGCTGAACAAATGAGATAGCCTTTTGGAGATGAAAGGAACATTAGATCAGACACAGGTGATGATTTGCTTTCCTACAAAGAAAAGAATCTAACTTGGTTTGGACCAGATGGTCTTACACCCATGCATAACAGGGTAAGGCCAATATACCCATCTCTGTAGTTTCTTAGTCCCCTTACCAGCCAGACAAGGTCCTAGAATCACATACTATCTTATGAGACAGGGTGTGTTCTGAGATGCTCTGAAGTGTCTGATTTTTGTGTGTTTCTATCTTTGAGAGTGGAGTGTCTCAGGACCGCAAAGGTGGCCTCTTTCTGTATGTACATAGAGATCTATCTCTCAAAGCCTCTACCTAGAGCAGCCAGCAATTGGCATTCATGGAGAGAAAACAAGGTCTATTTACATAATGTACTGGCTAGTTTTGTGTGTCAACTTGACACAAGCTGAAGTTATCACAGAGAAAGGAGTTTCAGTTGAGAAAATGCCTCCATGAGATCCAGCGGTAAAGCATTTTCTCAATTAGTGATCAAGGGGGGAGGGGCCCTTATGAGTGATACCATCTGTGGGCTGGTAGTCTTGGGGTCTATAAGAAAGCAGGCTGAGCAAGCCAGGGGAAGGAAGCAAGCCAGCAAGCAGCATTCCTCCAGGGCCTCTGCATCAGCTCCTGCTCTTTGACCTGCTGGAGTTCCAGTCCTGACTTCCTTTTGTGATGAACAGCAGCATGGAAGTGTAAGCCGAATAAACTCTTTCCTCCCCAACTTGCATCTTAGTTGATGTTTGTGCAGGAATAGAAACCCTGACTAAGACACATAGGTTTAGGAGTGGGGGGTGCAAATGGAAACAAACTTGAGGATTCAGTCTGACAGAGCTGAGCCAGACACTCTTGACTAGAGGCTTAAACCACAGTGGACTGTCTGAGCACAGGGGAACATTCGATTCCCCTTTCAGAAGTGGCTTTCAACACTGGAGGATTCTCTACTCTTAATCAGATGTTGGTCCAAAAATCTTATAGGATGCTACATGGGGACTTCTTAGAACTTAGGATTCAAGAGAAAAAGGAACCCCCCATGTAACTGGAATCCTGTCCTAGGGACCTTGTTGGAAGCTCCTGGAAAGTTTAGGCCAGTGCTTAGATTTCTGGAGAAGTCACAGCTATTCTGAGTCTGGCTCTCAGTTCTTTTGTGTCTACCTGGCATGTATTAACTGTGGGGCAGGGAGAAGTAGTCAGTTATGTCTTGCGGAGCAGCATTGAGGGTACCTACCAGAGGTGGACAAGTCATAGGCAAGCTAATCAAAGCCATGCCAGACAACTCCTTTCTTCATGAAATTCCCACCGGGGCTTAGTCTTACTGCTTCCATAGTACACAGGGAGAAATGATACACATTCACAGACAGGTCACTCACATATACCACAAACAACACATTTGTGCAGCTTAGCACAGAACATGCATATTTCATATCTCTCACATATACGTATTCCAAATACATATAATAATCACTTATTTCATATACTTCCCAAATTCACACACACTCCACACATGCTATGAATTTCCTGTACATGAATAGTGTATACTATACTACATATCTCACACACTATGTATGCTCACCACATACTCCATAAACTATATTTGCCATGTGTATATATTACATGTACCATGTTATATACACTGCAAGTGTATGTGTGTATATATTATGTATGTATACTATATATGCTACATGCAGCACAAATATCACACACCTACATGCACATAAGAATATTCTATATAGCTCACATATAAGTACTAATCACACAGAGCAATACAATATATCACATATACCATACACCATAATATTACATATATCACATTCATACATGTATATGACCTCACACTTACACCACACTATACACACATACATACAGTTTTCTATCTCCTTCCACCTTTGCTTTTCCAGAGCTGACTTGCTTCTGTTCTGAATGTTGTTTTACACACACACACACACACACACACACACAATCACACGCCAAATAGAGCAACTGTGTGTTGAATTTCTCAGCCCAAGATGACAAGCAAACAGTTGCGTGAAGCTGGCAGCCAGTGACATCTGAATTTGTGAGCCTTATGAATGCATGGTTGCCAGGAAGAGAGAGTTATTTTGTTTCTAAGGTTCTTCTTTTTTTTTTTTTTTTTTTTTTAACATTTAGGAAGCTGTCTGTTTCAGAGAATTTCATACCTTCATAAACACACACACACACACACACACACACACACACACACACACACACACACACAGAGCCAGTAAAGAAGAGAACAAGAGCTGCAGACAACTAAGGGATAGATTTCAGAGATTAAACTCCCAGAAAGCAACTTCTGAAATACAAATTCAACCAGAGTTTGTGGGTGGATTCTTTTAACTTAGCTTTATTTTCAGTGGCTGCAACTAATGCCTTTCCAAAAGGCAAAGGACTGTGAATTGAGAGCCAACCCCAAATCTGCTGCAATGCCCTTTGAGGCTCTGTACACAAAGGCAAACCCTTATCTGAAGGAGAAACAAGCATGAAATGTCTTCACACAACATCAGTTTTTCTTTTGTCTACTATTTTATGGAAATTATAAAAATACTGGCTTGCAGAGTCTCTGTGAAGTTATCTCACCTAGAGGTTGGGTCCAGTTTTGTTGCCCTGACATGGTTTCTTGCTAGCTTGTTTACTTAGCGTGGCTCTAAGTGGCTGGCCATTATTCTAAGACCCTTGTATCGCCAAGGTAGGTAATACTCTTGGTCCAAGTTTCCTTGTCCCAGCTGTCAATGAGAAGCCATGGTTCCTCTCTGGTGTCCAGTGTAGAGAGAAAAGGGACAATGACAGTCCTCAAGGAGGTGTCCAGTGTCCTCTGTGCCTTGGTCTCCACCTTCAAGAGCCATGGAGGAAGGAAAGGTTTGACATTAGGAGACTTTGGGATCTGTAGGAAGTCTCCTTGGGTCATTTGAGCTTTGAGAGGGGGAGATTCCAGTTAGAACAGGTCTGGGGTTGCAGAGGTTCTCAGGAGGAATCTCTGAGCTAGACTCTGGTCTTCCTTTTCCTGTGCTAGGTTGTAGCAGGTTCATCAGAGCCAGCCATCTGGGTGGTTGTAGACCAGGATGCATGTACATTATGTCATCTTAGTCCTGATGTGGCATTCTTCTCTGGAGATGTTTGAAGAGTGAAAGAAACTTTGAGTCCTGGAACTCATTGGAGTGAAAAAGAAATGATGTCATAAAAGTTGGAATGGTGGAGTAGAAACCATGATGGTGGAGTCTGGAACATTCTGAGTACTTAATAAACCTCCAGTGAAGGTAGAAAGGGAGCAGTTTTATCAAAAATGAAAAAGGACCATTTGTAATAGCTTATCACTGTTAGCAGGGACATCACATGCCCCAGTGACTATGGGCGAGACAATTTTGTAGGAAAAAGAGTCACCTTCACAGAGTCAGCTTCACCTTCATTCCCTTCTGCCGTGTTAGAAGCTGTGTAACTAACCCCCCTCCCCCAGCACCTTCACTTCTGCTCTGAAGTCAGAAGTTTCTCAGGAAAAGGCTACAGATCATCACTTAGAAAAGCATTTAGGGCAGTGGTTCTCAACCTTTCTAATGCTGTGACCCTTTCATACAATTTCTCATGTGGTGACCCTCAGACTTAAAATCATCTGCATTGATACTTTGTGACTGTAAATTTGCTTTGGTTATGAATCATGATATAAATATCTGATACTCAGGATATCTGATATGGGACCCCCATGGGGATTGTGATCCACAGGTTGGGAACCACTGCTTTAAAGGCAAAGATAGGGATGGATATTTTGCACAAACCAGAATTGGCCTTCAAATTAAACCCATATGAAATGCAAGCATGACTTGAGCAGGAACCAGGGTGGTGGAAGGAATGTGCCAACTGGGGGGCATTTGAATGTTCCTAGAACCTTTAGGTTGCATCAAAAAACTCTGTGGAGACCACATTGTCTGATAAGGTGTGCATCATGCATTGGCTGTTTAAGAGACAGCTTCAGTTTAGAAATCTGTAGGATGCAACAACTTGGGGCTACCACAGGTTTGGAATGGAAGGAATGGCTTTTCCAGGCACCTTCCTGGGCTGTGTTGTGGCTTTGCTCATCCAAACCAGGTGGGATGCAAGCTTGTGCCATGAGGGGCAGGCCCCCATCTACTTGGACCAGTGCATATGCAGGCTTGTCAACTAAGAGGCTACACCTTTTCTTAGGTGGGAGTCTCTTTCTGGAAGGTGGCCCTAGAAAATTGTGCCAGGTTCTAAGGCTTGGCAGAAGTCCATTTCCTGTCCTGTGATATGGGCCAGCCAACACACAGCTGTACCGAAACCTGAAAATCTGGAATGAATTTGAAATCTGAACAAGTTGACTCTTATTTATTTATTTTTAATTTTATGAAAAATGTTCCAAGCTGCAAATGAAAGTACTTCTGAACTTGGCAGGAAAATGTGTGGGTAAGGAGGTTATCAGTTCAGGGATAAAAAAGAACTCTTGAGTGCTGTTGACAAACATGGGAGGAGAAACACGCCTCTGTGGGGCCTGGCCTCTGCTTCCGAGGCTGTAGCCATCTGTTTTTGTCTCCCATGAGCTTGTGCTTCTGTCAGCTGCCACCTCTCCGAGGCCACAGAGGCAGACATCATCTCTGCAGGCCTCTGAGACTGTTAAGAGCAGCAAGTCAATAGTGCTGGCTACCCACCTGACATCTGGGCTGGGGCCGAGGCCGAGGCCGGCATTAGATGGCCAGAGCCGTCTGGCCCCTTCTCATAGGGAAAGAGGGCCCAAGCTGGCATGGCGCTATTCACGGGTGGGTGGTTGTATAAGGCCTTTTGGAAGTTCACTGGTGCCTTGGGTGGTGTTTTAAGGAGAGCAATCTATGAATAATTGATCTTGGCTAGTTGTCAAAGCAGCTGTCTTCTGTCTACTGATATCATTCAAATAGTTCTGAGGGGGCTAGCATGATGACTCATGGCTAAGAGCACCAGCTGCTCTTGGGGGAAACCTGGATTTAGTCTATGTGGCTCACAACTGCCAACACCTGCTCACAATAGTTCCCAGGGATCTGATGTCCCCTTCTGGCCTCTGTGAGGACCTGTATACATGGGATTCACATATGTCCTCTCCGATCACGGCTCACACATATGCTCATAACATTAAAAATAAAGCTAATGTCCAGATAATTCAGAAAAACGCATTTCTCTAGTTGGGTTGTACTAACTTAGCTGCAGGTAGGACTCTTCCAACACTTTGTATATCTTAGGCCTTTCTGATTGCAAGGAATGGAAACCAAACTGCAAGTATAACCCATAACAAACCTGGAAGGTGTCCTATTCTGTCCTCCAGCAAGGGCTGAACCGGACTAAGGGTGAGGGAAGGAACAGTCCTGACCCACACTGGTGGACTTTGGGAACAACCTCTGAGAAGGTTGCTGTCATGCCAGAATGGGTTAGAAGAATTGGCTGATGTCCTCAGAGGTGAAGCCAGCCAATTGGTGACTTGTTTTAGGGCTGGTTGTCCCTGTGCAGACTGCAGAGCCTGGAAGGGAGGATGAGATTCATGCTGTGACCCATGCCTTCCTTAGGGCTATTCACTTGGGGGAGTGAATGGAAAACAAGAGTGGATCTCAACCATAGGCAACAAAGACAATGCTTCTGTACTGCCCTCCAGGAGAGTACACTTTGAAGGACACAAAAGGAGGGTGCCATACTCAGGGTTTCAACAGCAATTAGGTTTTAGACAAATTTGCCCCTCCCCCCACTTTGTAATGTAACTCATACTTGTTTTGGAAAATTATGAAATACAAAAAGGCCCCCAAATAAAAAAAACATAAACACAGAGCAGTTCATCCTACAGAAACAGATATTGCAGGCCTGTGTCAGGACTCTCCTTTAGGTTTCTGTTTCCTACTGATGTTCACACTGTTGCTCCCAACCTGTGAATGCAAGATTGTATCCTTTATTATCATTGTTAGCTTTTGGCTGATGGTATGATTTTAAGGTGTTCATAAGATCCCAAGAAGAGCTTGCTGACAGGAGTCTGGTTTAGCTGTTGCCTGAGAGGCTCTGTCAGAGCCTGACAAATACAGAGGGGGATACAGGCAGCCAAACATCAGATTGAGTGTGGGGTCCCTAATGGAGGAGTTAGGGCAAGGACTGAAGGAGCTGAAGGGGTTTGCAACGCCATAGGAAGAACAGCAATATCAACCAACCAGACCTCCCAGAGCTCCCAGGGACGAAGCCACCAACTACAGAGTACACATGGAAGGACCCATGGCTCCAGCTGCATATGTAGCAGAGGATGGCCTTATCAGCAGTCACTGGGAGGGGAGCCCCTCGGTCCTGTGGTGGCTCGATGACCCAGGGTAGGGGAATGCCAGGGAGCTGAGGCAGGAGTGGATGAGTGGGGGGGGGGGGCTCTCTCACAGAGGCAGGGGTAGGGAGTAGGGGATGGAGGTTTTAGGAGGGGAAACTGGGAAGGGATATAACATTTGAAATGTAAATAAATACCAATTTAAAAAAAAGATCCCACTTACCTCATTTCCAAAAAGCTACAGTTGGCTGAGAGTTTTCAGGCTGGGATTCTATGTTCATGCAGAGCACCGCCTGCCCCTTCCCCCTGGTTATGTTGAAGGTCTGTGGTGTCCAGCGATAGCTGACTTAGTTATAGGAAGGGTGCCTAAGGGGCCGGTGGCTGCAGACTCTGGTCATAGTGGATGAAGCTCAGAACAAAGGAACAATGCTGGCTTCAGGGAGATGTGTGCTTTCAGTGTTTGCCTTGTTCACAGCCTACAGCTCTCAACAAGTCTCATCTGAAATACAAGGTGATAAATAACTGACTGGAGGATTTTCTAAAAACATAAAATGTATAATGGGCACCACAATATATAGCATAGAATATTTAAATATATGTCAAATATGAAACATGAAATGTGAGTTATGTGGTATAATTTTATTGTGTTGCAGCGTATATAAAATATAGGCTAGCTGATGGAAAAAGAATGTAACTTAAGTGAGAGAACATATGGGAATCTCAGCTCATGCTCAGCAAGGAAACTGCCCTATACTCATCAGAGACAGAAGTGGTTTTTACTTGGCAGAAAGAAATGAAGGGAGAGACATATGTAGAGTCCATTTAGTGGGCTGGACCTAACACATGAAGAAGGACAGGAGAGCCCAAGTCAGCGAGTTTGGTAGGGCTTGACCCTGTACAGAGCCAACCAAACCCTCACTGTTTTTCAAGACACAGGGGAAGGCTCAGAGTCTTTTCTAGTTTCCAGCAAGCCCTGGTTTTTTGTTTTATTTCCTGACAGGTCTTTCTAGAAGACTGACATTTCAGGTTTGTGTTTTACTGTTAGCTTTCAGAATTGCAAGCAAAGTTCTTCAGGGAAAAACATCAGCTTCTACTTAGTGGTGGATTTGTGGACTTGCCCTGGTACATAGCTTGACCTGTCTGGGTAGTGAACAGCATCCTTTGAAATTCTGTGAGCAGAACTGAGGTACCTGAGATGCGCTGGGCTTCCAGCTCTTGTGTCCCAGTCTCAGGTTCCTGTGGAGGATTGCTCGGTCTGTATTATAGTGTCATTTCCTATTACCAGCATGCCCTTGGACAATTCACCTGTCTTTTCTGCAGATTAAGTACACCACCATTCACAGGGCAAGGATGTCTGAGAACGAAGTGGACATGTCTAATACGTCTAGGACAATTCCTTTTCTCTCTCTTCTTAAGAGACATTTTCTTGATCCATCACTACCAAGCATGTCACACAGGTGCACATGCATACACAGGTATATGTATGAATGCACAAGTGCATGTATGCAAGCATGTACTCAATTCATGCACATGCACCACACAGAGAAGCACATATGCACATGTGTGCAGACAGGCACACATGTACTTTCAGTGCATGCATGCACAGATATGCATAAACATGTGGCTGCACATATACATATGTACTTAAGCATATAGACAAGTACACATACAAATTGACATACGTATGTGTGCACAGATAGCCTTATCATATTCTTGCACATATGCCTACATGCAGACTGTAGTCCATCTAGATTATGCTGTCCAGTTCCATAAACATGTCATGCATTTTCCAATTGTATGACTTTGCAAGCATCCTTCCCTCACTGGCAAAGTATTTTTTTGTTAATTAGCCTGTCAACTCCTCCTCATTTTGTATGATCCATATCAAATGTCACCTCTTCTGTGAAGCATTTCCCTAGACAAGGACTATTAGCTCCTTCTTCATTTCTCCTAGAAACTGTGAGGGGGTTGAGGAGATATATCACATTCATCTCTGGGTCTCCGGCATCTGACACAGAGTCAGACATAATTGCTGAATACTGGAAAAGAAGGGGCGGAGTTTCTTCTATCAGGTTCCTCAGTTTTTGATCCCTTTACAGAGGTTGAGGGGGAGGGCATTTTCTGGGCAGAAGTGCTGCTTAGGCATCAGTGGAAGGAGGGGCGGCAGGTGCCTGGAGGAAGGCAGGTCAAGGCCATCACAGGTGGTAGGAAACAAAAGAAAGAAACATTCTGTTCCTACAATCTGTCAGCTCAGCTGCCTGGGGCCAAGGACACAGCCTATGAAGGAAGGGGCAAGCAGAGGGAGATGGAGGAGAAGGAGCCAGAGAAGTAGGAAAGGTAGTAGGTATCCTCGAAGAACAGAGGGGTAAAGAGGAGTGCTGTCTTCCTAAGGTGGTGACCCAAGGGGGTGACAGACTGTGGGAGGGGTAGGAATAGGGTGATAAGCTAGCAAGTCAAATGCATCAGGTAAATGCGTTCTCAAATGTTTACTCTCAGGATCTTCTTATACTCTTAATTGTTGGAAACCCTGGGGGACTTTATGTTTCTGTGGCATATATAAAATAACTATTTAGCAATTATTAATTATAATGCAGCACTTTTAAGATATATAGAACTAATTATAACAACAGAATACATCTATTGCTCGCAAATATAGTACTGTATACTTAAAATTATGTACAGTATAATAAAATTGGTGAGAAGGTATGCTTTTGCAGCCTTTAGTAGATTTGATAATGGGAATCTTTGCATTTTCATCATCCAGCTGTCAATCACATTAGGGGCCTCATGTGATCTTTGTGATGTCCCATGTCAGCCTGTTTCTGGAAAGTCCCATGGCATGTAAGAAAAACTAAAGTGTTAGGAAAATAGTTGGACAATACAGACTCACTGAAGAGGCCATGGGGTCTTGGAGACATAAGTGCTGATGTCTGTGGTTTCTCTTTTCTGGTAAACTTTGTGTCTTAGCTGTCACTGTAGACTTCCTGTCGTAGTTAGGGTTTCTATTGCTGTGATGAAACACTATGACCAAAAGCAATTTGAGGAGGGAAGGGCTTAACTCATTTTACAGTTTCATATCACCGTTCATCATTGAAAGAGATTGTGATAGGACTCAAGGCAGCTGAAGCACAGGCCATGGAGGGATACTGCTTGCTGGCTTGCTCCCTCCTGGCTTGCTTGCTCCCTCCTGGCTCACCTCAGTTTATTTTCATATACATCCAGGACAAACAACCCAGGGGTAGTACTATGGATCAGACTCTCCCAAGTGAATCATCAATCAAGAGAAAGTACCTACTAGGCTTGTCTTTAGACTGATTTTACTGAGGCATTGTTTCATTTTCATTTTAAATGACAATAGCTTGTATCAAGTTGTTAAAAAACCAACCAGTAGAACATCCTGGCTCCTTGTTCCCTAGTGACCTAGGAAGCTGAGGCTCCTTGATATGTCATGGAGAGTTTCTGTTCACATACTTTAGGGGAAGTGGTAAGGTTGTGGGGAAAGGAAGGATCCCAGAGTGGGAAGTAGGAGATGAAATGGAATCTTGAAGTCCAGGGAGCACCATGTGTACTTGGTTGAGCCATTTCTCTTCAAGAAACCATGTTCTGTCCCATCTTTGTCTGGAGTAGGGATGGGGTCAGGTTCTTTGCAGTCCTTCTGGTTTATCAGGGCTGTATTCCTGCCCCCATTTTATGTGAATGCTTTGTCCTATCTGGTTGTTGAGCGGGACTTCCTTGTAGGGGAAACTGACAGTCTGCCTTAGATAAAAGTAACTTACATTTTTGAGATAATAAAAAAGCCATTAAGTTGTTAAGAATGGAAAATGAACAAAGAAAATGAAAAGAAAACAAGACAACAGTGTTGTCCTCAGTCCTACAAATAGCTCCTGCCAGTACTGGGATGATGACCCTTCTGCTTTCTCTATGAGAGCACATAGCTTATTCCTCGTGTTTGATGGACTATTTCTTCTTATATACAATCCTATCATGTGACTCCCAGAAACTGACGACATTTGGTTTCTTTATTCTGGCATTCAAGGGTCCACTTTCCAGATGGTCTTTGACTCTTACTCTGCCTACATTGCCTCATCCTATCTCTCCCCCAAATAAAACATGTGCCTATGTCCCCTCCACACCATCGAAGGTAGCCTGCTCCATGACTGACGCACTCTTGTAAACAGAATGTAGCCTATAAATCCCAGGAATTTATATTTGTTTATTGTCCCTTTGCTTTCTGGACAATGCCAATGTGTTCTGACCCAGTGTCACTTTCAAAGTCTCATCCCAGGCCAAGCTTCCCCTCTCTCCTCATAAGTGGCACTGTAATTCTTTAAGTGGCACTGAACTTCGCATGTGTGGCACGCTGAGTCACTGCTCACTGAGGTGAGCCTATGTAGAGCAGGGCAGAGTCTGTGCGCTTTTTCCATCACCCACCGTGAATGCATTTTTGGTTCCTTGGTTCTCCACTTGAACTTTGAGACATCTACATACAGATAGTGACCGTTTGTGTGGTTAAGAAAGAAAGAATCAGGTTTGAGCAGGCTCTGGCCTGTGATTCTTGGGACAAACAGGATTCTAGACCACAAGATGTCAGTGTTGTCTCAGCTACAGAGGAAGCAGACAGGGTCACAGGCTCACATCTTGACTTGCCTGGTGTTGGAAGTACTGACTGCTTCCAGGAATTTACAGATGCAGCTCCTTGCTGCAGGTAGGTCTGGAGGAAAGTCAAGTGTATGGCGACAACAAGACTCCAACAAAAAGAAGACACCACACAGGGCTAGCCGGTGAGTGCTCTTAGTGTGCCTTCCACATAGGAGATGAGAGAGCAAAATTGAAGCAGTTGCAGGAAAACCACTTATTAGTCTTCCACATGTCTGGCTGAAAGCAACAAAGGGTCAGAAAGGGCCACTGAGTGGGCTGGGCTGAAACAGATTTAAGCAAAATTGTGCCTATCTCGTCTAATCTTTTGTTCTAGCTTCAGTTCTAAGAGCTAACAAAGTAAGGATCCACTAACTTCACTATTAGTCATGACTTCCCTACAGAAGACAAAGAAACAGCTTGTTTTCTTTGAGGAGTTCTGGAGACAGCTGCTCGCAACCCTGTCCTCTATTTGTGGAATGCATCAATAAACCCAGGAGACTTTCAGAAGCTGCAGCCTTAAGGCTTGTAGAGGGGCCTTCGAGATTTTGCCTCTAGCAAGATGCATCTGATGGGTGCTGGGTAGGAAATCAGAAGGGCTCCGTCCTATCCCCAGCCCAGCCCTGTGAGCTACCTGTGCCTCTAAGCCTCAGATCCCCCCACTCCCCTCCAGCAAAGAGCTACCAGCTCCCCAAGGTGTTGCAGCTTCTCTTTACTTCCGTGGTGGGTGATTAGAAGGCTTCTTCTGCTTTAAGTCTACTCTCATGACCTAGCTATAAGGATTTTTGTGTCAACCCTCCCCCCCAGCATACACATTCTCTTTGATGTTCTGCTATTTATTAACTAGGAAGTAAAACTGAGATTATTCCAAAACTTCAAAACGTTTTTAATATTGAATGCAAAACATAATTTCCGTAAATCTATTAATTTTCCCTGAATTGGGTCTAGCAATTTATTTTTCTGGTCTGTTCATGCACCTGACCCTTTCTGATCCCTTTTTAAAAAAATCCTAGAAAGCCTAGCACCTTACAGCCTCACAAATCCCAGGACTTTTGTGCAAACACTCTTGAAGATACAATCTTCATAATAAAATTCAAGTTGATTGTGTTATTTAATTTTGTCTGAAGGCATCATGGATAACATTGATTTCTCAAAATTAAAACTAGGAACAAAGAGAAACTCACAAAATTGTTTGCAGTCCACCAACTGTTAGGGAAATGCTGAAAAATGTTTCGATGCAAAATCAATGAAATTTGACTGTAATGAAAAGAAGGGTGAGGATCTGAAACAGCCTTTGCCTCTGAGTCATCAGTGCTCCCCAGGAACATGGGGAGACAGTCATTTTACTTGGCCATAAAGTTAACATTGGGACAAGAATGCCAGGGAAGAGGCAGTGCTTCCTTGGTAGCTTCTGCTATGGGGATGGTGTTGGAGAGCCAGACTTGCAGTTGTTTACGTTTTACCTGTGAATGTATGTACTCCTAGGCTACTGCAGCGACCCCTGCCCACTCACTCTGTTAAGAGTCTTTCTAGTGCTCTGTGTTCCCCACCTGGCTGTCTATAAAGCTGAGCTTCACACTTGCATGAGGTTGGAATGGAAACCCTGGATATCTTAGCTCTCATGTGCTGCTTCTGTCTTTAAATGTTACTTATTCTAAGGACTGTAGTTATTTTAATATTTCAGTCTGTTTCCCATATCAGCCAATGAGAACAGGCTCATATTAGTGCTCTCATTTTAGAAAGGCATCACATGGTGGCTCAGAGGGATGAAGTAATTTACTGGAGGTCACAGGATTATTCCTACCTCAAAAGATCCAGATTAAAGGTGAGTCTTCTCACTTAGAAATGATTTAATTAAGAAAAATCCCTCAGAGGTGAATCTAACCACTTGGGCTTTAGTTAATTCTAGATGCAGTCAAATTGACAAGCAAGAATAACCATCACACTGCTCAAGTGTAGATCTGTGGGTATACTATCTTATTCACCCCTCTATCAATAAATCTGAGTACAGTTCATGGAAATTTTAATAAAAAAATTATTGGCAGGGTGGAGGTATGGACGAGTAGGTGGTTAGGTGAATAAGTGAGTGGATGGGGGAACACATGATTGACTGGGTGAATGCATGGGCCGGAACATGGATAGATGGATATGTGAATCCTTTCAGTTCTTTGATCCAAACCACTTACGCTAGAATGACTACAGTCCTCATGACCACAGACAAAGCCACCGCCATATCTACCCACACCCACCCCTCAGAAGGCTCATTTCCTCCTACTTCTTTCCTTTGATTTGTATAAAAAATATAAGCCAAGCTTGGAAGTAAAACAAAAAGACATCTAATACCCTTCAATGTCAAACTAGCACACTGTCTAGAAAGCCTACATGCCCATGTGCGTGCGTGCGCGCGCGCGCACGCGCACACACACACACACACACACACACACACACACACACACAGAGCAATCTGATATTTTGGTGGACATTTCTAATTTACTATTTCCTACTAATTGCTGCTAGAACTTCATCAAGGCAAATGCCAACCTCAAACTGCTGATAAGTTGCAAGAGATTTGTATTTGGTAGAATTTTGTAGAGCATAGAAATAAGCAAATGCTAAAGTTTCATTGTAAGATAATGATTGGGTGTCTAACCCAATTGTATTTCAGCATTCTTTCCATGACAATATGCTCTGAGCTTTCATATTCTCTTTGGGACTAGGTTTGCCATCCTGTTTGTTCCTCCTTCAGTAGGGTAAATCAATCTTTGCCACATGCTCACTGCATATTTCTGAGTATTATGCTTTGACACTGAATCGCTAACATGCAACTGCTTCACATGTCTCAAAACTGTGGTATTTGCTCCATTTAAGGTGAATGTCTCTTCCCAATGCCACCCTCCGTCCCCAACACATTAACTTAGGCCTGATCTCTCCAAAACTGTCTCCTGTTTATTCCTGTAGGCTGAATTAAATGTCAGCTCACTAGAAGGTCTTTCCCGATACACACCCCTACACAAGTGTCCATTTGCACACACAAAGATATTCATATAACATTATAATATATAACTTCTGCCTTACATTTTTGTAATCTCAGCAAGAAAAAAATTTTTTTAAGAGACTGGGAAAAGACAGAGCCACCAGGTATATTCAAGAACCTTTACCTGTGATAGGAGAAACCCAGCCCCTCCTGTTTGCACAGACAGTTGAGATAAAACTCCTTGTTTCTTCCCTGAAAACGTTCACTCCTCAGAATTTAACTGCTGAGACTCCAATGGATGAGCCAGTTTGTTCTTTTCTTAGAGAGAAGCTCAACAGAGTGGTCACGTGCACAGCCTCTCAAGCCTTACACTCACATTGAGATCAGAGCTCTATTGCTTTCTATTCATCCTAGTCCTGTGACCTCCAATGAGTTACTTAATATATCTGAGCCACCATATGACCCCCTCTAAAACGAGAGCACTACTGCCTTCCCTCATTGACTGATACAGAAAACACACGGAAATATTAAAATAACTACAGTCATTAGAAGAAATAAGTGACAGAGAAAGATCGACACAGCATGTGCGATCATGATTCCCACCTTTAATCTGGGTCATACCTTCTGCTCACAGCCTATGAAAGGGAATAGAAGAAGAAACCTTGGCACAGAGCAAAGGTCCGTTCCTTCACTGGCATAATGTGGAGCAGTAGACCATGCCACCTGATAGAAAACCTGGTAAGGTCAAGTGGATTCAGAAACCCCGGAAATTCTCATAATTGAGAGAGGCAGGTGTTTAAATCTACTCCAGACCAGGTTCCTGTCCTGGAAGATGTGATGGCGACACTAGACGGAGAAGACTGTGACAATCAGTCATATAGGGACAATACCTGAATCCCTTCCACGTGTAGATGAGGCAGCCCTAATATCTTAGACCAAGCCAATAGAAAACATCTGTCTTTAGATCCCAACCCACCCCAAAATGTTTATAGGACCCTATCCATAAGGATTAAAGGGTAAGAGTTATTTCACCATACCGTCTGAGAGTACCTGTCTTATTGAGCTGTAACACTTTAGGGAAGTGTATTCTCTCCTGAAGATTTTGTCCCTTGAAGCTGCTTGAGTCTACCACAGCCACTTCCTGCTTGGTAACCCCTATCTTGGCTCCTAGCCACCCTGCTGTGTCCTGCCACCTGGGACCAATCGACTACAGGACAGCAACATCTGCTGAAGAGGCCCAGCAGCCTGCCTTGCTCTAGTTCCCCCTTGGAGAGCTGCTTCCAGCCAGAGCCCCACAGATCCCTGTGGATATCACCTGGTATCACCTGGTGTGCAGACTGGCAGCATAAGAGCCTACTTCTTTGGGATTCTGGCATATATTACAGACCATCCATCCTCTAGGACTAAAAAGCTACTGGATGTTTGGACTTTCCATTGGTCAGTGGCTATTGTTGGATTAGATGGACCACAGACTGTAACCCACTCTGATAAATCTAATAAATCATATATACTCATTCATTCATGGCCTAATGAATGAAAATATTCTAATTCATTCTATCAGTTATATTCCTCAAGAGCTGTGGTTCTCAACCTTTCTAAGACTGTGACCTTTTAATACAGTTCATGATGTGGTGACCCCCAACCATAAAATTATTTTCATTGCTACTTCATAACTAATTTTGCAACAGTTATGAATTGTAATGTAAATATATGATATGCAGGATATCTGATATGGGATGCGCAAAGGGGGTCACCACCCACAGGTTGAGAACCACTGACTAGTACAGGCAGTTTACATTAATGGAAGCCAACTGGAAGTTACCTTGTAGATGAGGGAAAGCAGCTACACAGGCTGTGAAGAAGTGGATTCAGTGGTAACAAAGGCAAAGGTTGGAATGAACTGGGCAGGTTTCACAGATAGACAAATGACACAAACATTTGAATAGGACAATGGGCTGAGCATGATGAGCATCCTCAGAGCAGTAGGAAGGGAGGGACCTTTGATGCAAATTCATCAAAATATGGCCTAATTTTGCTTTGCAATGGATCATTTTGGTTGTTGTTTTAAACATGGGTTATGAGGCACAGACAATGAGGAGAGCTGGCTCAGGTGGACCCTGAGTGGAATGTCATTTCCATCCACATAAGGAAAGATGGATTTATACCATGATACTAGGCTAATTAGGATTCTCTCTCTCTTTTTCTTTTATTGTATTATTTATTTCCATTCCAAATGTTACCCCCTTCCTAGCTCCCCCTCCAAGAGTTCTTCACCCCTTCTCTCTCCCCTTTGCCTCTGAGAGGATGCTCCCGCTACCCCTAACCCATCCACCCCCTACCTCACCTGCCCCCCCATCCCCATCAGTATCCCCCTTCCTTCCCTTCCTTTGGGCATCAAGTCTCTACCGGATTAGGCACATCCTCTTCCACTGAGGCCAGACAAGGCAGTCCTCTGCTATATATGTGCCGGGGGCAACAGACCAGGCCATGTATGCTCTTTGGTTGGGGGCTTAGTCTCTGGGAGCTCCCAGAGGTCCAGGTTAGTTGACACTGTTGGTTTTCCTATGGGGTTGCCATCCCCTTCAGCTCCTTCAATCCTTCCTCTAACTCTTCCATAGGGGCCCCAACCTCAGTCCAATGGTTGGCGGTAAGGATCTGCATCTGTCTCAGCCAGCTGCTGGTAGAGCCTCTCAGAGGATTTGGTGCCAGCCCATGGGATAGATCCCAAGTTGGGCGGGTCACTGGGTGACCTTTTCTTCAATCTATGCTCCATTTTTTTTTTTTTTTTTTTTTTTGTCCCTGCATTTCTTTCAGACAGGAACATTTCTGGGTCACAAATTTTGAAGGTTGTGACCCTAACTCTCCCCTGGGAGCCCTGTCTATCTACTGGAGGTAATCTTTTCTGGTTCCATCTCCCTGCTGTTGGGCATTTCAGCTAAGGTCATCCCCATTGAGTCCTGGAAGTCTCTCACATCCCAGATCTCTGGGACTCTCTAGAGAATCCTGACCCCTACCCCTGCAGCTGCATACTTCCATTCATTCTCATGGCCCTCTGGGCTCCTCTCCTGTCTACCCCCATAACTGATCCTGGTCCCCTTTTCCCCTCTCCCCAGGGTCTCCCACCCAGGTCTCTCCCTCCCTCTGCCTCCCATGATTATTTTGTTCCCCCTTCTAAGTGGGATTGAAGCACTCTCACTTGGGCCTTAGGGTTCTCTTTTTAAAATATCATTTTGGTAGCTTAGGTAGAGGCCTTCTGAGAGACATGGATTGAAATAAAGGACCAAGGGAAGAATTGATGAGTACACAGATAAATAAATAAATAAAACCGAAACAAAAGTTTCAGCTCTATATAATTCAGAAGTTGCTCCGTATGAATATTTTTGCTATCAGAGAGAAGTTTTACATGTAATTGCAGTCCACCCAGTGGTGGGACTCAGGTGTTGCCCAGACATTGATGTCTGGAGAAGTGTAAGTCACTTTGTAATGATCTTTTAGGTGTTCCCTAGGTAGTGGTGACTAAATGTGTTGGGTCACCCATAGATGATTTCAGAAGGAGAAACGAAGGCAGCCATTTCCAATTCACTCCTCTACATGGCTGAGATGCCACAATCAAATGACAGGGCCACATTGTTATCCAAGTCTTGGTCTCCCCAGTCCATACTCTGTGGTACTCTAATGCCACACTGTGATTATTTCCTCAGGGGAGCTGCTTTCAGTGGGTTTGGAAAAAGTGCCTAGCTAGAGGTTTAGGTTGCATGATGAAGCCAGGCTTATTTAAGTAGAGTCTGGAGAGCTCCAAACTCCTGGCTTTCTTTCTGGTTGGAGTTTTCAGACACTGACCTTCCATGATGAAATTGAATTTTCCTATTCTGGAACAGAATGGAGTGTGTGGTCTCCAGCTAAGTGGCTTTGTATTTATGCAGGAATCTAAATGCCAGGACTTGGGGAACACAGCAGAGCCAGGTGAGGTCTCATTTGCTCTAATATGTAACAAGGAAAATGTGATTGTATTTCCGAGTTCTATTCTCTCTGGGTAATTACGTACAGTGTTATATTTTCCAAGATCAAAGGGTGACTCTTTGGATCTGCGTTGCAAATGAGTTACTGCACTGTGCAAGCTAACTCATGCTTTCTAGGCTGTTGTGGGATGGGGCATGCATGCTGAGAGCCAGGAGCCTCTGAAAGGAAATATAACATTGAGGCAGACAGCACGGAGTTAAAGCAAATTGGTTAGGGGGACAAAAGGTTCAAAAGTGGAACACAGGACATGAACACGGAGTTAGAAATCCAGAAGAAAAGAGACTGTTAGGAAAATTCAGCTTGGAAGCTGTACTCTTATTCAAAGGTAGAGCCAACAGCAATACTAGGCCCCCTCCCTGATGGAGAGGCCAAGAGGAGAAGGTGTTCTGTCTTAGATATTTACAGAGTTGTTTGGAAGTCAGTGTTCCTGAATTCCCAGCAATTGTGTGCATCTGTCACTAACAAATGGAAAATGGAAATAGCTTGAGAAATAGTCTTACACTCACTGAAGTTAGTGCTTACAAGGCCAAACCTGAAGTAATTTCAGACTGACTATGAAATCTCTCCAATGAGTATATTGACCCTGATAGAGCAGAGAGATTAATTCAGCATGGACCAGTGAGAGCTGTGTATAGTTATATGTTTGGCAATGTATATTCTTGTGATCCAAACCTGCTAGATATGTTACAGAAGAGGTATTGTCTCATTAATTTGATAGTAAGTAATCTGATATGGAGAAATGCTAGCCAACTTCTTCTTGTCATAGTGTATCAAATCCGTCATGATTTATTTATGGTGACCTAAAATGGACCAGGAGGAGACATACCAGAAAACTCAAGAAGACATTGACAAGATCAGAGTAGGTATGCTTTTCATTTTTTCTGTATATATCATGGAGGAGATTAGGAAACACCAACCTTTCTTGAGTCACATTCTTTAATTTATTAGTGAATTTCTAGCATTTCAGGAAATGTTAAGAAACACCCTGCAAACAGGATTTATGCTCAAAGAAATTTGGGTTAAGCTAATGCATTAACTTTAGGACTTTTGCAACTTTTAATAGGCTTGTGTGCAAGATGAAGAGGACATAGAGTATGCAACTAAATGTATTTGGTCATGTTGTTCTCTTCCCCTCTCTTGTTTTTAGTGGGTGGTCTGTGTCTATAAATACATTATTTGGTGACCTGTATATGTGGTTCACTCTAAGAGAGTGTTTGAGTCTTTTTAGGTTTCTTTTTCTTGAAAAGTATTCCATATTGTGAAGACCTCTACATAGTTGGCATTTCAGAACTTTGTTGGTGGTGCCTGCAGAGCAATGAGGAAAGGACAGGGAGAAGGGCCACTTTGGGGGTTGACAGTTTTAGCCAGGTAAGAAGAGGCTGTGCAACTTAAGAAACTGATGTGTGGTAGTCAGCTCCTTTGGCTATTAGCATTCTAGCTAAGGAGGTGTAGAAAAGCAAGTTGGGAGACACGAGACTCTTTCAGTGAAGCACAGGAAAAGTAGGTAGGGCAAAAAAGAGGAAGGCCACCCTGATACACCATGTGTATCATTCCCTTTCAGATGGACTTCTGTGACCTGCTTGGCTCCTTTGGCTCCCACACAGGCTACTGTTCTGCAGGAGTACAGGAACATTAGCTGGGCTTTACAGCCAAGCAGATTTGCATTAAAAACCTTGTATTCTATTCAGTTCTCGATTTGTACTTGGGGTAGAGTTCTAGGAGTTGTGTCTTGTTCTAGTGATCAGAATCTTTGTAAGGATTCAGTGAGAGATATGGCTAAGGTCAGTGCCTTTCTTCTCCTATTGACAGCCCAGGGTACATCCACAGCTTCATGGAGTCTCCCTTGCTTGGCCCTCAGTTCCTTTTTATCAACCACAGACATTGTCTCATTTCCCCTTTCTGCTATCTATTCTTGCCTCCTGCTCCTCCAAATCTCTGCCTTTCTCTCTCTTAGATTCATGACTGATCAAATCTTATGGTTCTGCTAGACTCCTTTGCTCACACTTGGGATCTGCTGCTCATTTCACTACTGCTCACTGGAGTTAGGATCTAAGGCTAGAAACTGAGGGCAAGGAGCAGCTCCCATGCAGTAGGGTGCATGTCCAAAAGCCTTCTCCTACAGAGATGGAGGGCAGATGGATGCCCCTCTGGAGATCGGTGCCTGCTGTGCTGGTGGATCTATTTGCCCCACAGCATTGTATTATTCCAAATCAATTGAAGGAGGAGCTTGTGACACTGGGTAAGTTTTTAATGACTTATTTTTTGCCACTTGAAGCTATTTGCTGTACACTCTCTTCCTGCATGTGAATTAAAGCTTCCAAGGCATACTTCTCTTTGGTCATCATCCTTCTTAATGTTCTCTGTTACATATGAGTGGTGAGCAAGCTGAAGGCCTGAAGTAGCTGTCAGCTCTGGAATTCTGGACAGATGATTTTAATCTATCTGAGTGAACAACAATTATTTAGGAGCATTTGCTGAGAAGCTAACCTTGGAGAACAATGTGCTTTAAAAATATTGAATTGAGTAAAATTTGAAGATTTATTATTTTGCCTCTGATTTATAACTCTAATATATGCTCAGGGTAAAAACGAGAAATACAGAAATGAGAACTACCATCAAAGTTAAATTTGAGTATATTTTCTAAGCCAATCTGACTTTTCCCCTATAACCCCTTTTCCCCTGTAAACCAATATCCATCCCCTGCAATTAACTAGTGATTAGGGTACACACATGGGTTAGTTTTTTCTTAAAATTTTTAATATTTTCATGTACTGGCTAGGTTTGTGTGTCAACTTGACACAAGCTGAAGTTATTACAGAGAGAGGAGTTTCAGTTGAGAGAATGCCTCCATGAGATCCAGCAGTGGGGCATTTTCTCGGTTGGTGATCGAGGGGGGAGGGCCCCTTGTGGGTGGTGCCATCTGTGGACTGGTAGTCTTGGGTTCTGTAGGAGAACAGGCTGAGCAAGCCGGGAGAAGCAAGTCAGTAAGGGACATCCCTCCATGGCCTCTGCATCAGCTCCTGCTCCTCCACCTGCTTGAGTTCCAGTCCTGACTTCCTTTTGTGATGAACAGCAGCATTGAAGTGTAAGCTGAATAAACCCTTTCCTCCCCAACTTGCATCTTGGTCATGATGTTTGTGCAGGAATAGAAACCCTGACTTAGACAATTCATTTACTTATTAATGTGTGTGCACATGTTTCCATTTGCATTTAAACATGTTTTGAGGCCACTGTGTGGAGGTCAGAGGATAAATTATAGGACTCTGTTCTCTCCTTCCACTCCCTAGGCGAAACTCAGTTCACAAGGTTTAGGAACAGGCACCTCTACTGGCTAGGCCAACTTTAATATATTTATATATATATTAAAGATAGTCTCATATATGCCAGACTGACCTGGAATTCCCCATGTAGCTTCCACCTCTCCAGTGCTGGGATTAGAGGCATGCTCCACCATACCTGGTTATTCAGTGTCCAGAATCAGATGCAGGACACAGGACTTCTCACATACCTCAACTGCTCCTTGGAATTTAATGTTTTTTAATTCTTCTTTGGTGCCACCATTATTGTTGTGGTTAGAAGAATAGTCATGTATGGCAGGTAGAAAGGGCTCTTACAACCTTTCTCCCTCCTTTTCTGCCATGTCCTCTGAGCTTTAGGTGTGGGGGTTGTGTGGTAGATGTACCAAGTGGGGACGGACACCGGATAACCAGTATTTCTCTGCATTTTGACTAATTGTGACTTTCTTATGCAGCACTATGGAGCCAACTGTGGAGTCATATACATACAACCGATGTTAAGCAGACTCAGCAGGTTATATTTACATATTTATGCATTTAGGTGTGTATGTAAGACAATAATAATTAAGGAAAAAGAGGCCATGAGTTTGGGAGGGAGGGAGGGAGGGGAGGATATGGGAGGGTGTGGAAAGACGGAGGAAGGAGAGAAATGATGCTATTGGGTTTTAATGAAAACAAGACCAAGACCATTAAAAATTTAAAGATACTCCTCAATCGTAATTCTCATATGATGAGATATATTTATTTTGATAAGCTTCTCAAAAGCTTTATTGTGGTTTTGATTAAGTAATTTGATTACTATTCTATTAAAGTGAAAATAATTTAGTAATTTTTTGTGACCATTTATGATAGTCTGTATGTTTTCAGGCTTGCTTTTATTTTTACAGAAATCCTTAGTAATTTTCCTCACAGTTTCTCAACATTTCTAAATTAATTGAATATTAGGTGCTTTATCCAACAATCTATATCTACTAATGACATTTCCCTCCACACTGAATTGTCAGTTTTTCCTGGTGTAGCTTTTTTTAATACTGTAATTATCCAACTTTCTGAAATTTATATTCTTTTTTTGTTGATTTTGGAAAGTAATGAAATATATATGATTATATCTGGTAATAGCACATATATGTTTATATATACTTTCTTTTCTTATTTTTAATTTTTTTCTTATTGTGTTTTTTAATTATTAATCATTTTATTCATTTACATTTCAAATGATATCCCCCGTCCAGGTTACCCCTTCACAACCCTTGCATCCCCTCCCCTTTGCCTCTAAGAGGGTGGTCCTCCACCCATTCACCCACTCCTGCCTCACCTTTCTAGCATCCCCCTACACTGGGGCATCAAGCAAAAATATGGAACACTTCACAAATTTGTGTGTCATCCTTGCCCAGGGGCTATGCTAATCTTCCCTGTATTGTTCCAATTTTAGTATATGTGCTGCTGAAGCAAGCACTTCTTATTGTATTAAGCAGTAGTTCCCAAATAGTGGGAAAGGAATGGTAGTCTTGGTAGGCATTGTTTTCCTTACTCTTGAATTTAATGGAAGTGTCTCTAAAATAAATCATGAAAAATAATGCCTGGTGTTGGCTTGTAGTGTGTGGTTTTTATTATATGAAAGAAGTCTGATTTAAATTCTGGTTTTGCTAAGAGGGTTTACTCCTTACTACAAATACGGTGTTGATTTAATCAAATACTTTTCTGCCTCTAACCAGGTAATAATATTATTTTTTTCATTCTCTAAGTCATTGATGTACTATAGCATCTTAACAGATTTAAAAATACCAGATGTCTGTCGTGTTCGTGCACTGTTTCAGACATAGTCATGTTGCACATTTATTTGAATATATTGTGCATTCAGTTTTGCAAATATCATATCCACACTTGTAATTGCTTTATGATGTTCTTTTGGCTTATATTTTTCTCAGATATTTAAATGTAAAATTTCATTTATTTATTTATTTATTTATTTATTTATTCATTTATTTATTTATTTATTTGTGTGTGCAAGTGACACAGTGCTTTTGTGGAGTTCAGAGGACAACTTGTTGGAGTTGGTTGTCTCTGTCAACCATGTGGGTCCTAGAGACGAAACTCACATTGTCAGGAGTGAAGGCAAGTGCCTTCACTCACTGAGCCATCTTGCCAGCAAAGCGCTTTTATTTTCTTGAGAGAGTTGAAGAACCTTTCTTTTAAATATTTATGCTCATGATTGTTTCGGAGCTGACTTCCCATTCCTTTAAGATTTCTGAATGTATATAAATGTGCTTTGAAGAACTTTAATTCTCTGTTAAAGGGTCTCTGCTTGATTCTTCTTTTCTTTTCTCTCTGTTTTTAATATTGTGAATGTGTGCTTTTTATCCTTTTTTAAAAAGTATTTCTGATACTCTGTAAATGTTTCCAGAGCAAAGTTGACCTCATTTGGCTTTTATGAACCTTTACTGTGTTGCTATGCATATGGTTTACCTGTTCCCAGCTAGGTAGGCTTAAAGACAATTTTCTGGGTTTAGCAAAAATAATTCCTAAGAATAGAAAAATAGGTAAGTGAGGCTTTCACAAAATCAGCTTAGATGGAAGTGGATCTCAAGCATAGGTAAGTAGTGGGAAAAACTCAACCAAGGCCCCCAAATACAAGCACAACATTCTCTTAATCCTGCTTAATCGCCAGCCTCACTGAAGTACCATCAACAGGAATCCTAAGAGCAACAATATAATAGACCTCACTGGTAACTTCCCTACAAATGGGCTGGTAATTCTTTCTCCAGGGAGTAAGAAGACGCACAATGGAAATGTCAAAGAACCCCACGTAGAATGTTCTCTGAACCTCAACAGAAGTGTTGGTAGCTTTCCTTGCTATATTTAAATCTATCTTCTTAATCTGAAAGTGTTAAGATAGATAGCTTATTTTGAGTTTTTGGTTTTTTGTTTTTTGTTTTTTTTAAGTAAAGACATCATGGAGGACATACTTGTGTTTGCTTTAGTGGTAAAAGCCATTGAGATCCCACTTACAAAATATATCATGATAAGCTAGAAGGACATTCATCGTTGGCAACAGAATTTCCACACGGGTCAAACACATCATTACACACATGAAGAAACACCGTTTGGAAGAAACTATTTTTCTGATTTACTTATTTATTTGTGTATTTATTTTAAGAAAGGATTTTACTTTGTAGCTCAGGCTAGCTTGAAACTCGCTATGTAGCCCAGACCTACCTTGAACTCACAGCTTCCTGCCTCAGAACAAATTCTTGGAAAATAAATGCTATGTATGTAGTTGACTATCAGTGCAGGTGCCAGTAAGATGTATCTGTTTAATGTGGTTACTAGATCACCTCTCAGTGTGACATGTTTAAAGCACACTGTCTCTGTGCACTGAGCTACTCCGATACATTTCCTAAAGGGATAGAGAGGATAGCCTCTCAATAGCACATTGCTATTAAGAAAAAAAAAACTCTTTCACGGAAATTGAAGAGGAAGACTGCATCCCCAGAGCTACAGATGGAGGAGCTATACCTGCTGCACCAAAATAGGTCTCCCTACCATGCAAAATTTATCATTTTTCCATCTAGGAAAATAGTTCAGCTAAATTCAGGCAAGCAGGGTCAATGTCCTTAAAAGAGAATTGTAGAATGTTTATAATGCATCAAAGAGGATGATAATGACCTGCATATATTTATATATTAATATATATCAATTAATAGTAATATATTCATATGTAGGCTAATATGTATATATATTTGGAGCTCTTATTAACCTCATAGCAAAATGTTTTATAGATTCACCAAACTTTGAGATAAGAACATGCATTTTTTTCTCACACAGAAAGATAAACAATCCAAGTTTGATGATATTTTTCTTCCAAGCAGACATTTTGAAGAAACACAGTTAATCTGTTCCTTCAAGGTAAAAATGGTATTTTAACAAGTGAGAATCTGCTTTTATTATTATTATCATTGTGTTAAGAACAGACAGAACATTTTTGAAAGCAGATGTCTGGGCTGTTTCATTCTCACATGATTTTGTAAGCAGAGTTTGCCATAGTATTTCTCCCCACAATTTATAGAATAAAAAGTCTCATTTAAAAAAAAAAAAACATTGAAAGGATCTTGTTAGCTTTAGCTTACTTGCTTAAAAAATCAAAACATATTACCTTTGAGTTATTTGGCGTGAATAAGTGATTGATAACTGAATTCATGAAACTTTACTCACATATTCTTAGCGAAAAGAAAAAAAAATCTTTTCATAATGGATTCAGAGTACAGCCAACAACATGGTTCTTGTGGTAGCTGTAGGCGTTCATCAGTAACTTTTCCTCCACCATGAAATCTAAATATTGTTATACACTGAATTTAGACTTGAATCTTGGAACAGTGTCATGGAGATCTTTTCCCTTAAATAATGAGCTACATGTGGAATATTTTTATCCCGTGCTTTCTCTCTCTGGGTTAGTTTCTTCAAATATAAGGTCATCCAGAACATCACATAGGTGGTCCAACCTTTGCTTCTTTGGCATCTTGTATCATGCTCATCACAGCCACCCTTGAGACACGGTTTGAGAACTACCGCTTTTCTGCTTTGCCTGCAGTTGGGATCTTAAGGCTTTAGTGGTACAGGATTGATTTTCGTATAAATGGTGGCTATTCTATGGATTTTGCTTGATTACAGTTATCATGTTATGCACTACACATGTTTTTATTCTTTGAATAATATAATATCATTGTAGAATTCAAATTTTTAAGGGTAAGATAGTCTTAAGTGCTCAGCTTAACAATTTTTGGGGGGTGGTGCTTGGAGTTTACATTAGAAAGAAAGCTGATGTGTTATGCTGGAATGAACATCATACTTCCACTTATACTGTTTGGTTTATTTTATCTGATATTGCATTCCTAACTTTCCTAGACTATATTCTGTGTTAGATATTTTGGCAACAGTTTATAGTTAGAGTTTCATCTCCAGCTCATAGTAGTCTCTTGCTTAGGGAAGGCAAGTTAACTGATTTATATGCTCATTGTCACCAGCATTTTCAATGTCATTTTTCTTCTAAATTTTTGTCTTTTCACTAACCCATCCTCCTTTCAACTCTTCAATTTATGAACCATTTTTTATTTGATTTTTCTTTCTATCCCATATAGAAGTAACAGGCTCTGCAACTAATTTTTTTTTTGTTTTCTTTTATTGGATATTTTCTTTATTTCAAATGTTTATTTCAAATGTTATCCCCTTTCCAGGTCTCCTCTTCAGAAAACCTCTATCTCATCCCCCCTCCCCTGCCTCTATGAGGGTGCTTTCCCACCACCCCCCACCTACCTACTCCTGTCTTCCCCCCCTGGCATTCCCCTACATTGAGGCATCGAACTCCCACAGAACAAAGGGTCACTCTTCCCACTGATGTCCAACATCTTCTGCCACATACTCGACCATAGCCATGGGTCCCTCCATGCATACTATTTGGGTGGTGGTCCAATCCCTGGGGAGCTCCAGGAGGTCTGGCCAGTTGACACTGTTGCTCCCCACAAATGGCTGCAAACCCCCTCAGCTCCTTCAGTCGTTTCTCCAACTCCTCCATCAGGGACCCCATGCTCAGTTCAATGGTTCGCTGCGAGCATCCATCTCTGCATTTGTCAGGCTATGGCAGAGCCTCTCAAGAGACAGCCATATCAGGCTGCCTTCTGCAAGCACTTCCAAGCATACACAATAGTGTCCTGGTTTGGCTACTTTATATGGGATAGATCCCTAGGTGGGGCAGTCTCTGGATGGCCTTTCAGTCTCTGCTTCACACTTTGTCTCCATATTTCCTCCTGTGAGTATTTTGTTCCCCCTTCTAAGAAGGACTGAAGCATTCACACTTTGGTTTTCCTTCTTCTTGAGCTCCATGTGGTCTGTGAATTGTATCTTGGTATTCTGAGTGTTTGAGCTAATATCCATTTATTAGTGAGTGTATACCATGTGTGTTCTTTTGTAACTGGGTTACCTCATTGAGAATGATATTTTCAAGTTCCATCTATTTGCCTGCAAATTTCATGAAGTCACTGTTTTTAATAGCTGAGTAGGATTCCATTGTGTAAATGTACCACATTTTCTGTATCTATTCCTTTGTTGAGGGACATCTGGGTTGTTTCCAGCTTCTGGCTATTATAAATATGGCTGCTATGAACATTGTGGAGGATATGTCCTTATTACATGTTGGAGCATCTTCTGGGTATATGCCCAAGAGTGGTATAGTTGAGTCCTCAGGTAGTCTATGTCCAATTTTCTGAGGGTCCGCCAAACTGATTTCCAGAGAGGTTGTACCAGCTTGCAATCCCACCAACAATGGAGGAGTGTTCCTCTTTCTCCACATCCTCATCTGCATCTGCTGTCACCTGAGTTTTTGAACTTAGCTAGTCTGACTGGTGTGAAGTGGAATCTCAGGTTGTTTTGATTTGCATTTCCCTGATGACTAAGGATGTTGAACATTTCTTTAGGTGCTTCTCAGGCCTTCAAGTTTCCTCAGTTGAGAATTCTCTGTTTAGCTCTGTTCCCTATTATTTTGATAGGGTTATTTGGTTCTCTGAAGTCTAACTTCTTGAGTTCCTTGTATATATTGGATATTAGCCCTCTATAGGATGGATGATTGTAAAGATCTTTTCCCAATCTGTTGGTTGCCATTTTGTCCTATTGACTGTGTCCTTTGCCTTACAGAAGCTTTGCAATTTCATGAGGTCCCAGTTGTCGATTCTTGATCTTAGATCATAAGCCATTGGTGTTCTGTTCAGGAACTTTTCCCCTGTACCAGTGTGTTCAAGACTTTTCCCCATTTTCTCTTTTATTAGGTTCAGTGTATCTGGTTTGATGTGAAGGTTTTTGATCCACTTCTATTTGAGCTTTGTACAGGGAGATAGGAATGGATCAATTTGCATTCTTCTACATGTTGACTGCCAGTTGAACCAGCATCATTTGTTGAAAATGCTGTCTTTTTTCCATTAGATGGTTTTAGCTCCTTGTCCAAGATCAAGTGACCATAAGTGTGTGGGTTCATTTCTGGGTCTTCAATTCTATTCCATTGATCTACCTTCTTGTCACTGTACCAATACCATGTAGTTTTTATGACTATTGCTCTGTAGTACAGCTTGAGGTCAGGGATGCTGATTTCCCCAGACATTATTTTATTTATGAGAATATTTTTTGCTATCCTGTATTTTTTGTTATTCCAAATGAATTTGAGAATTGTTCTAAGTTTATGAAGAACTGAGTTGGAATTTTGATGGGGATTGTATTGAATATGTAGATTGCTTTCAGCAAGATGGCCATTTTTACTATATCAATCCTGCCAATCCATGAACATGGGAAATCTTTCCATCTTCTCAGGTCTTCTTTGATTTCTTTCCTCAGAGACTTGAAGTTCTTGTCATACAGATCTTTCACTTGTTTGGTTAGAGTCAAACCAAGATATTTTATATTGTTTGTGACTATTGTGTATCATTTTCCTCATATCTTTCTCAGCCTGTTTATCCTTCGAGTATAGGAATGCTACTGATGTGTTTGAGTTAATCTTATATCCAGCCACTTTGCTGAAGTTGTTTATCAGGTTTAGGAGCTCTCTGGTGGAATTTTTCGGGTTACTTAAGATTACTGTCATATCATCTGCAAAATAGTGATATTTTCACTTCTTCCTTTCTAATTTGTATCTCTTTGAACTTCTTTTGTTGTCTAATTGCTCTGGCTAGAATTTCAAGCATATTCATTAGCTATGGAGAGAGTAGGCAGCCTTGTCTGTCCCTGATTTTAGTGGGATTGCTTCACGTTTCTCTCCATTTAGTCTGATGTTGGCTACTGGTTTGCTGTATATTGCTCTTACTATGTTTAGGTATGGGCCTTGAATTCCTGATCTTTCCAAGACTTTTAACATGAAGGGATGTTGAATTTTTTCATATGTTTTTCAGCATCTAATGAAATGATCATGTGTTTTTTTCCTTTGAGTTTGTTTATGTAGTAGATTATGTTGATAGATTTCCATATATTGAACCATCCCTGCATCCCTCGGATGAAGCCTACTTGATTGTGGTGAACAATCATTTTGATGTGTTCTTGGATTTGGTTTACAAGAATTTTATTGAGTATTTTTGCATTGATATTCATATGGGAAAATGGTCTGAGATTCTCTTTTTTTGTTGGGTCTTTGTGTGGTTTTGGTATCAGCATAACTGTGGATTCATAGAATAAATTGGGTAGTGTTCCTTCCGTTTCTATTTTGTAGAATAGTTTGAAGAGTATTGGTATTAGGACTTCCTTGACAGTCTGATAGAATTCTGCACCAAACCCATCTGGGCCTGGACATTTTTTGGTTAGGAGACTTTTAATAACTGCTTCTATTATGTTAGGGGTTATGGGACGGTTTAGATGATTTATCTGATCCTGATTTAACTTTGGTATTGGTATCTGTCTAGAAAATTGTCAATTTCATTCAGATTTTCCAGTCATGTTGAGTATAGGCTTTTGTAGTTGGATCTGGTGATTCTTTGAATTTCCTCGTTTTCTCTTATTATGTCTCCCTTTTCATTTCTTCTTTTGTTAATTTGGATACTGTCTCTGTGCCCTCTGGTTAGTTTAACTAAGGGTTTGTTTATCTTGCTGATTTTCTAAAAGAATCAGCTCCTGGTTTTGTTTATTCTTCGTATAGTTCTTCTTGTTTCTACTTGGTTGATTTTAGCCCTGAGTTTGATTATTTCCTGCCTTCTACTCCTCTTGAGTGTATTTGTTTCTTTTTTGTTCTATAGCTTTCAGGTGTGCTGTTAAGCTGTTAGTGTCTGCTCTCTCCAGTTTCTTTTTGGAGGCACTCAGACCTATGAGTTTTCCTCTTAGCTTTGCCTTGATTGTGTCCCATAAGTTTGGGTATGTTGTGCCTTCATTTTCATTAAATTCTAAAAAGTCTTTAATTTCTTTCTGTATTTCTTCCTTGACCAAGTTATCATTGAGTAGGTCATTGTTCAGCTTCTATGTGTAAGTGGACTTTCTGTTGTTTTTGTTGTTTTTGAAGACCAGTCTTAGTCCCTGGTGATCTGCTAGGATGCATGGGATTATCTTAATTTTCTTGTATCTGTTGAGGCCTGTTTTGTGAAAGATTATATGGTCAGTTTTGGAGAAGGTACCATGAGGTGCTGAGAAGAAGGCATATTATTTTGATTTAGGATGAAATGTTCTATAGATATCTGTTAAATCCATTTGGACCATAACTTCTGTTAGTTTCACTGTGTCTCTGTTTAGTTTGTGTTTCCAAGTTCTGTCCATTGATGAGAGTGGGGTGTTGAAGTCTCTTACTATTATTGTGTGAGGTGCAATGTGTGCTTTGCGCTTTAGTAAAGTTTCTTTTATAAATGTGGGTGCCCTTGCATTTGGAGCATAGATGTTCAGAACTGAGAATTCTTCTTGGTAGATTTTTCCTTTGATGAGTATGAGGTGTCCTTCCATATCTTTTTTGATGATTTTTGATTGAAAGTCGATTTTATCCAATATTAGAATGGCTACTCCAGCTTGTTTCTTGGGACCATTTGCTTGGAAAATTCTTTTCCAGCCCTTTAATCTGAGGTAGTGTTTGTCTTTAACACTGAGGTACATTTCTTGTATGCAGCAAAATGCTGGGTCCTGTTTATGTATCCAGTCTGTTAGTCTATGTCTTTTTATTGGGGAATTGAGTCCATTGATGTTAAGAGATATTAAGGAATAGTGATTGTTGCTTCCTGTTACTTTGATGTTATTTTTATGTTTGTGTGGCTATCTTCTTTTGGGTTTGTTGAAAGAAGATTACTTTCCTTCTTTTTCTAGGGTGTAGTTTCCCTCCTTGTGTTGGTGTTTTTGATCTGTTATCCTTTGTAGGGCTGGATTTGTGGAAAGATATCGTGGAAATTTGGTTTTGTCACGGAATATCTTGGTTTCTTCATCTATGATAATTGAGAGTTTTGCTGGGTATAGTAGCCTGAGTTGGCATTTGTGTTCTCTTAGGGTCTGTATGACATCTGCCCAGGATTTTCTAGCTTTCATAATTTATGGTGAGAAGTCTGGTGTAATTCTGATAGGCCTGCCTTTATATGTTACATGACCTTTCCCCCTTACTGCTTTTAATATTCTTTCTTTGTTTTGTGCATTTGGTGTTTTGACTATTATGGGATGGGAGGAATTTCTTTTCTGGTCCAATCCATTTGGGGTTCTGTTGGCTTCCTTTATATTTATGTGCATATGGTTCTTCAGGTTAGGTAAGTTTTCTTCTATAATTTCTTTGAAGATATTTACTAGCCCTTTAAGTTGGGAATCTTCACCCTTTTCTATACCTAGTATCCTTTCGTTTGGTCTTCTCATTGTGTCCTGGATTTCCTGGATGTTTTGGGTTAGGAGTTTTAGCATTTTGCATTTTCTTTGACTGTTGTGTCAATGTTTTCTATGGTATCTTCTGCACCTGAGATTCTCTCTTCTATCTCTTGTATTCTGTTGGTGATACTTGCATCTATGACTCCTGATCTCTTTCTTAGGTTTTCTATCTCCAGCGTTGTCTCCCTTTGTGATTTCCTTATTGTTTCTATTTCCATTTTTAGATCCTGGATGGTATTGTTCATTTCCTTTGTCTGTTTGATTGTGTTTTCCTGTAATTCTTTAAGGTATTTTTGTGTTTCCTCTTTAAGGGCTTCTAGCTGTTTACCTGTGTTCTCTTGTATTTCTTTAAGAGAGTTATTTATTTCCTTCTTATAGTCTTCCATCATCATCATGAGATGTGAGTTTAAATCTGAGTCTTGCTTTTCTGGTTTGTTGGGGGTATCCAGGGCTTGCTGTGGTGGGAAAACTGAGTTCTGATGATGCCAATTTGCCTTGGTTTCTGTTCTTTATGTTTTTGTCCTTGCCTTTCGCCATCTGGTTATCTCTGGTGTTAGCTGGTCTTGGTCTCTCTGACTGTGACTTGTCCCTCCTGCAAGCCTCTGTGTCAGTACTCCTTGGAGACCAGCTTTCTCTGAAAGGAATTTGAGTTTGGAGAGCTGTGGTACTTGTGGTACCTTTATCCAGCTGTTCCTTGGTTCCTGTGTCCTGATGGCTCTGCGAGGGTGCCTCTTGAGTCAGGAATTTGAACAGAAGTGGTGGTCTTGCCTGTCCTCGAAGGTGTGTCAGCACTCCTGGAAGACGAACTCTCTCCTGGCACTATTTGGGTATGGAGAGCTATGGCACAGAGTCAGCTCTGGGTTCAAATGGAAACTGGAAGGATTTTATCCCAATTCCTGTGTCCTGAGGACTCTGGGCAGGTCCCACTGAGCAGAAGTGGTGGTCTTTCCTGTGTTTTCAGGTGTGTCAGTTCTCCTGGGAAACAAGCTCTTACCTGGTGGTATTTGGGTATCTGCAACTAATTTTTAATGCTATATACAAATACATTTAATTACAAACTTTTCATTATTGTTTTCTGCAATTATCTGCACCATAAATTAAATTAAAGGGATTGGAGATTTTGATTGGATGTAGAATGCATGCCTAGCAAGCACCAAGTCCTGGGTTTGATCCCCAGACCAGGAAAAAGAAATAAATAGAACGTTAAAGAAACATGTTTATTATTCCTAAGGCTTTTAAAATTTCACCTCACAGAGAAGGATGTCTCCTCTGTCCATTGTGTTTTAGAAATGATATTCTCTGTGCCAAGCTCCCATGTCAAGTGATTGTGCCTGCCCAGCCTTTTTTCTCAATCAATTTGTTTTTCTGAAAGCAATTCAACGATAATTATTAGTTTTGCTTCAGGTTTTTCTGAATCATCAATTATTAGCTTATCTTTGGTTTTAAAATAAATTTTGGTACTTCTCTGAAGTCTACTTAAACAAACATCCAGCCAAGTCTTTATTTGTGGAATTTTATTCCTTAGTTTCCAACTTTTCATATTTCTCTCTCTAAGTATTTCAGTTTGTACTTACATTAGCTCAAATACATTTTAAAAAAGCATTCTGCCAATGATGTTCTAGACATCTGTTTGTGCTTGAGAAAAAATGTCTGAGCCCTGCTTGCTATTTGCTTCCTTTTCTATGCTATCAGACTCTCCTTCCCATGAAGTGCAGAGTTCTTTTCTTACCCTTGCCATTTTGAAAGTAACCACAGTGTAGTCACATGTGATTTCCTTTCATTAATTATATTTGGCCCATAGAAAACAACTTTACTTCACAATGTCATGGAAGGGTGCCCTTCTGTATAAAAGTATCTTTCTTCAATATACTCTGATGGATGTTAATGTCTAACACACCTTGGTCCCTTCCAGGAGCATTGCTTATTATGTCTGTGTGGCTTTTCATTCTCTGTAATATATGTCATTTAATCTCTTTGCTCTGCTATTCCTCAGGTGAGAGGCATTTGAGACCTGAATTCTCTTGACTGGCGTTATTTTCTGTCATATGCAAAGCAGTAGTAAATTTAAATACAAATTATATATATATATATATATATATATATATATATATATATATATATATCAGGCTTTGCAAATAATTTTTAATAAAAACATCACTTTATAGTTTTCTGCAATTATCTGCACCAAATATTAAATTAATGGGATTGGAGATTGGGAATATATATATATATATATATATATATATATATATATATATATTCATTCTTGGCTGGCCCCCTATTCCTTCTATCATGTAATTTACACAGACTTCATATTTTCTTTAAATGGAAAGCCAAAATATGTAGTTAAAAAGTCTTTGGGCACTATATTCATACATGTTCTCTCTCTCTCTCTCTCTCTCTCTGTGTGTGTGTGTGTGTGTGTGTGTGTGTGTGTGTGTGCACGCGCCAGTGCCAGTGCCAGTGCCAGTGCCAGGATGTGGTTTGTACTTTGTACTTTTGGTCTCTTTCTTGGCATACAAAGAGGAGGAGACACTCAGCATCCTCTTTAAAGGCAATGCCAGCATCACCAGGGCAGAGGTGATACTGGTATGCAGCAGTAAGAGTGCTCAGGATGCCCTGGTCAGAACACTCATCTCCGGCTCTTGCTGTTGTGGTCCTCTTTCATTTCCTTATTAGATGCCCCTGTTGGAGGAACTGAGGTTATATTCCATGAGGGAAGCTGAGTAGCCAATATGAAGTTTCAGGCAGGCCCTGCAGGAAGCCTGGTCTTTAAGTAGTAGTCAGATATTCCAAGAAGCGGTCCAGTAGAGAATTCACAGACGGTGCATTGTGTTACCATCCATGGATGATATCCAGAAGTGATGGCGCTAGGGCAGCTTCTGGGCCACTTGAGGCAGGTGCAATGTCTTTGCCATCCAGTGCTCTGTCTCTGAGGCAGGTGTGCTGCCTTCAGGCTCATCCTATGGAAGGTTTCATGTGTTTCTGGAAGCATATTTTCTTGATACAGCCTATTTCTCCAGTTTCTGTCAGTTCTCCCATTCCAACATATACTGTCAGGAAATTTATTTTCACTTAAATCAGCCAGAAGCAATTTGTAAGTATTTAAGGACGAGTGTGCCTGATGCATTCTGCATCCTGCTCATTGGGTCCGTAAATCTGTGGCTTTCGGCCCTTATCTGCCAGCCACATATGAACTCTAAGTGCCAAGCTGTGCTTGTGTTAATCACCATTGCTTTCTACTTAATGCAACCAAGATGCTTGACCAAGACCATATGTTTTTGTATTAACTCTGATGTTTTCAGGTTTACTGGAGAAGCAGTCTGGTGTTTTCTCCTTAGCTGATGGATGAATTGGCTTGGGTAATTGGACATTCACTTTGCCATAAGAATTGTCATCTTGCATTTTAAGCTGTGGGATGACATACATAACTATGGACCAATTTTGCTGAAGTTTACAAATCACACATTTAGTGAAAAATCTGTTGAATTTAAATCAATCCTTTAGATTTTTTTTCCTTCCTGGATAGTATGCATATGAGATAGTAGTTTTATGTCTAGAAAATCAGAATAAAGAACCCGTAATTGTGTTTCTTATATTTTATCCAGGGTACTTGCAACACTATGGCTTTCTTAGCCCTGTCCAGTGAGCTCTTAATGCCCAGTCTCTGACCCCACTGACCTCTTCACTCTGAGTAGACACCCTAACAACAGTAACCTACTTATCCTTCTCTGAATCTATATTGTTGAGCTCACTCACAGGACTCTCTGGGGGAGAAAAACAAACCAAAAAAAAAAAAAAAAAAAAAAAAAAAACCCTAAAAAACAGAAAACAAAACCAAACCAAATGTAGAGACCTTGTTGGTTCACCTTTGCAGCCTTAGGGGAGTACTTTCTTCTCTGTCTGGGGGTTCCCCTTTGGCTGGTAGGGGAATTTGAGGACCGAGTCACAGAGGTTTGGGTGCCTTAGACAATTCTCTTCCTTTGGGCAGTAGGCAATTTGTTATGAATCTGGAAGATGTTTACCTAAATCACAATTTTGATTCCTGTGGAAATTCTACAAATCCTTTTATATTGTGCATTTTTAGTTAATAAAAAGGGTGGAAAGGAGAATTATGTGTCTCCAGCATGCTACTGGCATAATCTGTTCCACACTGCTGAGAGAAATTGGAAGCTTTCTGAGAGCCTGTTGCTGCTGGCTCTACAAAGGAGCTTGCAGCTGTGCCCTGTGGTAGAGTGTGAAGGCTTCCATTATCCAAGCATCAAGTTAGGTAGAAAAATAAAATTGTATATCTTCTTCACACTTCATGCAAAAATAAACATTCCAGACACACTGAAGACTAACCCTTTAAAAAAGGGGAAAAAAAGAAAACATGAGGAAATCATAAAAGGGAGCACTCATAATGTTAAAATAGTAAAGGCAGTCGGAAAGATGTCACAAAATCCGGGAATCTTAGAGGAAAGATGAATAAATATGGACCTACGACAAGGGAATCGTTCTTCATGATAGTGAAAAAAATACTGAAATCAGGGTTAGACATCTGGCTCAGCTGTTCAGAGCACTGGCTGCTCCTGCAGAGGATCAGCACCCAGGCCATCCTGTGTATGACTGCCCATAAACTTCAACTCCTTAGGTTCAATGCCCTCTTTGGCTTCTGTAGGTACCTGCACATACATTCACTTAAACACAGATAGACATATACAAATAATTATCACTTAGATAAATCTTAATAAGTATGTTTAAAACAGGTTCAGGAGACAAATAGAAAACTAGAAAAATATTTGCAAAATGCTCAACGACTACTGCTCCATAATATGATGATTATTTGTAATCAAATAAACAAATAAACAAGTAAATAAATAATATCATTTTCTAAATAAGTAAAAGACTTAAGTAATATCTCATAAAAATGATTAAAAGTTCTTTTGAGATTTATAGGCAAAGTGCTCAGCTTAATTTAAAAAAAAAATAAATACCAATTTCAACTGGTGAATTGCACACCCATACACTCTGATATGATACAATAGGCTTTAGGTTAATATAGAGTTTGTTTAGCTTTTTGGAGGATGCTGGTAACCAACATAGACACAGTGGCTGCATTTTCTTGGGAGATGAAGCAGGTTCCCACGTCTGTAGCTTATCTGGCCCCTTTACTGGCACAGGGCAGGCATAGATGATAGGGACAAGAAGTAAGATACCCAGGGGCTCTGCTTTTGTGGTGTCCTGAGATCTATGTTCCAGTTCTTAGTTCTGGCAACTCAGGAGCACTTTCATACCAGAGAAGAAGGAGCCATAGTATTCTGTGTTTACTTATGCCTACACTTTCTGAGCAATCAGGGCTCTGAGGTTAGGTTAATGCAGGTTGAGGTGAATTCGTTCCTCCCAAAGTGTATGTTTGACTGACAAAGACCTGGGTAGACTCACAGGAACTTGGGAGGGCGGGTTAATCACACTTATTCAGATTTTTAGCACACACTCTCTATACCTCAGTAGTTTCAGGTATGTGGGAATGCATCCTACTGAAAACCCGCTGTTTTGGTACAATGATGGAAACAACCTAAAAGTTTGTCCACAGAGGGTCTGATGACATATATTACGGTAAGCCACATTACAGGATAACCTTATTTTCATTTCAAAGTAAGAGAAAGCTCTGCATATACTGGGACTGAACAAGTTCAGAGGTCTGTGCAATAACCAAGGAACAGAGCAGCATATGGATGTCAAGTTCTGTAAGGAAAAGGAACTACATGCTGTGTCATCGTACATTTGCACAGCCTGCCTCTGGAAATACTAGCAAGACACTGCTGTTAATCAGAGAATGGGAAAGAGAGTTCATCCTACTTTCTGTGCTTCAGGAATACTTTAAAAGTGATGAAGTTATGTATGTTCCGAAACTATTCCAAATATATATATATATGTTTGTGTGTGTGTGTATACACTGAAAAAGTTATTTCTTTGGGATTATCGTGGATAAGAAAACAATATTTTTCTTTGAATGAAACAATTCATCTAAAGAATAGAAGTAGGCATCATACAGCTATTGCCAAATATAACCACTAAGCCCATCAAGTCGAATTCTCCCATAGTGTGGCCATGGGTGTGGTAGGATGGAGATGCTGCTGGTTAACGTTTTGGATGGACAAGTGCAGAATCAACGTTCATTTCCTCAGTTTTCTCCTCTTCCTTTTCCTGCAGAGTCCTCTGCTGCCTGCTCAGGCCTTTTTGAAGTATTAAACAGTGATCATTTCCCAGGTTTGTCTAGTTTTACCTTTGCTTCCATTTTTGGTGGGGATGTTGTTAATTTCCTTGGCTTTTATGAACCCTTTCTATGAACGCTGCTTTGTCCAAGGCAGGACTTATGAAAAGACTCCTGGCATTTTCTGGAATGACTGAACCTCAGGTAGGTCATGCCTACAAGAGGCCTAAGGAACATAAACCTGCTTGTACTGGGGATGGCGTGTGACACTTTTACTTCTTTTTGTAGGAGGAGAAATGGGCATCAACAGTCCCTGAGGGGTTGTCTTAAAACTTCAGCCACTAAAGTTGAATGAACTCCTTCATTCTAAGACCTAAGTTTCAGAAAAGTGATTCAAAGACTTAACCTGGACAACTGGAGGAGAGCCACACAAATCCATGGCATCTTCTCCCATTTTGCTTAGCTAGCATTGAGGAGGCTCAAGGGAAGCAGCCTGAGCTGTGACACTAGGCTTCAGATAAAATCCCTGCAGGATTTGTCATCCAGATTGTGCATTGCAATACATCATGTACCAGCCTGCCTCTTTTCTGCATCGGTGAAGGATTCTCCCCTCCTTTCCCTGAACAGAGCTTCTCTGTGTAGCCATGGCTATCCTAAAACTTGCTCTGTAGACCACGATGGCCTTGAACTCATAGAAAGCCACATGCCTCTGCCTCAGAGTGCTGGGATTAGAGGTATGTGCCACCCTAATCTAACTCTTACCCAAACCTCACCATAACCATAACCATAACCATAACCATAACCATAACCATAACCATAACCATAACCATAACCATAACCAGTAGGTGAAGTATTCTTAACACTTTTCTTATCCTCAGCATATAAGTGAGAAGTGGTGTTTCCCTGCCATGTCCTGGTCTTTCTACATATGCATGCTATTATCCCCTACCTATATTTTAAAAATATTGGTTTATAAGCCAGAAGACCTTTTCTAGTGTCTCTGTATCCTATGCTTTGAATTGTTATAATTAGTAAAAGGCTGTCATTATTAAAACAGAGAATAGGTAGAGAAAGGCCTGCCAAATCCTGCCACACGATCCTCAGGCGTGCTCTCCTTCTGTCCTGTCCTTTGAAATTTGGTGAACGTTTTGGTGACCTGAAGTCTGGAGGCAGCCTTGAGAACTGTGGACTGGTGTCTTAGAGGCCTTGGCTTCTGTAATTTCCTGTGCTGAGGATAACATACACTGCTAGCTAAGGAGACCCGGAAGATGGGAGAAGGATACAGAACAGAAAGGAGATTCTCCTGGGAGACACACAGCACATTTGAAACCTTCAGTGCTGCACCAGCACTCCCTCCTTGGGGACTAAGATTCTATTAAAGTCACACCCAGCTTTCATGAATTACATTCTGAGAGAAGAATTTCCCTCTCATCTCTGTAGGAAAGATGTAATGTTGAAAGCACAGCCAGTTTAGCTGCTGCTGTCTGAGGCTGTCCTTCAATCTTGGCTATCCTGGTTCCTCCCAGGGGCCGAGTATCTTCTCTAGAGAACGTCTTTGATGCTTTGTTTAGATCATCAATTCTGCCATGAGGCATTTAGGTACACATAAGTCCTGGCTCACATGGCCCTTTATTGTTAAAATGATCAAACTTCAAAGCTAAAGGTAGTGATAGAAACAGGATTCTGTGCACACACCCAATTCTTGCTCCACATAGAGGAGGCTGGCAGGGAGAGTGGAGGAATAGGGGATGATTGCCTCCATGAGTGTCATTTTGGTTCCAGATAGGTCTCTGTCCAGAGCCCAGTTTAATGTCTTGCTGTCATATCCAAAGAACATGAACTAGTCAGGAGTGCTGTGGGCAGGAAGACCAAGAGTCATGCCCAGGTGAGGGCTTCACAACCCTCAGCTTCACAGCAGGTCTGCCGGCTGCTCTCCTGTCATCTTGCCTTCTGTTCACATCTTCATCTGACAGACAACATGCTTGGAGGAGATCTCTGGAAGCCCACTGGGGCGTAACCTCAGCCACCCTCACCCGGCTTGGCAAATGCTGTACCCCAAGGGGCTGCACCCAGGCTGTCTTCAGCCCATAGGTTAGATAGCTGAGGGAAGTCACGGTGTGGGATCTTCCCACCTCTGTTAGGTGTTACTCATTGCAAAGAGTGATGTTGTGCTGCTTGGGCAGAGTCCCGGGAGGCTTTGCATCTCCTCTTCTTTTCTAGGCACATTGAATTAGTCATTAAGTTGTTTGTTTGCTTTTTTTTTTTTCAATTTTGCCAAATATGTCTCTGAAGTCCATCACGTTTTGAGTTCTCCTCATTATTAGGGAGACAGCAGCCTCCCTGACACCTAATCTTTAGTTGTCCCTATCAACACATTTCCAGATGCCCATATGATTAGCCCTTGAACTGATACTATGGTTAAAGGAGAAGCTCCAGTTCCAGTGGGTCCCATTGGAGCAGTCCCTGTCACTTGTACCAGAAATTAATTCAAGAACTGAGCTCTAGGAAAGCCAATGAAGGGACTTTGCTGATAGTTGGGCTATATGAGGAGCAGAAGTCTTATGACCTAAAAAACCTCTCTTCTCAGTGTTTACAGTAGTCTCAGCATTAAATAGACATCCCAAGGCAAGGACTGAGGACTTCTATAGTGGTGGCCCGGGTCATTGTGGTCCGGTCAGTCATTGCCTGGCACTGTCCTAAAGGGCTGTGTGACTACCCCCACTACTCCTGAGGGAGTTCTTGGTCTTAAAATGTTCATTAATCAGTATCTTGTTCCTGGAATTCAATATAATGAAAAGTGAGGAAGATTCAAGGAAGAAATGAAACAGAATGAGGTAAGATAGGTGTGATGGCCATTCCTAGGATCAACTTGACTATATCTGGAAGGAATAACAATCCAGGAAGGAGGGCACACCTATGATCCAGATCTTGAGGCTAGAAGACACTGTTTTGATCTGAATCTTGATGTGGGATGACACATTCTTTTAATCTGGATCTTGAGACATGATAAGCTTAGGCCCAGGCAAGGTGGTACACTCCATGAATCCCAGGAGACAGAGATAAGCAGATCTCTGAGTTCAAGGTCAGCCTGGGACAGAGTAAATTCCAAGTAAAGAACAACTTAGGTCCAGTTATGGTGATACACACCTTTAATCTGGACCACACCTTCTGCTGGATGCCAACATAAGGACATTGGAAGAAGGAAGACACACTCTTCTTCACCTGCTTGCAGTTACTTGCCAGCACATCTGTTGGAACCTACTCCTTCAGGATTCCAGTTTATACAGAAGAGCAGCTGAAACAACTAGCCTCGTGGGGCTGAACAACTACTACATTCTTGGACTTCCCATTCACAGCTGCCCATTGTTGGGTTAGCTGGACCGCAGACTCTAAGTCATTCCAATATTTACCTTAATATATAGAGACATTCTGTAAGTTCTGTGACTCTAGAGAACCCTGACTAATATAATAGGAGCAAAATAACCTAAATAAATTGAAGGAGGGCTCATCACTCACCTGAGAATTTCTGTGCTGCCTTGAGCCCTGTCTGAATATCAAAGTTGAGATGGCTATGCATATTTATGCCTTTTAAAACTGCTATTCCCTGGATGCATGCTTCTGTGACCTCTGTATGCCTGACTGTGTTATCCATAGATGTTTGGGAATGGTATTGATGTGTCTGAGACTGTGTGGGTCCAAGTGAATAGGTGCTGGTTTCATTTCAAGTCTCTGTACATGTGTGCCTTTGTATGTACTGAGGTTGGCTTGCCTGAGTATTTGCATGTGAACTTATCTGTGTGTTGGTGGCCATTCGAGATCCTGTATCTTCTCTGTCCTTTGCTGTTTTTCTGGGTCTGTCTTCCTGGGAGAGTGAGTGATTGCTGTCGATGGGGAATGTTCCAATAAGGAACAGTGTGAAAGAAATCATTTCACACTCTCCATCAAGCAGACCATGTGCCCTGTTCTTAGCAAGTGAGTGGTTGCTGAGTTACTGGGAGTCAGCTTCCTTTCTCTCCTGTGATGATGCACTGCCTGATGGCAGCTTGTTTTTAACACATACCATCTTCCCTTCTTTTCTGAGCTCCTTCGGGGATGGGAACACAGAGCTGGGCAAACTTTCCTGGTGATTTACTATGTCTTGGAGAGCTTGGGCAACCCTTGGAGGGGTGCTGAGCATTCGTGGGAGGAGAGATGAGGTGCTGTGTAAGATTTGGGGCAGGGAAGAGCTGTTTTTATTGCTGTGGCTCTTCTGCCTTTAGCGCCATTTGTAACAGCCATACAGAAAAAGAACTGACTGGGAGGAAATAAAGAGTAAGCAAGTTCAAGCCAGAAAAGTCTGCCCTCTCAGGAGCCCAAGGCTTAAGAGCACCAGGGCAAGCATTCTATAGCCTGGATCTCAGGCTAGTATTTTCATCCAGGGTCTCTTGGATTCATCCCTGGATGAGAGCAGTAAGACCTATTCTATCTCCTTTCCCTAATCAGACTTCCTTTATGACTACTTTGAACACAAAGTATTCTCACTGTCAAACACAAAAATGGGAGGTAAACTTCAACAAAGAAAGCACTTGATGGGTCAGACAGCATAGCCCCAGTCTCAGCTTTCCTCATGTGGGCATTTGTGAAAGGGAAGAGGAGGAAGCCTTAGCATGGCAGAGTGCCCCTTTATCAGACAGAATATTAGCTGCACAGCAGTGAGTACAACTCTAGTCTCCAGACTCCCCATAGAGCGTCCTTTCCATCACACAAAGGTCACCCCGGACGACTTTTGGGTACCAGGTGACTTTTATTTAAAACCGGAAAATAACTCCCACTTATGGGACCGTACAAGTGAAGTGGAAACTCATGTAACGAGAGTTAGGAAAAGAGCCAGTGACAGTGGAATAGAGGACTTTCATCTGGAAGGAATGGTCCTGCCTTTGAAGAAGTAGTTGTAGGAAGGTTTGATGTAGGCCAGA
Organism: Uromys caudimaculatus; assembly: GCA_028551405.1. Taxonomy (NCBI): domain Eukaryota; kingdom Metazoa; phylum Chordata; class Mammalia; order Rodentia; family Muridae; genus Uromys; species Uromys caudimaculatus. The sequence goes on along the minus strand of CM052708.1, from coordinate 86,010,298 downwards.
TATGGAGAGTTCTGAGAACGAACGGCACAGTGGCCAACCTGACAGTCAGTTCAGTGCAGTTCAGCCATCCTGGACTCACGACCCTTCATAGTCGGGGTCTGGGAAGGGGCCAGGCATACAGAAAAGGTGAAGACATAGCCATTCCTTCAAGGAGCTCAAAGGCTGCTGGGGAGCCAGAAAGCAAAACATTATTCCCAGTGAAACGTGCAGGCAAAGCCCAGATATCTGTGCTGGGGATATAGGTCAGTAGCAAAATAGTTGCTATCCTGTGCTAGGTCCTGAGTTTGACCCTGAGAATGGCTAAATAAATAAGTTCACAGAGGAGTAAAACAAGACTCCAAAAACAAAGCAAAACAGTACAACAACAATAAAAAAAACCCAACAGATGTTTGTCAGATATAAGGTTACTAAGGTAATAAAAAAAGACATGTGTGATAGCTACTCTTGGCTGTCAACATGACCACATCTGGAATTAACTAAAACTCCAACATCGAAGGCACATCTGTGAGAGATTCCTGCTTAGTTTGACGTGGGGAGATCTGCTCCCAATCTGCATCTTTGAGGTAGGAATATACACCTTTAATCAGATCTAATCTAGGGCATCCCTTCTGCTGGAAGCCAATAAAAGGACATTAAAGACAAATGTTTTTGCTCTTTGCCTGCGGTTCTTGCTTTGCTAGCAAGTGCATGCCTTCACTGGCATAATAGCCTGCTTTTTTAGGATTCCAGAATCCTGACCAGCTGAGACATCCAGTCTTGTGGATTGAAAGACGACTGCTGGACTTTTAGGACTTTCCGTTCATAGCCAGAATTAGCTGTTGAATTAGTTAGACTGAAGCCTGTAAATCATTCTAATAAATCCCCCTTCTTGCTGTCTATGTAGAGAGAGATTCACTCTATATGTTCTATTACTCCAGAGAACCCTGACCAATACAATGTTCTTTCTCTGAAAGGCCCACAAGATGCACAGATGGAAATGCCATGTATAGGGAATCACAGAGACTTTTGTCTAGCAGAATTTAATATGCAGTGTACAAAATAGGGGAAGGATAATGTGCAGTTGCTTCGTAGCCAGATAACATGAGTCCTGCGTTCTCTGAGGCTACTGTAAAGAGTTTAAAAATAGGAATCTGTCCAAAAGTTTTAAGCGGGGTGGTAGACAGATCAGACGTGTGCTTCATATTTTCCTCTGAGATCATGCACAGGATCAAAAATATAAATCAATGAAGAGATCAAGCCTCAGGTAACAGAGGAGAGGTAGAGCTCGGCAGCAGCATAGAAGGGCAGAGAGAGATGGATGGGGCCACATTAATAAGGTCAAAGTTAGAGAAAGTGATCTATCAATGGCTGGGGGTGAGAGAGAAGTATTGCAGCCTCATGTCTTAGGAGCAATGTAGAACGGATTGTCGAGTTTGAGAATCAGTGGGTAAGGCATGATGATAAAACTGCATACGTGTACATTCAGTACATTCCACTGAATGCTTTAAACAACCAAGAATTCCAGAAGTTCTGAAGAGTAGCCCAGGTTAAAGTTAGAGATTTTGAGAACTCATCTCTATATAAGAGAGTAAAGTCATCAGGAAGGCTTGCCGTGTTGGAGAACAAATGGATGAGAGAAACAAATGAGGGGACTTGCAACCTTTAAGGGGCAGTTCTAGGAAGAAGGCTTGGTAAACACAGTAGAACAGAGGCAGTCAGAGTGGGACCGAGAAAAAGTAAGCACCGGAGTGAAGGGAAGGGGCTGCGGGGGCGGAAGGGGCTGCGGGGGCGCAAGGGGCTGCGGGTCAGAAGGGGCTGTGGCTCTAGGGAAAGGCCATTCATACCGGACGCAGGAGGTAAAGTGCAGGACTGACCAAGACAGAATGGCAGAAATAGAAGTGGGCTGTGGGGTGCTCTTGGAATGAATGGGAGTTACAGTGTGAACAGTGGGTCAGTCTAGACTTTAAGAAGTTCTGATGTGAAGAAGAAAGAAATATTCCCAGAGGGAGCATAGCCAAGGGAGAAGAGTTTTATGGAATGGAAAAGAAAAAGAATACAGCAAATTATAAATGAATATACATCCAGGCATCCATTCCATCACTGTGCTAGATTCAGAGACCTGGTCAGAGGATAGGAAGTGCAAACGATGGAGGAGGGACCTGAACCATGCTGAGGATGGATGGACATGGGTGCTCTAGGCTTGAGCAGGAGATTCTGACCAGAAGGAGCCAGTTCTCTTGCAAGTCAGTTTGCAGGTTACGGCACTTAGAAGGGGAGGGGATTTATGTGATTAGTTTCCATGTTTTTAGTAAAGCAAGAGGCAAAGTTGTATGTTAGATGTGTTCAGGATTTGTGTTTACAGGCTTGTGAGGAGATATTTAGAAAGATTTGGATTAGGAAGTAGGGAACTAATTAGCCACAGACAAGGTGTGGCCTGCAGAGCCAAAGGTCCAGTGAGAATGCTCAGGGTTCATTGGCAATGATAGAAGCTTCTCAGTATTGTAGCATTTCTTCAACAGTGTTAATTGCCCATGCATAAGACACTATTCCCAGGATTGCTGTAACTCAAATCATGATATGGATTTTGGGGGATCAATATAAGTTTGGAAGTGATCATGATGGTTAACGTTGAACAAATGCTTAACATCCTTTCCTACCTTGCTTTTTTCCAAAACTTAATGATTCTAGGATGTGGGAATCACTATGAGATTTATTTAAAAGATGAGGAATCTACGTCTCAGGAAAGTAAAATTTGTCCCGAGTCGAATGTGCTAGAGACAGGATTCAAAACCAGGCTATCTCATTAATTCTCGGAGTTAATGGTGCGATTCTGACTGCATTTGGAAGACGAAGAGGCTAGCAGCAGGCTGGTAGATTAGGGAATAATTAAGGCTGTCGGAGACATGTGTCTATCTGAGGCCAAACAATTGATGGGTGCAGAAGTAAATCTGGAAGAATAATTGGTTGTGAGGGTGAGACATTGGTTTCTGGAGGTGAGAAGGTCAAGAAATATAATGATAGTGTGTTGAGTGGCATGAAGATGTTGAGATGTCTTAGGATGTTGTAGCTAAAAGGCAGTAAATTAATAACTGGCACAATAGGCCTAAGGTTAACTATGCTGGATATTAACTATGCTTTGAATTACAGATTGGAATTTGTTTTTCAAGCATCAGTGCCCTGTCTGTTATCTCTTGATTGGCAACCATAGATGCTGCCTTCTTCTAAGGAATGATGACCTTCCAGTGAAGGTCAGAATCTCTCCTCACAGGCTAAGGAACTAGAAAAGTCATAGAGTCATGAGACACAATGATACACTAAAGTCGTCACTACTTCCCGTTGAATGTTCTCTGTTGGTTGATTGACAGATCTATGCCTAAGAGTATTTGTAAGCATCCATGTGCATATGCTTGTGTGTGTGTCCAGCAGTGTGTGTGCATGTGCGTGTGTGTGTGTGTGTGTGTGTGTGTGTGAGTGTGAGATTTGTTTATTATAACTATCCTATGGGTGAAGTAAGTATCCAGGTGTATATGAATAATTCATTCCTTAAGTTGAGAAAGGCCCCGGTTTAGTCTAAATGGGAAACCAGGAAATCTTTACGTCAGTTAGGAAAGGAACCCTAAGGAACAGAGAGCCACTTGCCAGGCTATAAGGAGGAGGAAAGGGTTGAACCTGTGAGAATGACAGTAGGCAGACTACTGAGCCAAGAGCTGGCCTGGCCGAAGAAATAGTAAAGACCCCTGGAATTCTCTGCCTGTCCCTACATCTCTGAGGGAGAGTTTTAGATTATTTTTATAACATTTTCAGAGCCACCAGTCCCTTGATTTATTCCCAAAGCAGTGCTGTGTTTAAAAGAACACAGTATATACAGCCCAAAGTAATTTCAAACCCATTTATGTGGTTCATTTTTTCCTCCCTAGGCCCGTGAAGCAAAAGTATGGCTTTTGTACTGCCTTGTAACTTGTTCTTTTCTTCTCCCTTGCATGGTCTCCTGTCTGCCCGTGCCTCCCAGAACATGGTCTTTAAAGTTCCCCGAATGAGGCCATGGACTCTCACTGGGCAGGTCATATGGCCATTCTAGGTCCCCTCCCTCTCCTTTCTTTGACACAAAGACCCCTTGCAATGGCAAGAATGTTGATCTTAGGGGTAGCCAGAATTAGAAATAGCATCAGGGCAGCTTGAAAACTATCTGGGGCCACTCTGGGGCCACACTGGGGCACATCTTTATTCCCTCATTTTCTACCTAAGTGCTATGAGATCCAAAAATGTTCTGTCATTCAGTAAGCCCTTGAAGGTCCCTGCTGCTCATAGTCTAGCCGTGGTTGCCTTTGACTTGATGTGTATGCTACCATGGAGGGAGCCTCCAGAAACTTGCTTGAGTTTAATCCAACATTTATCGCAGTCTTCAGGATCAGGGGACTTGATAATCTGAAATAGTCCTTTAATGCATATCCTATTCAAAGTCACTGAAAGTCTTTAATGAGATTGGGAATGAGACCCAGAACAAGCAACCATCCATTGTTCTGACTGTCATAAGCATAAAAAAGTGGGCCACCCAAGTCTTTTGAGTCAGTTCCTGCTCATCATGTGACATGCCAGGTGGCAAGTACCCAGAGCCTTCAGAATTGCAGTTGGGGGTCCATCTTCTTCCTTGAAAGGACAGTACACACCGAGTCTCTAGCCAGTATTGGCAGTGGCCCAGCTTGCCTCCATCTGCTAAAACCTTGCCTGTCTAAGCTCTGTTCCTGAGGTGTGAAACTGAAGTCTCCTTTAAAAAAAGAAAGATTATTTACTTATTCTTAATTGATGGATAATTATATGTGATATTTTGGTACATGTGTAGTGAAAAACTCAAGATATTTAGTTTATCTGTCATCACAAACATTTCTTCCTTGATAAGAACACTCAAAAATTCTGTCTTCTAGCCATTTTAATTGTTGCATTACAAGCTGGTTAACTTCACCCACTCTTTTATATGATAGCAGTGGAAGCATATTCCTCCTATCTGGCTGTGTCTCTCCACTTGTTTAGCAACCTTTCCTACTTTCTGCTTTGTCTCTACTTTCCAGGAAAAGCCAGTTGTGCTCTTAGGATCTCCTATGTTTTAGACCCCACACAGGAGTGTAATCATACATTTGTCTTTCTGATCCTGGCTCATTTCACTTAATGTTATGGTATGCAGGTCCCTGCATATTTCTGAAATTTTCATTTCTTGTATTTCTGAATAATATTTTATTGTTGTATGTAACATATTCTTTCTATCCATTCATCTTTTTTGGATTTATTTTTATATGTATGTGTGTGTGTGTGTGTGTGTGTGTGTGTGTGTGTGTGTGTGTGTGTGTGTGTTTGAGAAAGAGAAAGAGAGGGGGGAATTTGCTTGCATGTATGTATATGTACCATGTGGATGGGATGCCTGGTGCTTCCTGAAATCAGGAGAAGGCATCAGATTCCTTTGAATAGATATTGTAGATGATTGTTAGCTATCATGTGGGTGCTGGAAACCAAACCTCGGACCTGTAGAAGAGCATCCAATGCTTTTATCCACTGAGTCATTTCTCCAACTTTCCAAATCCCACACTTCCCTGTTCATCTTTTGCTGGCTTCTCCAACATGCATGGATAAACTCCGTTGTTCTGGGCACCTGTGTTTACCTCACTCTGCTTCTTTTTTTTTTTTTTTTTTTTTTTTAATGAAGCCGTGAATTCTGCAAAACTTGAACCAATAACTCAATCTTTGTAATGTGACAAAGTAATTTTTTTTAAAAAATTGTTTTCTTCTCTTCAGTTTGCTAAAGCATTTAAACAGTGTATGTGTTGAAATATCCATATAAAGTCAGACAAGACCACAAGCCTTTGCCCTAAGAAAACAATAAAGTCATGTAAATCTCTGCTTTATTAATCAATTAAAACAGATTTGCCCTCTTGGTTAAGATAATTTTGGGAAGAAGACAGACACTTGA
>CM052708.1:85930359-86003860 GCA_028551405.1 Uromys caudimaculatus | reverse complement strand
TCTCCGGCGAGGGATCTTTGTCCCGGCGCTGATTAGCTGTGGGGCCCTGTGGCCCAAGCTGAGGTTTCCGGCCCCTCACTCTGCTTCTTGACTGCACATATAATGTGACTAGTTGCCTCTCACTCCTGCCGCCACAGCTAGAGCCACTCTTGCTTCCATGAATCAGCACCAGGATAGATTGTACCCTTAAACTGTGACCTGAAAGAAACTGTTCTGTCCTAAAGTTGCTTTGTCATTCATCATATCACAACAGGACAGTTGACAGTTGACAGCCAAGATTAGCCATCACAGACTCCATAGGTCTCATTCTTGCTCTGCCTGCTGTTATTTTATGCATTGTTGTAAGCAGGAGCTTTAAGGAAGACTGTGGTGGTTTGAATAAGAATGGTCCCCATAAGCTCATGTATTTGAATGTTTAGTCATCAGGGAGTCACACTATTTGAGAAGGAGTGGGAGGTGTGGCCTTGTTAGATTAGATGTGGTCTTGTTGGAGGAAGTGTGTCACTGGGAGTGGGCTCTGAGGTTTCAAAAGCCCAAACCAAGCTCTATGTCTCTCTCTTCTTCTGCTGTTTATGGATCCAGATATAGAACTCTCAGCTACTTCTCCAGCACCGTGACTGTCTGTGGCTGTCATGATCCACGCCATGTCAATGGACTTAATCTCTGAACCTGTAAGCAAGCCCCGGTGAAGTTTTTTCTTTCATAAAAGTTGCTTTGGTCATGGTGTCTCTTCACAGAAGTAAAACAATGACTAGGACAAATCCTGAGGAAGCACTTGGAAAATATGTTCCATTTCTAGCAATGCTTCACCTAGACCTGTGGATGGAGACTCCTGTGGGGTTAAATGTCCCTTTCACAGGGTACACCTAAGACCATTGGAAAACACAGATATTTATGTTATTATTCATAAGAGTAGCAAAATTACAGTTATGAAGTAGCAAGGAAAATAATTTTATGGTTGGAGGTCACCACAAAGTAGGAACTGTATTAAAGAGTTGCAGCATTAGGAAGGTTGAGAACCACTGACCTGGACAGATGTGGTTCGTCTTTGCAGCAACAGTATCATGACTCCAAGGCCTGACACTGGCTGGTGGACCCTGAGGTTAATCTTAAGTGACTCCTTGACATATTTATTCACTAATTCTTTCATTGTTCCTCCTGCCCTAGCAACAGCTGCTGTTGTTGCAGTTGCTATGTCAGCAATACCCTGGCACTCTCTTTTTACCTTCAGTTACCAATTCTTTGCCTTAAAATCATATCTCTTTATGTAACTGATTTGGGTTTTGTCTGCCAATGGATGTCTGTGCACATATTAGTTTACTTACAAGCCCCAGGCTCTGTCTACACCAGCACCTGCAATCCTTACAGCCTCATGTCTATGAATATTTTTTAGTTCCAGGCCAGCCACTCAGCTCTCCTGAGGGGTCGAGGATTTATCTCTCTTAGTGTCACTTTATACATGTAACATTTCTGTAGCATTCTAAATATGATTATAAATCTTATACAAACCCTTGTATCTTCCTATTGATTTCTTAGATTTGTGTTAAATCTCTGCAGTGAGTTTCTTGGGTACACAGAAGCCTCCAGGGAGGCCAAACCCAGCTGCATCAGCAGGGTTTGGATTTGTAAGGTAGGAATTTTACCTGTATTGACCAACAACTAATATCATACAAATCTGGGTCTTAAGAAGTTGGGAATTAATAATTTGAATATTTTAGAGTTTCTCTATTTCGCTTTCATTACATGACATCTACTTGTTAGGTTGCAAATAATAAAAATCCAAGAAAGAGTGGATTGAAGAAGGAAGAGGGTTTATTTATTTTCATGAAACTAGATATCAGAGATGAGAGTACATGGGGTGGCTCATCAGTGGTGACACCTGTATGTTGACAACTCTGTTTTCCTTGTCACTTTTGGCTTCTAACTTTTACCCTCATTTCCTTCCCTGGTGGAAAAGCCACACTGTTTCATGTCAGGGCTGTCATGATGGGGCAGGAAGCACTGTCTACAGGATGAAATAGTGCTGTGAACTGGAAGTAGAAGTTTTCCAAATATCCTCAGCATATTTTCTGTTGTGTCTCACTGGCCAGAACTTTGGCATATGGGTACTCCTAGCTTCAAGGGACGTGGGAATATATAACTGCCTATCTGGTGCATGTCACCATTCCTTCTGTCTGCAGTGATTCTGTTAGAGAGACAGGGGGCTAATAGGCATTGGCTGAACAGGCCTCAGGAACTGCCATCATATGTGAATCTGTGCCCTGAGCTCAGCATACTTTCCTGAATATTTCAGTAACCCCAATTCTACCTCCATCTTCAGTGAGGTCTATTTGTAGAGTTGTCATGAGTTTGAAAGATATTCCGGGAGTCCTCGTAGCCAATGGTATGACATCTTTGCCTCAGATCCTTGCATATTCTTAATATTTTTATTAATTAATTTATTTACTTCACATCCCAATCAAAGCTTCTCCTCCCTCCTCTCCTCCAGTCCCTCCCTTCCAGTCCCCTTCCCCCAATCCTCCTATCCTTATCTTCCCTCTCTCCTCAGAAAAGAGGAGGCCTCCCATGGGTATTAATCTGCCTTGGCATATCGAGTTGCGCGCTAGAAGCAGGTGCATCTTCTACTGTGACTAGAAAAGGCAGCCTAGGTTTGGGAAAGGGATCCAAAGGCAGGCAACAGAGTCAGATATAGACCCTGCTCCTACTGTTAGGAATCTCACATGAAGAGCAAGCCACACAACTGTTAAATATGTACAGAGGACTTAGATCTGTCCTATTTACGATCTCTGGCAATATCTGTGAACACCTATGGGCCTACGTTAGTTGATTCTGTATGTTTTCTTGTGCTGTCCTTGACCTCTCTGGCTCCTTCAATCCCTTCTCCCCCTTTTCCATAGGATTCCCTAAGCTACTTCTAATGTTTGGCTGTGGATCTCTGTATCTGTTTCCTCCAGTTGCTGGGTGAAGACTCTCAGATGACAGTTATGCTAGGCTCTTGTCTGCAAGTATAGCAGAATATCATTTAATAGTGTTAGAATATCATTTAATATGTCTCTCATGGCATAGTCCTTGCACCTTTGAAGCAGAATTTATATACTCATAGGGAAAATGAACTCATGGGTCATTAACATCTTAACATTCTTAATCTGCCCAGTAGTGTTGTATCAGTTACTTTTCTGCTGCCATGATAAAATTCCATGATCAAAAACAACTTGAAAGAAAGTGCTTATTTGGTCTTATAGTTCCAGATAGTATCCATAGTGGTGGAAAAGGCTTGGCAGCGTGGGTCAGAAACAGACAGAAATCACATTTCCTTTATGTACAGGAAGCAGACAAGGACAACAGGAAGTGAGCTGATGCTATAAGCCCTTAAAGCATGTTCAGATGAACAACGCTCTCTAGCAAGCTTCTACCTCTTAGAAGTTTCATAACCTCCACAAACAGTGCTACTTACTGTTTTAAAGTATTTAAATGTGAGCTCCTGGGGAACATTTTTCATTCAAACCACCACATTTTGTAGATAGCATCTTCCCAGCTTGACTTCTTTGCAATGTGTAATCTCTGTCCTTTGCCTCCCTGGTAGCTCCCTTGGATCTAGTGACAATCTTCAATCGCCTCCTGGGACTCACCTACAGGTACCTTGTTGATTTCTTCTATTTCTTTTCTACATTCTTTCATGGTTGCCCAAGGACTAGTTTGGAAAGTAGGACATTGGTTGAAGGCTAGCGGGAATGGAAGCAAAGAAACGGTATCCCCAGAAATCTCAGGAAAGGAATGGTCCATAAATGATGGATTCAAAGTTGCATCATAGTGAGTTCGCAGCCCCATGGAGGGAGCAACAGCGCCAATGGGCCTGACCCACCCACTCCCCCCCGCCCCGGTTATCCTGAAGTTTGGACCACCAACCAAAGGATACACATCTATGGATCCATGGTTCGGACCACATATGAGGCAGCGGACGACCTCGAAGACCATCAGGGAGAGAGGAGAGGCCCTTGGGCCTGAGGGTGTTAGAGGCCCCATTAAAGGGGAATGTCAAGGTGGGAATAGGGGCATTGGTGGGTGGGTGGGTGGGAGGTGGAATTCCCTCATAGAGGTAGGGATGGGGAGGGGATAGGAGGCTTCCAAAGAGGAGACCCAGAAAAGGAGAAACATTGGAAATGTAAATAAAGTATCAAAAATAAAATAAAGAAAAAAAGAAAAAAAAAAGTTGCATCATAAATGCTTTTCCTAAGGAACCTCAGGAAAATGGCAAGAAAAGGGATTGAGGTCTATCAGGAAATGGGCAGCTGAACTGGGGTCACTGAAGAGGGCAGGAAAGATGCTTTTATGGTAAAAATGTTGTGGCAAGAAAAGCAGTAATGGCTTATTGAGGACTGACTTAATCAAAATCTCTGTGAATCGCAGCGTATCAGGACTCCCACAAGCCAGCTGAGGAAGATCTGTGCCATCTCCATGATGTGGCAGCTGAGATGAGCAAGAAAGCCTTACCATGGCTTTTGTTCCTTCCTTTCTGCAGATTGGTGTTGCTTCTCAGTTCCTGACTTATCTCCCCGTGCAGTCTCCTCAGCATCTTGCATTATGTTTGTGTCTTAGCCAACAAGATCCTGGGTAGATACTTAGAGGTGCCTGTAAGACCTTAATAAGATCTGCAAAGTTGCTCTTCAATCTGAGCCACTATTGTAGACTTTTTCTTAAGTGAAATCAAAAGAGCGTTTAATTATATATCACCTCTCAAGGGCAGTTTAAGAATCAAACCTGTATTTACAAATGGATTTGAAGTTTTGTCAGTACGGGGAATTAATTCTTTTACCTCTCAGTGCCTAGAAAAAGTAAACAAAAGAAAAGAAGCCTAATTAATTGTTCAGTAATACGGGAAGTGGGGCCTCTGGCCCAAATCCTGCAACCTTTAGATATTATCTGATTAAAAACACAAACTTGCTGGTTGATGATGACAGACGCTTTTAGTTCCAGCACTTGAGGCAGAGGCAAGAGGATCTTCACGAGTTCAACACCAGCCTGGTCTACAAAGCAAGTTCCAGAGCAGCCAAGGCTACACAGAAAAACAGTCTCGAAAACAATACAAAACAAAACAAAAGACCACTGCCCCCAAAGAAAAACAATACCTCCACCATAAGCTTTAGAATATTTAATTAGAGACAAATAGGGTTGCTTCAGACACAGTTTTTGTTCCTACTGACTAAAATTTATCCCGATCAGTGTAGTGAGGATGTAGGCAGGAGGCTACCATATCTTTTTTATGTAGCCAGATGTTCATCACTGACAGAACTTAGGAAGCACTGCCAGCACAATACTGAGCCAGAGAACAGATTTTTATAGCTAGAGATGAGATGGGTCTCATTTATGAAGCAGAGGCAAATGACCTGCATGGGTAACCTCAGTGACCTTGTACTCCAACAAGATAGATAAAATATAAATCATTTGCTAGTTCTTCATTCTCCCTATTAGCTCATTTGATTTATTAAAATTAAAACTGTCCTGAAATTTTAACCATATTATCTGGGATTTGGATGCTATTCTCACCTTTCATAATCAGTTTCTTTATTTCTACATGGAAGCCAAATATGAGTCTCATCATTAATTTGAAACTCCTGGTTAGCCACATAAGAAAATCAAAAGGAGACATGTAAAATTAATTTTAATGATGTGTTTTATTTAAATCAATATGTTAATATGTCATTGTGTAGTTAATCTAAATCTTCCAAATATTGATTTTACCAGGGCATTCTAGAGGGGGGCTGAGACATAGAGATGGAGAGACTGATTGAGATTGAACCAGCTCAGTTCCTTATGGAGCCTAAGGAAACACACAACAGAACATTTGCAAATGTTATTGAAGCAAAGTTGAAAAGTTATGGAGGTTGATAGCTCTGAAGGTTGCAGAGCCAGGGCAGCTAGGAGTGTGGCTCAGTCAAAGTTCAAAAGCCTTAGTGCTTAAGCGTTCCTTGGGGAGGGGATGGTAGTGTGACATGGTCCTACTTTAAAGCCCTTGGAACCGAAAAAGGTGTTGGTGTTAAGTCTCAGACTAAAACTAAAGTGGGAGAGCTGGAGTCAGGGCTGGGGTTTGCTGGTGTGACTTGCAAGATCCAATGCAGATGTTAGGACATCCAAGGGAAGAAGAATAGGGCATTCTGACTACAAAATATGAAGAGCAAGATTTCATTACATCCTGCCTTTTCACGCCATTTGGGCCTCTAGCTGATTGAACAGTGCCCGCTCACACTGAAGGCAGAGCCTCTGCACTCTGCCCACCAAAGCTTATCTCCTGGGGAGATACCTTACAGACAGACCTGGGGCTGCCAAACCACTGGATTGTTTTTTCAGAGACAGACAGTCAGTTCAGTGCTTATTGAAGTCTTGAGAAAAATAAATAATGCATTACCAGATATCTAAATATTTCTTATTTCCATTGCATTGCCAGTCAAAATTGACCATCACGATGAGGTATTTTATCTTTTCAGTCAGATTCTAAGTCTTTGAAACATGATGTTTTGCTATTACAACTCTTCTTTATTCAGAAAGGCTATATTTCATGCACATAGATATGCTGCACAGTTGCACAAGGCAGTGTCTCCAGGACCTCTGCAACGGACTGGGGTTGTCACAGTTTTATAGTAGTTAATTTGATGTATCCTTTTGATTGGCCCCAATGCCCAGATAGCTGTCCAAGCATCTCTTGGTGTGCCTGTTAAGGTATTTCTGAGTGAGATGGACATTTTAAAATTAAGTAAATAAAATCCTCTTTCTTAATATGGTTGAATGTCACCTAACTCTCTAAAGACCTGAAGGAAATAAATGATAAGCAAGAAAGAATCCTGTATTTTCCTGACTGTGTTTGAGCTGGGACAAGGGCCACTCCTGCTTCTGCTTTAGTCTTAGACTGGAACTCAAACCATCATCTCTCTTGACTCTCAACCTTTGACCTCAGACTGGAGCTATATAATGGGTTAACCTGGGTACCTAGTTTTCAGACATTTTGCTGCTTTTCAGTCTTGGTTTATTCATTTTTGTCAGTTCCTCTCCCAAGCCTGTGTGTGTGTGTGTGTGTGTGTGTGTGTGTGTGTGTGTGTGTGTGTGTGTGTGTAGAAATTGGCTTTTATTGGTTTCTCTGTTGAACTCAGACTAAAACCATTCTTAGACAGAGTACATAAAACTATAAAAGTGGTGATCAACCTAGTATAAAGACATCAGTTGGTAGATTCCATCTCTCTATAAAAAGATTTAATGGGAGCAGCATTCTCTGGGTCACAGTCCAGGAAGAAGCTAGAAGATTCTTTTGGAATATGATTTAGATAACATCAAAGAATCATCTGCAGGAAGATCAAATTCTGAGGATCAATCCAGCAATCCAGATAACCAGAGGCAGAAGGGCTCGTTCTACAAGTGAACATGAGAAGTGAGAGAAAGAGTCTGTCTTGTACATGCTGAGAGAAGTTCTTTAGCTGTGGCTGAACCTTGCGATTCTAACCCAGGGTATCCCTAAGCCATTCCTGAGAAGGGTTAAGTAGTCTCTTTCTCCTTGGTGCTACTGTGACCAAGAGCTTTGAAATCCCAGTCTTCTCCCTTACCTTATCTTTCAGAGTCTTCTTTTTTTCTTTTGTTTATTTTATGTACGAGTAATCCACTGCATGTACTCCTGTATGCCAGAAGAGGGCACCAGATCCCTTTAAAGATGGTTGTGAACCACCATGTGGTTGCTGAGAATTGAACTCAGGACCTCTGGAAGAGCAGCCAGTGCCCTCCACTGCTGAGCCATGTCACCAGCCCCGTTCCAGAGTCTTTGCATGAAGCAAATCTGACTTTGATATTAGCTTTTGGCTTACAGCAGAATTTGCCTATTCTGTCTTTTCAAATTCCCACCAGTGTGTATTCAACATGTGTGTTCTGTCTTTGGCTTATCTTCTCAGATAGTCCTTTACGTTTTCCTGATCCCCTCACACTGATGACGCAATGCTCTTTATATCAGTGTGCTTGGCTTTCATATATATGCTGTTGGGGGTGGTTTTCTCCTTGCCTGGAAGTCACTGACCTTCCCGTTTTATTCCCCACATCTCTATCTCCCCTCCAAGGCTGAGTAGGTATCACGCGCATGAATATTTTCTGCCATTTTGTTTTATTGTCATGCTAAGGTTCTTCAAGTGTCCTGTGTTATCAAAAGCGTTCTCAGCACTTGGATCATAGAACCCATCTTATGACATGTAAAAAGTGTCTTCACATATTTGCTCTGCTGTTGGTCTGTAGAGTACTTGGAGGTATTTCTGTGTTCTCAGGACACAGCATATGGTTTGGCCAAGGATATATTTCAGAAGGGCTTATCAGATGATGACTTTATGTGTCTACCTAGCTTCTATAGAGATCATCAGGGGAAAGTGGGGCCTAAGCTAAACTTTGATCTTTCTGTCTGATTTGTACTGTGATTCCCCCAGCTTTGAGGTCAAATCAACTTAGAATAGGAGCCACCTTTAGCAAAAGCAATGTGTCAGTGTATGTGCAAGAAAAAGCATACTCAACAATGTTCAGCGCAGCACGGCCTCTGATGGAAAAGTGGAAGAAACAATTACGTTGCAATGAATAAGTAAATTATAGCATGTCAGTGAGTTGGCATGTAAGCAGTCATAAAAACTGTGATTATGAAGACAGTGGAACAGCCTTAAAGAAGAGTCACACTTTCTGTCCACCCCACAGAGAAAATCGAACTCATTAAACGTTCTCCTGTTAGTTCATTCACGAATTCAACAAATGTTTCCTTAATACTTGCAGTGTACCAGGCCTTGGTCATTAACAAGCAGTCCAGACTTTAACAGATTTCCAGTAGAAATGGAAGGCAGGGCTGCAAGATTCATCCCAGCTTCTGAGGGAGAGATCCTACTCACTATTTCCCCTGGAAGGAATGTACTCTTAAGCACTCTCTAAACCTTCTCTGCAGTTGCTGAAGGATAGCTTATCTTTGTTAGGCAGCATTCTGTTACCGTGACAAAATATCTGAGACAATCTAAATAAAAGGAGGAAAGGTTCACTCTGGCCCTTGTTTGCAGAAGTTTCTGTCTACAGTTGCTTGACCCCATTGCCTTGGTCCTGCAGTAGTAAAGAGCACCATGACAGAGTGTGGCAGGGAGGACTGTCCATCTCCTGAAGCCTGAGGAATAGAGTGGTGGGGGAGAGAGGAATGGGCTGGCATTCTAATGTCTCTCTCAAGAACATGCCTCGGTGATCTAACTTCCTACAAGATCCTAAAGGTTACACCACCTGCCAGTAGCACCACAGACTGGGGACCACACTCTCAACGCATGGCCTCGGGGACACTCAAGATGCAAACCATATGCAGGACTTGCACCACTCAGCATCCCTTATCTCTTCCTGTCTTGTAAGCAGTTTCAGGAACTCCTTATCCTTGCCTAGGTTTATTCACCCGTGATAGTCATCTCTTCAGACCCTTTCCCCCTCAGCAAAGATAGATTTTTAAATTTTGTTGTGATTAGAATTAGGGAATGAATTATAAATAAAACATCGTCTTTACTGCAGTGACATGTGTTTTCTTCTCACACAGAAGGGTCAAGCCCTCTAATGGCAAGGTTGATCAGCTTGGATCTGGGTTTGTTGGAAACTTACTGCAGTGCTATGAGCACACCAGTCTTTAGGAGTCCCTGCAGCTGTGCTCTGTGACAGGCGACACTTGTCCCTCATGAATTTTCAGGATGGTCTGACACTAGATTAGATTAGTAGTACTGATTACAGGTCTTACAGGAACTTTCATGGCCAGGAATTTTGGTTATAGTTATTTTTCCTTGTCAGGGCTGGGAGGAAATGCCCTGAAGAGGAGAGCGTCAGCTGTCCTAGTTCTAGGTATGCTCAATGATATTTAAATAATTCATATATTTAAAATAACAAAATAAATATTTTATGGGTCTTTATATTTTAGTAACAGGCTGTACCCTTGGAACCTACAGAGTAAAATTAGACTTTAGTCACAAATACGAATATAATTGTTCAGTAAAATGTCGCTATTAGTAGAAGCACATAATTCAGAGGCCACATTTTTTTCTCAAGGGCCTAGAAATCAAATTGAATATGGCCTGGCTAGGGGGTGCATTAGGGCTTTATAGGTAAGGAGGAAGCCTTTCCTTATTTCATAATTCTTCTGTGTGCTGTGACCAGTTTTTCCCCTTAAGACCAGGCAAGGTCCTTCCTGCACACTGATATTGCTGAGAGAAAATCACAGCTCACTCCTGACCATCTGGGAAACATCTGAGAATCTCTGTAATAAGGCTTGCTGGAGAATAGGTAGTTACAGAGCAGAACAATCATGCTGGTGGGTGTTGCATAATTTTTCTGTTTGTCTGTCCTTCCCAAGAGGATTTGAAAGATGATGGAAAGTAGTTTGTAGCAATGTGACTGGAATATCCTCTCTGAAGGGTTGCTTATTCTCACTCTGTCTGTTCGAAAATATAATGCATATTGATTTTTTGGGTAGAATTATAGAGGTAATGTATGGCCATTATATAAAATTTGGAAAATATAGAGAAGTGTAAAGAAGGAAAGAAAAAGCATCCATGATTTATCATACAATAATAATATGATCTGTGTGTGTGTGTGTGTGTGTAAGTACCTAATTTCTATGCTTAATCCTTTTTGTCCTCTCTTTTCTTGTGTGTTTGTGCAAGTTGATGTGAGTACATGTGTGAGCAAGAACGTGTGCATGTAAGCCAGGAGTCATTTCTCAAGAACCATCTACTTTGCTGTTTGAGAGAGGGTCTCCTACTGTCTTAGGGATTCTCAAGTAGTCTAGGCTTACTGGGCAGTAACCCCTGGGGGAGCTATCTATCTCTGCCTCCCTTGTTCTGTAGCTATAACCCAGGCACTTGCTAGCATGTTTGGTGTATGTGTGTGTCTGTGTGCACAGGCTCATACGGGGTACATGTGAAGGTCAGAGAACAATACTGAGTGTTTCTTCTTGCCTTCTGCCTTGTGTGAGTCAGAATCTTTTGTTGGTTGTTTACCATTAGATACAGACTTGCTTGTCCAGGAGCTGCTGGAGATTCTCCTGTGTGTGCCCCCCATCTCACTGATAGAAGAATTGTCACTACAAACACACACTACTGCTTGTAGCTTTTACATGTTTTCTGGGGACCTGAACTGAGGTCTTCATGCTTACACTGCAAACCTTTAAATCAAGGAACCATCACCCCAACGTTCAGCTTAAAAAAATATGGGTTCTGGAGATCAAATTCAGGTCCCCAGGCTTGTGCAGAGACACTTTATCTACTTAGCAATCTTAGTGACATCCCTAGCCTCTTTCCTCTCCTCTTGATCCTGATTAGCTTTCTTCCTCATGTCTCTCTAGGTTGAAAGTATTTTGAAGAGGACACTCTCTTCTCCACTTTGCATATATCCCTCACCCATGTCACAGGTCTTGACTAAGGATGTTTTTAGAATTAATTACAAAGTTTTATCTTTTCTTATCATATGGTAAGTTGAACTTTCTATCTAATAATCCTCAGGAATTGATGGATTGTACTGAAGGAATATTTCTTAGCCTTTGCCACAAAGGACAATTCAGTGAGAGATATTTGTTGTGTGGGGCTTTCCTGCTCACTTAGCCTCAATGCTACCTTTTGTTCTCTAGTAATAGCCACAAATTCCCCTACAGACTGTGCAATGTCTTTTGAGTGGTCTATAGCTACTGTGCCGAAAATGTAATATTTAGGAATGCCAGAGTGTCTGTACTCTTAACTGGTTATGTTTTAGATAATAGGCTATCAAGAAGACAAACATTTAGATGGAATTTCTGAACTGACAGACTCTGAGAATTAATTTTTCTCTTCTCTTTTGGGATGAGCCATGCTAGGAAGACATAGATCTGAACTGCAAACAATCCTATATGGGAACTAGTAGCACCATCCATCCAGGTGTTTTAATCACAAATGGACTTAGTTCAGAGACTTGGGAATTTGTAGGCCCTGTGCATTGCTGGGTAAGAGAAAAGGCAAGAGAGTATGCTGGCTGCTTTTGGGAATCTGGAAACTATAGCCATTTAGAGAGCTTTCCAGGTAGTCAGAAGCTACAAGACTCCCAGGGGCTTTGCTGCTGCTGATCTCAACAGCTCATAGCAGCAGCATGAGCCATTGTTAGAAGAAGCTGGAAGACTCTGATACATTCATAGATCTGCCATCTGCAGACACAAGCGAGCCTGCCTGTAGCTGCACCTTCTTTCCGCCTCCCAGATCTGCAAAGAATGTCACTTAGTAGCCTGATCGAAAGAACTGCTGGCAAGAAGGTCATATTTCCAAGCTTCCAGCTTGACAGTATTGGAGGTTGCTGAGGATGGGAGTGGGACAGGAACAGTGGAGGAGGTGCTGTCATTGGCGGGGTTATCATGGGCAAGACCTTTGTCAGTATCAGACTGGAAAAGCATAGGACCACTCTTGTGGCACTGTATTCATTCCTGGGAACTATTATGGTGACTACTCTAAAAATTAGAAATTCCAGAGTTTCCATGTTCTTTCTTTGTTGTATTTTAGATTGGGAGCACCAAGAAGATGAACATTTAAATGATGTTCCTGGAAACACGAATGCCAACAGCTGAACTAGGGATGTGGCACAGTTGTTAGAACGCTTGCCTGGCACACATAACATCCTGAGTTTGACTCCAAGTACTGCATGAAACTAGGCTGGATGGTTTATGACCAAAAAACAAAAATGGAAGTAAATAACTACTTGAACTTCTACTTCTTCAAAAAAGCATTTTGTTTTGAATTAAAATATAATTATATCATTTCCCCCTTCCATTTCCCCTTCCAGCCCCTCCCATGTTTACTTCCTTGCTCCATCTCAAATGTGTAACACAAACACACACACACACTCACACACACACACAAACACACACACACACTCGCTGTTCAGCCTGTTTAGTGTTATGCGTATATCTGTGATTTTATGGGGATGCTCACATCCTATTACATAAACAGTTAGGGGACTCTTCCCATATTTCTTCTGCTTTCATCATTTCTTAGTTGCCTATACTTTCTTGTCTTAGAATGAGGCCCTGTAAGATTTCTCTCTTCCACATTAGCAGGTCTATCAATGTTATACTTGTTTAGGTCTTGTTTAGTCAGCCATATTGTTGAGGTATTTTGCATGAGAGATAGTTCTTTACAAGGACATTACAAGAGTCTTCCATTTAATTGACTGCCTGGTCTTATACGTCGTCAAGGATTGATAGAAGCTATAGCTGTGCCATGGGTGGCATGGCTGGATTTTCCTAGTTCAGATAAGACAAAAAGAGCTGCCCTTACATAAAATTGTAAAAATTAGGACAATAAAAAGCATACTGTCCATTTATATGCACACATACAAATAAACACACACATACACATACACTCACATACACACCCTCACACACAACATTATTTAAAGGCCTTATATCATTTATGTCATGAATCTTTGTTCTGACTATGATTAGTTCCTTAAAACAGGTTTTTAGAAGTCTGTTTGCTCATCCACAGCTCCGTATTCACTGCCGTAGCAAGTGTGTGCAGGGATGAACTTTCATCAGTGGCTGAGATACCCTACTCCTAGCCACTATGTGAGTGCTGAGGTTCACGCTGTTAATTTTAAAACCCAGCAAATTAAACATGTTTGCCATTTCTTTTACCAGCCTGTACATGTCATTTTGTATTTCTTTGATTTTACCAATGATATTCAATTATGTGGTTTCATCTGGATCCCACACATCTTTACAAATACTCATTATCATGTAGATAATATAAGCCAAAGGTATGAACTCTAACAAAATAACATGCTCTGAAAAGAGGACGCTTTTCGTCCTTCTGTTCCAGATAATCAGGTTTTTCTAACAGCTTAAAACTGTTGGCTATTTTTAAGGTAGACTCCAGAGGTATTGCATATATATATATGTATATATATATATATATATATATATATATATATATATATATACACACACACACACACACACACACACACATATATATATATAATAGATGCACATCAAATACATTTAATATTTTGACATAGGATCCAGTATTATGCTACCATTTTGAAATATTTTAATTAATGTAAATTAAAGATATTTCCATATATTAGCATTTAAAAGGATATAAAGATAAAATATTCTGTTTATGTAAATGCCATGATTTACTGCACCAGCTCACTGTTAATCACTTTAGGCTGTTTTGGTCTTTCTAAGGAGACTTGTTTATTTTTATTTTATATATATGAATGATTTGCAACTTGCAGATCATGAAGTGAATAGTTAGAGGCCAGCTTTAGGTTATGTAGTGAGACCATGTCTCAGAACAAAGCAAAGTGAGGCAGAACACAAAAGAATCTTTATAAACCGACTGATCTCAGGTGTTTGTTATAGTAGTAGAAATCCAACTCAAAAAATATATTTAAATTTTTATTAATTATATGTAAAGCTGTTTAAGTGAATTACAATGTCACTGGTGTTTGTTATTGAAAGAAAACAAGTACTCATTCTCCCTTGAATCGTACAGAGATACTATCCTGAGATCTTTTTCCTTACAGCAGTGGCTACGCTGCCTCATTTTGTGGATCAGCTGGACTGGCCGTGTTCCATCACAATGAACCATCATTGCTGTGTGTCTGTAAGAGTGAGCTAGGTGAGGTTGGCATTATTATCAGTGAATTGACTAGTCCAGGTTTTCCTCCCCGTGTGAATATATCATTCAAACTACTGAGGGCTTCTTTAGAACAAAAAGCAGGGGAGGGAGGAGCTCATTCTATTTTTGTTGAGCTGGGACATCTCAATAATCATCTTTTTTTGATCTTCAGGCCAGGATTTACATCAGATGTGGTGTTCTTTGGCCTCTAGACTCATGTAAAATCACGCCTCTGGCTTCCCTGGGTCTCCTTACCTTGCAGACTGCAGCCAACTGGCTTTCTTAACTTCCATAACCATATGAGGTAATATCTAAGAATAAATCTTTTTCTGTGTATCCCCTGTTGATTCTGTTTCTCTGGAGACTACTGACCAGTACAAATGACTTTTAATACTGTGAATTATCTGCAGGTCACTTTTCTGAGAACATTACAAATAGAAAGCTGTTTAACTGTTATCACAGCCATATACATTATGCATGATTACTAACACTGGATGAAAGTGAAGCATAAAATTTAAATAATAGGCCTGAGGCTATGGAGGACAGTGAGTGGGGAGCTGGAAAGTGAACACAGGATCTTTAGTCCCAGAGCCCAGACGTCTGGTTCTTGGGCCCATTACCAGGTAGCCGAAGCTAATTATTAGAAGCAGTAGTTTTCATCTCTATATGGTTTATTTGGTGTTTAAGGCAATGGCCCTTAGGCTCAGTGATTGTGACTAGATGACAGACCACATGCAAATGTTTATTAGGCCAAAGAGTACATGTTTTGGAGTGAAATTTACAACCTTGGTTCTTCTCTAATAATATTTTAATTAATTTTTAGACAGTCATAGAGTCATATTCTCTGTGAATATTATTAGCTTGATCTACTTTACCATATTCTATTTTTACTTCCTGTGTACTAGCATGGGCTTCTAGAATCTTATGATTTAACTTTCATAGTCCCTTTTTCACCTGTCTCCCACTCAGATCTTAGTGGGAATGAACATCTACTGTAGTCAACGATGTGACGGCCAATGGTTGATATTTATGGACGGAAACCCATGACCTCATTGAAAGGCTCTTCTCTTCACTTACTATGAATTGTTAATATGGAATGAATATTTGATTTTGTTAAATGCCTTTTATGGATCACATGCTAATTGATTATGTTAGATGATTTCTTGTGTCTAAGTTTCGGGTTTATCTATTTCTGTGTAATGAAATTCTCCAATGCAGTATCTAAAAAATAGCCACCATTTATTTTGCTCTTGAATCTATGAATTGACCAAGCTAAGTTAGGCAGTTCTAGCTTAAGGCAGAATGAGAAGTGTGTGGGAGGGGAGGTCTGTATAACTCTAATGTAGTTGGGGTCAGACCTACCAGGTGGGGTGGGGGTTCCATATGGTCTTGAATGCGTGTGTGTGTGTGGGGGGGAATCCTTCAGTGATCTTGAGAATGAAACAGCTTGGCTCTCTTGAGATGCAGCCAGAGCCCAAGGGAAATAGCCCCACCCACGGGAAGCGAAGGAAGGACTTAAAGCCTGAAACCCAGAACACTTGTTCAGTGAAAGAGGGGCTGCTGTGGAGGACTCGATGGAGAACCGAACTGGGACCACCCAAAGGACATCTTGTTTCTTGATTAGGCAGACTCAGACTTTAAAAGGATTGTACTTCAAATTCATTCTGAAGTCAGCACTGCATGCTCTGCAGACACTCACTGTCATGCAGGGGCATATTATTTTTAAGAGTATTTGGGATGCAAAGCATACATACATAAATGAATATATGAATAAATAAGAATCACGACATTGGGACATTGCCAGAGGGAGCTTATGACAGCCCTGTCCCTGCTTCCCCTCCAACCTGCAAAGGCAAGTTCTCCAGGGCACAGCCCAAGTGCCACACCCTCGAGGGAGGTTCAATCCCCCCAGGCACTTAGCTGTGTCCCTGAACATTTTGTTTCGTCATTTATAAGACAGGGCAGAACTATTAGCAATTGCAAGGAGTATTAGTATGGTGTAAATGAGTAGCCATGAAGTCCGTCATTTCCAGAGCCAGTGTTCTGCCAGTGCATCAGGCATACCCTAAGTGATTTCCATTAACACCAGTTATTGTTTCCACAGTTCCGTGTGTAATCATCAAGTCGCTTCAAGTCTCTCCTCCAAATGTGTCTTATTCTCATGCATCTTTGTCTCATCAACACTATGGCTACCTTGGCACCCTCACAGCCCCTTTGACTCCCTGAACCCAGCCCCAGCTTCCTGTCCACATTCTAAGGACTTTCCACATCAGCCACTGGAAAGCACAGTTCTCCAGTGAGTTCTTTAATTTTTTTATTTCAAGTAAACTCTGCTTGAGATTTATGGCTCCATTTGTCTTTGTCTTTTATCATGGATACATGCATGCATGTAAACACGCGCAGACACACCCATGCGCACACACACACGCACAGAGAGAGAGAGAGAGAGAGAGAGAGAGAGAGAGAGAGAGAGAGAGTGTTGTACACACACGGCTCTGGGTTTTACATAAATGTTAATTCATCACATGTCTCATCATTTATGGACCATTTCCCTCTTCACTTCTTTGTCTCTCCCCCCACCCCCCCGCCCTTTACAGTGGCTTACTGATACTTAGCTTCTTGGTTTGGCTCTAGTATCTCTCTGTGTTAGGTATGATGCACTATCCACCATGAAAATGTGGATTTCTTCTTGTTCATACAGGTAGTTTTTCTCCCTCTCTTACAGAGGCACGTTGTACAGCTGTTACCAAAAGAAGGACCCAGCCAAACAGAGAAAATCATGGACAGTTACAGGAAAAAGATTATATTTCCAGATGGAAAGTTACCACCAGCAGTGATGGACATGACCAGGAGGCCTAATTCCGACCAGTGAGTTGTGGTGGAATGATTTCTCTGTTCGTTGAGAGTGGTACAAGAATAGATCTCTTCCCTTCTGTCTCACGATGTTGTGTCTGAACCATGATGCTGCTGAAGCTAACTTGTGGCCATGAGGAGGCTGTGTGGGGACAGAGCCAAGGCATGGAGGAAGCAAAGGGAGGGCATCTGTGGGGCAGAAGAGGGTCTGTTGTCTGGGAGTTTGCTTCCTCAGGCCTGATAAGGGGTCTTTCTTGACTTGATGCTAAACATCTGAACAAGGCAGTCCTTACACTGCCTCCTTGGTTTATATTCTCAAGGATTTCTCCAGCCTGGCAGGATTCTTTGCTGGTCCAAGGCTCTGCTCCAAATGCAGAGGACTCTTCTGAGGCTCTAGAAGGTGTCACACTGGGATGTCCTTCCACATATTTTGTGACCACATGTTTTTAACTGTCATGAGACTTTAATGCTAGATTGACTGGAGCTACACCATGGCAACTCCAATCAGATTATAGGTCCAGTTTCTAACTGAATCTTCTATTAAACAAACCCATCCTTGCCTTTCATCCCCCAGCCAGGACCCATTGCCTCTGAGAAACATTTCACTGATATTCCTGAATAAAATTCTCTTTCTCTACATTATTTTTTCCTTAAGACTACTTTGGTGTTTTGGGATATATAGGCATCACTTACTGGGTAAAACACTGTAATATGCTCCCTTTAAAAAAATATACACATCTCATTTAATCTCTATGACAACCAGTTCAGCTGGTGTTATTATTGACATTTTAGAGTTGGGGAAATTGAAGCATAGAAAGGTTAAGTGGATCGCCCAAAATTACACAGCTAGTGCATGTCAGGAGTGGTATTTGAGAAAAGATCTGCTTCAGTCCAAAGTTTTGCTGTTAACACAGAACACCAAACAATCAAGAATGTTTAGGTATGTACATTTCGGCCCTTAGCTCCTGGGAGGTGAGGATTAAGTCTTGCTAATTCTCTGTTATGCAGTGTCTTCAAAGTCCGTAGTACACAGGAGACACAGAGAACGGGAGTGTTAAACCAGAGGAGGGGGGAGGGGTCTTTGTGATTGTTATGAGAAGCAAAGGACGGACATTTAAAGGATATTTTCATTGATTCCACAGTTTGTCTCCTAGATACCTGTTGGTTTTAGGGCCAATTATATTATATTATATATATTATATATTAATTACATTTTAAAAAATTCTTGATATTCTATCATAAAGGGCCTTATAGCCCTAGGATCAGACTGCTCATCCCAGGGATAGCTAACAAAACTCCTGAAGATTGTGTGAGTTTACCTGTGAGATGCTTTCATATGAAAACAAATCTCATATAGATGGTCTCAAACATATTCTTCTTTAACTCATTTACAAGCCAATATGTATCTTGTTGTAAATCATCCTAGGGACAGGTACAAGACAGAAAAAGACTTTGGTAACCCCAAAGCTCATTAGAGGTGTTGAAAAAAGCCAACCCCAACTTCGTACTCAACCCTAACGTTCTTCTCTTTGAAAGGCCTTCTCTATGTTTTCCTCCACCCTGCCTCTACCTCCTGACCAAAGCCCCAGTGCTACTCTTGTGATTCCTCTGGGACGGTGCTGACACCCTCTTCGGGATGAATGAACTTAATGACCTTCTTCCTTTTCTGCTGTGTTCTCGTCTCCAACTGTGGCTCCGTGTACTTTACCACAACCATGCTTGCTGTGGATAGTCTTACAGCAAAGGAAAGGGAGAGAAGAAGCAGCCTATGTAAGGGAGATGAGGGAGACAAACAAGTGGACTTGGCCAAAAGGAGAGCTCAGTTTGGGATTCCAGCTTCTACTGGTAGTTCTGAATGTGGGACTAGTCTGCAGACATGCATTTTCTTGGGGAGAGAGAGGGGGAGAGGGGAGAGAGAGAGAGAGAGAGAGAGAGAGAGAGAGAGAGAGAGAGAGAGAGAGAGAGAACATGAGCTAAGCTTTCATGCCATCTGGATGTGGATTGTTGTTGATGTTAGATTCGGTTCTAAATCCCATGCTTCCTGAAATAAGACTCAGACTCAAATTATATTTACAAATACCTTGTCCATCTTTTCTGGCTAGGTATAACTTAAAATAGCCTATTTATTCTTGCCTACATTCTGCCACGTGACTGGTTACCTGTGCTCAGGTATCCTGCATCCATCTCATCACATCTTCCAGATGAGTCTACCCCTGGGTCTATCCCAGAATCCTTTCTTTCTCCTGGATGTGCCACCTCTATAAGTCATAGGCCATAGGCCTTTTACTTGTTAGGTGATTCATCCATACAGTACACAAGATATTCTTTCTACAGATCATGCTGGCAAGAGGTCATGACTGGTGCAAGGGGTGGGGATGTCGGCAGCGGGGTAACACCCTGAAGCAGTTGACAACCAAGAGCTTTTGGGCAGCAATCCCAGCAACTGGAAAAATAGGTTTCTCATTCCTGAAGGGTTCTGGAGATGTCTTCCAGCATCTTCCCATTGCATCCCACCCACCATTGCTCGTGCTGTTATTCCTGCTGTGTTTATGCTGCTGTTCATTTCTCTCAGATGGAGATCTGCACTAGACATGAAGGAGGATGTATTCTCCTGCATTGAGGAGGATGGGACCTTGAACAGTGGAAGCTTCCAGGAAATTTTTTGCTCCTGTTTCTCTTCCTGGTTTGGGTGTTTCTTAGCTTATAGTCTCAAGTTTGCACAAGGTTGCCTTCTTCGGCTTTGGTGGCCTCTCGGAGCCTTCTCTTGAGCATTGAGCTCCTCAGAGTCTGATGGTGTAAAGGAGAGATACCCTCTGTAATCACCAGAAGCCTTCACCTTGATCTGCTTTCCCTCAACCTTCTGTGAGCAGGAAGAACACTGTTGTACTTACTCTTCAGATTGGCCACTGGGGCAAATGTTGCACGGAGACTGAGCACAGCCTGGCCTGTCACCGTGCAAGTGATGCCAAAAGCTCCTGGGGAATTTTGGCACTCTCCAGAGAAGGAGGGCCTGGCTACCTGACAAGGACATCTCAGCAGGAGGTCAGAGGAGAAGCCAGATGTTCACAGTGAGATCACTCCTCCCACAAACACAAGCTGCTTTTGCTCACAGATTTGTCTCACTCTAAGGATAGCAACCAAGTTCAAATTACCTAAGGGGCACCAGGTCAGAGTGGGAAAAGATGAGAAGGAAGGACTCTAGGATGGCCAAGCATGGAGCATGGCTGGGTAGTTGCTGCTCTCCTGAGAGGTACAGCCATCATGTTTGTGGCAGTGAAGCAACTTCTCAGCAGAGGGGTGGCTAGGAGGAAAGAGGACAGTTCCTCTGCCTTTGGAAATGGCCCCCATGCTTACTACATTATCATTCAACAATACTGACCATCCTCTTCTTTGTCAGTTACTACGCTGGTGGAACAGAGGCAAAGCTGAGACTCAGAGAGGGCCTCTCCTTTCAAAGTAGAAATCCAAGCATATGAATGCATTGTTTTGAGGGAATACATGAACCATTTTCATTACTACGGAGTCTTTCAGTCACATACAGAGGATAGTGAATAATAGAATGAGCTCTGGGAATACATTGCCTGTTTTTATATTTATATTTTATGTTGTGTGTGCATGTGTTTGTTTGTGTATGTCCTGGGGAAGGATGTGGTATATTTGCCATATGAATTGTGTGTGGAGGTCGGAGGGCAACTTGCAGGAGTTGGCTTTCTCTTTCCACCATTTCTGTCATTTGCATTTAGGTTATCAGGCTTGGTGGCAAGTGTCTTTATGTGCTGAGCCATTGTGGTGGTTTAAATAGGTTTGGCCCCCATAGATTCAGGTCTTTGAATGCTTAGCCATAGGGAGCAGCACTATAAGAGGTGTGGCCTTATTGGAGGAGGTATGGCCTTGTTGGAGGAAGGGCGTCACTGAATAGGCAGGCTTTGAGATCTAGTGCTCAGGCTCTGCCCAGTGCAGAAGAGAGCCTCCTCTCTGTTGCCTTTAGATCAAGATGTAGAATTCTTGGCTCTTTCAGAACCAAGTCAGCCTGAATGATGCCCCACCATGATGATAATGGGCTGAGCCTCTGAAACTGTAAGCCAGCCCCAATTAAATGCTTATTTTTATAAGAGTTGCCTTGGTCATGGTGTCTCTTTACAGCAATAAAACTTTAAATAAGACAGCCATCTTACTGGGCTCTTTTTTAATAATTACAAATACAGTACTAAAATCTGTTTCTTATTTCATCCTTTATACTGGCCCTTCAAGCAGTGTGGTGCTTGATCCCTGAATACTTTAGCACATCTCTAAGTGACAAAAACCAAAACAAAGTAAAGAAAACCAAAACAAAACAACCCAACACTTAAAAATATAACTTCAGTAACTCACAGTTCTTCAGTTTCATTAAATATGTACTGAATGTTCAGATTTTTCATTATTGTCTTACGTTTGTAAACAGTTTGGATGTTAAATCGGTATCTAAGCAAGGTTAAATAGTTACTTTTGCAATTGGCTGTGCCTCACAGCCGAAGTGTGGACATGGAAATGTTTGTGGCAAAGATGCCAGATATCAGCAGGAGAGGCAGACTCCTTGGTTTCCCTCCAGTGAGCTTTATTGTGCCTATGAGAACTGGATTTGGGATCCAAGTGTCTGAGTCTGTGACAGTTAACCTCTCTAGACTCAGTTGCTTGTCTGTTAATCTACGAAGTCACTGAGAATATAAACTGAGATAACATATATTACTTAGCACAGAGGCCAATGTATTTAGCAGGCACTCAATACATTTTGATACAACAATAATAGTAAAAAGAAGACATTTCATTTTGGCCCTTCAGCATATATCCTAGTGCATGTGAAGAAGAAGTGGTATGAATTTTCAGACAGAGGCAATAAATCAGCTTTATAACAATTATAGGATTACCATGCAATCCAGTTATTCCACTCTGAGTATGTATCGAAAGAAAGGTAGGCTTTTTGTTGGAAAACAGTGTTTTAGAAAGTGATGAGGAAACATGAGAGGGGGTCACTGGGAAATGAGACCAAAGTAGTGGGGTGTGGCTAGATCACATATCAAGAATTTTATGGGGCTGGGGATGTAGCTCAGGTTGTAGATTAATTGCAGAGAATGCATAAAACCCTGGGTTTAATTCCAAACGTCTTATAAACCAGGCATGGTAGCATACACCTGTAATACCAACAACGGTTAGGTGGGAGCCAGTAGGATCAAGAGTACAAGATTATTCTTTGTAACTCATTCCATAGTGAGGTTGAGTCAAGCCTGCTATATATGAGATCCTGTATAAAAATCATTTATGAATAGAAGCCAAGTGTGATAGTGAAGCCTTGCAATTCCAAGGCTCAGGAGGCTGAGGCAGGAGGAGGATTATTCTAAGTGTGAGGATAGTGTGGGCACATGAATAACAAACAAACAAACACATCTTGTGAATAGAACTAAAGCTCAAGGACTTAAACTTGTAGGCAAAGAGCAAGTGAGATTTATGGAGGATGAACGGCATTGGATTGCAAAGCAGCCATGCCGTGGTAGCCTAGAGAAGGAACAGCGGACATACGTCATACATGATGGAACATACGTCATATCAATGGCCTGTGAGGATCTGATGACTCCCTGAACCAACCAGTAGTTATGGGGACAAGGAATTGGCACTGCTGAATCAGTCTAGCAAGGACTTATTGAATGATTAAATGGTGACAGATAAGCAGAGATGGAGAACTTAGTAAGTATGCCAACATTTTTGGCCTGGCTTCTGGATGGCAGAGGATGTTGTTGCCAATTGAGATTTCACACACAAGAGTCTAAACAGGTTTCGGTGGTGAGGATAATGAATTGTGCTTGTACTGTGTGCACTCAGAGCTGCTGCAGGACACCCAAGGAAAACTCTGCCCTTGCTTTTTTATCTTTAAATGCAAGCTTGAGGAATCATTTAGAAGGAAAATTGATAAAAACCAAAGGTTGTATTTGGTGTGTCTTTCCTGCCTCTCGCAGACTATAATAGAAAATCTGATATCTCCTTGTATTGAGAAGATTTTCGGAATGACTAGTGACCTTCACAAAGGCTAGGTTATCAGTTTTTATGGCAAAAGAAGAAAATCTAGACTCATGTATTTACAAAGATTTTGCTCATCAGGGCATGCGTTTTTGGTAGATACAAAGGAACACTTCTACCAAGAAACAACTGTGTGTGTGTGTGTGTGTGTGTGTGTGTGTGTGTGTCTATCGCTGGATATCTTCCTGAATTGTTCTCCTCCTTATTGTTTGAGATGGGATCTCTCACTGAACTTGGATCTCATTGATTTGGCTAGGTTTACTGGCCAGTGAGCTGCAGGAATCTTCCTGTAATTATATGCTTAGTGCTGGGCTTATGGCTGCCCCCCACCCAGCTTAGGTGCTAGCATCATCAGGTCCTCATATTTGCATAGGAGTTGCTTTCTCATCTCCACCATCTCCTCAGCCCCCTGGTTACAACTCTTAATTATCATACCCATTGCGCAGCCGAGGATGTGGATGGAGCATCCCCGTCATGTGTTCTTACCTTCCCACACTTTTCCACTTCTCAGCCTCATCAAAGTGGCCCGACATGTGGCGGCCAGATGTTTCACATGAGAGAAGGACTGATTTTGTAAAGCAAATGGTCACATATAAAATGGTTATTTCAGAAAGAGAGAAAGATTCCTGTCTTTGAAGGCCAATTGGACATCTAAGCAGAGGTATCTGTAAGACTGGCACCTTGAGTTGGTGCTGGGAAGATGGCTTAGTTGACTAGGACATGTGATCTTAGTCATTTTTCCTTCTTACTTGAAGTAAGACCCTTATTTTATTCAGCTGTTAGCCAACTTATCAGAATTTTCCCATCCTCCTTTGTCAGAGATTAGTTTAGGGGTAAACTTAAAAAATTGACTTCCAGCATCTTGACGTAATTCCTGTTAGTTGCAAGGATTTGTATGTCTGCCTGTTGGAGCTGGAAGATTGTGAGCTCAGCTAGAGGAATGTGGAAGCAGTCACATTAAGTGATTTCTGAGCTCGGGAGATATAGATGATGAGGTGTATACCCAATCCTATTGTAAAATCGCCTTTACACAATCCTCCTCAGTATCCTCCCAAGATGTTTGAGGATGCCAAGGTCTTATAGAGAGGATCCATTTGGAGTACTGTTAAGCTCTGATCCTCCCATGTCATGTCCATCCCAGTTTGGTTCTGAACCTGGCTGGGGTAATGAAAGAATAAAGAAAGGACAGACACACAGACACATGTGCTGAAAACCAAGGATCAGCCATGCTGTGCTGGCTCTGAAGAATAGCACCAACTAAGTCGTGGTATACTGGAGTCTCAGCATATTTATTATGCACAGCACAGGGGCAGGGGCTAACTAGTGTTGACAGGATGTATCTGTAGGCAAGCAGTCTCAGGATGCAGTTATCTAGTTTTCCCGCATATTGCCAGCATTCACACTCAGACCAGAGGAAGACTTTGACACTCCTATGGGTCCAAGACAGTGGTTGTTGACACGGCTATGCCCGCATCAAACAATACACATTCTCTCAGGATTTATCTCACTCTTTCCACATTCAATCAAGGCTTCCTCGGCTCTCTAAGGGCTGAGTTCCTGACCCAGGCACCCCTAAACCATAGACTGACTTTTTACTCTGCTCACTGCTTGCAATGCAGAAGCTTCTACAGCTGAGCAATCCCGTTTGTTTGTTTCTGCCTTTATTGCCAGTAGTTTTGGGTTTATATCCAAATAATCACTTAGTCAGACTAATATAATTTTCTCTAATATTTTCTCCAGAACTTAAATGATTTGAAAAGAACGGCTTCCATAGGCTCATATGTTTGAATACTTGATCCCCAGTTCCTGGAACTGTTTGGAAAAGATTAAGAAGTATAAGAGGTGTGTCCTTGTTGGAGAAGGTGTATCATGGGCTTTGAGGCTTTAAAATACTTGCCAGTATATTTCCTCTCTCTCTGTCTCTCTCTGTCTCTGTCTCTGTCTCTCTCTCTCTCTCTCACCCCATTTCTGCCTTCAACTTGCAGATCATGGAAACTCTCAGCTGTTCCTGCCACACGCTTCTGCTCTACCATTATGGACTCCAACTCTTTAAAGCCATATGCCCTAAATGAAATGTGTCCTTTTATAATCTGTGTTGCTCATGGTGCCTCGTCACAGCAATAGAAAAGGAACTAACACAAGCAATTTTTATAGTTTCAGGTCTTATATTTCAGTCTTTAATCCATTTGAAGTTGTATATTTATATATAGAATGTAATGAGGCTCTATTGCATTCTTCTGCATGTAAATACCCAAATCTATCCATTTATTAATGAGAATGTCCTTTCTTCACTGTGTATTCTTAGTACCTTTGTTGAAAGCCAATTGACCATAAGTGCATGGATTTATTTCTGTGCTCTCTACTCTGTCTTGTTGCCCTTTGTCTATTTTTATGCCTCTCTCAGATAAGTTTTATCACTATATGTTTGTAATAAAACGTTAAAAGAAGGGCATGTGATCACTCCAGCTTTTCTTTTAGCTCCAAAGCTACTTGGGGGTATTTTATGATTTCAAACAAACCTTTATGATTATTTTTGTCTATGTGGACAATGCCATTAGAATTTTGGTAGGTATGACCTTAAGTCTGTAGGCAGCTATTAGAGTGCAGACATTTTTATAATGTCTGTTCTTCTCATGTATGAACACAGGATCTCTTTATATTTATTTGTGTATCCAGTAACTTCCTTCATCATTTTCTGATTTTTAGTGCACAACTGATTCACCTGCTTAGTTCACTTTATTCTGGAACATTTTCCTTTGTTTTTTAGTCATTACAACTGGGATTGGTTTCCAAGTAGTTGACTGTTATTGTAGAGAAAACCTGAGGATGGTTGCAAGTTGATTTTATATCTTGCAATTTAATTGTGGTCTACCCTTTAGCTGGATAAATTCTTTTGATATATTGCCTAACAAGGAAAACTAGAAGTGTATATGATAGAAGGGTAGGTTTAGTGAGGATTCCAGCTTTACCCATGAGCTATGACACCTACTTTGAATGTGACTACATAGGTATGTGACATTCAGATTTTGTGACAATGGGGTTTTCCTAGAATTCTTAGATTTTGTTTCTTTATTATCCCTCACACCTTTCTCTCCGTCTCTTTCCATCTTCTCTCTCTATTGTGTCTCTCCCTCCCTCTCACTCTCTTTTTTCTTTTAAAGATATTTAAATTTAAGATTTTTAAATTTGGAATCCATATAAGGTGCATGCATGTACTCTTCGTACTCAGGAGGATGAGTTAAATGGATTATCTTATCTTTAGGGATAGCCTGGTGACTTCAAGGCCAACCTGGGCTGCATAGTGACACCTCTTCCAATTTCATTTTTTGCACTGAATCATTTTTTGGTACCTACATGCTAATATGAAATAATGATACAATGGATAGGTATGTGAACATCATCTGGCATAAGGAGCCAGATATTAATTTAGTTGAAAAGACTGAGTTTCCATTTTCTCCTTTGTTCTCTAGAATGCTCAGATTTAACTTTCTCGGCATTGGGTATGGTTTTTCTCTCCAGAATTTCATGTGCTATAAACCTGGTCTCTAACTTAATGGAATTGAAAGATCCTGAGGCATTTAAGAGAAAAGGCATATTAAGGTGATTGGTTCATGACTGTCCTCATGAAAAGATTAACACTGGTTTTACAGAAGCAGATTACTTATTGGATTTTTCTGAAAGTGGTCCTAATCTTCTCTTACCATGTTTTTGCCAAACAATATTGTCTACAGTGAGGAACTTATTGGAAGTGAATATTCTTTCCATTTTCTTTAATTTCCAAAACCAGGATCCCAGACAAACCTCATTTCCTTATAACTAGTACCTAGCTCAAGTATTTTATTACAGCAACACAAAGTGGATGAAGGCCCCCCTCTTCAAATTTTAGTTGGACATCCCTTAATGTATCTGTTGGGCTTATGAGAAATATTCTTCTAATAAAACAGTATTGAAGATTCAAATTCGGCCTCCAGCAAATTGAAGCTTGTCCAATTGCTTCCTATTTAAACTCATCCATTCTGTTTGCATTGCCTGACTTTTCTCTCAGGAGTAACTGGATGAAAGGCGCTTTCCAGCACAGCTTGAGGCCTCTCTGACCTTACTCAGAATTGTGAAGCACCCCAGAAATATCCCAGTTTACTTTTTCATATGCAAACGATAGGACTAGAAAGTGCTGGGGGAGACTAAATCTCTGCATCTTGTATGGTACCTTTCCTAGGGATTATCCAACTGTACCCTGTTTTTACAGTGAGTAGTCTAGTGGAATGGACACACACTCACATGGATGACACTCAGATCCTTGGATTTATATAGGGCATGATCATTGAAAATGATTCTTTTTTTTTTTTTTTTAAATTGGATATTTTCTTTATTTACATTTCAAATGTTATCCCCTTTCCCGGTTCCCCCTCTGGAAACCCCCTATCCTCTCTCCCCTCCCCCTGCTTCTATGAGGGTGTTCCCCCACCCACCTAGCCACTCCCACCTCCCCACCCTCAAACTCCCCTACACTGGGGCATCCAGCCAGCCTTCACAGGACCAAGGGCCTCTCCTCCCATTGATGCCTCACAAGGCCATCCTCTGCTACAAATGCAGCTGGAACCATGGGTCCTTCCATGTGTACTTCTTAGTTGGTTTAGTCTCTGGGAGCTCTGGGGGTTGATATTGTTGTTCTTCCTTTGGGGTTGAAACCCCTTCAGCTCCTTCAGTCCTCTTAAGAGAGCAATGTGAAAACAGGGGCTGAATACATATTCTCAATGTGCCCAAGAGTTGCTGAAAATCACTGAAAAACCATTTAGGAAATCTGAGAGGTCTGCTGTCTTGAGTGTTCATACACAGAGACTACAGAGCAGGGTCGGAAAAAACTCTGACCAGCTAGAGTCCCCAGGGTGGTGGCTGCACTAGATTTGAGTACTTCCCTTTGCCGACAGGCATTTCGGGAACTCACAGCATTGTGCTTCATGCATATTGCTTCACATTTCGCTTTTGTGTATCTTACACCTGCTTTTTTTTTTTTTTTTTTTTTAAACAGTGTCGCGTACTTTTGTGGCCTAATACCACATTGGTGGTTTATAAATTTCTGGTGTACCATCCTTGGCTTGTTCTACGGTGAATATAGGATATTCCCCATAAATTCCTTTGTTTTAGGCTCAGGTGTGACTCCAACTCTTTGCTAAGGGAAAGAAACAGTGTCACTAGATATTGCACTCAGAATTTGAGGAGAGAGCAATGCCATAGGGTGGAAGGAGGTTGGGACCACTTCCCTTTTGCTACCTCTAGAGCTGAGCCCTGAACATGTGAATCTTGTGGAGTCCTAGTAGGACAGGTTGCCTATTCTCTGGGGACCCCAAGGACAGTCTGTAGACAGCCTTGTCTATCTTTATGTCTTTCTCCTTTTCTACTGTATAAAAATAGGAGCCTGAACCAGCAAGGTGCTTCTTCCTGAAGCTTCAAGGGAGTACGTTTTCGTTAAACTAAGCCTGCATTTTCCTGTGGCACTGCCAATCGTGTAGTGCTGAAGTCCTAAAAGCTTTTTAAGTACCACTTCTGGCCATTTAGCTTTACTCTCTGTCCTTTGTAAACAGCCGCGGAAGCAGCATGTACTTTAAGGACAAGGCAGCAAAAAGTCTTTGAGGTTTGAGATCCTTTCAAGAGCTGAGATGGGTGCTGCAGAGCTGTCTTTGTCAGTTGCGAGTCATTGTGTCCCTGTGACTCTTTTAGCTGAGGGCTTATGATGCTCAGGTTCCTGCCTCTCTGGCTATTACTTGTGGGTTCAAATGTGTCCTTGTCTCCCCCAGTTTTATGGACACTTCTATGGACTCTTTGTAGGCACTCTTTATCAGTAGTCTTTCCATATCTGGGCTGTTCATGGGCATCCCATCCCCTGTACTTTTCTGGAGTGTAAACTCATGAGTGAGGTCCCCTTGTTTACATCTATAGTTCCAGCTCATAAAACTGAGGCTGGAGCACATTGGTCAATAGTGGTGGTCAATAATAGTAAGCAATCTGTCATCTGCACCAAGTGTCTTGCAACCCGAGTCTCAGTTATTACACAATGAGAATTTTGTACTGCTAGATTTGTTTGGTGACTATTTAGATAATAGTGGACTAGGAGGTCATTAGGTCATAGTCAGCAGCATGTTAAACCAGGAACTGGAACTTCAGAATTTCAATTATTGGTCAAAAGAACAGGGCCTAAATTTAACTTTGCTTCTAAGCTGAGATCTGGCATTCTGAACTACCCAGAACATCATGAGACTATCTAGACTAAAGCTTTCTGGTACGTGAGCCTTCTTAACACAGATTCATCCAAATGGGCATGTCAAATCACCCAGGATAACAATGATGCCCTACAGGGAGGGGAAGCTCTCAGTTCTAGAGAATTTCTAGATACTATAAAATCTGTCTAACACACAGATCTGTGCAACAGTGCCTTTAGCCATCATTTCTTCTCATACACCAAGAACACTTCACTTTCCTGTGTAATAAACATTAGCTATCTTTCACACTATGTTGTATGTCTCACCTGAATTCTTTCAGTGAAGAACACTAGACCATTGGGCCAAGGAGAGGCCAGAATAAGATTCTGGAAATAGATTGATCTATTATTATTACTATTATTGACTGGAATCATTGAGGAATTATCAACTTTAGATTTGGGCTTAATGGTAAACCTGGTAGACTACGAATTTACTGCAACCACCAGACCCTTGCATCAGTTTGGGGCCGAGAGCAGTCTATGTAGTGCTATCTGAGTCCCTTTGAATTGAAGATTTGAGGTTCATACTATCAAAACTGATGGTACCTCTGTACTGGTAAGAAACCAACTAGAAGTTGGGCTTGGTTAGAGCCTGTTACAATCAGATTAAAGTCTAGAGAGTATTGAGCCCTAGGTAAAACATGGTAGCAATAGGTTCAATTTTCCTCTAGCTATGATTTTGTCCAAGATGGGTAAAAGCCTCAGACATAGGGAGCCGTGGTCTTAAAAGACAGGTTGTTATAGGATTTTAAGAAGATGTAAAAAGTCGAAGGGAGAGGAAGAAGAAAAGAAAGAGGGAGGAGGAACATCAAGATGGGGACATGGGGAATGAATATGATGAAAACATATACACATATGTGAAGATGTCCTAATACAGTATTCTGTACAGTAATGTATGTAAATGACAAAATGAGGGGACCACCCTGGGAATGGCTTAGAAGGCAAAGGCACTAGGAGGCCCAAGTGCGATTTTTAGAACTCACATGGTGGAAGGAGGGAACTGACTCCCACCAGCTATCTTCTGACTGGAAGCAAGTGGTCTCATTGCTTTAGTCACACTAGTCTCTGTCCTGAACTGGAGGAATAGCCATCTCCCTCCCATATGCAGTCATGGTTGGCATGATGAACTATGCCTACTGAAGACCTCCTCCCTCTACCCTCACCCCTTGCTGCTGCTCTATGTAGCCTGTATATCCTCTAGTTTTTCCCGATACAGTTTGCTATACAATCAACAACTAGACCTGACCTTGAACTTTGTGTTCAGATCCTTTTCATTTTTCCCATGTTGTGCTGTCCAAGAGCCTGATAATATGCAGCTCAAACAGAGGAATCCCATAGAGACCCTGAATCCACAGAGGGAAAATAATACAAATAGCTAAGTGCCAAGCATGCAATATAAATTCATAAGGTATATTGCACAGTTTAGAGATATATTGCCACACTATATATTTAAAATGTCACATAATGGGCTCGGTTTTCTGATATCTCAAATATATCTTTCAGGTTGTCAAATATATTTTTAAAAATGAGTGTCTTTTTAATAGCCCATGGTGAGTAACCTGGGCAGAATAGGAGAAAATTCATTATTTCTTCTGGTGCTAAGTGACTTGTACCACCAGGGTTGGTCAGAGAGAGTGAAAAAAGAGATAGTTCTTTTCAGTTTGTGGTTTAGGAGGACTTAGGGAGGAAAGATGCCCTCACAGGACACTGGATAAATGGCCTGGGTGGATGAAGAAAACTATACTAAGTAATGCCCAGAAGGAGGGGTGGATGGGGAATCTTTGAATTCCTTGGGCAGTGAAATACTGGCCAGCAGCAGCCTAGAGATGTTGCTTAAAATTCTAGCTCCATGGCACTGTCCAGGAGGAAGGAGGGAGGAGGAAAGATTTCTTGTCACTGCTGTAGGGGCAGGGAAGAAGAGCGATGCAGTGGTAATAGACTGTCCTGGGCATCAGATACAGGGCAAGTAGTTTATTTAGGGTATCTTGTGGAATCCTCCTTGGATCCTTGGGGTGTGAGGTGACATTTTATCTCTATCTTGCTGAAAGAGAAACAGGTCCAGAGCTGAGGAACAGGTAAAAGGCCAGATGTCTGGGGCCCAGAACCCAGCTCTGTATGACTCAAATACAGCCCCATTCTTCCAGGGTGCAAGGCTAGCTCCCTGTGCCTTTGTTAAATGGCTACACAGCTGAAGGGGCTGCCCTGAATCTTCTTCAGGAGACATTCCTACAGGTTGGCTATCATCACCATCTGGGACAGCAGCAGCAGCAGCAGCAGGAGGAGGAGGAGGAGGAGGAGGAGGAGGAGGAGGAGGAGGAGGAGGAGGAGGAGGAGGAGGAGGATATATCTGTGCACAGCACAATCAATCATAAAGAACTGGAGCAGAGCCACAGTGTATAGGGAAAAGATAATGGAAATAGCTCCTTCCTGATCATGTGCACTGCCTGCTTTGAACCAACCTCAATTACAGCTAATACTCCAGGCCCCCACTGACCACAAAACAAAAATCTTCAAGCTAAGGTCTGACCTGAGTGTTGGATGCCCTAGAGGGCAGAACTGGCCAGAAGGGCTGGACAGGGAATTCTACATAGCCTCTCAGGCTCATAGCAAAGACCTTATGAGAACAAGAGTTGGGACCAGTACCTGAGAGGCAGATGAAGGGATCCATTCATTTCTCCTTAGTTGGATCTGGGGCTGGGCCAGTGATGCTGGAGCTACAATGGGCAACTTGGGATGAGTTCCAAGGGTCTGTGTATCCAGATCATTGTCTTCCTTTAGCCCAGATTATCTGAGAGGCCTCCCTGGCCATAGTCAGGGCTTAGTGGTAGATGTCCATGAGCTTCAGAACAGAAGAGCCCCAAGGAAACAGATCCATGAAACTTGGAGCTATGGTCCCTACACAGGTGAGGATCAAAGACAGCTGCCTGAGCTAGGCCAGGGCCCACTATCTCCTTTCCTTCCTCTTCTCTGAGATGAAACCTTGGTCCTTCAGCAAAATCTGATGTGACAGGTGAGATATAAAAATAAAGCCAAGGGACCTTCTGAATGTGTCATATCTGCTTACCCCTTGACTGCCCCAACCCTTCTTCCTTCCTTCCTCTGTATTTCCCAGTAACCACACTTAAGTGATGATTATTCTGCAACTCATCCATGAGGGCAGGACTTTGTCTGACATCCTGCCCCTAGCTCTGTCAATCTCTCCATTAAATCAGGAGGACAGAGGTACCCCAATGCCTCAGAAGGCTCCACCTTCCCAGGCCCTGGGAACTGACCTATCCCTTGCTAGACTGGAATAAGGTTTTGTGGGAGCCTCCTGCTCAGGCAGAATCCCTTCCTCAATCCTTGTATTCATATTTACAGACTTGGTTTTCTAATGGACAATTCTCTCCTGTGAGAAATGGAGTTCTCTCAGAGGAGAGAAATGAACTAGACCTTCTATTTCTCTCTAGATTTGTTGAGGAAAACGTGGCATAACTCCATAACTAAACTGCTGGATAAGACACAGTCCACCAGCCAGGCAGTGATGGTACACATCTTTAATTCCACCACTTGGGAGGCAGAGGCAGACAGATTTCTTTGAGTTTCAGACCAACTTGGTCTACAGGGTGAGTTTCAGGACAGCCAGGACTACATTGAAAAACTCTCTTAAAAAAAAAAAAAAAAAAAAAGGGCACTATCTATCTCTCCTAGAGACAGATAGTAGAGTTTTACTGAAAATAATCACAACCATTAATATTTTAGAAAACTTCAGTTTTTAAAATACCCCTTAAAGATTAATATGAATTATTCATAGCTCAAGGCTCTGATGATTCCCATTTTATAGAGGGTAAAACTGTTCCAGATATTGAGCTGAGATATGATAGATGCAGGATTAGAACTTGAATGCAAATACATATCCAGCATGCAATGCACTGGACATCTAACCTGCATTCCGGGAGGCTGAGCCAGAGGGAAAACATTGAGCATTCCTGGAGTTTGGATAGAACTTCCAATGCAAAACAGTATTTAAAGGTGATTGAGCCTCTAGAACACAGGCATTGAGTGACGCAGTGGCATGCCTTGGAATCATCAGCTTTGTGGCTTTGGGCAAGTAACTGGGCTTTGATCCTCACTTTACTTTTCCATAAAATGGGCTTAGCCATTACTTTTCTCTAGCAGTGCTGAGTGAAAAAGAAGTCACTGAGTAGCTGGAACATACATTCTGAAAGACCAATGGCTGAAGGCTGCTATTACCAGGATATAGAGGAAAATCCTTTGCAGACACAGGCGTGACTGTAACTCATTGACAGAGACTACTGCATTTCTGCTTGAGCCAACTCTGGACAGGTGTTGTGGGACTGACTCTCCAGAGCCAATGAAAACCCATAGCCTGCAGCAGGTGACTCCAGAAATCCTTACTGTTGAAGTCCTTTTCCATTCTCCATCTTGCACAAAAACCAAAGATTCTCTGCAGTCGCTTTTATGTGTTGCCAGACAAATTTGAGAACAGGCCAAACTGAGGGTAAGAGAGGAAGAGGAGCTCGGGCCTCTTCTGAAGAGGTTTCCTAGACAGTGGAAGACAACGTGGAGCAGCTTGTGGGACACAGTCTCATGAAAGGTCTCCAACAATCACATCTGAAGCCACACCCTTGCAGACCCCTCAATTATGTCTTGGCCAAAGAGACACCAGCAAATTGATGTAAGCACAACATCAATTGGTATGTGTACATCGCACTATGGCCTCCTGGTGCCCAGCTTATGATAATGTCAAGACATGTGGAGAGAGCACATGGAGAACTGAGGCACTGAGGCACATGAGATGCATGTGGCAGACAGGTGATTGAGACCACCAGACACAGTTGGCTCACGCTGATATTCCATACCACTGAAACACAGTACTTGCTTCCTACGTATTAGACACAAACTGGGGCTTTTCTCATGTATTTCCAGGGATCCTGCTGTTAGGTTGGTTTTTCACCCCACCTCCCAAAGGTGGCAATAGGATCATTTTAATCTGAGGTGACTTTGGAGGGGCATCTCTGATCGTGCATTGGAAGGTGGTTTGCAGAGTGACTGTCTGCTATGATGCACTTATGGCACTTTTAAGTGTGTCATCAGGACAATTCCCTACAACCTCTGCTGCTCCAGAACTCAGGCCCCGTTTTATGCAAGAGAAGCCACAACAGTCTAGGAGTTTCTAGTTTCTTATGCAGAGTATATTTCATGTATTTGCATAAGATACACACACGCACACACACACACACACACACACACACACACACACACACACACACACACACACACACCACTTGGTTTTGCCCATCTTTGTGGCAGCTCATTTTCCGTGTGTTAAAGGCTGTACTTACGCTGGGAAGGTTCCTCATTCATTCCCAGGACACTTGAGGCAGACCTATTTAGAATGTGTAGCCAGCTTGACACTCTTCTTGTGAGAGGTATTAAATACCCATACACCACAGCTCCAGCAAGGGACAGGGATAAATATGGCAGGTATGAAATAGGCCTAAATTGCTCTTGATGGCTCGATTCAATAATGTTGGTCTTTCCTTACAGTTCTATATAACAATAGTCATTTTCAAAATGGGGTGCTGCAGTTGTTTTTAAGACAGAATTGACAATTTTGACCTACAGAGTAGTGATTTGCAAAATGTTCTTTCTTTAAGCCATTCACTGGGAAATGCAGGAAGCCCACAAGTGCCGAACTTGAAGCAAAAACTGCTGTAACTAATGATAGCGTTAAGTGCAGAGAGAAAGAGCAGCCTTGGTGGGGATGTTCCCGAGTCAGAACAGAGGCCAGGGAGAGGCAGAAATGAGAGCTTCATTACAGACAATTGGGCTCAGAAGTCCCTGAATAAACCTTATTTTACTTCACTTTGCAGGCACATTTTACATTGTCGGTTCTATACTTTATGGCCCTGAAATGGGATTCGATCCAGAGAAGTAACTGCATAAGACAAAGGGACAGTGACTGCTAGAACCACTTATCAGCTTTATCTGTTAAGTGCTCTGACTCTGTCAGAACATCTTCTAGGCTCTTAAATTCTTTTATGCAAATGCAAAAGAAAGAGTCTGAGGAGCTTCTGCTTGAAGTTGATTGCACTTGAAAAATCACATGAGCAAACCATCTGTGCTTTGTATTTCCATGCTTGCTTCTGTTGTCCCTGGGTTTTAGGTATATGGGTATATAAAATTATACATGCTCATTTGAGGCATTTCTCTATTTTTCTCTGCTCCTGGGTGGTACACTCACTTCAGAGTTTTCTCATAGTTCTCTACTCACGATGTGATGGTTAATCTCTATTTATTTATTTATTTATTTATTTATTTATTTATTTATTTATTTATTTATTTATTATTTGTATATTTTATTTATGTGTTTGTGTATGTCTATATTTGGGAACAGGCCTTCATTAGTGAAGGTATCCAAGGCATATGGGAGACGGTGTTGGATCCCCTGTAGCTGGAGTTACAGAGTGGTTTGTGAGGCACTCAACATAGGTGCTGGGAAATGAACTCAGGTCCTCCACAAGAGCAGTCCATGCTCTTAACCACTGAGCCATGTTCTCAACCCTAAGCCTTGATCTTGACTGTTAATTTTTGTTGTCTTAAGAGATGCCTAGGAAATTTCAGAGTACATGTGAGTGTCTGTGGTCAATAACGGAGGATAGAAGACACGACATTAGCATAAGTAGAGCCATCCTATTGGCTAGAAGCCTAGAAGAAGTAATCATG
The DNA here is from genome assembly GCA_028551405.1 of Uromys caudimaculatus. Classification (NCBI taxonomy): domain Eukaryota; kingdom Metazoa; phylum Chordata; class Mammalia; order Rodentia; family Muridae; genus Uromys; species Uromys caudimaculatus. Next base: position 85,967,311 of record CM052708.1, on the reverse strand, counting down.
GGAAAAGGAGAAAGGGAGCCAGCATGTGGATCGAGGCATCAAGGGAAAGGACTGAATTATGTGTCTGGTAAGAACACCATCTTCCCATTCTGCTTTGGAATTCTAGGTCTTCACAATTGACCATTGCCACGAGTCTTGCAAGGAGGTGTTCTGAGATTGAAGGACCACTTTGACCCTGGTGTCAGAAGAAGTCAGGACTGGAACCATAGGCCTTGATGCTAGCTTATGGACTCCACAGACCCATTTGTTGTGAATGTGAGAGAACGATGTTCCAGTAATGAGTGGGATTAAATGATTTTTTTCCTCAAATATTTTATAATTTTACCAAAAAGAAGGCCGGTTAATAGAATACAGAGCAGAAGATAGGCTTTTACTTTAACTGGCAAATGTGTCCAGGAGATCAGCCTGAAGGAGGTCTCTGGTTTATCCTTTAGTTTCTCTGTCCTTAAGATTTATGAAAGACCTTTCTGGAGAAGACACTGATCAAAGTAATGGGGAGATCAGAGAGACTAGAGAGTAGAGCATCAAATTTATAGAATGGGTAACTGCAAGCCATCAGCCAGATCGGTCACATTTCTGATTATGTCTCACTATGTCCAATGTCTGGCTGCCAGGGTTAATACAAAACAGAATTGAAGTGGAATGTGATATTAAAATTCATAAAAGAAGAAGGAGGAGGAGAAGGAGGAAGAAGAAGAGGAAGAGGAAGATAAAGAAGAAGAGCAAGAAGAAGGAGGAGGAGAAGAAAAGAAGACAAGAAGAGGAGGAAGAGGAACTGAACTTTATGACGTTTTTGGGTTTTTTGTATAAATTACAAGCCAATATTTGAATTAGGACCACCTGGTTACTAGTAATTGAACATATTTAGAAGGGACAGGATCAGGAGGTCTATTGGGGGTGACACTCACCCTTGCACAAACCTTCATTGTCAGCACTGACACATGGCTGTAACTGTCCATCAACCAGGATAGTTACTATGGTAACAGTAATGCTGAATCTCAGTCGCTTGAAACATAACCTTTTATCTCCTACATTATATCCTTTCTTCAAGTTGATGTGGGCTTAGGTTTTGCATTAACTTCACTCATGCAGGGTGTAGGACACTTCACCATGCTTTTCCGGGGTGTGGAGATCTGTCCTGGTTAAATGCCTCAAAGTGCCCTAGGTTTTAGAATTCTCTCCTTAAAAATTATATCTGTCCCTTTCTAGTAGCTATGACTAGCAAGTTCTGTAGGAACTTCTGGATCTGTACTATGGAAGAGCAGCTTAAGTGTTGAGCCAGTGCCAGCCCAGATTGTTAATTATCTTATGTAAGTACCTAGCAGAGGAATGTCTGCCTCGTTTGGTAGCGTGAGTTGCTTTCTTTCCACAACTGTTGACATGTTATGCTTTCAGTTCATCATCCATTGTTTGTTTGCTTGTTTGTTTGTTTGTTTGTTTTGATTCTTTGACCTGTGTATCACTGAATATTCAGTGATTTTTTCAGATCTCTTTCTGTCATTGGTGTCTAGTTTAATCCTATTATATTCAGAGAACATATTATCCTTAAATTAATTCTTTAATAATTACAACTTGCTTTATTGCTTGGGTCACTATTTTGTTAACTTGACACAGGACTATAAATTTCTGCACTGAGGAAATCTCACTTGAGAAATTGCCTCTACTATGTTGGCCTATGAGTGTGTCTGTGGGATACTGAAGTTTTACTGCTGATTGGTATGAGAAGACGCAGGCTACTATGGGAAGGGCCACTGTTGGGCAGGTGGGCCTGGGCTAGAATAAAAAGCTAGCTGAGCAAGCTAGGGGAAGTAAGACAGTACTTCTCCACATTCTTTTTCTGTTCCAGCCTCTAGGTTTCTGCCTTGCTTTCCTGCCTTGGCCTCTGTCATGGTTTAGTGGACTAGTCTGTAAATATCAATGAGATCAATTTGATTGATAGTTTCCTCAGTTTGTTACATTCTTCTGATTTTCTGCTCATTTCTCCTATCCAAATGGCAGATTTCCCCTTTTCTTTCCTTACAGGTTTATTGTTGCTGTATTTAGTATAAAGGTCTGTTATATGAACCAACCATTAGAAAAATTATGTCACCTTGATGAACCAACCTTTTATTGTTCTGAACTGCCTCTGATTGTCTTGATATTATTCTCTGTTCTGAACTTTGTATTGAGCTAGCTGGGCGTGTCTTCTTCCGTTTTGTCCTTTAGGCTGTTCATTCTGTCTATTTTAAGTGCATATTTCTGACGGTCACATACATTTGGTCTTTCATTTTAAAACTCAGTTTGGTAACTTTATTTTGCATTTTATTGGAATGGCTAAATCTTCTGCCTTTAATGTGATTAGCAATATGGTTGAGTTTAAACAACAATTTGCTAATTCATTTTCCCTTATCTCATGTTCTCTGCCCCCTTCCTTCTGCTATCAGATTGAATCTGTTCGCTGATGATAGATTTGTTTAATCTACCATGTCACCAAATTAGGTATGCCTATGTATTGATTTATTTATGGTTATTTTAAAGTTCACGGTATCCACCCATTTCCCATCCCATATTTACCACACTGTTCTTCCAAGGTTTTCCCTCTTAGCCTAGTTCTTTCATTTTCAAACACTTTAGTTCTACATTTTGAGCCCTAATCTAGCACATGACTTTGACTTTAAACAATCAGAATTTTTAAAAGAGATTTTAAACATATGATTAAATCCCTCACCCCACCACTATTAACATTTTTGGTGGTCTTTGGTGGTTTGTGTGGACCCACATTCTCTCTGGGATCACATTCCCTTCCACCTCACTCGCTGTATTCTGTGCTGTTTACTGTAGTGCATGTCTGCTCCTAATGGATTCTTTCTGTTTTTGTATGTCCGGTTTGTTTTCATTCTGCCTTCATTTGAGGGATATTTTCAGTGCCTGTACACTTGGTTTCTGCTTTTTGCTTTCCTTTTAGCATTGCACAGATGTTCCCCGTTGTCCCAGTTGCTTGTCTCTGGCTGAGAAGTCTAGAGTCTCTTTATTTCAGTTTCTCTTTATCTCTCTGGGTGCTGGTAAGATTCTCATCCTTATTGATTTTCAGTGGTAGTGGGCTTCACTGCTGTTTTCTTTATGTTCCTTGTGCTCTTTAAGCACTTGAATGTAGAGTTTTATAATGTTATCAGTTTGAAAAGTTTTGGGTTATTTCTTAAAAACATTTTTTTTTTTTTTTTTTTTTGTCGAACCTGCCTTTTTTCGCCAAAGACTGTAATTACAGGAGTCTTTGTGAAATATTTACATACCTCATTAACCATGATGTTTATTCTTTAGCGGTTTTTCTCATTAGATACAATTTTGGACATTTTCTATTGAAACACTTTCAAATCCTCTTTCTCCCTCCTTTCCCCAAGTGGCGAATCTTCCAAATCCACTTAACATGAACCTCCCATGCAGGTATTTTTCTTTTAATTTGTTGAATGTTGAATATTTTTGTGATTCTGTAAGTTTTCTTTGTTCTGGGATTCAGTTCAATTACTTGCATCAAGTTTGACATTTTTGCCTCTTACACGCTGTCTTTATCAGGCAGGACTTAGCAAGCTGATCAGTACTTAGAGCTTAAGGAAGGCTCCCAACCCCCATCCTGTACACCGATTCAGGTAGGCTTCTTTGGCTTCTGTTCTTTGACTGTTCTGTGAGTGTAATTTTAGTTGACCGTCAGGCTCTGCAAGTGAAAGTCTTCAAACACTAGGACGGCTCATTTTGTGAAAAGTTATATCATGTAAATATTTTTATCCTGTTCCTATATTGGATTGAAAGTGTTCCTGATTATAAATTTCAATGTGATTTGGAACAAATATTTCTTTTACAACATGAACCTATATTTCTATTACTTGTAGGATGTAGTACAGCTGTTTAAAGTCTCAAGGTCACTTGCTTCCTTATGTGGTGTTTCTGACTGTACTTTCTTTTTGAAAATGTCTAGAATCTTCTCTTCACTCTCGCCTTTATAAAATGCTATTGAGCTGATTAAGAATGTGTCTGATTCAGGACTTTTGATGAAGTGTTTCATTCTGGAACTTATGTCTTTTACTTCTTGAAAATGTGCTTGAATTACTTTACTAATAATTATCTCTCATGTACTTTTCCTGGAAATATTTTTTTTCTTTTTAAAGTTAAAAAGGACTTTCCCATCTTTTCTTTTTTCTGTCTGCCTGGCATTTGGCTTTCTGTGATGTTCTAAACTTGCCTTTCAAACTTGGTATTTCTTGGATCCTACTTTGATGTTTTCAATTGCTAAGAAAACTCTTTTTCCACCTTTCACTTTTCTTCTTTCTAAATTACTTGGCATTATTTTTTCCTGTTGGTAGCTGTGTTGCCTTTTCTTTTTCTGCTGGTTGCTCCTCCCTGTTTGGGGTTTGTCCTCTTAATCTATGTCAAAGGATGTCCTTCCATGTCCAGTGGTTGGTTGGTCAGGTGTAAGGACAGTCAGATGGATTAGAAGTTCATCACAAGCTCTTAATGTCTGAATATACTTCCCAGGCAGTAAGCTCTGTTATGAGAGGAGCAGTTTGCAAATGTTATCAGAGCCCCGGAGATTGATGTCCTTGATGCTCTCTGTTCTGGATAGTTGGATTTTTCAGGAAAAGCCCCTCCCACATCTTCTGGGAAAGTTGGCTTAGGTACCAGTTTTCAGGTTTCCAAAGAGAAAGTGATAGATTGTTTATAACCTGTGAGATACCTAAAGACCACTTTTCTATATACAATTGTCTTTACAATATATTTAGTGCTCCTTACTTAGAGTATCTTCCATTCTCAGAGCAAAATTTCAGTCTCCTTGTTGTGAGAAAGAGGCTAAGTTTTAGAATAGTTGGGAGTGAAAAAATCTATTTATTTATTTATTTATAAGAACTTACTTTCTTTGTTGGATCTTTGTGAGGTTTTGGTATCAGTGTAATTGTGGCCTCATAGAATGAATTGGATAGTGTTCCTTCTGTTTCTATTTTGTGGAATAGTTTGAAGAGTATTGGTATTAGGTCTTCTTTGTAGATCTGATAGAATTCTGCACTGAACCCATCTGGTCCTGGGCTTTTTTTGGTTGGGAGACTTTTAATGACTGCTTCTATTTCTTTAGGCATTATGGGACTGTTTAGATGAAGACCCAACAAAGAAAGAAAACTTCAGACCAATTTCCCTTATGAATATCGATGCAAAAATACTCAATAAAATTCTCGCAAACCAAATCCAAGAACACATCAAAATGATCATTCACCACGATTAAGTAGGCTTCATCCCAGGGATGCAGAGATGATTCAATACCCAGAAATCCATCAATGTAATCCACTACATAAACAAACTCAAAGGAAAAAAAAAACACATGGACATTTCATTAGATGTTGAAAAAGCATTTGACAAAATTCAACATCCCTTCATGATAAGAGTCTTGGAAAGATCAGGAATTCAAGGCCCCTACCTAAACATAGTAAAAGCAATATGCAGGAAACCAGTGGCCAAGAACAAACTAATGGAGGGAAAATTAAAGCAATCCCACTAAAATCAGGGACTAACTAGACAAAGCTGCCCTCTCTCTCCCTATCTATTCAATATAGTAATTGAAGTTCTACCTAGAGCAATTAGACAACAAAAGGAGGTCAAAGGGATACAAATTGGAAAGGAAGAAATCAAAATATCACTATTTGGAGATGATATGATAGTATACTTAAATCACCTGAAAACCTCCACCAGAGAACTGCTACAGCTGATAAACAACTTCAGCAAAGTGGCCAGATACAAAATTAACTCAAACAAATCAGTAGCCTTCCTATACTCGAAGGATAAGCAGGCTGAGAAAGAAATGAGGGAAATCACACCCTTCACAATAGACATAAACAATATAAAATATCTTGGTGTGACTCTAACCAAACAAGTGAAAGATCTGTATGACAAGAACTTCAAGTTTCTGAAAGAAAGAAATCGAAGAAGACCTGAGAAGATGGAAAGATCTCCCATGCTCATGGATTGGCAGGGTTAATATAGTAAAAATGTCCATCCCGCTGAAAGCAATCTACACATTCAATGCAATCCCCATCAAAATTCCAACTCAATTCTTCATAGACTTAGAAAGAGCAATTCTCAAATTCATATGGAATAACAAAAAACCCAGGATAGCAAAAACTATTCTCAACAATAAAAGAACTTCTGGGGGAATCAGCATCCCTGATCTCAAGCTGTACTACAGAGCAGTAGTGATAAAAACTGCATGGTATTGGTATAGTGACAGGCAGGTAGATCAATGGAATAGAACTGAAGATCCAGAAATGAACCCACACACTTACGGTCACTTGATCTTTGACAAAGGAGCTAAAACCACCCAGTGGAAAAAAGACAGCATTTTCAACAAATGGTGCTGGTTCAACTGGCGTTCTACATGCAGAAGAATGCAAATTGATCCATTCCTATCTCCCTGTACAAAGCTCAAGTCCAAGTGGATCAAGGACCTCCACATAAAACCAGATACACTGAATCTAATAGACGAGAAAGTGGGGGAAAGTCTCAAACACATAGGTACAGGGGAAAATTTCCTTAACAGAACACCAATGGCTTATGCTCTAAGATCAAGAATCGACAAATGGGACCTCGTGAAATTACAAAGCTTCTGTAAGGGAAAGGACAGTGTAAATTGGACAAAATGGCAACCAACAGATTGGGAAAAGGTCTTTTCCAATCCTATGTCCAATAATGGGCTAATATCCAATATATATATATAAAGAACTAAAGAAGTTAGACTCCGGAGATCCAAATAACCATATCAAAAAATGGGGAACAGAGCTAAACAGAGAATTTTCAACTGAGGAAACTGATAGGGCTGAGAAGCACCTAAAGAAATGTTCAACATCCTTAGTCATCAGGGAAATGCAAATCAAAACAACCCTGAAATTCCACCTCACACCAGTCAGAATGGCTAAGATTAAAAATTCAGGAGACAGCAGATGCTGGCGAGAATGTGGAGAAAAAGGAACACTCCTCCATTGTTGTTGGGATTGCAAGGTGGTACAACCACTCTGGAAATCAGGTTCGTGGACCCTCAGAAAAATGAACATAATACTACCTGAGGACCCAGCTATTCCACTCCTGGGCATATATGAAGAAGATGCTCCAACATGTAATAAAGACACATGCTCCACTATGTTCATAGCAGTCATATTTATAATAGCCAGAAGCTGGAAACAACCCAGATGTCCCTCAACAGAGGAATGGATACAGAAAATGTGGTACATTTACACAATGGAATACTGCTCAGCTATTAAAAACAATGACTTCATGAAATTCGCAGCCAAATGGATGGAACTTGAAAATATTATCCTGAGTAAGGTAACTCAGTCACAAAAGAATGAACATGGTATGTACTCACTGATAACTGGATATTAGCCCAAAAGTTCGGAATACCCATGATTCACTTCACAGCAACCATTGGGCTGAGTGTGAGGTCCCAGATGGAGGAGTTGGAGAAGGGACTGAAGGAGCTGAGGGAGTTTGCAGCCCCATGGAGGGAGCAACAGTGTCAACTGGCCTGAACCCCAGATGCTCCCGGAGACTGGATCACCAACTAAAGAATATGCATGGAAGGACCCATGGTTTGGGCCACATATGTGGCAGAAGAGGGACATCAGGGGGAGGAGAGGCCTTTGGGCCTGAGGATGTTAGAGGCCCCAGTATAGGGAAATGCCAAGGTGGGAAGACAAGAGTGGGTGGGTGGGTGGAGATATACCCTCATAGAGGCAGGGGAAGGGGGGAGGGGATAGGGGGTTCCAAAGGGGAGATATGGAAAGGGGGAAAGATTTGAAATGTAAATAAAGTATCAAAAAAAGAGAATTTACTAAGTGCCAGATATAGGTGTACATTCTTTCCAAATCTTGGCTTTAAGGAGAGAGAGAGAGGGAAGAAAGTGTTAATATTCTGGTTCTGAGATGCAGAAACTGAAGCACAGAGTGCTGGTGCCACTCACTTGCCTAGGATCACTACCACTCGCAGTAAACCACCAGCTGGCACTTGCAGCTAGGCAGTCAGGCTCCTGAACAGCTCATCTTGATGATGTCACCCAGCTGGGGGTGGCTGTGACAGCTACAAAGCTTTCAAGGAGTTCACACTCCTTTGCTTCTCCTCCCCACTATCCAACCCTACTTCCTGAGGTGACACTCAGTGCTGTCAACTCTTAAGCCTCTCCAGGACTCTACATTCTCATTTGGATTGATTCCTGGCTCTCTCCACTGTTGGCTCCCCATGGCCAGGACAGTTGCCACTTACCCATTTGCTTCCCAGTCTCCAAAATTAGTATTTTCTCTCCTCTTTTTCCTAGTGATTTTTTCTTTTTCTTTTTCTACTTCATCTTTTATATAGTCTCATCCAGCCTAGGATGAAACTTGCTATATCTCATTGGATGGCTTTGAGCTTCTGCTCCTCCTACCTTTGCAGAATTATCAGCGTGAGCCACCACACTTGGCATTTCAAGTTTACTCATTTGAACAGAATCCTTTGCTGAAGCTCAGTGGATTGAGGGGAGACAGTGCATTCGCTGTACGTGATCAAACTTCCATCTCTACTTTGAAGTCTTGAACATTTTGCGGCTCTGGTGAGCATGCAGATTTACTTTGATTTCTCCTCTATAGAAAAACAACTGTTTCTTGCACCCCTGAATACGTAGACAGAAGTCATCTCATCTCATGTACTTTGGTGTGGACATATCCTTATGCTTTGAGAAAGTCATATGAGTATCATTGAGATATGGACATTTGGAAAATACACGAGAGTTCTTAAATTCCAAGTGGCAACAGCTCCCTTGTCCCCATGCATTCAAATACATGTTGAAGCACCTGATTTTGTGAAAGATATTAACCCTCAAGGATTTAACCGTTATTGGTGATACCCTAATGGAAGATCCCAGCCTATTGCTGCCTTACCACCATTGGTCTGCTTGATATTATGACCTTTAGTGGGTATGTAAGTCCCCCATTTTTTTTTCATTTTTTCCTGTTGTTCAGCTTCCTCGTGTGTGTCCCCTTGTTTGATAGTCACAGTTACAGGTACTTTGCTGGCTTCCAGGTTCTTTCTCACCTCATGTTCAAAAGGCCAAAGCCTTGGCAACTTACACACTCAGTTCAACCTGCCTTATAGTACTTATTGACTTCTTGCTCTGGTAGGCAGTTTGTTTGCATGTGGTGTACACAGAAATGAACTAGTCAGTTTTCTGCTGACCCGGAGCTGGTGATACAGCAGAGGAGACAAACTCAGAGCCCACAGAGTGGGCATGTAGCTCAGTGTTACAGCACATGCTTAGCATGCCTGAGGCCTGAGCTTTGATACTCAAACTGTGAAAGTAATAACAGCAAAGAAAAATAGACCCCCAAAGCACAGTATCACACCACTTCATAGGTGCTTTGATAACACTGAGAATATAAAGTGCTACGGAGAGAGAGAAGAGCAAAACTTTGGCTGGGAGTGATGAGCGAAAGGCCAACACACACTGTAGTATATCTGCCAGTCCCTAGAGGAAAACCAACCGTCTCAGGCCACACAAACAGTGGTAGGAAAGGGATAGCTGGTGAGGGATAGCCAGAAAAGAGGAATCGAAAGACCATTAAGCAGTGTGAACACCTGTTGCTATTATTGTACATATTGTGAGCTCAGTAGAGATGTGGGCGAGCACATGACATTCAGGTATAGGGGACAAGATTGGCTGAGCACAGTCCAGTCACCTTGTTGAAGATGCGTTTGTACTTCACTGCTCTGTTTGCATCCTTGTTCTTCTCAGTGACACACTGTGTGATTTTAATATTTTAATGGGTATACACAGGCTCAAAACCAACAAGTCTCATCTGTCACTTGGGATAGTATGGGATACCCAGTATAAAGATGCTAGCTCGGGGTATCTGGTTGTCTGTCTTTCTGTCTCTTCATACGCTGATACATATCTTTCTGTGATCTTTTTGTTCTGCACAGCATTGGGTAGAAAGATTATACTGACCCTATCTAAGACAGAATAAAAAAATTTAGGGCTAGAGATGATAAGTTACTGTGCCTGCGGGAATGTCAAACAGATTTCAACCTCAGCTTTCAGGTGTTTAATGGGTAGGTCAAATATAGGCATGAAAGTCCTAAGTGAAGACAAGGAATGAAATGCAATTTGATCAGGAGGATGGTGAAGATTGTGGGAGACTGGGATGTCTGTGGTGGCTTAGGTATGGGTGGCCGTAAGCACATATAGGTATGGCCTTGTTGGATTAGATGTGGCCTTGTTCTCAGAAATGCCCATGCCAGGCTCAGTCTTGCCCATACACCACCCCCTCTGTGGATCAGGATGTAGCTCTTAGCTGCTCCATTGCAATATGCGGTGCCATTCTTTCTAACATTATGATAATGGACTAAGCCTCTGAAATGGTAAGAAAGCCCCCAATTAGATGCTTTCTTCGTTTTTAGCATAATACCATATACTCTAAATCTGATGGGAGCGAAAGCGGGGAATAACCTTGAACACATTGGCACATAAGACAACTTCCCAAACAGAACACCAACAGCTCAGACACTAAGATCAACAATTAATAAATGAGACCTCATGAAACTGTAACAGTGAAGGACACTTCTATAAGGTGAAGGACACTGTCAAAAGGACAAAATGATAGCCTTTAGAATGGGAAAAGATCTTCATCAACCCTACATCTGACAGAGGGCTGATATACAAATTACACAGAGAACTCAAGAAACTAGACATCAACAAACCAAATAACCTAATTTTAAAAATGGGGTATAGAGCTAAACAGAATTCTCAACAGAGAAATCTCTAATGTCTGAAAGGCCCTTAAACATTCAACATACTTAGTTATCAGGAAAATGCAAATCAAAAAACCTATGAGATTCCATCTTATACCCATCAGAATGGCCAAGATCAAAAACTCAAGTGACAGCACATGCTGATGAGGTTGTGGAGCAAAGGGAACACTTTTGCATTGCTGGTCGGAGTACAAACTTGTACAACAACTTTGGAAATCAATTTGGCAGTTTTCAGAAAATTGGGAATGGTTCTACCCCAAGATCCATCTGTAGCACTCCAGGACATATACACAAAAGACCATACCACAAGGATACTTACTCTACTATGTTCATAGGAGCTTTATTTGTAATATCAAGAAACTAAAAACAACTCCTATGTCTTTCAACTGAAGAATAGATAAAGGAAATGTGGTATATTTACACAAAGCAATATCATTCAGATATTACAAATGATGAGATCCTGAAATTTTTCAGGCAAATGGATGAAAGTAGAAAAGATCATCCTGAGTGAGGTAACTCACACCCAGAAAGACGCACATGGCTTACACTCACTTGTAAGTGGATGTTAGCCATAAAACACAGGATAACCATGCTACAATCCACAGACCCCAAGAAGGTAAGCAACAAGGAGGAGCCAAGATCTTTCATTGGGCTTTCTCACAAGACTAGGCTGACTGTTCAGCAGTCCCTAGTGAATTACTTGATTCTGCATCCTCAGTGCTGAGATTCTGAGCATGCGCTATGGATACCTGACATTTTATGTGGACTCTGGAGATTGAACTCAAGTTCTCACAATTGTGTGGCAAGAAATTTACTAGCTTTCCCAGCCTCTATGTCTCCTCTTTAAGGATGCTACTCCTATCTAATAAGGTACCCACCATTATGACTTAAATTAACTTCTAATTACCTCTTTGAAAGTCTGTCTCCAGATGTAGGGGCAGTGGAGATTGAGATTTTAATATATGAATTTCCCCAAGGGGACAGAATTCAATCAATAACAGAAAGGAAGTGAAAGATGAAATTGTGCAATAGGTGATACAGTGAAGAGAGGAAGTCGTGGAAATGAAGTAGCAGTGGCATTGACAAGCAAAAATAAAAAACAGTAACAATATATTATGGAGCTATTGCAGGCATGCCTTCGGCAGGAGTTGCTTTGTAATCCCACATGTCACCCTGTCCTGCCTGCTTCATTCTGAACTTCAGAAGACAGACACTTGCAGAAGTTGCATAACCTGGGTCTTTGGTCTGGAGATTTCCATTGTTTTCACTGTACTTGGCTGCCTATTGATGGAGGAGGAAGATTCCAGAAAGAAGCCACTGACTCAGAGGAGAATAAGGAAGGGCCAGTGTGCTGGCTGGTTGTTGTTGGTGGACGCATTTAATGCCAGAACTCAGGAGGCAGAGACAGGTAAATCTCTGTGAGTTTAAGGCTAGCCTGGTCTACAATGTGAGTTCAGGAAAGCCAGGGCTCTTATAAAGAGAAACCCTCTTTAAAAAACAAAAAAACAAAAAACCAACCAAACAAAAAAAACCAACCAACCAAACAAACAAACAAAAAAACAGAAAAAAGAGGATGTATCAGTGATTTATGGATATAACCATGGCCACGGACTATTTACTTTTCTCATTGCTGTAACTAAATACCCGACAAAAACATCTTAAAGAAGAAAGGGTTTATTTTCCTCATGATTTGAGAGTGCAGTCCAACATGGACAGGGGTCAAGGTGCAGGGATATGAGGCAACTGCTCACATCCTGTCTAAGATCAGGAAGCAGAGGATGATGACTGGTGAGATGTACTCAGCTTTGCTCTTTGTAGTTTGTCCAGGATGCTCACATTTAGGATGGGTTTTCTTACTTTAGTTAACCTAAATTTGAAACCCCTCAGAGAAATATCTTGAGTTTCATCTCAAAAGTGATTCTAAATATTCGCAAGTTGGCAATCAATATTAATGGCTAGAGGCAGACTCAGAGTTGTGTGTTGTAGAAGGAGATGAATGTTGGTATTTTCTGACATAAACAGTTCAACACTCCTGAAACAGAGGCCAGATGGTCCTGGGACACTCAGAACACTCTCTTGGCTGATATTAGAATCCAAGGCTGTGTCTTGAGGACTTTCCAGCTCACTTCCTCACTTCCAGAGTTGTAGCTGAAGCTCTGGCCAACACCTCTGCAGGGCTCTAGCTGCCGGAAGGTACACCTGCACCTCACAATGCCTGTGATCACCTTGGGTCCCTTCTGTGAGCTTAATGTCTCATGGATGTATTTTTCTCTTTTCTTTTGTGCCAAAGGCTATCCTGAGGAAGTGTTCACAGGGATCAACACCAGCCATGTGTACTGGGAGCCACCATGGTAATGCAGATTTCCTTCTCTTCTTCTCCCCTTGTCCTCGTCCTTCCGGAATACTCCATTTGCTTTCTAAAAAGGGAAGTAACAAAGGTTCCTGCTTTAGGTTCCTTTAAAAAATGTGACTAAGACACTCAGACCACAACATTCTTTTCTCTAGAAATATACAGCATGCAGAAGCCTAATGTGGTTTCTGATTATTCTTCCAGAAACTTCCCTGCATAATGTGAAGGCTCTATACTCACTAAACTTTGAGACTTTTGTCCTGCAAAAAAAGCATTACATTCAGTTTCAAGAATTACAATGTTTTATGGACCATAGGTTGGGTTTAGCTTGCATAATCTATTGTCAAGACAGAAGTCAGCAGAGGTTTTATTGTAAAGGACCAGATAGCAAGCATTTTAAGCCTTGTAGGCAATAAGGTCTTTGTCACCACTACTCAATATTGACATTATGGCACAACCATAGACACAGGCAATGTAGACACAAATAGATATCTCTGTGTCTCCATAACACTTTATTGACAGTAATAGAGATTGGTATGAACTTGGACTAGGGGCCAAAGCTAGATAATTCTTGTCAAAATAAACATAGCTGTAAATGGAAAGAGCAAAGTAGTTGCTGTCTTGTTAAGTAGATATAGAAGAACTGAAGAGGGATGTTGAAAGTCTCCTCTGCTGAATGTTATGCTGTGGTTCTGGGATTTTTCAATATTGCCACTGCCGTAATCACGTAACATAGCCTGCCATTTTCTTTTTTGTGTGATCAAAAGAGGGTAGGCATTTAGAGCCATTTCTTGGATCCTCTGCCCTTGTACTTAGGTCCATAGCATTTGCAGAGTCTTCTACCTTGTAACATGACTGTGAATAAAAGTTCATGGACACCACATTTCTCATGATTCTGTCTCTATGAGCATGCTCTTTGTCAGTGTAATACATCCTATGGAGCTCTACTGTACCAGACCATATGGGACAGGAGCATAATTCATTCTTTCCATCCCCAGTTGTGGTTGCAAAATGCCTGTAAACAGCTTAATCCATGTAGAATGTCAACTTAACTTAGCATGGCTTTACTCCTAATGTTTTCTTTCTATAGACAAGAAACTAGGCATCCCTCAGTGGGGCTGATTCCAATTAGGTATCTGAGGAGGAAAGCAGCAGAAGAGGAGAATTCTCAGGCATCCACCTCCTGCTGATATCATGGGTCCTTATAAGCACCTTGAGTGCTTTCTCATACAAACCTGAGTACTTGAGAAAATGTTACTACTTTTATTTTTTTTTCCAGAGAAACAAAGAGGATATGCATTCTGTCCAAAGTTATACAAGTAACATAAAAGGCAGCCAGAAATATTCTAAAGAGATACCAACGGCTGTACAGTTCTTGCTACCCTCCCTGAAATATGTTTCCTGCTTACAAAGTCTACAAATAGAATCCCAGTGACACTGTAGCCAGTCTCTTCCATGCATGAGAAAACACATGACTCTACTATCAAGGAGAGATGCATGCTAAAATTCAGGTGTGGTTTGAGGTTTCCTTCCAGTGGTCATATTAGAACACAAGAGAGGCCGTGTCTCCATTCAGGGCCCACAATAGGAAGTAATTCCAAGTTTGGGACACTCTTGTCTACACACATCCACTTAAATAATGAAAGAATTAACACAATTAAGATGCTGTTAGCCCAAATAACTGGTGGAAGCCCTGCCAATTCTTTACCAACTTGTACTGGGTATTGATGCCAGAAAAAAAATGGGGTATGTTGAACTAAGTTCATATTCCCTTGTTCTGGTGGCTGGACAAACTTGCCTGCTTTGTGTAGCCTATCCTTAGACCACTCAATCAATGATATCCTCAGAGAAGGTTGTGTAGAGAGACAGTAAATAGGGTCATGGAACCTAGAAAAAAACTGTGGCCTTCACAGAAGTTGTATCAAGTAGAGCCATTTGTAGGTTTTATTTATTATTATTTATTTAATAATTTTTAATTTTGTGCACATAGCATATGTATATGTATTCATGTTCATATTGTGTTGGAGCATCTTTGTGCATGTATGTATAAAGGTCAGAGGGTAACCACAGGGATTGTTCCTCAGGATCCAGCCACCTTAATTTTTTGAGACAGAGATTTTCGCTGGCCTACAACTTACTTTTAGGTTAGGATGACCCTCGTTACTTAGGCTGAACTAGTTAGTCCTAGTACTTCTTTATTGTGATAAAGCCATAGCCAAAGCAACTTATAGGGAAAAAAAGAGTTTATTTTGGGATTACATGTTCAGAGAGTTAGAGTCCATGCTGGTAGAGCAGAGGTGTTAGGTTAGTGGCACCTGGTTGGAACAGTAGTTGGAAGCTCATCTCTCTAACATATGATAACACAACATAACTTAAGCAGGGAGCAGAGGGAGCTAACTCAAAATGACATGAGTCTTTTGAAACTTCAAAGCCTGCCGCCAGGGTCACACTTCCTTCCACAAGGCCTCACCTCCTAAGCCTCTCAAACTGCCACCATGTAGGGACCAAATATTCACATATCCAAGACTTTTGGGAGTGTACCTCATTGAAACCCCAGGGATCTACCCATCTCTGCCTTAACATCACTAAAATTGCAATCATGTGCTAGTGAGTCTGGATTTTAATTTTTTTGCACATGTGACTTCCACGGATCAAACTCAACTCTTTATGCTTCTGCAGGAAGCACTTAACTGACCGAGCTGTCTCCCTTGCCTTGGATGGTTTAGTACGGTAAATAGGTGTACTGTATTGCATCAACTTGTCAAGCTAGGGTTTGGCATGCATAAAATGATACAAAGGAATTCATGTATATTTTTAATAGAGGGCAAGCCTGCTGCTTCTGAGATGATAGCTGAGCTGGGGCTTCTGATGGATCTGATGTCACACTAGACAGAGATCTTATCAATGTCACAGTCCTAGGGACAAGGACTGCAAGGTAAGAAGAAGTTTTCTTACTCCCCTGTTCTTATCATTAAGGGTGTGAGGTAGTTTCTTGGCTTCCATGGAAGACATCTTGACAGATTGCAGTGATGGATAAACGGTGAGGGCATGAGAAAGCTATGTTGAGCAGGTGACTTCCTCTTTTGTTGTGGTACATTTTCATCCTGCATTATCATGGCATGTCTGTTTGCTGCTTTCCCAGGACATGTGGCAGGATGGGGTGCATTCAGCCTTTGATCAAAGCCATTAGTGTTAGCACTGAGGCCTCTGGGTGATGTCCCTGACCACTTGGCATTAATAGGCCACATTAAGGACTCGATGCCGTCTCTGCTTGACTTGTGTTCATTGTCCTTGTGGGAAATGACCATAATCAGTATCTCTGTAAGACAAGGATAAGAAACTGTGCCACATGTCTATGCATAACCATGTATACTTGTGAAGGATCTCTAGAGAAAGAGAGTTGATGATAAAGATATAGATCTATAAAAAGAGATTCACAGTAGGAATTATTTTTCTTAATTATGGCGGCTAAGGAATCCTGAGATCTTCTGTTTGCTTGCTGGGGGCTTTAGTAAAGTAAGCGATTTTTTTAGACTGAGTCCGAAGGCTGGAGAACCAGGAGCACTGATAATCAGGGAGAAAGTACATTTCCACTCAGCTAGAGACTGCAACTCCATTTTTCCATTAGTTCATTGTATTCTGGCCACAAAGGATGGGGTGATGCCACCCATGTAGTTGGAAGCTAGTCTTTTCCCAGTCTTCTAATGAAAATGCAAAGCTTTTCTGGAAACAGTCCCTCCCCTCCCCAAGCCCAGAAATAATGCATTGATGAGTAACCAGGGATACTTTACTCTAGTCAAATAGTTCGGAAAGTTATACATCTAAGTACGAGGAGTAGTGTCTATCCTAATGAATGACACCTGGCAACACCCAGAAGCAGCTATGAATTATCATAAGATAGGGTCCAAAGGAAGTAATCAAATAAGTGCCTGTTCCTCCTTGCCACAGTTCATCTACTGAGAAAATTTAGACAGGACCATGAACCTTCAGACCTATGACCTCATCTCAATTTAATGTACATGATGAATATGTAATTGATAAATGCTTTATCATAATCATCAGCTGGAGACAGTCAAAATATCCACTAATATATGAATGGATAAGCAAACCATATATGTATCCATATAGTGGGATAGTACTCAGCAATAATAATGAATAAATAGCCCTTCCATGGAAAGCGTGGGTAAATCTATGATCCATTACACTGAGTGACAGAAGCCAATTGCACTTACATAAAAGGCAAACTGTTAACTAAGCTACTGTGACAGAAGCCAATGCCCAGCTGCCTGAGGATTGAGAGGGTTGTAAAGGGTGAAGGAAGGGCATGTAAAGGAGCTGGAAGGAGCTTTGACAGAGGTTAGGATGTCGGATTTGTTCATAATGTTGATAGTGTGATGGATTCCTGGGGAAAGGCACATCAAAACATCAAATCGTGTACATTGCACATGGAGATTGTTAAACAATGATGCTATCTCAATATTCCTAAAAAAAAAAAAAAAAAAATTCAGCTTCAGAGCAAGTTCCCTGACCTCTGCTTGTCCCTGTAGTCACATTATTCCTTTCCAGGTTTTTCCTCCCCTCTCAAGTGTACTTCAAGATGCCAGTATAGGCAGGAGGTTCATCTGGTCTACCATTCCACTCTCTCACACAGACCTGATCCCTTGAGTGAGGTCTAGATAATTGTTGAGTGACAGCTGAAAAGGTGTGCTCCTTCGTGTGAGGTGTGCCTTAGCTTGCCTTGCAGCTCTGACTCTCTCACACTGTGTTTTTGATCAATACTCCTGATCCTTTGTTTACTTATAAAGCAGTGATAATCCTCCCCATGGAGACATTGTGAGGATTATGTGTGGAAATAGCAGTGTCCTTGGCAGGATTTCTCACACACAAACTCCCTCCTGCTCCAAACTGCCTCCCTCACGGGAAGCTTCCTAGGGGAGGTAAATGTAAGATTCTGACATTCATGGAGAAGACATGAAAAAATTCTCTAATATTTTAGACAAAACACTGTCAGTACTGTTGAAGAGAGAGGGCCACTTCCTTCCCACTGCTAAATGAAGCTACTAGGCTGAGGGCTTCGAGGGGAGCTGGTGGTCCCTCTTTACTTTGCAAAGGACTTGTATGAGATGATGGCAGACAGTTCAAAAGCCATGCTAGAGAAACTCTTGAGAACTCAGGAGAAGCAGCATTAAAATTTGAGGGCCAGCATTCTGGCCTTTTAGAGCTGGTTTGCCCCAAGGAAAGGGCAGGTTTGGTGCCTATGTGCGGCCAGCTGTTTGCATCCCTTTAAAATTTCTGTGTTGAAACGATCACAGAATCCTAAGCAGATGAATCACTGATCTACCTTTGGTGCCAGATGACATCATATGTTCCTGAGTGGGTTGTGTCTGCATCAGCAGTTGCTGCCAATGACACTGGACTTATCTGGCTTCCAGTTCTGAGAATGAGCAAGGTTCCAGGGAATATGTATATCCCTGAGGAAGACAGAAGGACATCCTGGAGAGCAATGAGGAGCTGAGCAGGGCTTCAGAAGGATATGGATACCTGGCAAACCCCTCCCAGATCCAGCTTCCTCCAACCAGGGTCAACCCCCTGAGGCTGACCTCCACCCCTTTAGGGCAGAGGCTGTGATTCAGATATAATCTGCTTTCCACCTGGTGTGCTTTCAGTATCTTATAACAGCCACATCACTCTCTTTGGTCTCATGTTCTGTCTCCATAGCTGAGATTAGCAAGAAGAGAACTGCTCCAAACTGAGTACATGTACTATACTTATGAAGGGAACTTCAAAAGAGTTGTGAGCTAGCTAAGTATTTCTGAGTATTCTAAGAAAGTATTGTGAGATCTAGATAATCACTGGATCAATGCTCATTAGAAAAGAAAAAACAGAGTAAAGGAAGATTATTACCTGAAATAATCCTGAGCTCTCTATTTTGGAAGCCCGTGTCTTACAGTAAATCCAGATCAACCCCATTCCAATTACAAAGGGGAAACAGCATTTCATGTTTGTTTGTTTGTTTTGTTTTGTTTTTGAGAAATGACTCAGAAGAGATATTATATGTGATTGTGACTTATTTAAGATATATCATGGACCACATCTTTATTCTCACATCTTTATTCTTGATTTATTTATGGATAGTTTATTGTAAATGAGCAGAAATGCTATGGAGTTTTGTTGTTGATTTTGAACATGTTCTAATGGTTTTCAATGGAGTCTTTAGAGTTTTACCTACAATGTCATAAGAGAGTAGGCAATCCACCTTTCTAAATTTCACTGAAGTAATGTATATCAGGAACACAGAAAGTGCAAGCAATTCATTGGAAAAGTAAATAGATAAACAAATTAGTAATAAATTTGACAAAGTTAAAGAGATATAATTTGATGAATTTAGATGTGTAAGCCAGCATTAAAATGAAAGAGCAAAAGGATAAACTGATAAAATTATAGCTCTCCTTGTGCCTTGTTCCATAGTCCAAGAGTGACAGTGCATTCTGGACTGCTCACTGATTTGCTCATGCGTGTGGAAATGTACCATGTGTGTGTCTGGCTTTCTGAGAGTTATCCATGTTATTCCCTTTATTTGTGAGCTCTTCAATCTCTTATTAGATAGTATTTACTTTGTTCTACTCTTGATGGCCATATGGGCAGTTCTACAATCAACTTGCTATTGCATATCATTGGTGGTTACAGATATAGTAGGATGTAGAAAGCAGCCCCCTATGTTTGCACACATATATATGTATAGATATTTCTGTATGAAGCATGCCTACAATTGGAGTTCCAGTGCCACTGGGTACACACATGTTAGGTTTTGATGCTCTTTCTGAAGTCTTTGTTCTGAGTTTCTACTCACATATAGTGTCTGAGATTCCCCATCTCTCCACCTCCATGAGAGGTGGCCACACTGAAGTTGACAGGGCCTTGCTTGTTGTTTATACATTTCTCTACTTTTAAAATAAGTGGTTTAACTTAATGTAGCAAGGCACATACTTCTGAAGTGAACAGTTTGATGAGCTTCTCCAAACGTGTAGTACAGAGATGATATTTTTGTACTCTAGAACAGTGCTTCTCAACTTTTCTAATGCTGTGATCCTTTAATAGAGTTCCTCATATTTTGTGACCTCCAACAATAAAATTAGTTTCATTGCAACTTCATAACTGTAATTTTGCTACTGCTATAACTTGTAATCATGTAAATATCTGTGTTTTCTGATGGTCTTAGGTGACCCCTGTGAAAAGGTCATTCGATCTCAAAGGGGTCATGACCCCAAAGGTTGAGAACCACTGTTATAAAAAGTTGCTTCATATTTCCCCAGATAATACCTGTTTGCTGTGCTGGAGGCAGCTACTTACTCGATTGCCTCTTCTCCACCCATGCCAAGTTTTGCCTGCTCTGAAACTTCATGTTAACTGAGTGGTGCAATATGTATTCTCATGTCTGTTTTTCTTGCTCAGCTCAGCAGTGTTTTGCTGAACCATTTAAGATACAGCACCAAGAGCACTACTGAGTTCCTCTTCATTGTGGATATGCATATGCAATGGTTTTGCTGTACTTGGACAAGTAGAAATGGTAACAGAGTCCTTGGGCCACAGAAGAGGTACAGGTTTAAACTGGAACTCAAGCAAAGCCCGTGTTACAGAGTGTTTCACTGTTTTACAGCCCTGTTCAGCCAGAGGGAGAATTCTGGGCTTTTCACATCCTCATCAAGATTTCGTGTCACTGGAATTTTGTTTTTTAAATTTTAGTTATTTTCATGTATGTTCAATAATACGCTATTGGTTCTAATTTGTCTTTTCCGTAGTGCCTAATGGTACTGAAAGCTTTTTATTAGGATTATTGATGATTCACATACATGCCATTATTAACTGTCACAGCTTCTGCCCAATTGAATTTTTCTTGTAAATGGCGCCCCTCCTTCCCTCTCTCTTTGCCTCCTTCCTTCCCCTTCCTCGTAAGCCCCCTCCCTTCCTATCTCTTCCTCCCTCTGTCTCCTCCTCTCCCCCCCTCTATTTATCTATCTGTCTTATCTAGGTCTAGAACAGTCATCAGATATATGTGTTATCATTTCCTCTCAACCTGTCATGTTCAGATGCATCTTGATGAGCAGAGCCCGCAGACTTTAACACAGTCTAATTTATCAGTTTCCCCTTGAAATGTTGCTGCATTTTGGGTCCTATCTAAGATCTCTGCTTTCTCTTTTGCTATGGGAGCACTCTCTTCCACTTCCTTTCTAAAGCTTTATGGCTCTGGGTTTAAATTTAGGTCTTTAATCCATTTCAGAATAATTTTGTGTAAGGTGTGAGTAGAGATTAAGATTTATTTTTTTCTAAATGAATATCCACTGCACTACCACCATGTGTTGAAAGGATTTCCCCCCTTCTCTTCAATACATTATTGCTTTTATTTCAAATCTTAATTGAGAACATAAGTGTGGTTCTATTTCTGGGCTCAATTTTGTCTCATTAATGTATTTGCCTATGATCATTTCTATATTACACTGTCTTATTTTATAGCTTTATTATAGTCTTATATATTTAATGCTCAAAGTTCACTAGATTTATTCTTATTCTTTATTTAAAATTTAAAATATTCTTGGCTATGGAAACATGACTTTCAGATATTCCTTCAAAATGAGCCTGGTAGTGAGGAGTTAGGTTAGCGGGCATCTTCCAGCTGTAGTTCCTTTTTGATGCACCTCAGCTTTTGAAAGAAGAATTTTCTAAATTTGCTATATGAAGTAATGGGTTTCATTGCGACATTTTCATGCATGCCTTGTTCTCCCTTGTTCCCTCTTCTACCTCTTTCTCCTAATTCCTATATCCTGCTCACTGGTTCCCTTCTTCCCTTCAAAACCCTTATTCTGCTCTCATGTTCTATGTATTCCATTCTGCTCTCTTTGCCCACCTCACTCCTCCCTTACGATTGCTTCATCTCCATTCATGATCCCCTTTCTAATGTCATGACCCCTCTGCATACTCATATGTACATACAAACATACACATATAGGAAAATTTAAATATAGGCTCCTCAGATGATAGGAATCATGCAGTATTTTGTTGGATATGATAATTTCTAGTTCCATTCACTTTCTTGCAACTGCTATAATTTAATTAAATTTTGAGACAAAGCTTCACCCTACAGACTATGTTGACCTGCAACTCTCTGGTCCATCCAGGTTAGCTTTAACCTCATGGTGATTCTTCTGTCTTAACGACTTCAAATGCTTGAAGTACAAGTGTGAGCCCCACATTCAATGTGATTTCATTTCTCTTTGATGGCTGAGTAAAATCACATCACATGTATTTACCACATTTTCTTTATCCATTCATCCATTGATGGGCATCTAAGCTGATGTCAGAGTTTAGTTGTTACAAACAGGAAAACAATGAACACAGCAGTGTGGGCATCTCTGTGGCAAAAGTGTGTACACACAGAGGCGGAGAAGCTGGGTCACATGGTTTAGTTCTTTCCCAAATGTCCATGTTGATTTCCGTAGCAATCGCATCATTCTACATTCCCACTAGCAGAACATAGGGTCTCCTCTTTCCACCACATCTTTGCCGGCATTTGTTGACATTCCTGTTCTTAATGCAGTCATTCTGGCTAGGGTAAGATAAAAACTCAAGGAAGTTTTAGTTTCCCTCATGGCTAAGGATACTGAACACCTTTTCAAATATTCATTGGCCATTTGCATATTTTCCTTTGAAAACTTAAATACCCAACCCCCAGACCAAACAGATCTTCCAGAGCAGCTTTAGACCTGGTGTTATACTCTTCCTACATGCCAACAAGGAAAGCCCAATAGCAGACTTCATGCTCCTTCTGGGGTAGTCTTCAGCCAATGACTGAACAAAATAGTTAGATTCAAGCTCAGATATTTCTTCCTAGTGTGACCTCCTCTTAAGTATTTTCCCCTTTTGAAACTCCTCACATAGTGGTGGCACATTGGCACATCCATCTAACCACTACACTAGTTCAATCCCATTTCCTTTGTATTGTTACTGAATGCATCTTTTGCCCTTGGGCATCCACCTCAGTGTCTGTGAATTTAACTGATAAAGATAAATGGTGTGAAAGACTTTTATGATTAGATCACAAAATTTGTGATCCAACTCTCCAGTGGCCAATGAGATGTAATCCAGGGTGGCAGGCAGAACATAGACTTTACTCTGGTACAAAGTGGTGGCCTAATTGTTACAATCTCATTGTAACTTGAAAGAACTCTCCAGTGCAGGCACATGGACCAATATGGATTCAGGCTTTCGGAACACATGAAAGGTGGCACTTATTAGGATAATTAAATTGAGCCACTGTTAATAAATCTCATGGACCTTATAAATAGATAATAAGTTGAGGAAGAATTAACAAGTGATTGGATATTAAATATTAGTTTTATAATCCCTTTAGTAGATTACAAATTGCTCTTTTATCATGCAGTGAGGAAACACATAATCACCAATAATCAATCAAACATACAAACAAACACACAAACAAGCCTGAAGATTAAACTCAAGGTCTAAAAGAGTGGTTATATTTTACAGATGAATTAATGCTTAATTAATGCACTTTCCTTACACCCAAGATAGGGCTCTACTCAGATACATGTAGAATTCTCACACATTACATGAGAGAACCTATGTGGATACCTCCAAAGAACTGGTTTCCTCAGATTACTATAACCTTACAATGAGAGACATATCCTAACATTCCCCATTAAGCTGCCATTAGAGTTAGAGGCATGGCTGAGTGGTTAAGAATCCTAGCTGCTCTTCCAGAGGATATAGGTTCAATTTCCAGCACTTAATCTGGCACCTTACAAGTCTATAACTCAAGCCCCAGCATACCTCACACTCCCCTCTGACTTCAGTGAGCACTGCATGCATGTGATACACAGATATGCGTGTGTACATTGGCCTCTATTCCAGAGGATTAGTTGGTTGATATCTAGCACCCATATGGTGGCTCACAATCATAATTCCAGTCCCAGGGGATCTGACTCTTTTCTTCTGGCCTCAGTGAGCACTGCACACATGTAGTATACAGACATACATGCAGACAAAGCACACACATATAATAAAATGAAAAAAGCTGTTATCTCCCAACCCAGCATGGAACTGTAGTTAGGATCATTCCAATAGCGAACAATATTGAAATGATAGAATTACTATAGCAGGTAGTGAAGAGATGATTAAAAGGATCAGGGATATGGCCATGCTGGAATAAATATATTATTATCTGAGGCTAAAAGATCACCAGACATGAGAAGGTTTTGGGAAAACATATTCACTAAGACACCTGCAGGGGTACATAGGTGTGAAGTATGTTAGTATCATAAAAATCCAGATCCAGCTCTTTTCTCCAGGCTGGGTTAACCATTGAAGGAGCCAAAACAAAATCAGTCCAGTAATGGCCAGAAGGATGGTAGCACTTCGCCTCAGAAGACAGTAGGGGCCTGGGAGTAAATTCAAAGGATGGGAACTCCAATTAACACAATAGATAGGAGGAGCAGCTAAGACCTGACCTGAAGAAATTCTGGTCATAGTTAACAGACCATGGCATGTGCAGTGCCAAAATAGTTACAAAGCCTAGAACTACATGGCTTAAGCTCTAGAATCATAGAAGTGATTTCAAAAGTGAAGGAGCATGAGAATGAGGGTTAGCACTACAGTAGAAACTCCCATCTTTTCGTAGTTTCTATACCATACTGAGGTTTTGAACGTAAGATCTCTTTATTAAAGAGGTATCTAGGATGCCAGGACAGTACAACATTATAAGAAGCTGCTATAATCAATCCTATGATCTCTCCATGTTATCTATGAATATTTGGTCACATGACTGTACACTGGGAAAAGGAAATTCTCAGAAATTTTAGAGAATTTGGGGTAAAGAGTTTTAGTTAAATTCAATTCCTTGAGACCCATACCTTCATTACATTTTTTCTTTAGAATAGAAGCATCTACTACAGAAGAGACATCTGTTAAGGTCTAGGTTAAATGTTACTTCTCTAGCCTTCTATTTTGTGATGTTATTAATATTATAAAGAACCTTTCTTATATGCTGTTACTGTTGTTACTAGGATGTTCTGTGCTTTGGTGTTCTTAGAAATCAATCACAATAAAAGTCAGTAGAACTGCTTTGTATAGTTAGCCACAATAAGCTTGGACCTGAACCAACCACCTAACAGCACTTCCTCTATCTCTGTGTGAGCTTTTATGGTATTTTCCTTTAATAAGCTGCCTCTGGGATGGACCCCCAGCATAAGAGAGACACCTGCACCTATTTAGAATAAAAGCTCCATTTTAAATAGGGATCAAGTAAAGTTTAAGTTCCCAAGACCTCCCTGAGAACTGACATCCTACTTGGCAGAAAAGAGACATGTACATGGGTAACCAACATTCATGTTGATGTTGGCAAAATGACACATAAATATTAGATAAGACAGTTCCCCTGCCACACTTGAATATCCCAATCAATGGGAGAGGAATAAATGTATAAACTGACATGGACCTAAAAAAATTCTTATCTCTAAATCCTGATTGGTGAAATAACTTGGCACAGATGTGTGTAGATCTCAGGCTTAAAAAGTCCTGTAGGATCTTGACTTGGAGGTTACATTCAGCTCCCGAGTATGAACTATGGCCTTGAAGGATAAGTCCCAAGGCATATGCTCAATAAACTGTCTGACTGAGATCTGTGTTCATATGGTTTGTGAGGTGACTCTCACCCCAACAATATAAAAGTATTAGACAAAAATATTCATCCAGCTAATATTAATTCTCTTATAGCCAACAGAATGATGGCAGAATTATACAGCATGATAAACAGACAAAATTGTAGAAAAATAAAACTATAAACACATATAGACCCATATATACAGGTGCACACACATACACACACACACACACACCACACACAAACACACACACACACCATGGCCAAGTCTATCTCTGTACCTGGGATAGCCCTATTATTTGAAATTATTAATTGTCTACTTTGTAGTGGTTTGCTACATTAGTTTCTTCTATTCTGGAAGAACCAGATATTTATCTTCTAGATCTTCATTCTTTATTCTTCTATTCATTTTCTTCTCAGACCTCCAACATAAACACCATTATCCATTAACACCATTAGATAACAGAAACCTTACAGAGGTTAGACTTTTATACAATAAGCACAAATTCCTTCCATGATCTGTTAGCAACACTGTCAGCTGGGACTTCTTGTGTTGCTGCCTTTGTTTCTCAGGCTTATATGCTATTGGTATTAATGTCATAAAATAGCAACATGAGTTTCTGCATTGGTTGTTTCATACCTAGGCTACACATTTCTACTGAACTGGTGCTGCCACTGTGTCTTCAGTAAAACATTCTAACAGTTTATCAGGAGACGATCAATCTCATGTGGTGACTGCGTAATAGTGACTGGCCCATTGCTACATTTGCTTTACTATAAATATAGTTGTCTGCTCTGCTGCAGCTGTATGGGATTTTAAGAATAATTGTGGCTAAAACAAATGGGTCCAGGTTCCTTGAAGGGATACATGTTCGAGAGTAAGGTCCAGTCGAAGTAAGTATTTGGGTGCTATATTTGTGCTTTAAGTTATCTGGGTCCAAACATACGAAGGCAAAAAGAAGTCATAATCTTGTCACTGCTTCTCATCAGCAAGACAATTAATGTTTCTGTTACCCATGAGGATTAATAGCTGGAGCAGTGAAAACATTAGAATTGGTACTATAGAAGAGAAGTAGTTGCAACCTTTAAACCAATTGGAGAGATGAAGTATGAAGTTACTTCATCGCACATTGCTTTCTCTTTGACATTCATTCTAATGAAAGAAGCTCCACAGAGATAGCCGACTTGGCAGTACAGACAGATAAGTAAGCGTGTAGAGCACAGAGTAGACAGTGGTAGCCACTGAACTACTCAGAGCCCCTGTGGAGCAAGAGCTTGTGGATCACCTGAGAGTATTCTTTGAGCTATTTTAAAGTCAAGGTTATTAAGGTATAAATTTTACACATTCAATTTTAACTATTTTGTGTATATGTCTGTATTTCTGGCTCTCAAAGAAGTCAATCCATGCTTCTTTCCAAACATTCTGACAGTTCTCTATTGAAATGTTTTGAACTTGAAAATATTATATAAGTAGAAGCATATAGTATGACACTTTGGAGACATAGTCTCTTATGTAGCCCAACCCTGATCTTGAACTTAAAACTCTCCTTTCCAGCCACCAAATGCTGGAATTACAGCTGTGTGTCATTCTGCCAGATTCAGTATATGATCTCGAGGCTAGATTTTATTGCTATTTTCAATCTTTTACATTTATGTATCTATTTTATTTCGAAGGGTATAATATAATTTCAGCAGCTCACCATTCAGATTCTTCACTCCAAACCTTTGCATATACCCCTGCTTGCTGTCTTTCAATTTTATGGGCTCTTTTTCATTGCCAGTTTTATTCCTAAAGATACAAGTACAACCTGCTCAGTCTCTATAGTTAGTTGTGTGTATGTTTCCAGGGCTGGCCAATTGGATAACCAATTGGTGTATACTTCCCTGGGGGAGAACATTTCATATGGTTTCAGCATTCTTTAGCTGCCTATAGTTTTTTGTTTAAGGCTGGAGCATCCTGAGCTCCCACTTCCCCACTCACATTACCATGCCTATTCTTGTCTTTATTCAGCTCATATATAGACAGACATGTAGGTGAGATTTCGTGATATTTCTTCTGACATTCCTAGGAAATAATATCTCACAGCAAACTCCTTTATCCTCTGGTTATCTTTTTATTTTTTATCTGTTTATACACATGTATGTACACAGATGGTAGTGCATACATGTGGAAATTAGAGTAAAATGTGCCAGACTTGGCTCTCTTTGTCCACCATGTTGGTTCTGAGAATTGATCTCATGTTGTCCGTTTGGCACTTAGAACTGACTGTTAATACTGAGCCATCCTTCGGACCTTGGGCTTTATTATTTAGTATAAAACATTTGAGATTTTTTTATGATGTGTTGTCAGCAATTTTTTCTTTACCGGTAAGTTGCATTCTGCTGCATACCAAAACACACTTGACTGATGCATTTGCCTGTCAAAGGACGTTTGTTGTTTCCTTTGGTGATTGTGGATAAAATCAATGTAACATTTGTTACCAGTTTCCTGCAAACATATGTATTCATTTCTTCTTGGACAAATATCTAGGGACAGGATTGTTGGGCTGTGTATTAAATGTGTTTCTCTTCAAAGAAATAGTTAAGTCATCTTTCACAGTGCCCATTCCATTTTGGGATTTCATTAGCTCTGTGTGAGTGTTTTAGTGGCTTCGTAGTATCTCTAGAACTGTCAGGGAACTTTTAAAAATAAATATTAGTGACTATAACAATGTGTAATGGGATCTCATTACTTCAACTCAAATTTCCCTGATGATGAATAAAGCTTAGCATCTTTTCATCTTTTACTTTTCCATTGGAGTATTTATTTTAGTAATTTGTCTGGTTAGCTCTTTCTTGTGTTGTTTGGTTTCATACAATTGAGTTTGGAGAATTCTAAATTCAATTTCTTTATCAAATAACTTATTTGCAAGCATTTTCCTTTGATCTATGGCTTGTGTCTCTTTTTAAAAATTTTATAGACTTTATTATAAAAACCTTGCAAATAAAAATTTCTAAATTTAATTTCTTTATCAAAAACCAGGTTTGAAAGTGTTTCTTTTTTTATTGCTGGTTTGTCTTATTTTTATAACTGAGTACAATCCATTTTTTAGAGCAGTTTTAGGGTTGTAAACTTAAGCAGATAGTGAAGAGAGTTCCCATTCACCTCTACCCCACCTCGTGCTTTCCCCTAGCATCAACATATTCCATTAATGTGCTACATTGGTTACAACTAAACAAGTACTGATGTATTATTATTATTGGGTAAAGTTTATGGGCACCATTAAGATTAATTCTGTGTTGTACATTGCATGTATTTGAAAAACACATGATTTCATATATTCACCATTGCAATGGCATGCAGAATTGTCCCACTGTCCTGAAAGTATCCAGTGTTCTACCTATCCATTCTTCTCCCCATACCCTAATCTCAAACAAGTGTCGTCTTTCTAAGATGCCAACAGTGTTTGCATTTTCCAGAATACAACACAGCTAGAAATATACAGATTTTTTTCAGACTGATTTTTTCAGAAACCAATATGCATTTGTTTTCTGTATTGGGGAGGGGGGATCAATGACTCACTTAACTCCCTCCAACTCATCTCCACCCACCTGATCCTCCCCACTCCTGTCACTATCTGCCTCCAGTCTACTCACAAATTTATTCTATTTCCCCTTCCCAGGGAGGTGCCAGCACCCCTACTAGAGCCCTCCTCTTTTCCATGGAATATTATTTAAATTTTTTTCATTCATCTTTTGAAAGATATCTTACTTATGGCTAACTTTGAGAAATTATGAAAAAGTTGCTTTAAATGCTCATATTCAGGTTTTTATGTAGACACAGTTTTCAACTCATTTGGGAAAATTCTTCAGAATACAATTGTACAAGAACTGTAGCTTTGTAAGAGATCATCAAACCATGTTTGAAAGTGGTTACACAATTTTCTACTCCAATCAAGTGAATGGAAATTCCTGTGCTTGTGGTTTGATGTCTTCTTACTCTTATTTATTATTATTATTAGCGCCTTATGTGCATATCATCATCTTATTATTATTATTATTATTTCATAATAACTTTCACACTTTTACTAGATGTAGTGACAGCTCATTACAATTATCCAATGATGCTGGAAATCTTTTTATATTCTGACTTACATTTTGTTTATCATTTTTTGGTAATATGTGTTGCCCAGTTTTTGTATATTTTGGATAAAAATGTACTTTGAAAATATTTTCAGATTCAATTTGAAAATGAGTAAAGTTTTCTCCTGATTATATTAATATCACATCTTTTCATTTTGTTTAACATTTTTTTATTTAAATTACCCAAAACTTTATGAAAAACAAATCAAAACAAAACAGATTCTGTTTGGTCCTCCTTGCCTGTAAACAGAACTTACATCTTAACAAGAACACTGGGAAATGCATATGTACATTAAAATGTAAAACACAGTGGCTTAGAACACCCATTGAGAGTATTGCTTGTATCGTCAGCCTGCCAGAGCATTTTCTGTGTGCATAGAAAACAAAGGGGAATAATACTTCAGTTCCATTTCTCAAATCAATGTATGAGTTCTACTATAATAAGATTCTATACCACTGTTGCAAATTCAGCCTATAAAGGAAGGAACTTGAATCCAAGTTATTATATTGATCATTTCTCATCATATATTCTGCCATTTTGTTATAAACCATTCTAATTCTTAGCTATTTTATGTAGGTTCTTGAAATCCATTGTTTTACACACACAAATAATTATGAGGTTGATTGTCATTTGGTGTATGATCATGTAAGTCTGAAAATTTCTCATTCCAGCACATTTGACTTCTGCAGTTTATATTCTCTTCAGGTTCTTTATTACACTTATATTTTTCTCATTGATTTTTTTTTCTGGTAGAGTTTGGTTCTGTCCTAGGTCTCTATGCTGTTCAGTCTCCATTTCCTGGCCATCCAGACAGTTTAGTACATGGTCTTTCTCTTGTTAAGCCAAACACTGGTTGGCTACTCTCACAAGTTCTGCTCTAGCACATCTTGCAGGCAGAACAGTTTGTAGGTTGAGGGTTTTGTGGATGGACTAGTGCCAGGTTTCTCTTTCTGTAGCTTTCAGAGAACCTTCTTGCACCAAAAAGGATAGAACCTAGGGTGGAAGACCATGTGTAGGCACCAGCTTGAACTCTGTACATTCAATGAGCTGTATAGATGTGGTCCCCAGTAATGGGGCTTTGTTGTCAGCTTTCAGAGAGTGTCCTTTTTTTTTTTTTTTTTTTTTTAGCATCAGCCTGGATTGTGTAGGGGCCTCCTCAGCCAACAACTCAGTGGAATGCAACCCAGGCACTCTACTGGAAGCTTTGCCTGACTACAAAAGATCATCACTTCTGACTCCATATCCTTTATTACTGGTAGTCTTCACTGGGGTCCCTCTCATAGATTCTAGGAAGTTTCCACCACACTAGGTTTCTACCCCACAGTGTTCCCCAATTCTAGTTGTCTCCCCCATACTCTTTCCCTCCAACTCATCTCCACCCACCTGCTCCTCCCCACTCCTGTCACTATCTGCCTCCAGTCTACTCACAAATTTATTCTATTTCCCCTTCCCAGGGAGGTGCCAGCACCCCTACTAGAGCCCTCCTCTTTTCCTAGTCTCTTTGGGTCTGTAGATGGCTGCTTGATTATTATTTACTTAACAGCCAATATCTGTTTGTCAATAAATATATGCCATATTTGTCTTTCTGGTTCTGGGTTACCTCACATAGGATGATTTATTTTCTTCCTGCATCCATTTGCCTGCAAATTTTATGTTGTCATTTCTTTTTAACAGTTGAGTAATAATCTACTGGGCAAACAAAGCACATTTTCTTTATCCATTCTTCAATTGAGGAACTTCTAGGTTATTTTCAGTTTCTGGCTATTATAAATAAAGTTGCAATGAACATAGATGAGCACATGTCCTTATGGTAGCATAGAACATCCTTTAGGAATATGCCAAGAGTGTGTTTAGCCTTCTTTTCTTTTCCTTTGAGACAAACTGTTTAATTTTAATAAAATTCAATTTGATAATTTCTTTTATCTATTATGATTTTGGTACTCTGTCTAAAACGTCCATGTTACATCTAAATTCATCTAAGGTTTTTTCTACATTGACTCCTGGAAATTTTGTAGTTTTTATGTTTTATGCTTAGGTCTATGTCTTAGGGTTTTATTTCTGTGAAGAGACACCATGACCAAAGGCAACTCTTATAAAGGAAAACATTTAATTAGGGCTGGCTTATAGTTTCAGAGGTTCAGTCCATTATCAGCATGGCCATATGCAGTCAGTGATGGTGCTGGAAAAGTTGCTGGGAGTTCTACATCTGGATCAGCAGGCAACAGGAAAATGAGCCATTAGACCTGGCTTGACCTTCTGACACTTCAAAGTCCCCTGCCTCCAGTGACACACTTCCTCTAACAAGGCCACATCTCCTAATAGTGCCACTCCCGATAGGCCTATGTGAGTCATTTTCATTCACACCACTGTAGTATGTGATCCATTTTGACTAAAGTTCAGTGAAATGTATGGTGTTGGTGTCTAGACTCATTATTGTGTATGTATATAACCATGTACATTAGCACCATTTATTGGAGATTATCATTTCCCCATTGTATTACCTTTGCTTTTGTAAACAATGAAGTGTGTGTGTGTTTGTGTGTTTGTGTGTAAGAGAGAGAGAGAGAGAGAGAGAGAGAGAGAGAGAGAGAGAGAGAGAGAGAGAAAGTTTCTATGTGGTTATTCTCCTCCACTGGTGTACTTATCTAGCCTTAATAATAACATACTTCTTGATGAATATAAAGTATAATAAGATTTGAAGCTTGATGGTATAACTTCTTAGACTATGTTCTTCTTCAGTATGGTTATAGGTTATTCTGGACCCTTTAGCTTTCTATATAAACTTTAGAAATATTTTGTAACTGTGCACATGTTAACTTGCTGATTGGGATAGCATTGAAACTACAAGTAGAATTGGGAAGACTGATGACAATGTAGATTCTTCTGACAATGTCCTTGGACAAAGAGTATGTAGGCTAACATAATGGTCTTCAGTTGGGTTCATTGCAGTTCTGTAGTTTTGTTTACACACATCTTCAGCTTATCTCTGTAGGTACCATGTGAAGCACTTCACTTTGGTGCTAATAAAAAGAGTGTTATGTTCTTAATATAAAATTTTGATTGCTTACTACTTAGTAATTGACTTTTGTCAATTGACCTGGTATTGTAAAATTTTCTATAGAGAATCTTAATTTCAGGAATTTATTTAGGCAATTTCCTAATAAATAATCATGTATTTGTAATGCTTGGCAGTTTCCTATATAAACAATCATGTCTTCAGTGAACAGTGGAAACAGTACTAGTGGTAACTCCTTCACTTGTGGTATTAGAAATCCTCACTTTTCTTTTGCTTAGGTTAATTAGGGGTTTACAAATCTATTGATGTTTTCAAATGGTCAGGTTCTGGTTTCTTAATTGTGTCTACTATTTTAATCTCTTGAATTTTGGCTTTTTTGGATTTTTATTATTTCTTTTCTTTGGTTTGCATTACATTTATGTTACTTTTTTCCCAGATGGAATTTGAGCATACTGATTTTAGTTCTTTCTCCTTTTATGATATACAATGCTAGTGTAAAATTTCCTTCAACCATTACTTAGACATGGTTCAATAACTTGCATTTACATTTTCTTTTTGGGTTGAAAATAATTTATATTTTTCTTGTGATTTCTTCTTTGAATACATGTGACTTAGAAGTTCACTTTTAATTTCCAATACTTGGGATTTTTCCAACTGTTCTATTATCAATTTGTAGTTTAATTGCATTATGAACTGAAAAGATCTATGTGATTTAACTCTCTACCTATTAATATTTGTTTCATAACTGGGAATATTGTCCATCTTCATGACTGTCCAGTGTGAGCACAGGAGAATGTATGATCTGATTTCTGTGGATAGAGCTTCCTATGTCATTTAGACACAGTTGGTTGATGGAGCATTTAACCGCCATTCTATGGTTATAGGCTTTATATCTATGGTTCTGTCAATTGATGATAGAGTTTTATTCAAGATTATGATTGTAACAGTAGGTTTTATTTACCCTTTCCTCCATGGAGTTCTAACTATTGTTGTCTGATGTATTTTGACTGGAGGCTTATTTCTGAGCTCACTATTTTGATTCTTTTATATAAATATTTGTTCATTTTACTGATGCCAAGCAATCATGATTATTATAAAATTATGATTTAGAAACTGGAGTCACTTACTGCTTTTCGTTTTACAATTGACCTACTGTCACACCTTTGTTCATATTAGAATCAGATTATTATTTCTCTTCTCTTACTCCTAATCCTAACCCCCAAACGTTCTGTTGGATTTTGACTACCTTAAATACAGACTACAATTTAATAAGAATTGTTATCTTAAGCTTCCAATTTTGTTCACAGTATGATTTTTTTTACTTACATATTTAGCTTTTCTCATCAGTGTTTTATGTTTACCTTATATATTTGTTACTTATCTTCTTAGCTTTATACCTGGCTTATATTTTGTGTTAGTTTATGTGTCATTTTAATTTCTACTTTTTTATTACTTGTCTATTGAAAAACCTCACATTACCCTTCTATCCCACAATCTTACCAAGGAAGCTTATACATACTAGTTTGTTTTGTGCAGTTAACTTTGGATTTTCCATCTATTTAATACTGTCTTCATCAAATGGAAAGTCCTTTACTCTACCCCAATCAGCTTACTATTAAGGTTTGTGTTTTATTTTTGTCTTAAAGAACTAGCTACACTCATCTTGTGTGATATTTAGTAGGAGAAAATGGCCTCTTCAGTGTTCTTTTATAAGAGTTTACCTGGTATCATGGCTTACCTTGGCTGTCAACTGGACACAACGGGGAAAAGTGAAACTCAGCTGAGATACTGTCTTTATTAGATTGGCTAACAGACACATCTATGTAACATTTAATTGATATTGATATGGGAGGGTCCACTCCACTGTAGATGGTACTACCCCTCAGAAGCTGGTTTTGATATGTGTAAGAATTGCAGCTGCATGTGAACTGGAAACAAGCCAATGAGCTACCTTCATGGTCACTGCATCAGTTTCTGCTTCCAGGTTTTTGACTTGAGTCCCTGCCTTGATTCCTCTCCATGACGAAAGCAAAAATAAATCTTTTTTTTTCTCCTAGCTGCTTTTGGTCAAGGTGTTTATCACAGTAATACAAAGCAAATTAGGATGAGATCTTAGTCTATCCTTTCCCTTTGAGCTGACCAAAAACATTACATTTGAAAGGAGTTTTGTACAGTCTAATCATTGTGTCCTGTTAGGTAGTCTGCTACTCTGTGTCTTTTAATTGATGTACTCAGATGATTAACATTTAACTGATAAGTCTGAATTTAGATTTGCCATTTTATTATTTGTTTTTAAATTTTAGTGTGTGTGTGTGTGCACATGACATGTTGTGTTTGTGAAGGTCAGAGAACAGCTTGCATGAGTTATTCTCTTCTTGCAATATATGGGCTCTGTACACTCTGGTTTTGTGTGTCAACTTGACACAAGCTGGAGTTATCACAGAGAAAGGAGTTTCAGTTGAGAAAATGCCT
This sequence comes from Uromys caudimaculatus, assembly GCA_028551405.1. Taxonomy (NCBI): domain Eukaryota; kingdom Metazoa; phylum Chordata; class Mammalia; order Rodentia; family Muridae; genus Uromys; species Uromys caudimaculatus. The sequence goes on along the minus strand of CM052708.1, from coordinate 85,931,892 downwards.
CCATGAGATCCAGCTATAAGGTATTTTCTCAATTAGTGATCAAGGGGTTGGGCCTCTTGTGGATGGTGTCATCCCTGGGCTGGTAGTCTTGGGTTCTATAGGAAAGCAAGCTAAACAAGCCAAGGGAAGCAAGCCAGTAAGTAACATCCTTCCATGGCCTCTGCATCAGCTCCTGCTTCCTGACCTGCTTGAGTTCCAGTCCTGACTTCCTTTGGTGATGAACAGCAATGTGGAAGTGTGAGCTGCATAAACCATTTCCTCCCCAACTTGCATCATGTTCATGATGTTTTGTGCAGGAATAGAAACCCTGACTAAGACAAATTGGTACCAGGAGTGGGGTATTCCTGTGACAACCTGATATTGTTTTTGGGGAGGACTTTCAAAGAACTTTGGAACTTTGAGTTAGAAGAGCCATTGGGATGTTAAGAGCTCTGTGGGATGTTCTGTAGGAGCTTGTAAGAAAATGTTGAGAATAGTGCAGAAGATGGAGGCCCAGCTTGTGAAATTTCAAAAGGAAGATTAAAGACTCTTATCAAAGCTGTTGCTATTTTGATTTTAAAGATTCTGTGGTTTTGATTAGTTGGGGCTGAAGAATCAGCTGTGATTAACAAGATACCAGAACTACTAAAACGAAACCTTTGCATTATTGGGACTATTGATGTTGGTTAGCTGGAGCTAAGAAATTAGCAGTAATTAAGAAGAGAACAGCATCATTGAGGTGAAATCTTCTGGGAAGTGTTTTCTGAGAGCACAAAGAGGCTGTGTTACAGAGATAGCCAAAGTTGTACCTTGTGCTGCAGCAGTAATGTGTAAGAGTCACCCAGGTGATACTGGCTTTGAAGTCATGAAGGGGTCACGAAGATCATCTGAGGCTCGACACTGTGAGAGGCCATGGTGAAGGTGCAGCCTCAGTTGCAATTAATGGCCCAGGACTGAAGGGGTCATACAAAGGAGTTGAGGCTTGGTACCATGAAGAGAGCTATGAGAGGTTATTGGTGAAGCCTAGTTACAGTAGAAGACATTAGTGTTTTGGAGATGCCAGTACCATGAGATGACCACCAAGAACAGCAGCAGCAGTGGAGTACAGGCATCTGGAGCCTAGAAGACAAGGTGTGTGCTACAAACTGCAGAGCTGGAGAAGTGACTCAAGCCCTTGGAGGAATCCAGAAGATTATGAGTAGATCCCAGACATTGCACAGTTGGAGTTTGATTTTGCTTTTGATTGTGACTGTGCCCTGATATTTTTCCCTCTTGAAGGAGGAAGATATTTTAGTGAAGCCCACAGCTAAGAGACTTTTAATTGTAAAAGACTTTGAATTTTAAGAGATTGATGTTTTGGACTACATATGAGGCAGAAGAATCACCTCGATGGCCACCAGGGAGAAAGGAGAGGACTTTGGGTCTGAGGGTGCTAGTGGCCCCAGTAAAAGGGAATGTCAAGGTGGGAATATGGGAATGGGTGGGCGGGTAGGTGGGAGGAGGAATTCCCTCACAGAGGCGGGGAGGGGGAGGGGACACGGGGTTTCCAAAGAA
>CM052708.1:85865907-85929859 GCA_028551405.1 Uromys caudimaculatus | reverse complement strand
CCACCAGGGAGAAAGGAGAGGACTTTGGGTCTGAGGGTGCTAGTGGCCCCAGTAAAAGGGAATGTCAAGGTGGGAATATGGGAATGGGTGGGCGGGTAGGTGGGAGGAGGAATTCCCTCACAGAGGCGGGGAGGGGGAGGGGACACGGGGTTTCCAAAGAAAAGGGGAATCATCGGAAATGTAAATAAAGTATCAAAAAAATAAATAAATAAATAAAAAAAAAGAGATTGATGATTTAAAGGGATTGAAAATTTAATATGTAAGGAAAAAAAAAAAGACTGTGGGACTTTTAAGGTTATTTAGATCTTGGGGATGAATAAGAAAGTAAGGGTTGAGGCTTAATAGTGATGTATTTGTGTGTCAAGTTGACAAGGGGTCAATTGTACCTGCTGGTTTTCTGTGTCAACTTTACACAAGCTGGAATTATCACAGAGAAAGGAGGAGCTTCAGGTGAGGAAATGCCTCCATGAGTCCAGCTATAAGGTATTTTCTCAATTAGTGATCAAGGGGGGAGGGCCCCTTGTGGGTGGTGCCATCCCTGAACTGGTAGTCTTGGGTTCTATAAAAAAGCTAGCTGAGCAAGCCAGGGGAAGCAAGTCAGTAAGTAGCATCCTTCCATGGCCTCTGCATCAGCTCCTGCTTCCTGACCTGCTTAAGTTCGAGACCTGACTTCCTTTGATGATGAACAGCAATGTAGAAGTGTGACCCTTTCCTCTCCAACTTGTATCATGGTCATGATGTTTTGTGCAGGAATGTCGAGCCTGTCCTGCGCCTCCTCCCCAGGCAGTGATTGGCAGGTGGTCTGCACCCAGGCTCCCAGGCGACTGATGCCCTGCAGGCAGGTGAGGAGAGGGTAACAGCTCGGCAGGGCTGGGCACATGTCAAGGCTGTACGAGGTGCTGTTGCCCCCTCCCTCACCCGGGGAGACCCCCTCCATCCGAAGTCTTGACCGAGGCCAGCAGCCCCTGCTCTATGCTGACAGTCACAGGGCACGGCTCCCAAGCACATGGACAAGGAGTGTCCTGGCCATAAGGGCAGGAAAGTGAGGGCCCAGGTCAGCCTTGGTATGCAGGGGCCCCCGGGTTTTCAGCAGTGACCTGTGGCAGTGAGAGCGGCTTTGGCAGCAGCGTCTCCGATTCCTTGCTGACTTGCCCATCTGTCCTCCTGCACTGGGCACCATGTTGTCAAGCCAAGCTGGTCTGAACCAGACCCCGATGGCACAGCACTGGGGGTGTTCTCCCCTCCCGCTATCCCGAGGCCAAGAGGGTAGGGTCCTAGGCAGTGGTAGTGTTAGACCCCATTTTGACCCTGGTTTTGGCCTTGAGGACAAACCCTAGCCTGGCTCGAGTTCTGAGACCTGTCTCAGTCACTTTCGTATAGGGGTGACTCAGCAAGACCTATTTGGCCCTCCTCTGACCTGCAGTTGCTGATGTGGAGCTTTGCTATTGGCCCTGTCAGTTATCCCTTCCCCTTCCCTGCCTCCTACATCATCTCTCCCCATACCTAAGTGCCCTCCCCCTTTGCCTTCCCTATATAAGTAAGGGGCTGATACAATAAAGTTGAGTTCCTGCTTCTACAAGACTTCTGGCCTGGTGTGTTTCTTTTGGGCTGTTGACACTCACCATCCCACTCAGTCCCAGACAGACTCCGCTGGACAGGGTTCTCTTCTCTCGCCTGGACATGCCAGAAAGGAGCCAACATAGGAATAGAAATCCTGACTAAGACAGGCCCTAATAATGAATTTAGGTCATGAGACTTAGTTATCTTAGCCCCTGAGTCATCTCATTGATCCTTATTATTTGTTTTTTATTTTCTTCCAATTTCTTCTTTATTTTATATATGCTGCCTTTTGTTTTCTGTTTTTCTTTTTTTCTTTTTTCTTTCTTTCTTTCTTTCTTTCTTTCTTTCTTTCTTTCTTTCTTTCTTTCTTTCTTTCTTCCTTCCTTCCTTCCTTCCTTCCTTCCTTCCTTCCTTCCTTCCTTCCTTCCTTCCTTCCTTCCTTCTTTCTTTCTTTCTTTCTTTCTTTCTTTCTTTCTTTCTTTCTTTCTTTTTGATTTTTAAAGTTATCCTATATTGCTTTTCCCGCACTGGCTTTTTACTACAAAAACTTACAAATAATTATGATTGCTTTATGAGCTTCACATGACTCTATTGCAGTCTAATGAGAGCCAATATTTCATCAATTTCTCATAGAATGCTGAAATATTACCAACATATCCATCCCATTATCCTTCTCTTGATGTAATTGTTGTATTTCTTCACTGTAGGCATTGAAAACCCTTTGAGATAATGTGATAGTTTTAACTTTTGGCAGGGTAAGAAATTTAAGAACCCCAAGAGCAAATAGTCTGTTATGTATATTCAGAAACTATTTTGGTGTTTTCTTTTGTTTCATATGTTGCAATTTCCTTTTGGGTATTACTTTTGTTTGAAAACTTCCATTAATTGTTATTATAAAATGGGTCTGGTGGTAAAGAATTTCCTTAGGTTTCATTTTATTGTTTTGGAGCATCTTTGTTTCTGAAGATTTTTTTTCAGTGTTTATGGAAGTGTGGGCTGATGGTTCTTAGCTCTATCGTTTGTGATAGGAATTTCATAGCCATCTATTTCTCCTCCAGTTATTTCCCAGGGTTCATGGCTGCTGTTGCCTTTAGTTCTTAGTGGCTTGATTGTGTTGTATTGCTTATTTTCTTCTTTCTGTGAACAAATATCTTACAAAAGTAACCACTGGAAGGAAGAATTCATTTAAGGTCACAGTTTTGAGGATACAGTTCATCATGGCAGCATGAAGCCCTGGCAGCAGGATCTCAAGGCAGTGTTCCTAGTAAGGAAGTAGAGAGGCTGAATACTTTTGCTTAGTTTGCTCTCTTGTTCTTATTCAGGCTGGGTTTCCAGTTCAGAGAATGGTATTGCTCATATTTAGGGTGGGGCTTTCCACCTCAACCAATGGAATCTTGATAAGCTTCCACAGATATACTGACGGTTATTCTATAACACATCAGGTGGATAATCAAGCTCAACCATAATAATTATTGTCTTTGTATAGGAGTGTATTTAGATTTATCTTCTTTAAGATTTACTCATCAATTCTAATCTGTATTTTTGTCTTCTAAACAGGAATCTTTATGCCACAAATTAATCTTTTTTTTCCCTGATCTTTGTTCTTTTTTCCTTCTGTGACTTCCATAGACATTATAGTAAGCATGTTATTATTGCTTTTCGTGTTCCTGATGTGTGGCTAATGTTTTAAAATTTATCTTTTCTTTGTTAGGACTGAAGACATTTATTGGTGTGTCATTACATTCATGAACTATTATTGTGTCATTTCGTTCTGTTACTGAGATCAGTTAATAATGCTTTTATTTAACTGTAGTTATTTTAGTTTTTAGTTCTAATGTCACTATTCAGTCCTTACTGCCTTCTAGTTTTTGCTGGAGCTATGTTTGTTTTGTTTTGTTTTTCAGTGGCTGTTTTAAGTTCTTTGATAGATAATTTTAGTATCTTTTTTTTTTAGTTTTTTTTGATTCTTTGTCAGTTTCACCTCATGCACCCCAATTCCTCCTATCTCCTGGTGCCTTTGTACCTGCCCTCTCCCCCCAACCAACCAACCAAACAAATAAACAAAGAAATAAGCAAACAAATGAAAAGCTGTGTAGAGGCTGCAGTGTGTCACAGTGTGTCCCACAGTATACTCTTTTTGTCTGCCCATCTTTACTTATAAATGTTCATTGCAACAAGTCATTGGTCTGGTTTGAGGCCTCTGTCTTCTGCTACTTTATCAATACTGCATCTTTACCAGGACTCCTCTCAGATATCCTGTTGTTGCCCTCTGTCATAGAGATCATGTAGGTTTAGATATACAGGATTGGCCCTTTCATACACTCCATCAGTTCATAGATGGGGTAAATGTTGAAGGGGGCCAACTCGAAGCCCTGTATCTGGGCCTGGGTGGTAGCTGTGCTGGTTAGCCACCAGCTTTCCCAAATTGCACCACTAGAGCAAGCTCTCCAGGACTGCCCAAATTAGCTCACCCAATGTGGAAGCCAGCAAGAGGCAAGCAAGCTTTCCTGCTCTCACACCCTCAGAACCTGCTCACCTGTGCCCCTTCCCCCATCTACCAAAGTCAGCTATACTGTGCTGCTCAAGGGAGATGTAAGCTTCAGTCAGCCAGGATCTGGATCAGCTTTCGTGCTCTCATGACCTTGGGGCAATCTCTCCTGCCTGCTGTAGGTGGTGAGAGGTTGAGGGAAAGGGGGAAAATCTTAGCATCTTTTATCTATGCATTAGCATTTTTTGATTCTCACATTAACTTGTGAACTAATATCTTTCTGGTTTTTCAGACAGTGATTTATTCTGGATTTTATCAGGTTATTTTGCATAATCAGTTATGAGTTTCAGCATCTTAAAAAAACATATGGGAAGTGCTATCAATGTTTTAGCAGATAAACAATATGTGTGGGTGTAGGCTGCATGTACTCCTGTCCCTCCTGTGGTTTGTCCAGTTTTAAAGTCTTCACATTGTAGTTTTGAACTGTCCTGAGTATATACTACCCAGTTAGTCTGAGCTCTAAACTGTAGTCTTATTAGTCCAACTCTAAAATTATATGCTGTGCTGATTATCCACTCTCACTTGACTTTGGACTGAATTCAGAACTCATTTTAACATTAAAAAAAAGCCATGGTGTCTTTCCCTCACTGATTTCCTGCCTGCTATTTTTGAATGCCTTAGATAGAACTCATACTTTGAATTCTTAAGTCATAAAACTGAAGATGTAGGCTGCACTCTGCTATGCATTTTTGTAGTGGCTTCACTATCCATAGATAAACTTTGAGAGAAATGAATTGCTGGACAAAGCCACAGTAGTAAGGATTACATTCATACTCCCTAATCTGTAGAATCTGGATCCATTTCTACTATGCTGCTACCCACAAAGAATTTGCATGAGATCTGTGGTCCAAGGAAGATGTAGATGGGGAGTTAGTCCGAGGAAAGTTTCATGATCTCTCCTAGTATGATGAAATTTCACTTCTGCTTTTTGAACCACAAATAAATGGCTTCCCCTGGAGTTCCTACACATCAATGCCTGGTTCTGTTTTTACATGTTTTCCACAGTGATGTCAGGCAGAGTGAATTGACTATCAGCTTTGGGGAATTTGAATTATACTCTTCTCTTCTAAGCTGCTTGTGATTACTTATTGTTCATATTCCTAAAATAACTGACCCATGCACTTTGTTCAGATATTATTCAATGGGAGAGACAGGGCAGATTGTACTTAGTCTAGTGTATCTAAAAATTCTAACTCTCTGGTCAAATATTTTATTACAGCAATTTCATACTTTACATATTTTACTGGAGAATAAAAGATTTTACTTTATGCTTCTTGAGAAAGATGTCTTTTGTTGTGAGAACTTTACTTTGTCCTTTAATATTTATAAAATACCTTGAAGCAGGAAAAGTTTTGCTTATGTAACCATGATATGAAAGGAAGAACTGGGGAGTTGGCTCAGCAGGTAAGACACTTGCTGTTAAGCCTGTTGAGTTCAACCCTCAGATCAAACATGGTGGAAGAAGAGAACTAATTCCTGTTAGGTGGCCTCTTACTTCCAAATGTGTGCTACACACACACACACACACACACACACACACACACACACACGCACACTAAATAGATAAATATAAGAAATTAAAATAGAAAACAAACACAATATACCTCAAGAAAGATATGAATAAATTCGCTAATGAAATCTATGAAAACACAAACAAGCAATGGAATAAAATGAAGAAAACTGTTTAAGACATGAAAGCAGGAATAGAATTATTTAAGAAAAGTGAAACTAAGGGAATATTGGATATGAAAATTTTAGGTGCTCTTACTGGAACCTTATGGACACATCTCAGCAATAGAATACTGGAGATGGAAGAGAAATTCTCAGGCTTGAAGACAGTATAGAAGAAATGAATACCTTGCTCAAAGAAAAATTTAAATCTAAAAATATTTCAGGCATAAAACATCTAGAAAATCTGAGTCACCGTGAGAAGATCAAATCTAGGCATAATAGGAATAGAGAAAGAAGAAATTCCAAAATAAGGCATAGAAAATATTTTCAACAAAGTAATAGGATAAAATGTCTCTAACCAAAAGAAGGAAGTGCCTATCATGGTACATGAAGCATGCAGAATACCAAATAGACAGAGCCAGGAAAGAAATTTCTCATGGAACATGAACAGCTGCAAGGGAAAATGACCAAATTACATATAAAGGCAGACCTGTTAGAATAAAAACTGACTCTTCAGTGGAGACTCTAAAAGCCATTAGGGCCATATTTTCTACAAACTCTAAGAGACCAGAAATATCAGCTTATACTACTATACCCTGCAAAACTTTCAATCAGAATAGATGGAGAAAGTAAGACATCCCATGATAAAATCAAATTTAAGCAGTATATATTTACAAACCCTGTTCTACAGGAAAAAAAAAAAAAGAAAAAAAGAAAAAGAAAACATAACAAAAAGAAAACAAACACCAACCAACCAACAAACAAAATCCCACAAGGAATAAACAACCTCAGGCCAGCAAATCAAAAGAAAAGAAAGACAAACAAAACAAAACAAAACATTCACACCACGACAACAAAATAACAGGAATTAACAAACACTGCTCATTGATAACTCTCAACATCAATGGTATAAATTCCTTAGTAAAAAAGACATAGACTAATAGATTGTATATAAAACCAAAATACATCTTTCTGCTGAATCCAAGAAACACACCTTAACATCAATGATAGATATCATTTAAGGGTAAAAAGATGGAAAATATATCCCAAGAAAATAGACCCAAGAGGCAAGCTGATGTAGCCATTTTAATATATAACAAAATAGACTTCAAACCAAAACCAATCAAAAGAGACATGGAAGAATACTACATACTCATTACAGAAAACATTCCCCAAAACACATTGAAATTCTTAACATCAATGCACCAAACAAAAGGCATCCAAGTTCATAAAAGAAATACTACTACTGTTTAAATCAAATACTGACGCACTGATAGTGGGAGACTGTCCCCTTTCTCACCAACAGAAAGATAATCCAGAAAAAACTAAACAAGATATGCTGGAGCTAATTGACCTTATAAACCAAATGGATTCACTCAATATTTATAAAACATTTCATCCAATCCTCTCTCCTCTCTCTCTCTCTCTCTCTCTCTCTCTCTCTCTCTCTCTCTCTCTCCCCCACCCCTCTCTCCCTCTGTGTGTGTATGTGTGTGTGTGTGTGTGTGTATGTGTGTGTGTGTGTGTGTGTGTGTGTGTGTGTGTGTGTGTTTGCCTTCTTAGCACCTCATGGAACTTTCTTCAAAATCAACCACATAATTAACACAAAGCAAATCTCAACAGATACTAGAAAATTGATATAACAACCTGCATGTTATCTGACCACCATGGATTAAAGTTGGATATCAAGAACAACAGAAACAGTAGAAAGCTTTTAAATTCATGGAAAGTAAACAAGTCACTACTGCATGAAAATTGGCTCAAGAAGGGAATTAATAAAGAAATTAGAAACCTTTTTAGAATTGAATGAAAGCAAAACCACACTGTGTCCAAACTATGGGATCCAATGAAGGCTATTCTAAGGGCAAGTTCATAGCACCAAGTGCCTACATAACAAAATTGAGGAGATCTCCTACTTGTAATGTAATGACACACCTGAAATTTACCCTTCCCTCCCTCAAATTAACAGTCTGTGATTTTTCATTTTGTTTATATATTTTATGATTAGCATTTATTTTTTGCAAATTTTTTTAATTTATTAGTACATTTCATAAGAATAAAACATAATTTATTATTTTTAGAGAGTTATATAAGATTCTTAGCATTTTTATTCTTTAAAATACTCAAATCATGGACTAGGCACATTAGGGAAATTAGACAAAGAGAACATTTCTGAAGCAAAATATACATCAGTAGGAAAAAAATAAGGATGAGTTACAGATAGGCAGAAACAACATGGAAAAAATCATAAGCAAAAGGTTTATTCAACAGACTACTGACTTTAAGAAGCCAGTTACATTACATTCTTTCAAAGACAACACTATGGACACAAAAGAGCATCTAGAAGAGACATCATTATTCTTCACATTGCATTAGAAGTGAGTGATACTGTGTGGGGCTTCTGAATTTTGTAGCTTCCATTTGTCTCATAAGTAGAAAGAAATAATTGTTAATATTACTCAGAAATTTAAGGCTTAAAGTCTATACCAAGCAAGAAATTTATTGTTTCTATTTTCCCAAGTATTTATTTATTTTAAAAAAGATATCTGTTTAAATTTATGTGTATGTGTGTATATGAATGCATGTATGTGTGTGCACATTGCTGTGAGTGTTCATAGAAACTAGAAGAAGGCATTTTAGTCTCTGGTGCTGGAGTTATGGGCTGTTATAAGATGTCTGACATGTGCTGGGAATCAAATATAGTCATCTGCACTCTTAACTTCCAAGCCATCTTTCAGCCCCTTCCAAATATTTTCCAATATGGAGCATAACTCATAGGAAAATCTATTGCTATACGAAATGAGAGTCAAGACATCCATCTTTTTGTAGAGTGCTATTCTGGCATTAGCCTTGGTGTTGGGTCTTTTGGTACATTTGTCCCTCAGTGTCTCCGACAAAAATAAACTATGAACTGGCAGAGCATGGAGCTTCTTACTGTGAAAGTTCTGTGCACTTGTGTCAATTGTGATCAGTTAGCCCCCAAATCATATCTCTTGACCCTATGTGCCTTCTGATGCAGGGTCCTGGGCTTAGGTTGGCAGCTGGTTCCAACTTAATTCTTTCTAATTTTGTAATGCAGAATCTACTTTTTTGCAGAATATGAAATATGTTCAAAATTCTTGTCAAGCATTTTGGGTGTTAATGTAGATTTTTTACCCTTTGACAAAAAATGTCATGGATATTTTAAGAGGGAAAAGGGAAAAGAGGCCTTATCTAAATTCTCTCTTAGTGTATTCCTCCCAGAGTGATGAAGTATTTTCATCTTCATTTCCTTACCTGTTATTTTTATCTCTATACCATGTCTGGTGGATTCTTACTTTTCAGTTACATTTTTTGATGAAGTTTTCATATTTTAAAATAATAATGTCCATCATCATCTTCGATCCCATTTTAAAGTCTCATGTTTTAACCTTATAAAATTATGTAATAGTCCTAACAAAGTTCGCCCTGTCTTCTCCCAATTTAGACATTATTGTATATAAAGTCATGAGTCAGAATGTGGAGTCATAAGTTAGTTCCACCTTATTCTATATTTCTTTTCTTTATATAAGGCATTAAAATCCTTCTTAGGTAGAAGAAAAACATTAATATATTGCCAACAACTCTGCATTTTTCAGTTTTCCCTTGGGTTCCTTAAATCTCTAGATGCACAGATTCTAATGAGGGAAAAGGCATGGCCCATGTACTAGGTATGTATTAAATTCTCCATTATCTCTCAGACTCATGTTTCAAAAGAGAATACCTATCATAGCAATGCATAGTTTACTAACCTAGGTATTTTGATCACTAATTTGCCAATTACAATAGGTTAGCATAATCACTAAAACTAGTTTTATAAGAATTGATAACATTGTTGTAGGAATCTGTAGCAATTGGTTATCTCTGTATATACCTATATACTAATATACAGAGAGATAGTTCTATCTATCTATCTGCCTATCTATCTTTATATCTATCTTCTATCTATCCATCTATCCATCCATCTATCCATCCATCCATCTACCCATCTCTCATCCTTATCATATATATATATATATATATATATATATATATCAGTATATTTATATATATATATCAGTATATTTCTCTTTGTGTGCTGTGAGAAAGCTTATATAATTATTAAGGAGATCAGCATCTCTGAAAATAGACCTCCTGTGCTGCCCTGAGACAATAGGAATAGAGTCCAGTGGTGAAAACTCACCCATCAAGAGTTTCTGCATTGTGAAGAGGCAAATTAATGAAGGAAGAAATTTTAAACTGAAATGGTTTCCTGCTTTCTGAGCACAGTTTCCTAGAAATGTCTTTCCCCAGGATCAGCACACAGAAGCTGATACAGCAGTGGAACAAGCCAGGCTAGGCTACATTGTTCACTGGCAGTCAAACTTGGTAGCATTATCAAGGTGTAATTTGTTTTTCAAGAGTGGAAGTTGAAAGATTAGGTGGTCATGGCACCTTGCTCCATATTTTTAGAGAGTAAGGTTAAACTTACTGCAAGGAAGCTCTGAGAGGCCATTGTCTGAAAGTTGAAGTCTCAATAGGAATGAAGACCACAGGATATTGTAGGTAACAAGGCCAAGAGAGTTCATTGAGGAAAGTTATAGACTTGGGTTGAGCTAGCCTAAATGAGAGCTAAAAGAGCCTAAAAGAATTATGCAGGTAGCAGAACTGGAGAGATGTGACTAACTGTAATGGTTTGTATATGCTTGGACCAGGAGGGGATAGCCCTGTTGGAGTAGCTGTGGCCTTGTTGGAGTAAGTGTGTCACTGTGGTGAGGGCTTTAAGACCCTTCTACTAGCTGACTAGAAGTCAGTATTCTGCTAGCAGCTTCCAGATGAAGATACAGCATTCTCAGCTCCTCTTGCACCATGCCTACCTAGATGCTGCCATGTTCCCACCTTGATGATAATGGACTGAACTTCTGAACCTGTAAGCCAGCCCCAACTAAATGTCCTTATAAGAGTTGCCTTGGTCATGATGTCTGTTCACAGTAGTAAAACCCTAACTAAGACACTAACCAAGCCCTTTGGAGCCCAGGTGATTTTATCCTGAGCCCTAATTGCCAGACACAGAGCTACAAGATTTAGTATCTTCTCTGCTGAGTTTGATTCTTCCTCTGCTCTGACCATTGCTATGTTTCCTTCTTCCCTTTTGGAATGGATATTTACTTTGTGGAATCTTATTTTGGGAAGATGTAACTTGTTTTGCATTGTAAGACTAAAATCAAGACAGGAAAGTGTTCAAGAAAGTGTCTGAGCTTTAAGAAGTTTGGAGTTGGTAGATTGCCTTCAATCTTCCATAAGACTTGGACCATGGACTTCTAAACAGTATCAGAATTGCCAAAGACTATGAGGACTGTTTTAGTTAGTGTTTCTATTGCTTTGATGAAATACCATGAGCAAAAAACATTTTGGGGAAGAATGGGTTTATTCAGCTTACACTTGAACAGTGCTATTCTTCTTTGAGGGAATTTAGGACAAGAATACAAGGCAGGAACCTGGAAGCAGGAGCTGATTCAGAGCCAGTGGAGTGGTGTTGCTTGTTGGCTTGCTTCACATGATTTGTTCAGCCTGCTTTCTTATAGAACTCAGGACCACCAGCCTAGGGATGGCAATAGCCACAAAGGGCTGGATCCTTCTTCATTGATCACTAATTAAGAAAATGCCTTGCAGCTGGATCTTATGGAGGCATTTTTTTTTTTCAGTTGAGGCTCTTTCCTCCCTGATGATTTTAGATTTTGTTCAGTTGACATAAAACCAGCCAGTACAGGGACTTTTAAAATTAGATTGTATTTTGCATTACAAAATGAGGGTGAGATTTTGGACTAATGGTTAAAAATTATCTTGTAATCTGTTTGTGTACCAGGTCTACAAGAGGTGGAGGAGTGATGATTAATATCACATATCAACTTGATATAATATAATGAATCATCTGTAAATGGGTCTCTAGTTGCATTTGTGGAGGATTGTTTTGATCAGGTTAGCATGGGGTCCCTAGTATGGGGTCATGGGCTATATAAAAAGAAGAAAGTAAGCTAGGAACAAATGTTCACTACTCACTTCTTCCTTACTGCAGAAACAATGTGACCATGTGCTTCAAGGTTCCAATCTCTTTACTTCCTTGTATTATAGACTGTGCTCACAAAGCAGGAGCTCAGGTAAACAGTTATTTACATTGCCTTTGTCTTGTCGTTTTATCACAACAACAGAAAAAGTCACAACAACAAAGGGAGACTGGAGGGGAGCAGAAAGAAGATATCCCTTAGCACCCACCTCAATTAACCCATTTCTACTCCATACTACATGATATTTCCACAGTATCCCCAAACATGGCATCAACCAGAGAATTAGACTTTAAGACATGAGACTGTGGGTGACACTTTCTATTTAAATAATAACCAAAGAAGTCACTGATATAACCTGCCCCAGAATTTTCTTCATAGAATTTTTCTGGCTACCATATTGTCTTGGACATGAGGGTAATTTCCTTTTTGGTCTCTTCATCTGGACTTCTTCTGGGGTCTGAGATGTTTCTATTTCTCCAGAATGCTTAATGTTCATCCTCCAAAGGAAGAACCCTAAATATATAATTTTAGCTCTAAAATAAACCAGAGACTTTTCATTCTTTAGTCCATCTTTATACATGCCAGTTTCCCTATCTATAAAATGTGGACAGAATTATATTTCTTGCTATTGGGAAAATAAATAAGATTATGTATATAAAAGATGCCTAGAATGGTATGTGACATATGGCATGCATACAAACATTTTTGAACTATAGTCTGTTGTATTCTTGTCCTGGACACTAATTTATCCCTTATCCTTAAGCATTATTCATCTTCCTGGATTCCTTCCTATATTTCTTTTTATGACAGCATACTTTCTGTGGTTTGAAGAATTCTGCTTCTTGGAGATTGGAATAGCAATTGTCCATTTCCAGTGTGTTGGGAGCCTTACAATTTTATATTAGATTCTCAAGAGGCACCGACAGAGACTTGTTGATTCCATCTGAAAATTCACTTTTTACTGTGACTTTTTTATATCTCACCCAAGATACATGAAAGCACGGGAGAGACATGGGTGTCTTTAGATTCATGTAGTGACTCCAAGTCGCTCATTCCCTCATGGTGGTTCAATTCTTTTCTTCCTAGTCCAAATACCAGGCTCTTGAAGAAGAAGCAAGTGAATATGAGAGAATTTACTAACTCTTCTTTAGTCATCTGTATTCTACAGCTGATGTCAATTTGGGCTTCCCCAGGCTTGCAGAGTAACTGATAAGGCCTTTATTCAATCTTTTACATTTTTGCACATTGCAACTCACCCCGATCCCTGTCTTCTTACCCATTTTACCATGCATTTCCCATTTCTTGACGGTTTAATTTTATAATTAGAAATAGACGCTCTTCAGCTGGCTGATTCAATGTCCCTTTTAGATAATGCCTTACCTATCTGACAGACAAAATGATTACCTTATTCTACACTTGGTGGCTGGGAAGGTTTGAGGTAAATGTACCTATGTTGTACTAATCAATACCCATTGCACTGTAGTTATTTAAAATGGCAGACAATTGCTTGAGGGCAGAGACCAAGGCTCATCTTTTTATCTTCTGTACCCAGAGCAGAGTTTGGAACTAAAGGGAACAATAGCCACAATCTATTGAGCCTTTACTAGGTACCAGGCACTTTCAGGGCATTATCTTGTTCAGTAATCACTGCAATCACATGAAACAAATGGACTGCCTTAATTACAAGGGGTGAGTTAACTGGTCCAAGTAAAATAGGGGTCTGGGGTTCAAACACCATTGACTGAACTCCAGTCCAGGGTCTCTGATACTACACTGTCTGATTCCCCCCACTGTGAACCTCAGAATAACTTTTAAATTGAGCAAGAGAACTATTCTCTTAAGGATACTTTTTAAATGCAAAGTGCAATCATTTTTATGGACAATATCATCCTTCCCAAAATATCCTGGTTCTGTTAAATTTCTATGATCTGCCTTCTAAACTTTAACACTTGTATTTAGCTTTGCTGAGTTGTTTCCTTTTACTGCTTCAAGCAGTGTAATTACGTGTTTTTTCAAGATCATATAATTTCCATTATACTAATCATTATATTTCCTGGTGGTCAGAAGGAAGTGTAAGGTGGCACTTCTAAATACTTCCTTCACATTCTGTTGCCTCTCTCCAGTTCATGTCCAAAGCATGGGCTAAAACAAATGCATTTTCTATATTGTACAGAATTTATCTTCATATGTGTGTATTTTGGGTTTTTTGGATCTTAGAAACTTGTTTATTACATAATTCAGTGGTCTCTTTGTGAGAACATGGCTGTTGTTAAAATTTCTAGTTACTGTATTCTATAGGAACTTATTTCATGAGTTCAGGCATTTCTCTGATGGTTGTAAACCATCAACTATTACAGATATGTCTCCCCATAATACTTTTGGATTTTCAGCCTGAATATTTTTCTAATTAATTCCAATAATCTATAACTCACGTAACTCAATGTATGGCAGAGGGATAGCAAATGCAGGCTGATTTCCACAGTAATTGCTTAATTCCATGTCAAATGAGGAGATTGGCATGAGTGGGTATGTGGCCACTAGACAGTAGTCCAAAGGGTTATCAAAGTTTCTTCTTTGTTTCCAGCATTTTTTAGACATTAACATTTAGAAATATGGAAAAACTTTGTGTCAACATAGTTCCATGTTAGGCTTTAAGGCTTATGGACTTCAGAAATATTTTCTTAAATATAAACTGAAGCAATCAACCCTGAATTCCCCACAGCAGTGCTGAGGTGATTTATGAGATTTGACCTGTTGTTGTTGTTGTGTGTTGTTGTTGTTGTTGGTGGTGGTGGTGGTGCATGAGTACATGTATGTCTTCAACAAGATTTTCTGCTCATAGTAGCCAGCTTCTTTGTTTTTTAGTATTTACTCCTCGTATACTGGATGGTCTCTGGATCCAGACATGAGAGTTGAGTATCAACCTGGCTAAGGTCTTATGAGTTCATTGCTTTCAGTTTTGTTGCAGAAATCTAATCTAATTTATTAGCAAAGTTCTTGAGTTCTTCTCTAATTCACAGATTAAAGCCTTCACTAGGATGAGAGGTGAAATCGTTTCAGGGCACCTGCCTTCTTGCTGCAGACCTCACTGGCCTGTGTGTTCCACTGAGGCTCTGAATCTATTCTTTTGAGAGCTTTGTAATGATCCCTTTCTGGTAGCTTGGAATCTCATTTGCTTTAGATCTCAAATGACTGCCCATATCCGTGCCTTTCTATCAAAGTAAATGTTGTGTCCCCAAAGGCCATCTAGCTGGTTACTAGAGGAGCTGGAGAATGGCCTTTTAAAGGAGTACTGTCTTCTCAAGCCTGTGCTGCTGTCCTGTCAGGAGTGTTATGGTTTGAATCTGGGACATCCTCAAAGGCTCATGGATTGAATGTTTGGTTGCCAGTTGGTGGTACTACTTAGGGAGGTCATAGAAACCCTGGAAGGTCTTTTAACAGGAGGAAGTGGGCTACTGAGTGTCTGCTTTTGAAATTTATACAGGGATTCAGGTCTGATCTACTTCCTCTCTGCCTCCTAGAAGCCAGGATGTGAACTACTTCATTCAGCCACTCCTTCCTTATCATGCCAGAGGACTAGCACCTCTGAAACCAGGAGCCTTACATACTTCCCGTAAGTTGTTTCTGCATGTGCTTGGTCTCCACAGTGATGCAGTGATGAAAGTAACTGATATAGAGGACCACACCACCCTCCCCAGTCCTTTGTGAGGACTTCTCTGTTGGTGAAGCTCCACTGGCATAGATCTGTGGACCTAACTCCTCTGTGATATAGAGGCCAAAGAGGGGATTATTTTATACTTTTAAAATTTTGTGTCTTATGTGTGTGGATGTTGTACCTACAGGTAATCTGTACACCATATGCTTAATACACATACAGGCCAGAAGAAGGTGTCAGAACCCCTGGAACTGGAGTGACAGATGGTTGTGAGTCACCATATACGTGCTGGGCATCAAGCTCAGATCTTATGGAAGAGTGACCACTGAGCCGACTTCACAGGCCCCTCAAAGAGGTTCTTGTTAAGGTACAGGCTTGGGTCCTGCATTCTGTTCCCACCAAAGCAGTATTCTTAATTCATTATGACTTACTTAACACATGCTTTTACTTCATCTGAAAGAAGAACCAGCTCTGGGAAGGCCAGGGACTTCCAGAGTCAGCCATGGGA
The DNA here is from genome assembly GCA_028551405.1 of Uromys caudimaculatus. Lineage (NCBI taxonomy): Eukaryota > Metazoa > Chordata > Mammalia > Rodentia > Muridae > Uromys > Uromys caudimaculatus. Next base: position 85,913,855 of record CM052708.1, on the reverse strand, counting down.
CCCAGAAGACAGAGAATACTGAGATTTACCCCCAAGAATTTAGGGATTAGCTCAGTGGTAGAGCTCAGAATATTTCCTGGTTTTCTCACAATGTATGTCCTGGAGGACGCAGCATATCTGGAAAGGGGCGGGTTTAAAGGGGGATGCTGATGAGAAAATTTGAGAGAATGGGCTATTTTCAGTTTACTATGCTTCAAAGCTTGGAAAATCAGGAACCACATAGAGGATTAACCTAATCTATTTCCTGCTGTGCTTCCAATGGGACAGGCTCCGAAGGCATGCCTGCCTGACTTTCATTAAGAGAGTCACTGTCACTAGGCTGAACCAGGGCCTGACTCTGTGAGACTGCTTTGCAAGATGTATTCTGAGCAGCTTGGCAGCAAGCCCATCACTTTAGACATGGCTGAGAAGAAGAATGAGGTTTTGTTTGGTGATAAAATGAGATGGCAGCCACTGGGGGAAATAGGAAAGAAGGGAATTTCTGATGAGTATTTTTAGCATGGTGTCAGGACCCCTAAAGCTTCAGCCAAGACGTGACTGTGACTGATTGGATCAAACTCAGAAGTTCAGACATGCCTGGGTTAAACTTTGAGTAAAATGTGGGGACAAGTGGCTTAGTACAGCAGCCTTAGGCTGGTTCACTATACTTTGCCTAATGGGAAAAGTAAAGAATTCAAAATTTATGAATTATTCACCAGAGGTGTGTGATACCTTAATTATGTTAACTTACTAACTCCTAAAAAGCCTAACTCTTAAAAGGAAAAAGAAAAGTCTAACTCTTTCAGCATGCACATGCTTGCTCTTACCCTCTTTGTTTTGTGAGTTAAGAGTTGAAGGCTCAAACTCAGTTACTATGTCAAAGGTCAAAGTTACATCACTGGTGAGAGGCAGAACTAGGTTAGACCTTGTAGCCAGTGACTTGGAGATGACAGGTTAGCAAGAGGATCCATTTTCTTCCATTCTCCCATCCCTTTCTCTTTCCCTGTCTAGCACTGTGTGTCTATCCGAGAGAACTTCAGGCAGGCTAGGCAGGCGGGGCAGGCTGGACAAGCTAGGCAGGCTAGGCAGGCTGGGCAGGTTGGGCAGGCTAGGCAGGGTGGGCAGGCTGGGCAGGATAGGCAGGTAGGCAGGCCACAAGCTGGGTAGGCTAGGCAGGCTGGACAAACTAGGCAGGCTAGGCAGGCTGGGCAGGCTGGGCAGGCTAGGCAGGCTGGGCAAGCTAGGCAGGCTGGGCAGGCTGGGCAGGCTAAGCAGGGTGGGCAGGCTGGGCAGGCTGGGCAAGCTAGGCAGGCTGGGCAGACTGGGCAGGCTAGGCAGGCAGGCAGGCTACAGGCTGGGCAAGCTAGGCAGGCTAGGCAGGCTGGGCAGGTTGGGCAGGCTAGGCAGGGTGGGCAGGCTGGGCAGGATAGGCAGGTAGGCAGGCCACAGGCTGGGCAGGCTAGGCAGGGTGGGCAGGCTGGGCAGGATAGGCAGGCTAGATAGACTGGGCAGGCTGGGCAGGCTAGGCAGGCAAGTGCTCTGTACCAGGGAGCTGCATCTCTAGTAGACATCTAACTTCATATTCTAAAACAAAGTATCCCAAGTTTAGACGGCTGCTCAGACATTCTTCTTGCTTCAGCCATCCAGATATCTGGAGTTACAGACTTATACCTATAGGTCCCATTTTATTTTATTTATTATTTTTCTGTAGGTAGGGTAGGAGACAGGTTCTCAAACTGTAGCTCTGACTGACCTTGAACTTATGATCATCCTGCTTCATCCTTCTGGGTGGTAGGATTACAGACTGTGCCAGTCTTTCCTTCCTTCCTTCCTTCCTTCCTTCCTTCCTTCCTTCCTTCCTTCCTTCCTTCCTTCCTTCCTTCCTTCCATTGCATATTAATTCTTTATTATAAAGATCTGGAAAAAAAGATTTAGTATAGTGAGGTGCAATTGAGTACTGGCCTCATGTGGCAGGGCTAAGCAGCTAGAACATGACTCAGAGATCAGATACAGTGAAAGACACATTTGGAAACGATCAAGAGTCATTTCATTTGTTGAAGTATAGTCACAAGCAAAGCAAAAAGGAATTCTAAGACACACACAGGAAGAACAAGAGGCCCTTCTGCTCCTCTGAGACAAGGGGCTTATCTCATATTGATGTGAGAAACACCTAATTTTCTGCTGAACACATGTTGAACTTTGCTTAAATTGTTTTTTCTTCTCTATGGTAGCTAAATCATGGTGACCCCCAATCATTCATTTTACACACACACACACACACACACACACACACACACACAGAGAGAGAGAGAGAGAGAGAGAGACAGAGAGAGACAGAGAGAGACAGAGAGAGACAGAGAGAGACAGAGAGAGACAGAGACCCAGAGAGAGACAGAGAGACAGAGAGACAGAAACATAGAGACACAGACAGAGAGAAGCACTCAGAGAGAGACAGAATAGCCTTGAGTATCCATGGAATGGTGTGATTACCAAGACATTGATGGGTTTCATGGCAACAAGCTTTTTCTGACTAATCTCATTCCATTTGTTAAAAGGGTTGATGGGTGCAGCACAGTAGCAGGGGTGATTTTAATATTTATACTTACTGCCAGGGTTTGCAACTGAGGCTGCAGGCCACTGCTCGTGTACTAAGTGCAATATTGTTCTAACCCTGTCTCCTCTTCAGGCATTTCCTACATCCTCACTTGTAACCCAGCTCAGACTTCCATTGCACTCTATGATTTGCTCCCATTTCCAGGGGCATGGTTCATAACTGACTGTTGCATTTTGCCCCTGCAAGTCACAGAGCCTTTCAAAGTTTGGAGACTCCTCCCCACCCCCAGCCTTTATTGAGGCTAACATCAGTTTTAAGTTCTTTCATAAGCCTAACTGAGGGTCTAAAGCAATGTCGGGGAGGGAGTGGAAATGAATCACTAGTTCATGAAGTCAAGAGAGAAATAGCGTGTCCACTCACAGTATGGCAAGGAGACCTGCACAGCCCATGCTGATTGAGAGAGGTGTCAAAGAAGGCCCTATCACATCTGCAGAACAGGTCTGAAGTGGGAGAAACAGCAGCTACCATGGCTCCCTGTCACCATGTAACAAATCAGCCCCATATGTTGTCATTCAAAACAATACCCCTTGAGCCTCCTTAATCCAAAATCTGTAATTGCAAATGCTCCGGCATTGAAAAGCTTTGGAGTGTTGACATGACAACCACAAAAGGAAAGATTCACACATGACTTCGTGATAGGCACCAGTCAAATACACAGGCATTAAAAAAAATGAATAAACTTACCTTAAAGGTTATACCTGTAACTTGTACACAAAACACCATGTCCTTTGTGTTTATCTTGCATCTCATAGTCATTTATGTGCAGATATTCTAAAAGTCTGAAAAGGAAATCAAAACACCTCTGTGCCTTAGCATTTCTAATAAGAGACATTCAACCTGTAGTTAACTAGGTCAAGAATATACAGTGTGAGCAGTAGGGAGGCTTTCTTTGCCTCCAGCTGAAGAAAGTGGAAGCCTTTCCACTTCTAAGATGGGTCATTTGTGTGGTTGGCCATTTGTGGCTGGCTGTGCACTGGGAGTGAAGGGCCATGATCCCTTTCTGTAGATATTTGGTTATGAGACACTCCACAATCTGCTGCCCTCACAGTGTGGTGGGTTTCCTGCAGAAGTTGAGGTCCAGAGAACTAGGCAGGACTACACTGCCTTATCACCTTTCCTTAAAGAGCATCTTTTCTTCTCTGCCATGTATTGTTTGTGAAGTCCCACATGGAGCTGTGCTTCTTTATAAGGAGAGAACACGGATCTCGTTCCTGATGGGGCGTTGTTGGAATCATGCAGTCAGAAGAGCAGGTAGAATGGAAGACACTGTTGCTATCATTGTTAGAAGCCATAATCTCTAAGACCCAGGGGGAGTAAAGTACATCTGTAGTTCCAGTAGGTGGGTCAAGATTTTAAGACCATGCAAGGCTGAATACTGAGACCCAAAAACAGTCTCAAAGATAAATAAGCAATGAAGAAAGTCTACCACTGTGTTTAACAAGATTAAGTGCAGAGGGGAGGAGAGGTTCCAAGAAGTATCCCAGGTTTTGGCTTCAGGACCTTTAATCTAGCTCACATGGATTGACACTCCCAGTGAGCTGATTAACCGATGCTAGAAAAGATCACAGAAAATGTAGAGTACTTGATCTAAGTCTATTGAAGGTTTTTATGATGGAGGTAGTCCAACTCCTGCTCATTTCATCCAGTTACTGTATAGGTTCAGTGAGTGGAATTTTGTCTTCATTCCAGTCTGGTTTCAGGGAGCTGATGTCTCTCCTGATTGTAGATGCAGCAGAGGAGGTCCTGAAGGATTTGTGTAGAACCTCACATATGTATTTGCATATGTGCATTCATTCCCCTGCCTTACAGGATATAAGTGTTTCCCCAAACCAACCTGGCACAAAGGACAAGGGGCTGCACATCCAGCCTCAGGGACTGAGTCAGCATGTGAGAAGATTCATGTATTCCCTGGTTAGGTAGAGAAGCTCAGGATCTTGAGTGTTTAAGTCAAATATGTTGTATTAGGTGAAGCCGTGTGATGTTCTATCCTGCTTGTGAGTCTGATGGGGTTTATTCTGGCAGGAAGAAATCTTGGTTAATGCTGAATCCACCTTGTTTCACAGGAAAGGTTCTCTTGTGACACGTGGACCAGATGATAAAGTCCTTTAAAAATGGTTTACCATTAGTCTTAAATGTAAAATTTGCTTTTACTCTTAATATAAGAGAAAAAGTCACCTGATACTTAAAATCAGGATAGGCAAATGCCTTACCTAGGGAATGATAGATGTTCAGCGGACTGGTTATTATACAGTCTATTTATTTGAGGAAGTGGATCCATTTACACAGTTACTGTGGCTCAATGGGGGAACTTCAGCTTTCAGAGAAGTTAAATGCAACTAAATTCTGAAGGAGAAGCATCTGCACCTGACTGGGATGACTATGTTGGCATGCAAAATCAATTTCATTGTAAATATGTGATTTTCTTTCTTAGGTCTTAACTACTTGAGAGCATATGTGGTTTCACTTCCTTCAAGGCTTCAATGTGCCTGTCAATTGGCCAAGAAAATGAGAAAACTCATACATCGTTTAAATATCAAATAGTCCTGTAAATTTTAACTTTCTTGGGATTAGATGCTAAACAACAAACTCTATGCTTTACTTCATTTTATTTAAGTTGTGAGAAAACAACCATTGATCAAGAGATTCCTCTGTTTCGGGCACTGCTTTACATGCAAAGCAGATGGAAGAATTACCATTCCAGTATCTCAAGAAACTCTAGGTTGATTTGATAGGAAACTAAACATGTAAATAAATACAAGCAAGCATGCATGCATTTAATCAGATCATTTGAGGAACTGGTAGTTCCTAATATACTAATATTCCTAATAATACTAACTGATTACAGATTGCCAATATAGTAGAGATTGGCTAGAGAGGAAGGTCTCTCTGAAGGGTGCTGTTGAGGAGGAAATGGCTATTGGTGACATTTTTACAGAGAAATTTTGAGTGGATGAACTTGGCAGTGAGGGAAGATAGAAATAAAAATGCAGATTTGTAGACAATGTACAAAAGAGTGAGAGGAAGGGAGGGGTTGTCGAGAGAGGTAGACAGGGATAGAATAGCTCAGTAGCCTTTGCCTATAAGGATTTGTTTCACTCTAGTAGCAGTGAGAAGCTAGAGGTTTTAGTACAAATATAGTGCTGTCTGCTAAAGAATTTGTGAACATCACTCTGTATGGATGTCAAGAAAGACTGTAGAAGAACTGGAAGGATTGGAAGCAAGAGGCTACTGGAACCCAGTAATATATTGGTGGCTTAGTCTAGAGAGTGGCGATGGAGATGGCAGTATGATTTCCACTAGCCTCTAGGAGTTGGAGTGATAGACTTGGCAAGTGGCTTGGATATGAGCTATACACCAACGAATGGAAATGAGCATAGCTTTGTCAGCCTCCTCTGTCTAAAAAGGAAAAAGAGTGGAGTAAAGGATCTAAGAGATGAATGAGAACGTTAATATTTGATTAAGTTCAATTCAGGATTTTTTCTTTCACTTTTGAAAAAATTTCATTATTTCTCTCTTCCCTTCCTTTTCTTCAAATCCTGATTGTTCTCTTTCAAATTCATGGCCTCAATTTTTAAAAATTATTTGTTGTTACACACACACACACACACACACACACACACACACACACACACACGTTCCTAAAAATATAAATATAACCTTCTTAGTCTGTATAATACTACTTATATGTATGTTATTTAACACCTGAGTGATGCATTGATTGGAGGTAGAAATCAAGTCAAGAGTTATAGATTTGGGTGTTAGCCACCAAGAAATGTGCTAAAACCAGTGGACCTGGATGAGATGACCTAGAAAGAATAGAAAGAGCTGAGGCAAAGAAAGAAAGGCAAGGGCTGGAGCTTCTGAGTTACTTGTGTTTGGAGCAGTAACAGCGGATGAGGATATGGGAAGAGATGAGACAGAACAGGCAAGCTCAGCTCTTGGGAACCATGAAAGAAAAGCATCTTAGAAAGCAGTTCACAGAGAACAGTTATGGGAACTTGTGTTCAGCAGCATAGATATGACGTGGATAAAAGCCAGCCCACTGGAGTGGAGAGAATGGAAAGTGAGTGGTTTCACTGTTGAAGTTTTCTGTAAAAGTTACCAGAACTATGAGGAGGAGCATGATGGGGATGTATGGTTCAATTTGGTTGTTACCATTAAGATGGATAATAGCAATGAAGGAAAGTGAGAGGGGATGGGGGGGGGACAGAGAGAGGAGATAGATTGTCAGAGGGACATACAGAGAAAGAGAGACAGAGAGATGGAGACAAAGAGACAGAGAGAACAGGAAGGACACAGAGGGAAAAAGATGTAGATAGACACACAGAGTGATACAGAGGCAGAAACAGACAGAGACTGGACACAGAAGTTGTGATGTGATTGATATGTGCTAGTTAGGCAAATGGATTAGATGTTACAACACTGAGATTACTTTAACTTAGTAAAAATATTTTTTCTTTGTTTGTTTAAGTGAGGTCAATGGGACACAGCAGAGTAGATGATATGGCAGTCATGGACATTGAGTGCTGACCTGAGCTTTGAGGGTCTAAGGCAAATGGAAGGCCAGTTGGTACAGCTGTGAACTATTTAAAGGACTTACTCAGTGTAGAGATTTACAGATTTATTCTGTAAATGGACAGAGTATGTTCAGCTCTGTGGGCCATAGTTTCTGTCCCACTATTCAACAAGGCCATTGTTGCATGAAAATATGGAAATGGATTAATGTTGTTAAAGTCCAGTAAAAAATTATATTTTAAGCTGGCAGAGATTTGTGTGGGGGCTAAGATAATAGTTCAGTGATATCTGGTTTAATGGCTTGGGTAGGCATGTGGCAGCAGAAAATATGGGGACATCTGTAGTAGAGTCTCCCCAAAATTATAATGATGAGAGGAATTTATAAACTAGTGTAAGTATGTGTGTTTGATCACAAGTTTTATGTTGACTGAGGATAGAAGTGTGAGTGTAGAAATGGGCGAGGAAGAGGGGTTAGATCTTTGTCCTAGTGGCACTGTAGGTCATTGTTGAGAGGACCGTAGGATGTTTCTGTACACTGGACAGATGAGATGGTTTTGTTAGACCAAAGAAGTTCAGCCAAAGTCCAGAGCTCTCAGTGATAGTGGTATATGGACTCCCTCTGCCACAGAGGCTGTTCTTCCTAAGTTGGAGTGGATAGGGTTGTTGTCAGTGCATGGTGGTGGCTCCGATCCCACAGGACAGTGACCCAGTTTATCTCTTTGTAGGGGAGGGACTTGACATGTGACAGGAGAACCAGCCAGGTAAAGCCTCTCCCTCAGTGCTCCCACTGTGGGTATGCAGATAGAATCTTTCCAATTCCTTTAATTTAATTCAACTTTAATAATCTTCCTTCCTTTCCCTTCTCTTCCCTTGACTCCCTCTCACTTATCCTACCCCCCCAAAACAAAATAAAAATGTCTTTGCATTAAGGGGAGAAACGTGTTTTAATCTGGACACCTGAGGCCATTTACTGGTGGATCAAATCCATGCTGGTAATTCTGGTAAATTCATGCAAAGTAAAACACCACAATAGGAAGGCACTCAATGACAGGTGACATTAATGGCTTCACAGGAAGTGCTAAGTGGCTTTTGTTCCTCTTCTTTCCTTGCACCTCTTTCTTGCAATTTCTCTATCTTCAAAGAATTTCTCACAGGGGCTGGAGGATTTCCAGCATGCAGCTTGGTATAGGGTATGAACATGGAGGTTTGCAGTGAAACCTGGCCAATGTGGCAAAAGTCCATGCGCCATGACACTCCAACTTTCTCCAAGGGCTTTAGATATCTGCATACAACTACAAATAATAAGAATGTCTTTGCATTAAGGGGAGAGATACATGGTGGAATCTGGACACCTGAAGACATTTATTCATTTGATGGCAGATTAAATCTCTGATAAATTTATGCAAACAAGACACCACAAGGTGAGGGTGCTCAGCCACAGGTGAATGACACTCAGGGCATCAGAATTGACTTCTGTTCCCTTATGAATGAAGTATCTTAACTTGGCATTTTCCTTTGCTAACAAAAAGGAGAATAAAGGAGAATACTAGTGTATGATAAAATGATATGGGACAACTGGGGAATGGAAAATAGTACATATTAATAAAATTTAATTGTATAATTACATTCTTAGTTTGGATGGCTGCCTTACTTGCTCCTTGTTTGGATAGGGAATTTTTTTATGAACAATTACTGTGAAATTTTATGTACTCTTTTGTGGGCTATGGGCAAAGACATAATGGAACTTAAAACTGGATAGGAAGCTTCAGGCTCTACTCAAACACCTGCTACTAGGCTCTGACAGAATTTCCAGGGAACTGCTAAGCCATTTTGATTCTGTAATTTTCTTGCAGTGCAAATGTGTGTGTGTGTGTGTGTGTGTGTTTGCTACATTTGGAACAGATTCCAGAATTGTGCCAAACATGCCAGAAAGCAATTTAAATATTTTTGAGGGCTTGCCTAGAGGGAGTCGGGTGTGGGGAAGTTTCTAGAACTGCAGAGGTAAGCAGGCTGTTCTGGCACCCTTCTGGAACACCAGGTCAATAACATTATCTTCCTGGAAGAAAAACAGTTTTCACTTAAAATTTAACTGACATCTGTAATCAGTCTCTACAAAGAAAAGGGATCGATAAATGGACTGGACAAAATTGTCAGCTTTTGAAATTCAAAAGATGACTTAAATATCCTTAAAACATGTTAAGAGATTGTACTGGCTAGTTTTGTGTGTCAACTTGACACAGCGGGAGTTATCACAGAGAAAGGAGTTTCAGTTGAGAAAATGCCTCCATGAGATCTAGCTATAAGGTATTTTCTCAACTAGTGATCAAGGGAGAAGGGCCCCTTGTGAGTGGTACCATCTGTGGGCTGATAATCTTGGGCTCTATAAGAAAGCCAGCTGAGCAAGCCAGGAGAAGCAAGCAAGCCAGTAAGGGACATCCCTCCATGGCCTCTGCATCAGCTCCTGCTTCCTGACCTGCTTGAGTCCCAATTCTGACTTCCTTTGGTGATGAACAGCAGCGTGGAAGTGTAAGCTCAATAAACCCTTTTCTTCCCAACTTGCATCTTGGTCTTGATGTTTGTGCAGGAATAGAAACCCTGATGAAGACAAATTGGTACCAGTATAGTGAGGTATTCCTGTGACAATCTGACCATGTTTTGGTGAGGACTGTGCAAGGACTTTGGAACTTTGGGCTAGAAGATCCATTCAGTGTTAAGAGCTTTTGTGGGATGTTGTGTAGGAGCTTGGAAGATAATGTTAAGAAGATGGAGGCCTGGCTTGTGAAATTTCAGAGGGAAGATTAAAGACTCTTATCAGGGCTGTTGCTAGTTTGATTGTGAAGATTTTGTGGTTTTGATTAGCTGGGACTGAAGAATCAACGAGATATCAGAACTACTAAAGCAAAACCATTGCATTGCTGGGACTATTGATGCTGGTTAGCTGGAGCTAACATATTAGCAGTGATTAAGAAGAGACCAGCATCATTGGGGTGCAATCTTCTGAGAAGTGTTTTCTGAGAGCACAGAGGCTGTGTTCCAGAGCTGTGGCTGGACTTGGTAATGTGTAAGAGTCACCCAGGTGGTACTGGTTTTGAAGGCATGAAGGAGTCATGAAGAGCAGCTGAGGCCTGGGCACTGTGAGAGGCTGCAGAAGGCCATTGCTGAAGGTGCAACCTCAGCTGCATTGACAGCCCAGGACTGAAGGGGTCATGCAAAGGATGTGAGGCTTGGCACCATAAAGACAGCCTATGATAGACTGTTGGTAAAGCCTAGTTGCAGCGGAAGACAGCAGTGTTTTGGAGATGTCAGTACCATAAGATGACTACCAAGAACAGCAGCAGCAGTGTAGTACAGGCATCTGGAGCTGTGTGTGCTACAAAGGGCAGAGCTGGAGAAGTGACTCAAGCCCTTGTAGGAATTCAGAAGATCATGAGTAGATCCCAGACATTGGACGGTTGGAGTTTGATTGTGACTGTGGCCTGATAGTTTTCCTTCTTGAAGAAAGAAGGTATTTTAGTAGAGCCCACAGTTAAGAGACTTCGAATTTTTAAAAGACTTTGAATTTTAAGAGATTGGATGTTTAAAAGGGATGGAAATGTTAATATGCAGAATTTGCAAAGACTGTGGGACTTTTAAAGTTATTTAGATCTTGGGGATGAATAAGGAAGTAAGGGTCGAGGCTTATTGGTGATGTGTTTATGTGTCAAGTTGACAAGGGGTCAATTGTACTGGCTAGGTTTGTGTGTCAACTTGACACAAGCTGGAGTTATCACAGAGAAAGGAGTTTCAGTTGAGAAAATGCCTCCATGAGATCCAGCGGTAAGGCTTTTTCTCAACTAGTGATCAAGGGGGAAGGGCCCCTTGTGAGTACCATCTGTGGGCTGATAGTCTTGGGCTCTATAAGAAAGCCAGTTGAGCAAGCCAGGAGAAGCAAGCAAGCCAGTAAGGAACATCCTTCCATGGCCTCTGCATCAGCTCCTGCTTCCTGACCTGCTTGAGTCCCAGTCCTGACTTCCTTTGGTGATGAACAGCAGCATGGAAGTGTAAGCTCAATAAACCCTTTCCTTCCCAACTTGCATCTTGGTCATTATGTTTATGCAGTAATAGAAACGCTGACTAAGACAGAGATTTTCATTTTGACACACATTAAAGAATAAGTTAGACATGTCTAAGTAAGTAGCAAAACCAGTAATTAAACAACCATTCATCATTTCTCACCAATTTCTTCTTACTCTTTTGCATATGCTGAGCATTTACTCTAGGCATGGGGGCAAAAAAGTAACTGAAACATACATCTCTTCTCTGCTAGTGAGGAGAAAAAGATACAGTAATGAATAAGAAGAGAGGGCTAGGAATGTGGTCGGTGTGGTCCTGCTTAGTGTGGGCAACATTCTTGGTTCAGTTTCTAGTATCACAAAAAGAAAAAGAGAGAAACAAAGACTTAGGGATAAAATAGTGCTAGAAGGATGGGTAAGGCCTGCTGAGATGGGGAGTTGAATATTTAGAGTAAGAGAGGTGTTTCTTTCAGCCACCAAGTCATTTCAGGATAGGAGGGACAAATGGGATGTAAGAATGAACTGCCCAGGCAGAGGTGATAGTGGTTTCAGAAACACCATCCCTGTAGCTTAACCTGTGAATCTGCAGAGCAGCAGGGAGATCCCATGACAGGGGAGGGTTAGATGAGAGCAGTAAGGGATGATGAGAGAAGGAAGTGCAGTGAGCATGCACCTCCATTCCGGATATGTTCACTCTGTCTGCCTTAGATGGGAGAGCTTAACCTGACTTTGTTTTAAGAGCTCATTGTGGATAGAATGTCGAGTTGTGATAGACTTTAGATCAGCTTGAGTGCAAGCCTATGAAGAGCCCACGGAATCTCTCCAAGTGAGAAACAATCTTCTTGGATGGCGGTGTGACTGTGGAAGAGGAGGTACCAGGTTTGTCAACAGCTTGAGTGTGGGAAGTGAGGAACACAGAAGAATTGAGGATGGGCTAAGCCTTGAGGCTTGAACTACATTAAGGAAGGAGTTGCATTTTATTTTACTAGTGAAGACTCTGTTGAGTTTGTGGGTGGTTAGGAGGATCAAGACTTCAGTTTTGCACTTGCTATATTTTGAGCTGCCTTCTAAACACCCAAGCAGGTAGTCTCTGCCAGCTTCCTTTTCTGTCAACCCCATGCAAGCTAGAGCCATCTGAGAGGAGAGAATCTCAGATGAGAAATTGCCTCCATAAGATCTAGGCAAGCCTGTGATTGATGTGGGAAGGCCCTGACCACTGTGAGTGACCACCACCCTGGGCAGGTGCTCCAGGATGCTATAAGAGAGGAGGCTGAGCAAATCATGAGGAATAAACCTGTAAACAGCATCCCCTCCAAGGACTTTGCATCAGCTCCTGCCTCCAGGTTCTTGCCCTGTTTGAGTTCTTGCCTTGACTTCCTTTGATGACACTCATTGTTATGGAAATCGAAGCAAAATAAATACCTTTCTCCCAAGTTGCTGAGTTGCTTTTGGTTATAGTGTTTCACCACAGCAATAAAAACCCCAGTTGTAGTAAAAATTGGATGTATGTGTCTGGAAATCCAAAGGAAATCTAGCCTTCATCTGCAGCCATGAGAACCACCATCATAATAATAGTGTGTAAGCTCAGTACACTAGATGAGGCCTTAATGGAATGTGTGTAGAATCAAGGGGAAGGCCAAGGCAGTGAAGATTGGAGAAATGGTCATCAGTCTTGTCAGCCCAGAGATTGGTAAAGAACAGTGAAGATGAATAACTTGATCTCAGAGACGGTTAAAAAGAATTGAAGGAGAGACATTTGTAAGCATTAGCAAATGCAATTTAATTTTTTATTAGAGGAAAAGGGAAGTGGAGCTACAATTGGAACTGACATTAGCCAAGAGACTTACACGTTTACAGCAAAATGATGTCACATTTGTTAATGATCACCCAGAGGGGGAGGGGGCGGCAGAAGGGAGAGAGGCAGGAGCATTTCCAGCTTTATTTGTGAGTAGGTGAGAAGGTCAGCAGTCTCCATGCCTAAGAGAATTGGTCACCCCTAGCCAGAAATTTTTGTAGCTATTTTATACTTGAAGAAAATAATTTAGTGCTTAGGTCCTGATTCAGGGTGAGGCAGGGATGCAGTGGAGTTTATCCAAGGTGCTTTCAGATGGCTTCTGTTGGATTTAGAAACTATAGAAGATGAGTATGAAGTATAAAGTCAGATATATTATTTACCAATGAGCTTGAGGTAAAACTAGATCTGCCATGATGCTTGGTTGACTGTGAAGGTAAATAGGTGGGTAGGGCTAATGTCCCTCTATGCAATCTCCTACATTCAATATTCTTTTGTTTGCCTGCCACCCAAGAGCCAGTCACTGATATAGTCCTATGCCTATATCCCTATTCTTGATTTTTACATTTCCTGTGTTCCAAAAAAGGATACAAAAATAGATTTAATGATGACGAGGAAGGGAACTGCGGATCTGGAAAGTGCTGGTACACAGGTTTGGCTGGTGAAGGTTATAAAACATTCAGGATGTTTCCTAGGGTTTGTAATATAGTAGTTTCTATTCATCCATGAAAAGCCTCAGGATCCCCCATGCCTCAAATCTTAGGACTAAACCTCGTTACTCCAGGTAATCAATATAATAACTCAGGTAGCTACTGCATGACTGAACTAGCAGGTAGGTCTTCCTATGTAGATATGCTAGACAACAGGGCAATCTTGCCTTGGATGAGACTGAATGGGATGGCACAGTATTTCATCTTAACTTCCAGGATGATAAACAATTTAAAGCACCTGAATTGTTTATTTCCTGGGGTTTCCATCGAATATTTTTGAACCCTATTTGACAAAGGGGTAGTTGAAACCATGAAAATTAAACTTGAGGGTAATAGAAGACTACTGAACACATAACTACCATAAGCGTGCTTTGGTACCACTACACTGCTTCATAAATAGTATGGCGACCTCCTAGCTGCGATGAACAAATTCTCTCCTCCTCTCTTTTATAACATTCTTGGCATTTATTTCAACTGCTGAAACTTATCATCACCCATTATACTGGTTCTAGTATTTTGAACAAATTGTTGGCACTTGGATCAAGTAAGAATCAGAAAAAAAGATGTCCTTTAGTCCACATTTATTTCCTTATGCCCTCTTTCTAGGCACATTTAAATTTCTGATTGGTATCATGGTCTTTTTGTCCAAAGAACTTTTCTTACAAGCCAAGTCTACTCATGATAACAGTTTTTATTTATCTGACAAATACTCTGTTTCTCCCTCATTCTGGAAGGATGATTTCACACCAGGGTGTAGAATTCTGTGGCTCACTCACTATGTTGTTGCCCTGATGGCTGCCAAGTGAAGTCCAATATAATTTCTGCTCTCCCTTTTACATGACAAGTAAGACGTTTTCTGTCTGTGTCTTCAAAAATTGTTTCCGTAACTGATTTTCCTTTCCTTTTCTTTTTACATGGTGCTGGGGATTGCATCTTGGCATTGATTTCTTATAGTTTTAATATGGCGTCCCAGAATAGAGTGTGGTATATTTATTGTGCTTGGTGTTCTCTGGGCTTCCTGGAACCATTATATGGTGTTACCCACTACTTTTGAAAACCCTCAGTCATTATATCTTCAAATATTTGTTTCTTTTCTCTCTTTTTCTTTTGTTAAGGTATTCTCATCATATATGTTACAGCTTTTGCTAATGAAAGCATAGTCTCTGCAATTTTCTTTTGACATATCTTCAAGATTTCTGATTCGGTGTCACATGCTGTCTCGTGATGAGAGCTACTCCCCTGCTTTAACTTTGTTAATGGCATTTACATTTTTTAACTCTTTCCCTGAGTTTTTATTCTCTGCTTACTTTACTATTACCTCATATATTTTTAATTGAAAAAATTAAATTTAAAACATAATTCCATCATTTGGTCTTTCCCTGTCGTTGTCCACCCACCCATCCATTCCTCTCCCTACTGTTTACTTTCATTAGAGTCCTCAGTATTTTATTCACAGTTATTTACAAAGTCAAAACTTATAATTCTAAAACCTCTTCCATACGTACTCTTATTCTAACATTTCAGTTATCTATTTAGAACAAACACACACACACACACACACATACACACACACTTACACACACACACTCACACACACACAATTGTCTTCATTTTCATTTGCCCCCTAGAATGCCCTGTAATTTTGTGGTTGTGGTTTGTTTATTTGAAAGGTGGGTATGCTATATTGGATAAAAGGAATTGTATTGAACAGGCTACTAGTAGGATATTTTATGTCTGTCTGTCTAAGAGTTAAGCTGCTGGTTTTCTGTTGGTTGTATTACCCATGTTAGAGTTTCTAGTGATATTTTATGTGTCCTCTATGATACATAGGCTCTTTTGTCAGTAGAGTCAAAACCTAGTAGCTTTCTCAGTTATAATCTGCGGTGCAATGGGACATCTGTTGTTGTATTGCAAGGTGTGGGAGAAAGAGAAACTCAAATCATTTCCCTTGGGACTGTGTCTATAGATTCTGATCTTCCAACGCACATCTCCACACCTTCCCCCTTCACACCTTAGGTGACATGGGAAGGCTAACATTGCCTGAAGTTGAGTGTACTCTTTTTCTATTGTTTGTGAGACTCAGTTAAAACTTACATAACTCAGTTCTGTTAAAATAATTTCTATTTGTTAAGTATTGAAGGTACTTGGGCATTCCCTTGACTATGTTAGCATGTCTATTATTTTCATCTTTGTTCAATTACGTTTAGGCTGTTATGGCAGTGAGGCTTTATGGATGTAGTGTCTGACATTCCTAGAAGACACATCAGCAATCATCCTTGAGTCTTAGGTACATGGGTTGCTTTGTAGATGTATCACTGGGACTGGGCTCCACAGCTTTGCATTTTGATTACTTGTGGTTTTCTGTAGTGGTTTTCTTTTTGCAAAGAGAAGTTTCCATGATGAGGGGCTAGGACTACACATATCTGTGAGTACCCCAAAACTCCAGGCAACTAAGAAATGCTGAGAGTGGGAGAAACATTTCCCAAGAAAGAACATATCCAATACCAAACAGTTATCCCAAAAAACATACATACAGATAAGGTTGTATTTATGTATTTAGGAATCTGTATCTATAGAGATGTGCATATATAATACATATACCCATATGTATGTAACAACTATTAATGTTAAAAGAATCCATGAATTTGATAGAAAGCAAGAAGAGCTTTGTAGAAGGGTTTAGAGGCAAAGGAATGGGGAAATGATGTGATTATAATCTCAAAAAATAAAAGAAATAGGAAATAGGAAAATTATTTTGAGGATAGTCCTTGGTAATGAGAAAAGAAAGCTCTGGAATCATTTAAAATGGCCACCCCCCTTCCTTTCACTGAAGCCTGGGTACATTTCTCTCTGATCTTGCCTCTGATAACCTGGTAAGATTCTAAGAGTTAAAATGTACAAAAGCATCTCTCTTTCAACCTTCCCCAAAAGTTCAGCCAACAGATTTTCTCTTTCACAGCAGGCTATGCTAATTCTGCAGAAATCAGTCAAGAGCTTCAAGCCAGTTTCCTCTTCAGGAGGTCCTTGTGGCTTCTGCATCTGTGAAACTCTGAATTTGTCCATTACTTCAGAGTTTTGCATTTCTTTAGCCTCTTCTTGGCGTGAAGGTGGAAGTGACAGTTTCCAAGCTCCTTATGTGACACATTAAAAATCAGAGTCCTAAGGTTTAGCTGTGGAAAATGACTCTGGATGAGATACACTTAGCCTAAAATTCAGCAAAGCCAAGAAGTTGACACCAAGGCACCTGATAAGCAAAGGAGAACTAACTATCCAAGAGGGCTAAGGTCAGAGAGACAGGAAAGAGAAATTCTTCTGTTTTGACAGTGGCTTCCCATCATGATCTGATTGCTTTCCTACTTCTGCCTCTTTCCTGCCCTTTCTTCTCATCCTCCTTTCCCTCTCTTCTTCCTCCCCCCTTTAATCTACAGGTCAGGCTTATCAGGCCTTGCTATTTTCTTTTTCCATTTCCAATCCTATGGATTGAACCTAGGGCCTCACACTTGCTAGAGTAGCACTATGTGCTATGGCCCCTGACCATTTCTAAATTTATTTTGAGATGGGATCTCAGTTGCCTATGTTAGCTTTGAACTTGTGATCCTCCTGTCAGGTCTGGTAACCATTGGTATGGGGAAGGCAGGTTGGTTCACACTAGTTCCCCAGAGGCAGCATGTTGGGGTCAATTGAAGGCTCACACTAGCGTCTCTCTCAAACGTTTATCATGATAAACCATGTAGACTCCACATTTAAAAAATATTTTAAACCACTTATTCAAGATAGAATTGATACAGAAAAACTCTTATTACTTAATATATAAAACTTCATGAGTTTGGAGGCTAGTGAACTTTGGTAAAAACCATGTTCTCAGTTTTGCCCTAAACACCCATCACTTCTGAAAGGACTCTCTCAGGATCTTCACTGTCTATCTGGCTTTGACTAACAATAAGGCAGATGGAGGAAAGCCTAGGTCTCCTGGAATGTCTCTGGTGCCTGGTACTTGAGTCCTTGGGAGAAGGCTGATTTGCTTACTTGCCAAGTGCTGAGGACGGCTGTTTTTGGAAATGACTTGGAAGCTCTGGACTGCCCCTACCCCTCACTGTTCAGAGTTTATGCTTTTTTATTGTTTTAAATATGCTTTGCTTATACTCTTATGAACCATTTCAGACTTCCTTAATTTTCACATAGCTACAGAGTGAATTTGTAAGCTCTTCCATTCACTGGCAGGTTATTCAGGAACAACGGCAGCCACAGAGTCAGCCATTCAGCCTTTTAAAAAAGTGGCATTCTTTGGAGCCTACACAGAGGCCAGCTTGCTGCAGGATGATGGACAGAATCATAAATGACGTGGACAGTGACAAGATACACACCTCCTCAAGTGTGTAATTCTGTTAATAATCTTAATAAGGACATGCAAGTGTCATTACATTTGCAGTTACCAGGAGAGTCTGTCTTAGTGAAGCCAGAAACCTAAAAATTCCAGAGGATTGTTATATAACCATTGGTCCTCAAGGGATGCTGAAATTGAGTTACAGGATTGCAGTTTTACTCAGTTTCACCTTCATGTTATTTGGTGGAGTTCTGAGCAATCTTTAAACATAGTACAAAGTACCTAGGAGCCTTTAATAAGGGAAAGAGAACACACTGCATTGACCTTGGGTGGTAGGTAGGACTATACCTAGTGAAAAGTATAAAAAGTCAATACTTAGAACCTTATCAAAGAATGTGCAAGGGTCTGGATTGAAGAGGGAGCATAGAAGCCAAAAGATGCATCGAAGAGACAAGATGGAAGTGTGTTAGACTGATGTCACCTTTGCCTAGAGGAAGGTAACGTGGAAGGAAAATGTAATTAGAGGCCTTTATCTATATCTACTCAGAATCCAGAGTTCTATAGAATGAAATCCAGTTGTTCTGTTTATTATCTATTTAAGTCTGGGCAAGTTACTTAGGAACTCAGTTCCTTGGGACATTGTGAGAGTTCATTGGTTGAGTATCTACAAAGCTCTTTAGAGGACTCCCTAGCATGTAGAAGCCCTAATTTCTGTACACATCCTATATTACACAGTATAGCTGGCTCACCTGCGTACAAGGATGGAGCCATCTGTTACTGTGTGCAAATGTAGAGCTTCCTTCTCTGCCTGAAGAAGATTTTGAAAACAATATGAGGAAAACAAACAAACAAACAACAAATTAAGTTGTAGAGTTTGTGAAGCCAGAGAACCAGGTTGACTGTTGACTCCATTTGGCTTATAGTAACCACCTAGAGACTAGTTATGTAGAGTTTAAGGAGCTTTGCACGGTGTTCACCTGCAGCTCTTCTATAGTACCTGTTTTTTGCTGACTTGGTGAAAATGTCCAGGGCATTTGCACTGAATCTATGGGTGGCTTCTAGGTCCAAGGCCATGCTGTTCTATTTTATTTTTCCTGTTGTGATAAAATATTCTGGGAAAGAGTGACTTAGGGGAAAGAGTTTATTTTACTTTGTTTTTACTGAAAATAGATTTTTCTCTCATATAATACATCCCTACCCATTTCCCCTCCCTGTACTCCTCCCAGTTCGTCCCACATCCATTTTCCCCCAGATCTACTTGTCCTTAGTTTTTCTTCTAAAAAGAGTAGGCCTCCAGGAGACAACAACCAAATACAGCTAAACAAGATACAATAAGACAAGGCAAAAATCCCTCATATGGAGGCTGGAAAACAACCAAAACAGGAGGGAGAGAGTTCCAAGAGCAGGCAAAAGAGTCAGAGACACACCCCTTCCTACCAATAGGAGAGGGAATAACACCAAGCTATTAGCTATAACATAACCACAGAGGACCTAGTGCAGACCCATGCAAGGCCCCATGCTTGCCGCTTCAGTCTCTGTGAGATTGTGTGAGCCCTGCTTAGTTGATCCAGTGGGCTCTATTCTCCTGATGTGCTCCATCCCCTCTGACTCCTACAGTCTTTCTTTCTCTTCTTCCATGGGGTTTCCACAGCTTCAAGGGGAAAGATGTGATCGAGATCTCCAATTTATGCACTCTCTCTGCACAGTGCTTTCCTGTGGGCCTCTGCACTCACTCATATCTGCTGCTGGAGGAAGCCTCTCTGATGATAACTGGACAAGGTACCAATCTATGAATATAGTAGAATACCACTAAGAATCATCTTATTTATTTATTTATTCATTTATTTATTGGTCAGTTGTGTTTGGTTCTACCCTATGTCTCTGCACCGTCCACTCTCCAGTTCCTGGCCATCCAGGCAGTGTATGACATGGCCTCCCTCTCGTGGCATGTGCTTCAAGTTAAACCAGAAATTGGCTGGCAACTTCTATAAGATCTGCGCCACCACTATCCCAGCACATCTTGCAGGCAAGACATCTTATAGGTCAAGGTTTTTGTGGCTGGGTTGATGTCCATATTTCTCTTTTGGTAGCCTGTAGAGTACCTTTCCCCACAAAGAGACTAGAAATAGGGGTGAAGGTTCCCTGTCGGCATCAGCTCAACATTTATATGTTCAGTGACCTATGTGGATGTTGTCCTCAGCAGTAGGGTCTCACTGTCAGTTTTCAGAGAGCAACCTTCTGTCTTATCATCAGCCAGGGTTGTTTAAGGATTTCCATGGGACCCTCTTGGCCAACGACTCAACTTCATGTAGACCAGTCCCACCACTACAAGCCTTGCTGGCCACAAAAGATAACAAGTTTGGACTCTGTAGCCTCCATATTTGAAGTCCTCACTAGGGTCATGAAAGGGTTTATTTTAGTTCATAATTCCAGGACACAGTTAATAATATGAAGGAGGCCAAGGTACTAAGACCTTGAAGTGGCTAGTCATATATAGCACATTCACAGTCAAGAGTAAAGAATAATGAATACTTATTTGCTTGCTTGTGCTCAGCTCAATTTCTCCACTCCTGTAAAATTCAGGAACCCCTGCCTAGGAAATGGTACATTGGGTTGAGCCTTCTTATATACTTTAACTTAATTAAGACAGTCTCCTGTAGACATACCTATATGCCTAAATAATGTGGACAATCTCTCATTGACTATCTTCCCAGGTGATTCTAGGTTTTGTTAAGCTGACAAAACAAAACAAGACACAACTACCACAGCTGCTGCTCGTCCCAAGCCTGCCTTTGCTGACCACACCACATCCCTCAACACTGCCAACACTGCTCCATCTTCCTTGTCACACTGCAGTGACAGTGTACACCTATGCACTCTGTTCTGCCTCCACGCCCTCCTTATCTCTCTCACTTCTTCTTTGGAATATGCTTCTTTTAATGGAAGCAGTAGACTAAAACTCTACCACCATACAGAACCTTGTGCTGGGACATTTAGTAAATATTTAATTTAGCTGAAGTACCCTTCTTCATTTCTGGTGAAGGAAAGCGTGCAGCAGAAAGTGACATGTGGACATCTTAGAGCACAGTGAGTCCTCAGTGCAGTCCGCAGATACTTCGCCTTTATAAGACAATAGTTGGTGTCTGACCTAGTATGAAATAAAGATGTTCATGTCAACTGAGCCCTGTGGATATAAGTGCTATCCAACATAAAGTCAAGGTCTGCCAACAAAGCCCTGAGTCAGTCTCGGGTTTCCATGTGAAGCAAGCAACTCATTGGGCTTGGTATGTTTCTCTGGTATACTACATATATCCAAATTGTCTTCATAGAGTAAGAGTCCGAGTTCTTTTTATTCAGAATTTCCTTTTAAGTCTCTGTTCTGCTGCTGGGGCTTGATTCTGCTCACTGGCCAGCACTTGGGTCTCACCTCTTCCTTTACTATTACTAGAATTGCTCATCTTCTTTGTATACAAACTCACTGCTTCTATCTGCTGTATTTGGCCTTAGAAGAGGGAGTCCTTCATTCTAATCAACACTCTTCATTATGTGCTGGTGCTAGATTCTGGGTATAAAGCACCATGCAGACCTGATATTTAACAGAGTGAGGGAAGTTGCAATAATATCAATATAACTGCAAGTAGCAGGGGTTATTTGGGAAAGTAAAACAGAATAGGTAAATGGGGATCGTAGGGGAGGTGGTTTGCCATTTTATGTACAATGATCAATGATCATTTATTTAGTGAAGTGGCATTTGAAAAGATACCTGAGTGTGCTAGGGAGAAATACAAGGAAGAAAATCCAAGCAAAAGAGAGAGAATAGTCAACAGACCCAAAGAGCGTCTGTGACTGGTACCACAAGTCATGTGGAGCATAGTGGACACAGGACTGCCCAATAGGGAGGAGTTATGGGGGTTGGAAGCCCTATCAACTAAACAGACTTTAAGAGTAGAAATAGGTAGCACCCAAAAAAGAAGAGATGTTACCTCTATGTCAGCCACCTTCACAGCCTTTGCATGTAGATATTTTATTTTAAGATAGCAATGGGCCATGTTAAAGCCTAAATGTACATGACTTTGGTTAGGGCTTTATTTCTCCTCCAGACATTTTCTGGGCATCACAAACAAAAATTGTTAACTTTGTTTAGAGTAACTAAGATATCCTACCTTTCCACATCTTTGTGGTCTAGAATTCTACCTATCAGTCAGAATACTGTCAGGTGTCCCTCAGGTATGACCCTGTGATCTCTTAGAAGTCTTAGCAACTCTTTTTAAATAATAGTTTCAAGCATGCTCAAGTCCTATATTATTATAAGACAATGGGATGCGACTCTTTCTCGGAAAAGCTCACACCCACTCTCTGGGGTAGGTTTTAACCTTAGTTTCAGGGATTTAGTCCATTTTCATCATGGCAGTGAGCTTGGTGGCTGCAGGCAGACATGGTGCCAGAGAAGTACCTAAAAATTCTGAATCTGGATCTGTAGGTCAAGAGAAACTTGACCTCACTTGGACTTTTCAAAACCTCAAAGCCCACTCCTAGTGACACACTTCCTGCAATGGGGCCACACCTATTCCAACAAGGCCATGCCTCCTAATCCTTTCAAATAGTGCCACTCCCTGGTGATCGAGCATTCAGGTCTATGAGCTGATTGGAGCTCATTCTTATTTAAACCACCACAGTCTGAATAACCCCTTTTCTCAAACCTCATGCTTAAGCTTATATTAAAATACCTTTCTTAAGTTCCAATCCTGCAAAAAGGAGAAGAGAAGAAGAAAGAAAGGAAAGGAGAATAAGAAAAAGATGTGGAGGAGGCAAGCTCAGGGGTGAGTAAAGTAACTTAGGTGTCACAGGGGTTTTCTTGTAACAGTGAAACAAATGCAGATTAGCTATAATCCGTTTTTGTTTGCTTGTTTTCTTTTTCTTTTTCTCTCTCTTTGTAATCCCAGTGTAGTTTCACTGAAGGTAATATTGGGGGATAAAAATAAAGAGAACCTGAAGAGCCACACACACAGTTAGACTGATGGATCTGGCCCTTCCTGAAGTTGGGAGAGGCTAGAGAGACAGTTACTTGAGGCTGGTTGGAATCAGGAAACTGGTTTTGGAGTTCTTAAATCTGAGAGCTAGTGTTCAGAGATGTATTCTGTAGATATAGATGCGGAAGTGATGTTGCAATACCCAATATAAAAGGATGGGAAAGGATGCAGATAGGATACAGGACTGCCTGCTGCAAGCATGGCAGCTTCCAGGAGTGAACAAAGTCCTGGAGAACTGAAGAACAAGGAAAAACTGGATGAGGAGCTGAAGAAGAGAAAGGAAGGGTAAATATTATTCCAGGAGTCCATTGTCCCAACTAGTTTATAGGGGTTGGTGACCGTGAATTTAAACAAAAATTTACTAACATAGTTTTAGTTCAGCCATATTCTACTGCCACTGTTTAGATTTAAAAACAAACAAACAAACAACTTTGGCCACATTGCTTGTTAAAGTGGTCATGGTATCAAACTGCCATCTAAATATTTATGCTTATGGTCACAGATTTGAATATGCTTCATATTGCCATAGGTAGAACCCCACGTGAGTCTAGAGACTGAACTCAGGTCATCAGCCTTGCAGGGAAGTGCCTTTGTCCAGTTGAGCAATCTTGCCAACCCAATAGGACAATTAAAAAAATAAATTCAGGAAAATAGTATGTCTTGGTTTTTATATTACTCAAAGAGAAAGAATGTAGGTGAGGTTGGAAGGGAATGGTTAATGCAGGTTACATTACTGTTTGAAGTGCTGGGAGTGAGAGGCTTTGAGTGCTCTTCCGTTAATGAGGCATGTGTATGAACCTCCACAAGCCCCCAGCCCAAAGCTCAGGGAACAGCACTAAGGAAGGGCAGAAAGAGCCAAAGGAGAAGTATTGTGAAATAGTGGCCTTGGACTGACATGGCTGTTTGACTCACAGCAGTTGTGATTTACAGAAGACAAAACAAGATCAAGCCAGTTAAAAATATCAACCTGGAGGGGAAGAGGGGCTCTTCAGGGCTTACCCTTGATCCTAAAGGAGGAACTATTGGCAGTTACTGGCTGCATAGTTAGGGAGAGTCACTTTTCTTCAGGAGTGTGGCTGTAGGTAGGTTCAGTGATAGGAGAGAGGGTACTGGAGAGAGTTGAAGAGGGGAAGGGATGGATATAATCAACATACATTATATGCATGTATAAAAATTTCAAAATGATTTGATTATTCTTTTTAGGACCTTTTTATATGTTTATTGGCCACTTATGCATATTGTTGAAGAAATATTTTTTATAATTTTTTTTGTTGCTCATCTTGAAATTTAGTTATTTGCCTTCTTATTCTTGAGTTGCAAGTTGTGTTCTTTATGCATTCTGGATCCTAAGGCTTTATCAGATATATTTTCAAATTCTATCACTGTGTGTCATCTTCCCACTTTGTTGTTTTTTATACTGTCTATTTTATTTTTAATTATGTATATGTGTACATGCTTATGTGTATGTATGTGTACATGTGTGAAGATGTCTAGGGAGAGCAGGGGAGTTGGATGCTCCTGGAGCTAGAGTCACTGGTGGTTGTGAGCATGTCCTGTTGCTAACTAAACTCACATCCTCTGCAAGAGCACTATACAGTATTAATTCCTGATGAGTCTCTTCAACTCCTCATTTTCTTGAGCATTCATTGTTATACAAAATAGAGTGATTTTGATAGAATATAATTTATTTTTCTTTGATTAATTTTGCTTTTCTGTCATAGCTAAAACAAACAACTCCACCCAAAAGTAGCTTAACCCAAGATAATAGACATATATATTTCCTTCTGAGTTCCACAGTTGTTTGTCTTGTATTTATTGAATTAATATAGACTTTAAGACTATTTTGTACATTTTTTTTAAGTATTTATTTTTTAAAAGACTGTTAAATTATATTCCTGTTGAATTGTCTTGGCACTTATAATGAAAATCAATTGGCTATAAATGTGAGGATTTATTACTGACCCAGTTCTGACACAGGTGCATCCTTTGCTGGTACCAAATACTATTCAGTTCTGCAGAAAGTATTGGCACTTTTGATATTCCACTTACAAAAGGCACTTTTTTCTTAACTTCCTTTTGGTTTGTTCATACTGAGTATGTGGAAATATACTTAACTTTTGTTTATTTTATCCTGCAACCTTGCCAAACACAAGCATTATCTCCAACAACAGTCTCTTTCCAGGTTGGTAGGATTTTGTACAAATAATTGTAGACTGTGTGGCCACAGGAGTAATTTCATTTTTCCTTCCAGAGTGGTTGCTCTTGCTTTTCTTGTGTTCCCTTCTCAGCTTCCCAGCCTCAAACCTTCACCACCATGCTAATACAACAGTGAGAATAAACACAAGTTTTGCTCTTTTAGTTCTTATCTTAGAAGCAAGGATTTTACATCCATGCATGATATTAACTGTGGACCTCTCCTTTAGCTCCAGCACTTGGGAGGCAGAGCCAGGTGGATCCCTAAGAGGTTGAGGCCAGCCTGGTTTACATAACAAGCTCCAGGCAAGCCAATGCTACATAGTGAGACCCTGTTTTAATCCCCCTAAGTAAAAAAAACATACAAACAAAAAAAACATGCAAGCTGTTGATTTTTTTATATATGACCTTTATCAGGGTTTTTCTATTCCTAGGTTTGTTTGTTAGTTTGTTGAGAATGAAAGGTACTATGTCTTTTCAAATTCTCTTTCTCTGTCTGTAAATGTGACATGTGAGGTGCCTTGCTATTACATTAATATCATTTATTATAACTGATTATTTTTTATCAACCTTCGATACCAGAGATAAATTCCGATTGGCCATAATATACACTTTTAAAAAACAGACTTATGTGTTCAGTTGTGTGATTTTAGTGAAGTCATCTTTTCTTTAAAGGATGCGTATCTGTAATTTTCTTTGATGATGATGTATTGGCTTTTAGTATCAAGGTAACTTTCATCTCCTATAACAAGATGGGAAGTTGTTGTGTCACCTGTTTTCTGATGCTTGTGAAGGACTGGTTTATATCATTCATGAACTGTTTGAGAAGACTCACTCTGAAAGCCCCATGTTCCTAAACATTCCTTCATGGGATATTTTTTCATTATAAGTTCATTAGATTCATTAATAAACTTCTGTGTTTAGTTGTGTGATTTTATTCACTAATTATAAAAACATTAAAAATTTTCCATTTATTCATGAGTTAGTTTCTGTATTTGATCATCATGGGAATTTACTTATTCTAGTTATCTGATTTATGGGTACATGGTTTCTCATGGTAGCTGATTTTATTCCCTTTTTTTGTTAATCAAGGTTAGTAAAGATGTTCTCACCTTCATTTCCTAATTTTTAAAGCATCTTTTGTCTTTTCTTATTTTTTCTTGTTCATTCTGGCTATATTTCCCCCAATTTTGCAATATTTTCAGGAAATAACCTGTCATCATCGGCGTTCTCTAATGTCTTACTTTTCTAGTTTATCTGCATTTACTCTCTGATTTTGTCTTGGGTTTAATCTGTTTCTGGTTTTGGTTGTCTTCTGATTTCTTAAGGTGATAGTTTATTTACTTCTGTCTTTTCTTTAACATAACAATTATGAAATTTCCTATGAATACCATGTTTCCTGAAATCCCTATTCTGACATTTTTGGTTTTCATTTTCATTCATGTTAAAGTTATTTTCTCATTTATGCTTTGATCTCTTCTTTACTCATGTGCTATTTGAGCACACTTTAAATCATTTTTGTTTCTGAATCATGAATTTTTTCCTTTCATTTCCCCCTTTATTCCATTGTGTTCAGATAATAATTTTATGGTTTCAATTATTTTAAATTTATTGATACATTTTATTACTCAACACACAATATATCCTTCATATTATTCCATGTGTCCTTGAAAGCAATGTAGGCTCTACTAATGTCCATTAGGCCTACTTGGTGTGTGGTATTGTTCGAGTCCCCCACTGTCAGTCTTGTTAGCTTATTTATTGGGGAACATGAGGGTCTTAATATCACTATTTTTGTTCATATGTATTATTTGCTTAACTGTATAGGGAAAAACTATGTTGAAAGACTGTACAGAATTCACAGCTGTGCAGACTACAAACCCTAAAAGAGCAACTTTGCTGAACCCTTTCTTGGCTTTAGTTATTGGGGATCTCTCCCTACATCATTAATCTTGACTTGAGAGACTCAGCCAACTGCTGAGTCAAAAGTCCTATTTAACATCCTCTTACTGAAATGTAATGATGAATCTGAGCAGAGCATGCACAGCAGATGCCAGAGGCTGAGCCCTGGGCATGACTGAGTTAATCTGAGAAGTACGGTACAAATGCAGGTGTGACTAGATCTCCATTTCTGCCAAGCAGAATTTCAATTATAGGTCAATAATAGAGTTGGATACGGAACTGGTTGAGGTCAGAGTGGTCAATGCAACTCACGAAAAGTTGAAAGTCTAAAACTCTGAAGGGACAAAGAAAGAATGGATATCACTGTATTAGAGATAAAGAGTGCAGATGCCAACCTGGAGATCAGGAAATCCTACCATGGCAAAACAAAGAATTCCCTCAAGGATGCATACTGAGTCTGGAAAAATCCTGTTTTATTTTTAATAGTTTTTTTTTAATTGTTTGAGAATGTGAGATATTAATACAATGCCTTCTGATTAAATCTTGTCCCCGCTCTTCCCCCTCCAGCTCTTCCCATAACCCACCACCACTTTCCCTTTTTAACTCCAGACACTCTTTTCTCTTTTCTTTTCTTTTCTTTTCTTTTTTTTTTTAAATTTAAACTCCCTGAGTCCATTTAGTACTGATAGCCTGATCATGGCTGTAGGGCCATCTACAAGAGCAAGCTATCAGGGGCTGCATCTTTAAAGAAAATGGATCCTCCCTCCTCCAGTGGGTACTAACTGCCGATAGCTCCGAAACTATGGGGGTAGGAGGAGGCTGCTGGGATCCTCCTCCATTCAGGCTGGTATTTTGGCTTGATTGGTCTTGTGCAGTTCCTGTGCGTGTAGTTATAGCAGCTGGGACTTCTTAGGTGCACCGTCCATGTACTGCCTGGAAAACACTGTTCTTGCATATGCCTTTAAAACCTCTTGTTCTTAAGTCTTTTTGCCCCTCTGCTGTTGTGACATGATGGTCATTCTAGTTGCTTTGTTCATGCTTTTATCCCAAGATGATCTTCCCACCTCCTTAACATCACACAATACTTCCAGCTGTCAGTTAGTTCCTTGTGCTCTGGCAGGAAGAAGACACTTGGCGTAAAACTTGTCTTGAGACATCTAACTGGGGTCATCATAAACACACTCTTGACCACGGCAGAGGATTTGGCTGTCTTTAGGTCTGAAAGGAGTCTCAAAGTCTCAACAGAGGTCACTTTCTGTTCAGTCTTCCCAGCTTATCTGTCCTTCTCAGATTGTGGTGCTAAACTTTATTATTTAATTATTGTCTCTGCTCACTTTTTGAGAGTTTGATCCAGAGATAGAATAGCATGATACAAAGACTTTGGAGGCACAGACCTTGAGCCTGACTAGTTCTGACAAGCATGGTCATTAAGGAAGTTGTTAAGCATTTGTGTATGTATGTGAACATACACACAGGAGTGTAGGTCTATGCATACCGCTGGCACATGCACATGGGAGCAGGCAGGTGTGTTTATTATGCATGTGATATGGGAAACACTAGCCCTGTGTCTGGTGATGAAAATGGTTCTTTTGCTATTGAGTATAGGGGTAGGGAGATTTGCCTCAGTTAGAAAAGCCACAGGGACATTTGGATTAAAGCAAGTCATCCAATGGCTTTACAGGATTTGTTTCTGAAAATGACCATTTCTTTATAGCTAAACTCACTAGATAGCACAAAGCCTTTAACATTAGGTAGAAGAACATTCCAGAAGACAGATGGCTATATTTTCTTTGTAAAACAGATGTGAATGTTTCCTCAGCAGGATGGACATGCATCCCTGACAGACAAGGCCTCACATGGTGTCTCACTGCCTCTCCTAGCCTTTACCCTTTCTGTGCTCTCTCTATTCTCATAGAAACAGCGATGGTTGTGGGGCTGCTGCACCTGGATTTTGTTACCTTGGTTACAGATGTAGTCCCTAGTGGAGAAAGAGGAGAGAGCTGTATTTTTATAAGGGCAAATTATACTGACATTTAAATTGGAGGCAGCACAACAGAATATAGCTTTGTGGGATGGGAGGCTGTGCATTCCTTTTTACAGCCCAGATAGGCTCTTGTCCCTCCTGTATTGTCCTCAATATTTGTGTGTGTGTGCCAGGAGGGTAGGGGGCAGAGTAGACCCATCTCAGCTTGTGAATTGTTCCAAGAAGTGGGACTTTGTCTGGGAACAGGGGAGGAATCATTTTAAGTGAGATTCTGAGGGGTTGGGTCTGAAGGAGAGGTTCTCAGCACAAACCAGAGAAGATGAATCTAAATTGTCAGATGTGGACAAGAAGGTAAAGCCATGAACCCTGAACAATATTAGATGAGTTGCCAAATGGAAGGAGCCAGAGATGATGGGAGGGTGGGGTTAGGAATCACGAGGAGAGTGAGAGCAGTAATCCTGGGGTGCAGAACAGAACCCCGACTCCATAGTTTTATCTGTTACTGGGGGAGACAGTCTGTGGATGGAATTGACCAGAAAGGTATAGTTAAGATTATAATCTTATCTGGAAAGTAAGAGAGCAACCAGGCTTCTGAGACTCAGATTCTTTCTTATCTTTAGAGAAAAAAATAAGGACATTGGTTGCAATATATTTTTATGAGCAGTATAGTTTGAAGTCTAAAAACATCTTTATCCAACAAAGCTATTTGGAGCTTCTCATCTTCAATATTGGTCAATCAATGACCAAGCCCTAAACTCTGCCAATGCTAGAGTGCTGCTAAATCACTGAAGATGTGTTGTCCAGTCAGCCACAGAATCCTTACCTTAACTCAGCATCCATACTCAGAAGGTCAAGCATGTCTCCAGTGAGGGAGTGAATTGGGTTACAGGACATTGGTAAAGCAAAAACCCAAAGCACTGGAAAAAGTTCTCGAAGTGACCATTGATCTAGTACAGATGGTTAAAGACTCCTTGGAGCCCCAAGCCAATTGCTGGCTCAGTCAGCCAGAAGCCTGGAGTGGACATATGAAGCAGCTGGTTTGCCCACTTTTTAACTTACTTTTCTAGTAGTCAGTCAACCAAGAAGAACCATCTACTCATTTGAGCCAGTCATGAGGTAAAGAGCCCAAGTCAGCCTGGATCGGGTATGCTCATTTGGACAGATATGTACGCATAAACTTATATGGACTTCCACTTGTTTATTTTCTCTGTTTACATGTGGAAGGAAAGCTAGTATGGGAACATGTGTGGAAGTGTGTGTGCGTGTATGCACATTTTGGAATAAAAGATCTCTTTGTTTAGGTACTTGGTAGACAGGGGATTCTGCCTATGGTCCTGAGCATTCCTTTCATTATCTCTGTGGCCTTGAATAAGAAATAGTAGGTCTTTAAGGCATGTTTTATCACCACCAAATGGAAATAATTAATCATCTTTTACTGGCATTGTTGGGGGATTATATACAGTAATTAATATAAAACATCTGGCAAATGTCTCATGTAGAAAATGTAATTAACAAATATTTCTGCCTGCCTTAATTTGCACACCTTTCTTTTTTCATACCATGGAAAGGCATTCTTTAAATGCTGTTCTTAGTCTCAAATGACGGAAGAGCAAATGACTCTTAAAGTAGGTACAACCACAGTGTGGATGGCAAGCAATAGCCAGTGCTTTGTAACAGGCACGTGTCTACTTGTTCTCACAATATGCTGCAGTGGCAACAGGGTGTTAGCTGGTGAATTGCAGAAGGAAGAACAAGGAGACCTAAACAAAGGAGCCATTATCACAGATTGCAATATCCAGTTCATGGTTGTCACACACTCTTACCTGGACAGAGGATGGGGTATCACATAATAGTAAGATGCAGATAAAGTGTTCTCCACATCCCCAAATTTTTGTGCTTGACTGTGATTAGCAATTGATATCTGGTTCAGAATTTTGTATATCAAATCTCTTTTCTCTCCAGACTGCAGCGATCAGTAGCTTATTGTTTCCACATAGAGTCTTGTAGTGAGTACATTGGGATCTTGCCTGCCTCTCCCCTTGGTTCAGAAATGAGTGTGTGTTTACCCTGTAAGCCCCAACCCTGGTAGGTGACACCTTGTTGTGAGCAAGATTCTTCAGGTTTCTTTTTTTCATAAAGATGGCTCAAGCTGTTCTTGTGAGGCCTGCACCCAAGATTTGGGAGTCTCTACTCCACTTTGGCAGGGATTTATGGGGAGGTGTTGTAGGGTTTACAACTTTAGCTAGCAACATGGCATAGCAGTCACAGTGGGGTCTTGACCATTCTGCTCAGAGACAGTCATTGCTTCATGAACTCAAGAAACTCAATGTTGAGAAGAGCTGGAGTGTAAAGAGCAAAGCGCAGAAAGTAGGGAAGATGCAGGATCATGTTGAGGCAGCAGCAGGAAGATGGACCCGAGTGCTGTGCTATTTCTCTTCATGGAAGTTTCTTTAGGAAGGGGCTTAATACCTGGTTAGTGTAAAGGTGGTCAAGGGGAGTGGCTGAAGCAAGATACCCAGGCTTCCCACAGTTACAACCAAAGTGTGGAGATGCTTACAATAGTGGTACCCCATTTATGTCTTCTAGGTTGCCACCACCTATCTGAGAAGTAAACCCAAGGATTCAGGTTCCTTATTAATTTTCATCCCACACTCCAGAGCCTTCTGAAGCATGCAGTAACATCTGGCCCTGTCTCATCTTTGAGGACCAAAGACAGATTTTCATTTCTTCTGTGAATCATCATCTTTTTAAAACCCAAATATGAATTTTTGTTTCTCTTAAAGCCTTAATACTTTACATTAATAAAACTTTCTGTTGTCATTTTGTTAGATCAATCAGCACTCTGTTCTGATTTAGTAGACTTTCAAGAAGTTTAAATTTTTCTAACTGGTACATAAGAAGCATAAAATTACACATAGTACTGGGAATCACATAATGTACTAATATGTGTGTACATAGGGGCAAGGTTTAAGTAAGAATAAGCATGTCTATCTTGTCAAACATTTATCCTTACTTTATAGTGTACACACTGAAATCTTTTTCCTATTGTATTTTGCTTGAGATATTTCCCCCCAAATGAGTTAAGAACTATGGTATTGAGACCTCAAAAACAGGGTGACTGTGTACAAGACAGCAGCAGGAGAAATGACAGAAAGTTGTTCCCAGGGACTGGAGGAAATTAAAAACTAAAAAGAAAATAATAAAAGAAGGTCGGAATTCATCAATGTCCTGTGCTAGTCATTCTTCAACCCCTTCATCCTCGTCTATATCTTCTCTACCTTCATCCTCATCCCCTTCTTCATCAATATCTTCCAATCTTTCCTCTTCTTTTTCTTCATCACCATCACCATTATCTTCTACCTCTTCATCATCATCCATATCAGGAACTAAATGATACTGCAGTGGATGTGGTCAAATATTGTCTTGATGATCTCACCTAACTCAACTGCATCTGTATCAGAATGGGTAAGGCAGCTCTGGTTCCTCACACTGCCTGCTTGTGCTGGGCTTATTCTGCATTAGATCTGAGCATTTTGCCAAATCCTTTCCAGATTTCTATTTTATTTCAGTGGACTTTGAAGGCGGGTTACCACTCGAATTCACACCAAATTCTTTGGAGAGGATTTTCCTTCCCAAGTTTCATCAATTTTTATCAAAATAAAAATTATTCCTGTAACCTGATTTTGTGTCTTCAAATTTCGTCACTTCTATGGTGAAATAATTTAGAGCCTCTTTGTCCTCATTCCCCACAAGTCCAGACACTTGTGATTGGTTGAAAAATATTGTTACTCCAAAATATGGGATTTTGATGATAAATTCAGTTCTACTTTTGAAATTTCCTCATTGGCTTGTTCATTGAGTCTATTTATATTGTACTTTGTCAATATGTTCAAATGCTTCTTGATTTTTTTTCCCTCCTTTTGGCAGGCCAGGAGAGGCTGGCCAGCTTTGGAGTAGGAACTTGTCTTAGTTTCTTAGGCTTGGGCAGGAGTTCAGATTGCCTGTTCAGGGCCATTGCAGGAGGAGAGTGTCTAGAAGCTAGAAGCCAGAGCTCCCTCCTACATGCTACATTGGTTTTATGCATATTCAAATGTAACTATTCATATTCTCTAGAATATACCTTCTGTAACTCCCGAGAGGTAGACCTAGGGAATTCTAATTCTTTCAAGTGGAAGCAAAGTGTGACCTGAAACCTATTTCTTCTAACTTGACTATGCCTCTTTCTCAGTTGGGCTCCAATCTGAAGAAACCCCAGAAGAAGCCTCAGTTGGGCCCCTGACCCTGTGCAGAGTTACTCCTGCTGCCACTGTGGCATTCATGTCTCATCTGTCTCCTACTGACTTATCACAGATGGCACAGAACACAAAATGGCGGTCCCATTGATCAGGCCCTTGTAATACCCTTGAAGTGTAGTTTTCTGAACTACTATCAGAGTTTAAGCTCTGTCAATTGGCTTTCACTTCATCACTTATAACCACTGAGAATGTTGGTTAGCAATTGCTTTCACAAAACTTAGTTGAGTTCTCCTAAAAATGTATGTATTTCTCAGTTCGCCTTAACACACACATATACACACACACACACACACACACACACACACACACACACACACACACACACACACACACACACACACACACACACACACACACACACGCACACACACACACACACACACACATGATCTGTAATATGCAGGTTCTCTGGATTTTCTTTCTTCTATTTTTTGAAGTTTCCATATAGACAGGAATACTTTGTGAGTGAAATAGACTCTACCTGAGCCAATTTAGGTCAAACACAAGTGAGTGTGGGATTTAGTCATTTTGGAAAGTGAGAAGTCAAAGAGTAGAATTGACTCAGGAAGGAACTGACTCAAAATACCAAAATATCATCAGGGAAATGAATAAAGCACAAATACTATGAGGAAACCAAGTTTTCTCTTGTGCTCAAACCTTTCTCAGATGGATTGCCTCTGGGTTTTTCTCAGGCAGGTGTATTCTACATTTCAGCAAGATGGTTATAAAAGTTTAACTTATAACTGACTAGCCCAATGCACAGGCAGCAGAAATTCTCTTTTCAAACCCCCTGGGGATCCCTAAAGCTTGATCTGGAAAATGCCCGGCTGAGTTACCAGGTCTACTCTGACCCCTGAGATGGATCAGCCGGGCCTGATGACATGCAGACTCATGCTCTGATCAGAGAATGTGCTTGATCTCATTAAGACATGTACAGTCAGAGGGAGAATGTTTGAGGGAAAAAAATGAGTTCCTATACTAAAAGAAATGGAAATAATTCTAGACAGAAGAGCTAACAACATATTAAATGGTTCTAATCAACTTTGATTCATTTGTCTTTTGCAATATTGGGGGTCATAGGTCATTTGTCTGTTTTCTGTTTTGTTTTGTTTTTTTTTCATTTAAAGTTCTGTTTTGTTTTGTTTCTCCCATAATGGAAACCTTGTACCTCCTTTGAAAAAATGCTACATATTCAGAATGAGTAATTCTAGGCTGAAGGATTCTTCCTGCCTTTTCAGAGCTTTCCAATGGCTCTTGCCATCCACAAGGATTCTTGAAACTGGTGGTGGGAAGAATTCCTATGTCAAGGCGTTGAATCCTCTCCATTAGGTAGGGAATAGGCTTCCTTTATGCCTTACCAATGGATTTTGAGAAGATTTTAATTCTACTTCTGATGTCTAACTATTCTGTTTTTAAAATTACTGATAGATGTTTCAATATAAAATGAGTACATACTCATTAAAATATTTGGAAAACATAGGAAGTTAGGAGGCAGAAATAGCACTGGTTATCTTATATCCCCGAACAAGAGCTGCTAATCCATGGTTCAGAGTACTTCCATCCTACAATTTCATTATGAATGGCTTTTAAGTTTTTTTGTTTGCTTTGCATAGCAGTAATCATGCTGTATATACAATTTTGTATCCCTAAGTATAAAATTATAATGATAACATAGCAGAAGCTTTCCCCTGTGGTATTACAAGCAGCTCCTAAATATCCATTGTGAACACTACCATTGATTGAATCATTTCCTTCCTATTGGACATTCAGGTTATTTGCAATGTTTGAGGAATGCTGTGATGAGCACTTTTGTAAATGAAACCTTCCCTACATGGGGGAATTTTTTTTTTTTTTTACTTAGTGTAGATTGTATGGGAA
Organism: Uromys caudimaculatus; assembly: GCA_028551405.1. Taxonomy (NCBI): domain Eukaryota; kingdom Metazoa; phylum Chordata; class Mammalia; order Rodentia; family Muridae; genus Uromys; species Uromys caudimaculatus. The sequence goes on along the minus strand of CM052708.1, from coordinate 85,878,587 downwards.
TAAGGCATATGTTCATGTATGTATGCTGCCCTTGCAAATAGCTGTAAGACACAGTGCAAATAAGAACGGAGCATCGCTTTCCATCAAAAATTGTACTGTCTCATGCAGGAGAGTTCTCTCTTAAATGATACCGGTTTCCTGCACGATGAATGGTTCCTCTTTGAGTGGTGTAAAACACAACTTGCATACCCCCAAGGCAAACAATCTTTTTAAGGTTCCAAAATTTCTCCCCCAAGTTGTATGTGGATTTAATCTTTTAAGTAGTATTATATGAGTTACACCAATCACCTTATTCAGGATGTAGAATTATTTTAAATTATGATTTTATGAGGGAGGTGGTACTTATTTTTAATCTACTTATAGTTAAGTAGATATTTATATAACTAAGGAGGCTTTGAATTGCCATTTTTATTTGTCTCTCCAAAGAACAATAATCTTTGTTCATCTTTTACAACAGAGAATGTTAAACAGACATTAAATATAGCTGCCAGATCTGGCTTATAGATAGGCAGAAGGTGTTTTGTGGCACACACCCAAGATTTATGCTTTCAGTTTCTGGCTGGACACATGCAATTGGATCATTCTGTTCCCTTAAAAAATAGATACATCTTGAGTTTTTTTCTATGTCATGTTGGATGTCTGCAGGGAAGCCCTGGGGTACCTTTTGAGGAGGATCGAGTATGATGTGACACATAGAAATTTCTTCCCTACTTAGAAGCCCATCAGGAGCCTGGGATACTATGGCTACACACCAAAGTCAATTCTGTACTACTGGCCCTTTGTTCTTAGCCATCTGCTGAGAGGAAGCCATGATTTGCTTGTGAATCTTTCTAGAAGTTCTGTCCATCACAAAGCCAGCTAAACACCTTCTTGTCTACTCTATGAGAAAAGGTGAGGTGCTTTTGAGTGACTAAGGTGACAGAGACTTTTGAGTGAGCAGTCAGGAAATCACTTTTAAAGAGATGAGCCTGGAGAAGAGTACCAGATGACCTTGTGAATGACTGCATATATGATGGATAAACAGCTGTCTATTTAGATTTCATGAGATACTTTACAGATACAATTTTATTTAGCCTATATTTCAAAGTGCAGCATTGTGCCTGGTACAGAGATATGGTTTTGTGGCTTTTAAAAATGCCAGAGCCAGACTTGTAGCTATGTGAGTGGGAATCTAAAGCCTTTTCTTTTCTTTTCTTTTCTTTTCTTTTCTTTTCTTTTCTTTTTTTCTTTTCTTTTTTTTTTTTTTTTTTTTTTTTTTTTTTTGGTTTTTTGAGACAGGGTTTCTCTGTGTAGCCCTGGCTGTCCTGGAACTCACTCTGTAGACCAGGCTGGCCTCGAACTCAGAATCCACCTGCCTCTGCCTCCCAAGTGCTGGGATTAAAGGTGCGTGCCACCACTGCCTAGCAGTTTGTACCTTTTCTATCAAACCACATTATCTTCTGTAAGGTTAGATGAAACAGGGGCTTCAGTCTTGGGCACTGGTGAAAGATGACAAAATCAAGGTTAGGAATCATTCACCATTTCCTGTTTTAATCTGAAACTTCCCATGACTGGAGAATGAACTTTTATGGGAAAGTCTGAGTGGGGAATGTGACCTTCTATACTTCCAGGGACATATATACTAAGGAGATAAATGACACTTTTCTGTTCATTATCTTAGCACTAATATCCCATTAGTGTACTGGAGGCTTTGTCCTAGGTAGATGATCAAATTGCATCAGGACAGGTGCCATATATTGCCCATTCTGGCAGGTCTGTGACTTCTTGGTGTTAGTTTGGCTCTGGATGACTTTATACTTCCTCTTTGGGTAGAGTGAACCTGGAACGGATGAGGGATTAATAGCTAGACAGACAACACTAACAAGGGACTGAAACCCTGGTTTCCTTCCAAAATAAACTATATATTTACTGATGATCTCTGACACAAAATGTAGAAAGCATGGAACCAGGGTCCCTTGACTTAGCAGGCACTGTGGCCAACAGAAGAAATAGAAATCCCTGAGATTTACTGTGCCTAGACCCAGCAGGGTCCGGCAGAGACGTTGACAACTTAATTGTGTTCTTACTCAGTCACCCACAGCTAATGCATCTTCCTGGCAAAGCAGGTGTCTTCCATAAGGAGCACCATGGGGCAGATTGTTATCATAAGAGACTGCCAAAGTCTGCTCTAAATTGTCCCTGGACCAGTTGTAATAAACCAAATAGCTACAAATAGACACCAATTTGCAGAAATGTGAGCTGTACAAAGTATGCCTTTGGCTTCAGGATGAGAGGTGAGTGTGCCGTGAACATCGGCTTTGTAGGGAAGGAGCTTCAGGTTATCGTGTGGGACTGGAGTGGACTCCACTCTGAAATGGCAAATTGCTCCAACCTTTGTGCTTTCTTGAGTTTGTCTGTGTTCTGCCCCAATAGGTGTGCACTTCCATGCCGGTTGATTTCAATCTTGGGATCTTTGGGTTTTTGAGAGACAAAACATTAGCATTCCAGTATGAGCAGGGTAGAGAGATGGGATGCAATGTGATTTTTTTTTTTTTTTTTTTGTCTTGCATCATGGATATACAGAGAGAACTAAAACTCAAGATCCCCTTGAAAGAGTGGAGTGAGTCTGGCCAGTATCACTTAGTGTCACTCTGTATAGGCCAGTCCTTACTTAGAATTAAGACTCTTTTCAGATCTTGGGAAACAAAAACAATGAAATCTATCAATTGTAGAGATGCTAGAAATTTAGTAAGCTAGCTATGAGGACACTCTACTTCACTCACCAGCAATCGCCACCAATGCATGCCATGCCACTCAATCACTCTGGTGGCCACCTTCTGAAGGTCAAAAAGGAGAGAGGTGAAATTATTTCCTTGCTCTTTTTTCCCATAAGTTAATATGCTTTCATGTCTTTCCTTAAAAAAAAAAAAAAGAAAGCAAAGACAATTGTTTTATTAAAAACAGTATCTTCTAAAATTTATAAAGAAAAAAGAACAGAGAAGAAATATTGCCCAAAATCACACAATTTCAATAACAACACAGCAGCAAACCCCCTTTCAGTGCTCACCGTCCACTTGTGGCTAATTAATTTTTACCCATATTTGATTTTACATAATGTGTTATTACTATCTCTTTATAAATAACTTTAGCAACTACAAAATATTGCAACAGATGGGGACAATATAAACTTTTTAGCAATTACTGAGTACAGTTTTAAGTATTAATTTTCACAAAGAAGTTATAATACAATGAATACCTGCAGATAAGTATTTCCTTGGATTTAGAAATACTTCCTGATAGAGTTTTTTAAAGTATAATTACTGCATCAAAATGAATTAAATATTCGTACTATCCTAATTTTTTCTGTCTTTTCCAGAACTGTATACACTTTAACTGTATATTATGATGTTTGGTACTTGCAGCTAATCTATCTCTTGGTGTATATCCTGAGATATCACTAGTATCCAACACCAATTAACCAACTCTAGTCATAGATGCTCATTAGGTCTCTGGAGTTATTTGTCTTACAATACAATGCTGCATACTATCACTTAATATTTTTTTAACTGTCAACTTCTAATTTATTTAAATAAGTTTTATATCTTACTTTGCTCACTGTTATAGAAGGTCAAACAAAAACTGTCTCTTGGCCCATGTAAAGGAAGTCAATGGAATGACTTCTTTCATTCTCCCATTTTCTTTCTTTCTTTCTTTCTTTCTTTCTTTCTTTCTTTCTTTCTTTCTTTCTTTCTTTCTTTCTTTCTTTCTTTCTTTCTTTCCAAAGAAAGCAGCAAACTTTTTAAAAAAATCTTTCTTGACATAGCTGTCTCCTGAGAGGCTCTTCCAGAGCCTAATAAATAGAGGCGGATGCTCACAGCCAACCATTGGACTGAACACGGGGTCCCCAATGAAGGAGTTAGAGAAAGGACTGAAAGAGCTGAAGGGCTTTGCAACCCCACTGGAAGAACAACAGTATCAACCAACTAGACTCCCCAGAACTCCCAAGGACTAAACCACCAATCAAGGAGTACACATGGAGGGACCCATGGCTCCAGCAGCATATGTAGCAGAGGATGGCCTTGTTGGGCATTAATGGGAGAAGAGGCCCTTGGTCGGGTGAAGACTTGATGCCCCAGTGTAGGGGAATGTGAGGGCGGGAGGGAAGGAGTGGGTGGGTCAGTGGGGGAACACCCTCACAAAAGCAGGAGGAGGGGAATGGGATAGGTGGTTTCGGGGGGGGGGGGAGGAAAGGGGATTACATTTGAAATGTAAATAAAGAAAATATCCAATAAAAAAAAAGAAAAAAAACTTTCCATTGGTTCTATGTGAATTACATATCATGCATCCCAATCCTCTCCCTGTCCCCTTGTACCCACCCTCCCCCCTTGTTACTTTCCTCTGAACAGAGAAAAAAATCATGTAGAAGTTGTAGTGCATCACAGTGTGTTCCACAGTATAATCCTCTGTTCATACTTTGCTTGCAAATGTTCACTGCAATGACTCATTGGTCTAGTGCGAGGCTTCTGGCTTCTGCTACTCTATCAATAATGGAACCTCACAGGGACTCATCTCAGACATACTGTTGCTGCCTTGTGTCATGGAGCTCCCACAATTTTGGATCTATAGGACTTGCCCCTTCACGCAATCCAGCAGTTTATCCATAGGGTAGATGTTGAGGTGAGCCACTGAATGTGGGCCTGAAAGGCATCCAAGTTGGTCTAACTCCCAGATGTCCCTCTTATCAGCAACCACAGATGTCCAGGCCAACTCTGCTGTGCTGTCTAGGTGAGATTTAGGACCTCTCCTGAATGTTTCAGCAGATGAGTGGTCAGCTCTCCTGCTTTCTTGACCCCTGGGCCAGCCCTCCTACCTGCTGTAGGTGGCAAGTGGTGAGGGGAGAGGAGGGCATCTCTACCTTTCCCATACTGCTGCATACGGCCGACAAGTTGCACCACCAGCTCTCCCATCTACCCTCTAGATCAGCTTATGTGTAATCCCTACATTCAGGTCCAGCTCTACTACACTGCCCAGGTGAGGTTCAGCGCTCTCTGTCCTGTGTGTCATAGCAGGTGAGGGGGAGGGCCAGCTCTCCCTTCTCTGATGACCTTCTGGTCAACTCTCCTTCTGTTGTAGGTAGCAAGGGGTGCGGGGTGTCTCTTCCTCACCCATGTCACTGCCATGGTGAGGGCCAGCTCTCCTACACTCATGTCCCTGAGGAAAGCTCTACTATACTTCCCAGGTTGGTGTACAGGGCCTGATCTCCTGAGTGCTGCGGCTGGTGAGGGGCAGAGCCAGCTGTCCTACTCTAATGACTCCAGGCTGGTCCTTGCCCAGGCCTACCTAAATGGCCCCTTGTGTCTAAGACTCATTCCCACCCAGGCCCAAGGTCCCAGACAGGTTTTCTAGTCTCCAGTTTTTTCCTTGTCCATCTGGGCCTGTGTGGTCCGAGACTGGTAGTTGTCTTGGGTTCACTTTTTCAGGGAATGTTAGACTACTCATCATTCAGACGTTCATAGGTCAGAACATTGAGCATGACATAGACTTTCTCCTCTCTGCCACCTACTGATGCACACCTGAGACCTGCAACACCTCTAGGGGCCTCACTTAATGTAATAAAAAAAAGTGAGTGTATGCGTGTATTGTGTATGTGTGTGTGTCTGTGTGTGTATGTGTCTGTGTGTCTAAAATGTTTTGTGAAATCAAACTCAAACATCAATAAATGCATTTTCCTAACTTGTACTTTACATTAAATGACCATAACCACAACCAGAACAACCTTTACTAATTGTATGACATTTGACTTTCATGTCGGCACATGTGTGAAATATTTACCAGCATATTCCAGAGTACAGGAAAGCACACTTGGTAGCTGATCATGTTTGTGAGTCAGCAGCTTGGATTAGCAGCCTTGTCTGATGGGGAACTGGTGCCACACAGGAGCCTCTGACCTGTCACTCACAGACGGACAAGATTTGTAATGTCAAACAAATAGAGCTTGGCGCCCAGCACATGGTATTCAGAGTACACACATCTTACCTGAAGTTATCCCAGCCTAGAAGAAGCTCACAGGTAATAGTAGTGTAAAGAATAGAAGTGTGACTAGTAGCACACACACAGTGGAGCTTTCACACCTATATAATCACATGGTTGGTTGGTGTGCTGCTTAGTCTTTTGTCAACTTGACTCAAACCAGAGTCACTGGGAAGAAGGAACCACACGTGAGGAATTGCTCCCATCTGTTTAGCATGTGGGTATGTCCGTGACATATTTTCTTTATTAATAAGTGGTATGGGAGGGCCTAGACCATTGTGGGCACTGTTACTCATGGGCAGGTGGTCTCAGGGTATGTAAGAAAGCAGGCTGAGCAAGCCATGTAAAGCAAGCCAGTAAGCAGTGACTCTCCATGATTTGTGATTCAGTTCCAGGCTTGGCTTTCCATGGTGATGGAGCACTACCTGGAAGTGGGAAATGAATTAAGACCTTTCTTCTCCAAGTTACTTTTGGTCAGTTTTTAAATCATACTGATAGAGAAGCAAATATTAAAGAAATTATAAAACATGTAAATAAGAAACTAGAGTAATATATTTAGTTTTGGGGCCCTAAGGAAACTCTTTTAAAATAGGAATAAGCAATGTATCTGTTTACATAGTATATATACATAAGTAATTATATGTAAATACATATTTAATTTCATTGTAATGATAGGCTCATATCTGCATATGTAATAGCCAGAGGACTTCAATAAATTATATATTTGTAAGCATTTAATTATGTTATGAGCACAGGTATTATATAATATATACAAGTACATACGTACATATATGTATATGTACATAAGCATATGTACAGAGAGAAAGACACAGTGTGAGAAAGAGAGAGGAAGAGGGAGAGAGATAGAGAGAGAGAAGACATTTTTACCCTTTACCCCAGGCATACTAAATATTCCATTTTCTATTAAATTATGCTATTTCAGTAACTGAGAATCCATTAAGGAGCTCTTAGGAGCTTCATCTCAGTTTAGCCATCATGACAACGACAGAATCAAGAATGTAAAACCTGATGTGCCATGTACTGTATATTGTGAGACTGTTCCTATATATCTTCTTGTTTGACCCCATTTGGTTGATTGACATTGTCCCCAGTGTACAGATGAGTTAAGTGCTATCTTGAGGTTAAGAGGGTCCCTCAAGCTGCAGAGTGAGGAAATGACGCAGCCATGGAGGACCACGCTCAGTGTAAAGTGATGATGAGTAATTTTGTGGTTCTGTTCTAATGTAATCCTCTTTGGAAATTTAGAAGACTTGCCAGTATAAGCTTCACAGATTGAGTAGGGCTGATTCCTGTGTGGCACTGAGCCTGTAACGCTGGCCTTTAATTTAATAGATTCAATCAGTGTCCACTAGGGTTGCTGTGACCCATGGCTGAAGCTTAGAGAAGGGAATTAGTTATCTCACAGTGAGCGTCAAAATAAAATATTGAGTATTATATGTAGTTGTGAAATCTCCCTCCCTCCCCCAAAATCTAGAATTTTTAAAAAGTAACTATAAAAAGAAAACTATCTTAAATCATAGAGCAAACAGTTGCAACACCACAAAATGAACACACATCTTAGGAGTCATGGTGGTGCCTATATGCTGCCTCTCAGGTTCTCACAGCCAGTGATGGATACTAACAAATGCATCTCAGTGAGATAAGAGGTCTCTGAGCACTGGGGTAGAGCTCAGCATTCAGCCTGGAGTCTATATTGGTAAATGACAACCTGAATTTTAGGAAAGGAACCCCATATAAACTGTGCCATAACCCTGCTGTATGGAACCTCCCAGCATGAAACCTCGGAACTATGCTTCTGAGTACTGCACGATCCATTGTTTGTAAACTTAATTTTGGTCTGTGAGAGTTCATATGACATTTTCGACCAATAATTCAGCTTAACTAATATTTCCAAATGCATTTGGAAATTTATATTACAAGAAATATGGACTCTTAAGTTCAAACCATAATCAACAGTCAATCAAGGGATGGAATGGGCTAGAATATTTCGTTTCAGGCCAGAAAGCAATGATCATATATCATGTCAAACTATACCGTAGATGTTTATGAGGGAATTTTACAGCCTCAAGCACCTATATTTTTAAAAGTGAAGAAAAGATTAAAAGCGTTATGAATCTTAAAATTTCAAAGAGCAACAAGCTGCATCAAGATGAAATGGGAGGAAACATTACGATGCTAACACAAATGGGGCTGGAGATGTAACTCGGTGTTAGAGGACTTACCTAGGATATGCAAGGCCTGGGGTTTGATAAAAAGAAAAAGAAAAACGAAATGACATGAAGAAAGTAAAATAATTGAACAAGAAATAAAGAAGTCATCTGAAGCACAGATTGCAGAAGAGAAACATTATACTATGGAATAACTCTTGGGCATTCCTGGAATATTCTGCCTTGTTCCTGCTTTCTGGAGAGTGAAGGATCGATCAGATATACTCTCCATGTCTTAACAGATACATTCTAAGTTGAAATTTAATTGCCATCATGGTAGTAGCAAGATGGAAGGGATTAAATGGTGTGATTATATTATAGTCTCAAAAAATGTATTAAGCCACGAGGAAAGATATGTATTACTGTGGTTAGTGTAAGAGTGAGTTAGTGATCTAGAAATCAGATTTCTGATAAGATGTTGGGTTCAATTCAGTTCTTTATCTGTTGTATGTGTATTTGTCCTCCTATCATGTAATGGCACAGCAACAAGGACCATGCTATGTTAGGTGATCTCCTAACTCTTTCAACTTGACTTAAGAATTATGAGCTAAATGAGTATACATTGTTTATGTCGTCCATCCTTAGCGTTCTGTTATAGCTCCGACAAACTCACTATTAAGTGACTTCTTTATGTGTCTGTTCTCTTAGTGCTGAGGACATGCTACTGAATAAAGACCAGACAACTCCCTGCTCTCATGGATTTTCATTCTAAAATCAGCTGTTCAAAGTTGCATGGAGTAAAATATTGAGCTTGGCCCATGCTCTCTGTTACTTGTAATTTGCCCCCATTACAACGGAAGGCAAAAGAGGAAAATGACAGTTTTCAGCATGAGCATACACTAACCACATGGCTCCTCGGCCTGTTTGCTTCAGAAGGTGGTTTACTCAAGGATGCAGCACTATGTCTGACGCATAAAAGAGCTCTGTAAACACTGGGTAATGATGCCAATGTCCATTTTCTTGTCCTCTATTCTTCACCTCTTTTATCTCCTCATATATATATATCTCCTACACTGACATCCTGGCACTTTTGCAGGTTGGAGAATTTGATGCTACTAAGATGTCTAGTCCTGTCCTTGAATTCTGAATTACAGGATATTATTTCAAAACGGTTGAAATGCCATGCCTGGTAGAGACTGTCTGTTTTCCTGGGGATGGTCAGTATGATTAGGAGTATAGTACAATGAGTTGGGGGGTGGTGGTCATATCTGACAAGCATCGAGTTGGGAAATATCAACAATCTGAGGTAAGGACTCTTAAGAACTTACAAAGGTTCTGGAGACTCATCTCAACTGTGTAGATCAAGATACCATCATGTCCACATGATGGCTATTCCTCAATAAAGCCTCTCTGTCTCACGTGTGTGAGAGTGAGTATGTGTATTCACATTCATATGTAATAGATAAGAGAGAGGCAGTGTCTAGGCTCATCAAGGAGAGGCAGTTGGAAGATTTACATCTCACCTTCTCCCTGGACTCTGTCCTGTATGCTACACTGCTCAGTCCATTCAATCTTTGGTCCTCTTGTTAAACCCTAATGTTGAATGTAACAGCTCCTGGGAATTTTCTCAGTCCTTATAAATACCTAAACCCAAGAGAAAATTTTGATTACCTTTCTGCATTGGTTGCTTTTTTAATTGTTTTCTCTAAATAACCAAGAAACAACTTAAATGAAGATGGGTTTATGTGAACTCGAGGTTTGTTTGTTTTTTGTTTTTTTTTTTTTTTTTTTTTTTGAGACAAGGTTTCTCTGTGTAGCCCTGGCTGTCCTGGAACACATTCTGTAGACCAGGCTGGCCTCGAACTCAGAAATCCACATGCCTCTGCCTCCCAAGTGCTGGGATTAAAGGCGAACTCAGAGTTTAATGGTCAGAAAGCATGGTGGCTGAGGCTCCAGCCTTTCTGTGGGAACCTGGAGCTGGTCACTTTTCAGCAGTAAATGGGAAGCAGAAACTGGGGCAGATATAAAGCATACTCAGGAGTCATATTTCTGCTGGCCGCTAATTACTTCCTAAAGATCTCACAGCGTCTCCAAACTGCCACGCACTGGGGAGAAACTATTCAAATACATTAGCTTGTGAGTTGCCTTTCTCAGTCAAATTGGTAACATGTGCCAGTTTGTGATCAATGTCAGAAGTGAAGGCAGTATTTGAGACTGTGCTCCCCCCCTCCAATTTTGCAGTTGTCAACCTTCACCACTCCAAAACCTTTCCATGTCTTTCTTGGGAAGATGTTAGATTGGAAAGAACCATTCATAATTTCTAAAAGATACCTATAAAATTCAAATATGGGAGGGAAAAAGTGAATCAAGTTTGAAATAATAAAATACTCCACTTTTAAGCAGAAGCTAAAGTAAAAGCTAATGTGAAAAATACCAGCAGGGGCCAAGGAAAACTGTCTTGGGTGTAGACATAACAGGATCACAAGTTCTCAACCCATCACTTGGTAGCTGAGGCTGGGCCTCTGGAAAGGGCAAAGATGCCTCTTGGGGTCTGCATCTCATTCTCACAGCTTTTTGGTGAAATCATTTCCTCCCAACCGTAAAACATTTTTCTTATTTGACTATTTACATCCTCCATTCTTCTGAAGGGATTGGAAGTAACTCGAATATATACACATATACCCTGTCCCTTGTTTCCTTTAAAAATAAGTAACCAAGGAAATGAAGTGGAAGCAGAAGTGAGGAGGTGAGGCAAATATGTAGGATAGGAGAAAAGAGGAGATGAGTTAAGATTAATGTCTAAAGTGTATGCTATACAAATCCCCAGCACCTATTCATTACACTGTGTGAAACCTCCACATCCTTATTTATTGGTTTGCTTGTTTATTTCCTTCCTTATGCATTTGTTATTGGCTTACTTGAGCTAGCTGACATTTCATAGCTCCAAGAGCCTTCTACTGTAGCTGCTGCTGTCAGTTTGTGTCTGCATTCCTAATGGTTGTTGCTCTACACTTTGATGCTATGTAATTCATTTCCAAAGGTTCATGATTGTTAGGTCTTCATTATGGGCTGTACTTTCTATCTGTGGGAAATAACCTTTTCTCCACTTAATGCATTTTGCCTTGACTTCTACTTTGACATAGAAATAGCTATCCTGGAGTTATATTTACTTATGGACAGCCAGTATAACCTTTTAATGTTAATGTTTCAGATTCATTTGGTCTGGGTGGTATCTTCTAAAAGCAGCACATATTTGTATTTTTGTTTTTGACCTACACTGGGAGATGCTGATTTTGAGAGGAGAATTTTAAAAGGTCCAATTTTTAACAGAGTTGATGTTTGGTTTTTTCTCATAGTCACAGTAACATGTCTAAAATGGAATTCTGGCTTTTTCCTACCTATTTACTTCCCATGGCTATATCTTCATCTTCCTTACTTCATAGACTCTATGACAGGACACCCAATTTAATGTATCTTGTTGGGTGAAAGTGAGTCGGAGTTTTGAACAAGGATCTCTTCACCAGCCACAGATACTATGAGAATAGGAGAGGTATGTATATAGACTAACTTCTTTGCTGGACTTGCAGGCATGAAACAAGTTGCTAGACCCCTCAGCTACTAGAAGAGCACCAAGGGCTTTGCTTTCTAGGTGAAGAATCCTCTGTGTTTCCTTTAATAAATTACATTCATCTCTCAATGTCAACTCATAAACTGGAGCATTGCTTCAGTCTGTAGCTTTTCTTTCAGAGATTGCTACATTTGTGGTAAGGGCAACCCTTCTCTAGACTATTCCATGGGCTTTAGCATGAGTTCAAAGACATTTGTTTGTAGAAGCTGTGTCTTCTGTGGGAAGGAATATTGGGCAAGAATTATCTCTATAGCTGGGTAAGATTTAAGTTTTAAATTAATTCCCTGATCATACATCAATATAATCTCTCTATATGGCTCTGTGTCTGTCTGTCTGTCTGTCTGTCTGTCTGTCTGTCTCTGCATGTATGTGTGTTTGTGTGTGTGTGTTGTGATTTTTGTTTAATATTTTTTCATGTATAGATACTGCCTGGTTATATAAGCATAGATTTTGATTGCTTCTATTGTTTTGGATAGTTGGCTACTTTGAATAATATTCTGAGTTATCTGTCAATCCTATTTCATGTGTTTTTCTAGTCTTGAAAATTAAAAAAATCAAAAAACAAATATCAGGTTAGTGACAGTGATGGCTTATTTCTAAGAGTTGCTTTGTTTCATGATATTAAGGGTTGTTTTGTGAAGAAGGTCAATCCTTGTATTTCTCAGTATGAACACTTATTATTATCTTACACGGATCATATTTTTAGAATCTATTGAGAATATAAAAACCATTTAAAACCGTGTCCTTTTTTTCCATAGACAATAATTTTTACAGAGCACTTTTCTCTCACTCTCTCTCTCTCTCTCTCTCTCTCTCTCTCTCTCTCTCTATATATATATATATATATATATATATATATATATATATATATATAT
>CM052708.1:85846982-85865807 GCA_028551405.1 Uromys caudimaculatus | reverse complement strand
AAACTCAGAAATCCACCTGCCTCTGCCTCCCAAGTGCTGGGATTAAAGGTGTGTGCCACCACTACCCAGCCTTTCCTCTATATTTTAAAAAAATGATTCCAAGTCTATCTTGATCCACGTGCTACCTTTCTTGCTTTTTCTGACTCTTGTGTTTTCCATTGCTGACCATTCCCTGCAATGCCATTCATTCATCCAAATAATATCTTCTAAAAAATAACGGTCCCTTTTAAGCTGGTTCAGTTCATGAGAAGAATATCCCTTGGTGAGAAAGGTTGCACAGAAATTTCCTGAATCTTTTACTTTTGTTGGGTAGTCATACTGAACTACAAGGACTTACCCAGTGCCTTTCAGTTGCTTTCAGCAAGTTTTGGTCTTCAGGTGGTTGCAGACAAGTCTAAAAGAAGCAGACATATAGTGTCAAGTCATTTTTTTATCCACTAATAATAAATTTATGAACTATTTAAATAACGGACAAGTGTATTTTTCTCTAAAGTAGCTTGTTTTCCAAGACTTTTCATGGAATGAAATTCATGGGGCAAATTCTACAGAGCATATGGTTTTAGTGAAGAAAAATATGTATTAGAGAAGATTCAGAAATGTAACATTTTGTCCATAACTTCTAGGCATCCTGTGGAGAGACACACTTTGCCCAGGGCCTTTGGAATCAAATTTAACTCTGCCTTAGATGAAAGACATCAGCAGAGTTACCAGCTTCTTGTTACTAACCCTGTCAGCTTGCTGCAGTAGCACCCTGCTCAGTAGGGGGATGCTTTTACTGCAGTGTTATGAAAGCTAAGGCCAGATGCTATATGTTTAGTGCAGTTTGACATATACAGCATGAGCCTGTGGGAAACTATCGGTCAGTCTTCCCAGAAGAGAGTATGTGTCCCAGTGAACAACTATGGTGAAGCCAAATACCTGCTCCTGAGGTACTGGAATAACTTGTTTCTGCTATCTCAATTCAGTGGCAACACAAGGATTTTCTAGAAGGATTTTTCAGGAATCATTTTCATGCAACGCTACTATTTCTCCATCAATGAGAATTAAAAAAGGTCTCTAAAATTTGATCAATAGCAGGAATAATATCAAAAGCCCATATTTGGCTTTCAGATTCTATACATTTTTAATTTTAATGTCTTATGTGTCTAGTATAGCCCATTGGATAGCTATTGATTTATTTTAGACTATTTTATTTTGAATAATGTTGGATTTGCAGGAAACTCATGAAGCTAATATCTGGAGATTTTATATAACCATAGAAGGGAAAAAGTATCTCTTATTTGTTAATGTTTGAGTCCCTTGAATTTGTGAATATAGAACCTTAAATAGATAAAGGCTTTTACAACTGTGATTGTATTAAAGTTTTTGGGGTGATGGAATGATTATGTATTTTTTTCCGGTGGTCCAGCTAAACAGATAGATACTTATAGAAGAAAGCTGGAAAGCAAACGAGATTCCATGTTATACTATTGTCTCTGAACTTGGAAGTGAATCATGAGTCAAGAATGTGGGCAGCCAATAGAAGCTGGGAAAGGGACTGGACATATGCTTTTATGAGTACAGATTTTCAGAGTCAGAACTCTAAAAGGTTCTGTAGATAGGTGGTGCTAATGGTTGTAAAATAATGTACATTTACAGCAGACACTGTACTATAGGCCTAAAAATGCCCAAATGCTAAATTTGATATTGCTTTTCTCTTATCACAATTTTAAAAATACTTAAAAAATTGTTCTCTCAGAGTTTGCATAAGGAAGGCAGTCCTTATGATTTCATCCATCTTGATTTTCTGATCTCCCAAACTAAAAGATAGTAAAGCTCTGATCATGAATCCATGATTATTGGTTTCCATACCAGTAAGTGGGGCTTAGTAGATACAGAGTTTGCCTAGAATGTCCAAAGCCCTGGGTTTGATTCCCTGAACTGCATAAACTGGGCATGGTGACTCATTGTTGCAATCCAGTCATAGGGACAAGAAGATTAGGAAGGCCATGTTGCATAGTGCCTTCTAGGACAGCTTGAACTCTAGCTCAAAGCAAACAGCAAAACTAAAAACAAATTAATATTCTTTAGTCCGTTTTCTCACATGTCAGAATTTTAAACATCGTACAATTATTACAACTAACACTGGCACAAAGTTCTTGACTAAACTTTTAGCTTTATTTTGATAATCCCAGATTTTGAATTAATGCCAATTCTCTCTCTCGTAATCAAGTTTAGTGCACTGCCTTGTGCTTAGCTGTTATGTTTTTGTTTTTAATGACCTTAACTTTTGAGATGTACTAGTCAGTTATTTTATAGACTATTCACTATTGAAGGTATTTTCCCTTAATTTCTTCCCCAATTTTTTTGTCTTGGTGTTTCATTTCTAGCAATAATAACCCTGACTAAGACATAGACACATATACAAATGGCCACACCCACTGTTTTATGTGTATGATGTCATTGGAACTAAGGTTCTCATGTTTGAATAGCAAATGCCTTTCCTCTCTAAGCCATCTATATCTCTGGGTCCCATGCAGGGTCTTGAAAGCCAACAAAATTAATTGTCCCTGCCAGATATGCTACTTCCCAGCTTTAAAAAGTACAACTTCCCCCACCCCCAATATCTCCATATTTTTCTGGCCCTTGTCCATAAAACTGAGCAATCTCTCTTATCATTGTCCTGTGGATTAAATGAGATAGAAGAGCTATTTATCTAGCAAGCACTCTAGGAAGCACCTATAAGCTGGTAGGAGGCACTTTTAGTGAAAGAGATACTTGTGGTAACTCTCAGCAGTGAACAAATGATGATACAGATTTTACTCGTGAGCGTTTACAGCATGACAGGAGAGATGAATTATTGAATGAAAGCTTACATGTGTTACAGCCAGGGAAGTACAGAGTATCTGGCAAATGCGTAATATGAGGATCCTTTGTAGGTATCAGGAAAGTCACTCAGCATAATGCCTGGTAGCTGTGTGCCCTTGAAGGGATGGGCGTTCTATGTGTGTCATGTCTCCTTTTCTTCTCCATGCCAGAATCTCTCCCTCATCTCTCAAACTAACAAGGTCAGATAACAAGGTGATTTTCCTTTGTCCCTGTAGGATGGAGCAGAGCCTTTAAAGTGCTAATGCGCAGGAAGAGGAACTGAGCAGACACCCAGTAGGGAGCTGCTTCTTTTTTTCTAAATTCATTTATTTATTTATTTTTGATACTTTATTTACATTTCCAATGTTTCCCCTTTTCTAGGTCTCCTCTTTGGAAACCCCCTATCCCCTCCCCCTCCCTGCCTCTATGAGGGAATTCCACCTCCCACCCACCCGCCCACCCATTCCCATATTCCCACCTTGACATTCCCCTTTGCTGGGGCCTCTAACACCCTCAGGCCCAAGGGCCTCTCTTCTCCCTGATGGCCAACGAGGCCATCCTCTGCCACATATGTGGTCCGAATCATGGGTCCCTCAAGGTGTATTCTTTGGTTGGTGGTCCAAACTCCAGGACGACCGGGGTGGGGTGGGGTCAGGCCCATTGAATCTCTTGCTCCCTCCATGGGGCTGCAAACTCCCTCAGCTCCTTCAGTCCTTTCTCCAACTCCTCCATCTGGGACCTCACTCTCAGTCCAGCGGTTACTGTAAAGTGAAACTTGGGCATTCTGAACTTTTGGGCTAATATCCACTTATCAGTGAGTACATACCATGTTTGTTCTTTTGTGACTGAGTTACCTCCTGGGCATATACCCAGAAGATGCTCCAACATATAATAAAGACACATGCTCCACTATGTTCATAGCAGCCATATTTATAATAGCCAGAAGCTGGAAACAACCCAGATGTCCCTCATCAGAGGAATGGATACAGAAATGTGGTACATCTACACAATGGAGTACTACTCAGCTATTAAAAACAATGACTTAATGACATTTGCAGGCAAATGGATGGAACTTGAAAATATCATCCTGAGCGAGGTAACTCAGTCACAAAAGAACGAACATGGGAGCTGCTTCTTAAGTATACATGCCAGTGGAACCCATTTCTTGCTTGTCAGTTGTCACTAGCTTGCTGTCCTGTGGCAAAGTGTTAGGAAATGCCACTTTAGTGCATTGGTCTTTGGAGATGGCCAAGATGAAGCCCACATCACAACCCCTGAGTTCTCAGCATGCTCAGATGTGTGCAAACATTTCCCAAGGGCACTTCACCTATGCACAGTCCAGATCCCAACACCGCTGAAGGACAGCTAAAACTTTCCAAGTATTATGGAGGCGGTATATACACACAATAGCTGAAGGCAAATTTAAGATAACTAAAAGTTTAAATGACCCCTTACATATTCCTTGTCAAATTTTAGCAATTATTGAAGTTTTCCCATGTTTGCTTCATATATTAATTTTCTTTTTAAAATTTCTTTGGTGGTTAAAATATTTTGAAGCCCATTTGTTCATATCACTCTAATTTATTTGATGTTTATCCTCAAACCATGCATATCTGTTACTACATAATGACCATATATTATCAAATCTAGCAAAGTCTAACAGTAAATAATTAGTGCTCATCAACCATCATGGGATGAACTGAGGCATATTGACGGTATACATTCTAAGTTCATATGAAAGTTAAGTGTTCGAAAGGTCAAGAGTTATTTTTGTATGTAAGATGGACAAGAGACTGTGAGGATGACACGGGGGGCATTATTATTCCTACAGTTTCCTGTTTTGCTTCAAGGGGAGACCAAAAATGCAATTAACCTAAGCGGCAGCAGGGCAATTCAGTAACAAAAAATTAAGCTTATTGCATTGGAGTTGAACATAAACTATCTAATGATCTGACATTCCAAAACAACTCTTTGGAACTGAAGAGATGGCTCAGTGGCTAAGAGAACTTGCTGCTTTTACAGAGGGCCAGGATTCAGTTCTTAACACCCATCTAGTAGCTCAAAACCATCTATAACTCCAGTTTCAGGGCATCTGATGACCTTCATAGGCACCAGACATGCACAAGATGCACAGATATATCTAGACAAAACACCTATAAACATAAAGTAAAAATAAATAAATTTAAAAATAAATTACCTTACCACATGCATTCTAGAAAGAGGACCAGTCAAAGAAAATAGGAATGATCTGAAATCCTCTACCTTTTTGTTGTTCCTAACCAGGTTCTTAGACTAAATGTGTTGTTTTTACTGTGCTATATTTGTTATTGTTTTTTGGCTTGAACTATCCAAATGTGGTTGACATTTTGGGTGATACATATGAGAGCTGTAAGACTTATTTAACTATACAGATCCCCCTCAGTCCGTAGAATTTGTCTATGGGTGTTTCCTCTTTCACTTATGATCCAATAATACTTTTTGAGTCCATGGACCAAATTGGTTACAAAACAAGTAGTCTGCTCAAAATGGCTGGCCATCAAAAAAGGCAAAGCTGGGGTAATTGTCAATTACTTTGCCTTACAGAAGAGCTGGGGGATGGGAACGTATGTCCTGTTTCTACAGGGTATGGGCTGACCCAGCATGCTATAGCGTCTTGGCAATCAGAACAATTTTCTACTACCTAGACTCGTCCTGAAACCATCATACGGTTGGATTCTTAAGCTCAAGGAGGAGTCTACCCTCTGTTCCTCATTTCTCAACAGAAGAATCTATTAGTGAATGCTGCCCAGATGTGGGCTTCTCACTGGAACAGGACCCCCTGACCAGGTATCCTATTTAGTTGACAGCTGAATAAACTGGGTAAACCATGCCCCACATTCTTACTGTTTGGACAAACAGAAAAATTATGGCCTTCATGTGTATATACTGGTAACTTCTTCTCTTATTTACCTTAGCAAAGCAACTCAACACAGTTAGTGCAAATGACCAGATTAGCTAACAGATTCCATTTAAGAAGCAAGTAGCTAATGAGCTGAAGCATAGATTGCTATCACAGCAGCCCTAATAAGCTGGAAATCACAAGAAGCATGGACATTTGCCTGATGGCAGAGTGACTGTATCTAGAAAGGCACCAATAGGTTCCAGCCAGTGTCCTTAACCATTTCATACAGACATGCCTGGAATCTGGTAGACACATGAGAATTTACCTTTCTTGTATATTTAAAACAGCTAGTACTTTTTAAATCACTAGACTCCTGGTATGGGCTCTCTTGGATTCAGGCTGAAGGTGGTCATTAGGGTCTTGATAGAATTTAAATAATAATTCTGGGATCAATGGCACAAAGAGACTGGCCATCATATGATGCTCAGAGATTAGGGAAGAAGTACTAGGGAGATCAGAGATGTTGACACTTGGAAGGAGGACTTGAAAAGGTGTGTGTGTGTTTGTGGGGGGGGGTTCAGCTGTTGTGGATTATTGACAGCAGAAATGTTTGAACAGTAAGAACAGGTGGCATGGGCTTGTCAATCATTCCAGGACCAAAGGATTTTGGTATTGGAGAAAGATCAGGGATATGGGGTCAGGCAGAGTAAAGTTTGACTCAAACTCTAATTAATTAGGGGCAGTAGTGGAATGCTTGCAGGCTCACTTTAACTTTTAGAAGAGGTCCAATAATCTGGCCTTTCATATCCACATTCAAAGATTAAACTAACCTGAGAAAATATTCAGGAAAACGGTTTCTTCTGTTCACGATCTGTGGAGACATTTCTTTTTGTCTTCAGATCTAAAGATCTAAACAATATAGTGAACTATTGACATTACTTTTACCATATAGTTATTATTCAAGATGCATGAGAGGATATACATACGCCAAGAAGTAAATGGTACATGCAAATATAGTGCCATTTTCTCCAAGAGATTTAAGCATCCATGGACTTGAGTATCTGTAAGGATTCTGGTACCTGGGTCCAAAGCACAAAGGTGACTCTCACTTCCTATAATTGGTATTTTCAAGAAATGTTATAATGTTGGGAAAAGAAAAAGTGACCTCGCAACGCTTGGCACGTAGACATGCCCCAGGTCACTGCTTTGGTCTTTGTCATTGCTGCTGTAATACCTGTTCTGGTGTTTTGACCCAGATAGTAGTGAACAATAGAGCATTGTTTGTTGTACAATTTGGTTTTCCTCTTTCCTTTAAAAGAAAATGGATGTTGGGAGATGGCTTGAGGATCAAAGCTCTTGCTTTGCAAACATAAGTATCTCATGCAAACACACATCACTAGCATACATATTAAATGCCAGATGTGGTTGTGAGAGACAATAACCCCAGAAATGGCAGATGGGTAGAGAGGCCTGTGAGTACTTCTGGCCAGATAGGCCTAGAAAAACAGTAAGGTTCACATTCAGACAGGAGCCCTGTCTCAAAGCAATACAAGGAAGAAGCATAAAGAAAGACATACACATAACTCCTGCATACTCACATGTATGAAGATAGACAGACAGACAGACAGACAGACAGACAGACACACACACACCAAATGAAAAGGGATGTGGTTTAAACTCTACTCTGGGAACTTTCTTAGGCCACTGGCTAAGTATTTTGATATGCTAGTCAAACCTATTGAGGTGTTGTGGGTAATTTTTGGTCTTCCATAAGATGGTATACCAAGCTAAATCAATGCATTTGTGATGGGACCATCTTCAGGATGAACCAGCAACAGTCTTACCTATATATAGAATTAGGCAGATGCCTTTGTACATGTCTCTGCAGTGCACTTACATTCCATTCCTCCAAGAAGTTACAAGTATATCTTCTATTTTACAGTAGCCACCCTCTTTCCTTCAGTAATTGTTGGTTATTTGCCACGCTCTAAATCTTTTCTGCCAGTTTGCTGTGACAATTACCTTCTTCGTGAACCCTTTCTGCCCAACAATAATATCTGGCCCCTCATGCCCATTACATCCTTTTGTTGTGAGGGTGCAGACCCCTGCCTTGGGTTCTGCCTGATCAATGTGATCCATTGGCAAACCAATAGGGATCCAGAGTACACACTTTGTGATGCAGTAACAATGGAGTAGCAGCTGCCGGACCTATTCCTGAAAGCTCAGCCTGAGAACTAACGCTTCAGTCTTTGCAATGTGTTCTTGAATTTTCTACAATAATTGAAAAATATTTTCACTGCCTACAACTTAGACCTTGAACAAAGATTCTGACTTAGATGTTTGCCTTTGTTTCATACTGTCACTGCAGCTTAGGAAGAGGTCTTGCCTTTGGGTCACGCCTCCTGTTGCTCTTCATGGCCTGCTTCAGACAGACTCACATTGGGTGCTGTCCAGCCATCTCATCTTTGTTATCTCCATCCATGGTGAATGTTAGAGTTTGTGCTGAAAATCCCAGGCACTTCCTTGTGTCTGTCTTTCCCTGGCTGGACACTTAGATGCCTGTAATACTAAAGCCCTAAAGGGACATTGAGATTTCAAGTTCGAGCAGCATAGCAGATTGTACCTAACTGTAGTGCTTTGCCTAGAGAACAATGAGTCAAATCAACTACTATAAACTTTTTCTGCAAGGTTGAAAGAGGTACAATAGCCCCCCTCTATTTCCTAGGGATACATTCCAGCCACACTAGTAGATGCCTAAAATGACACACAGATCTAAGTCTGGTATTTTAAAAGGTTAAGGAGAGGTAGCACATATATTGTGTGGGAGAAAGGACCATTAATATCCCAGGTAGGACAACATGAGTTCTATGACAATACTCATAGTCTTAAATTGGCTTGTAATTTAATATTTATGAAAATTTCCCCTGAGGTTTCCCTTAGCACTTTTGAATCATGATTGATCTTGGCTAACTGAGATTGCTAGTGTGGAGGGAGAAACACTATTGGTTCATTTGCAATTTACCGACTGCTCTGTTCACAGCCTCCTCATCTGGGCTGGATCAACCATAGGTGTAAGCCAAGGAGAAACATTTACAGCCATGTCTTGAATGATGACTGGCCTTTTTGGGTGGCTGAGTTCTGTAGTGTTGTGTTAGGTCTTTTGAATATCTAGCTTGTTGAATAGGCTTCTTGTTGACTGGAGGGAATCCAGTTCTCTCTACAGTCTTCAAAGGCATGTAGGTGGCCAGCTTCATATTTATTCCCCTGAAGTCACTGTCTGTGCTTCCTTCCACTAGACTGGGATCTGTGACAGAATTAAAAACAATGGCAACACATAAAGAAGAAGAACTCAAGGCTTTTTTGGATCATTTCTCAAAACCATTCATCTATGATTTCAAGCCTGTTAAGTTTTCTTTTACTGTGTCAATTTGTGTGTGTGTGTGTGTGTGTGTGTGTGTGTGTGTGTGTGTGTGTTTCCTTCTGGGAAATACCCATGGAGTATTTTGATGGCACTATTTCCCAGGTGTTCAGAGTATTCGCTTATAGTTAAAAAAATAACCAAATCATATATAGAGCTGATAGTATTTCTGTTCCTCTAACTTTTTTCATTTATTTCTTTTGCCTTTGGTCTTGATTGGTTTCAACCAAACTTTGTTTCTTTTTTCCCTGTTTCCATAGAACCAAGATGAAGATTAATTCTGCCATTTTCTACTCATTCGTATTTATTTTTGTTTGTTATTAGTCTGTGTTATTTCTCCTACTCTTCCCTACAAGCTTTAGAGGAACACTTGCTGCCGTTACTTTTGCCTTTACATTTTCATTCTATAGAGTCATATATTGTTCTTATTTAACAAATAAAGTTTGTTGTGCCAGTAGCCTATAAGTATTTCTATTAAAACATTTTCTTCATCTTTCCACTTGCAGTTTCTATTTGTTTATTTTCTATGGCTGTGACACAGCATCACAGGATAGGTCTTTCATAAAGGAAAGAGATTAAAGTAGCTCAGTTTTGGCAAGGCAGGAGTACATTGCCAGCGTTCTCTTCATCCTAACATGTTGGAGGGCATCACATAGCAGAGCAGAGCAAATGTGCCAGGTCAAGTCCTCTTATTTTAGATCCACATGTGTGAAAACAGGGTCCCCACTTCCTATTCCTCATCTATCCATAAGGCCCAAATACAATCAATATATGAATTAGGATTAATTTTCTAACACATGAAATTTTGATTATATAATTGTACACAATCAAACCCTATTTCTATTTTGCATATTCTTTTCTTCACCTTTGTTATGCAGTATACTATGAAAGTCACAGGTATGGCTTCATCATAAGGCTGGGGTGGCATTAGAATTCCAGTTTCTTAGCTAAATACCATGTGACCATTAGGGATGTATGTGAACACAGGGAGACGAACACATGACAAGGAGTTTCTCAACATTAATCTGTGTGCACTCAAAGTAACATATGTCTTGTGACATAGTCAAGAGCTTCTAAGTATTTGAGGTGATGGTATATCATTTAAAATGCAGGAACTGCTATTGGGGTTTTCTTTGTATTTTATATATGATCAAATCTCTTCCTTTGAGAATTTGATATCCTTACCTAAGCAATGTCTTCTTTCTGCCCGTAAACCACACCACATCTTCACCTTTTCCTCTTTTTTTTACTATCATTTGTTGTACGTATCACCATTTTCATAGTTTTTACCCTGTATTCTTGTTTTAAACAAGATGATTGAAGCCATTAATGAGTATTTTGATGTAGCCACTCAGATTGGGGCCACTGGGGCCTTTCTGGTAAGGAATCTGTTTTCCTAAAGACTGTAGAGGCTCTGTATGTAATATCTGGAATTACCACACACAAATTTTGAGTTGCAAAATGGAGCCTTTCCATTTGTTTTCACCCAGGATGATTATTGAATGCTGTAACCCATGAAATTGTCTGAAGAATCTGTGGTTCTCTGGGACTGATTGCTATCTGTCTCACTTGTGAAACCACTGACCCATGTGATCCAGGCTTTATCTTGTATTTCTGTGTCTGTGTTTTAGCATCACCCCAGCTATTGTGACATACCACAAGTCCAGAACTGTTGCCTTCCTCAAGGGGGGCTCCATGCTCTTTCTATCAGCTCCCTGATGCTCTGCACCTTTGCTGAGCCCTATGATCTACTGTTGGTACTCTCTGGAAAACTGTCAAAGACATTCTGGTCCTCTGGATTTGTCTTGCCTCCAACAATGCTAAGGCGTTTGTTTGAACCTGATTCATCTTTATCAAAGGGCTTCCCTGTTTTTATGTTGTTGCCATATCTGAGTGGTGGAGCCTTGTTCCCATGTCCTCTTTGTCTAGACAGCCTGCTCTGTGGTTTCCCTTCCCATATTTCTCTGCTGCAGGCAGGGGATCTCCAAAACACCTTGGCTTTCTGTGCCAACCTCACTGCACTCATTGAAAGTGTATTTTCTTTCTCTTTTGCAAGTTTGGTTTCCTTTAAGTTCTGAACAAATGATGTCATTTTTAACCTTCCAACTATACTCTCTGTGTCAACAGACTCCTCTGAAAGCAACAGCTGGAACAATCTCTTGAAGCTACAGTTGTCTCTAGGCACCTACAGCGTCTTAGCTCCAGACTTCCTACGAGTACCAAAATCTGTATTGGTCATGTTTCCTATATAAAATGCATTATGGATTTGTATATGTATACATGTACATGTATGTGTTATGTATATAACTTACATATACTCTCCACTACACTTCAAGTCACCATTATATTAACAAAACAACTACTGTAAGTAAATGTTGCATAGATTGTTATTTTTCATTGTTTAGAGAAAAGGGAAAGAAAAACGTCTTGTTCATATTTAGTAGAGATCACCTGGCTTAGATATTTTAAACTGTAGTCGATTGAGTGCATTGCTGAGGAACCCATGCACATAGAAGGCTGGCCACATAGCACAGTAGATACAGTGATGTCATCCAAATTTCATCCTCCACAGTGAAAGATTTGTTTCCTGAAGTTGTCAATCCTGTGGAAATGCCCATTGATGGGGAATGTTACTTCTCTCAAGGCCATGCCTCTTTCCTGGGACAGCTTGCATCTCACTACTGGTAGATGTACAAGTTCAGAGGCTGGCATCCTTCCTAGTTTGGGATAGTGCTGAAGAACCATCTGAGCTTAGAGCTTACATCTCTGGTGTGACTATGTCATGGTCTAACTTCTCTGTTTATTAAATCTGTTCCTTTTTCCTTTCTCTCTGAGCCTCATATAGCTGAAGCTAGCCTCACATTTGCTATGTAGCCAAAGATAGCCTTGAATTCCTGATCCTCCTTCTAATTCCTCTGAATTTTAGAATTATATCAATAAGCAAGCCTTCATGCCCAGCTCTTTTTCCTTTCCTAGGTATCAGTCCTAAGAACATTTCTGATGTAAACTTCCTTCACGATAATTTCTCCTCCAGAGTCTGCTTCATTAGGATCTCAGTCTAAACTACGGAGTCATTTCTCTCAATACTCTTGCTTGTTTGTCACAGTGTCCAGCCTGAAGACACCCCAGTGCCTTTACCTGAACTCTATTTGTTGACATCTTCCTTTTTCTTCAAATATCTGCTCAAATATCCTGTCATCAAACAGGGCTTCAGGATCTCTCTGTTAGAATAAACCCATTATTTCTTATTTCCTTGATTTATTTTCTACCTCCATCTGTGGCCTTTGGACACACATATTTTCAGTCGATTGCGCCTTCTTCTAAGAGGGCCTATACTCCGTGGGAATATTTTTTGTTTATTGCTCTTTCCCCAGTGTCTGTCCCACAGTAAAACCTGAATAAATGTTTGCAGAAACAATGACTAATGAGGAAATTCAAATTGTTTTTGCTTTATACCTGTAAACATATTTGCTTTCCATGCTCCTCGTTTGTGGGTGCAGTGGGACTGCTGAGATTTGAGTAGAAAGTACATCCTGTGCTCTCTCTCCGACTAGCTAATTTAGCTGGGCTGCTCCTGGTGCGTAGGATTCCTGGAAAGTTGCCTGGACATAGCCCAACATCCTTCCTTCCTTCCTTCCTTCCTTCCTTCCTTCCTTCCTTCCTTCCTTCCTTCCTTCCTTCCTTCCTTCCTTCCTTCCTTTCATCTTTCTGTCTTTCTTTTTTCTTTTATTTTTGAAACTAAAAATCAATTCTGTGCTATATTTGAGCTATTATATTTTAGTGTGTTGGATAGTGGTTCCTGCCTCAAACATTTTTTACCTTGACCTTTATCACTGCCTGTTGTGTGGTGGGATTATAAGGGAAGGTGCTCAGCAGTCACTCACCATGGGTGATCAGGAGCCCTTGCCTTGGCTTTAACCCGTGAGTTAAGCTGATTTGCATGATTCTTGAGTTCACAGACACCATACTTTTTCAACATTATAAAATCCTCCTTTGTTAGAAGAATAAACACAGGGTAGAGAGAGAGATTAATCAGTAAAGGGCTTGCTTTATAAGCATGATAACGAGTGTTCCATCCCCAGTACCCACATAGAAGACTAAGTATGATAATGTGCTTGTCATCCCATTGTTGGGGATGGGGAGACAGGTAGACCCTTAGAGCCTGGCGCCCAACCATTGTACTCAGTTGAGCCCCAGATTCCAGGGAAAGACAAGATGGGTAGCTCCTGAGGGGGCAACACCTGAGGTTAACTTCTGCCCTCGATGTGCACATGCACACACTTGTACATGCACTCACTCATACACGAACATGCCAACACATGTACACACAAGCACAAAATGATCACAAAGCTTGTAACACAGCATTCAATGAAAAACCCAAGAGAAACGAATACGCATTTCTTAATGCTTAGCAAGTTTTCCTTTTGTTTTGGCTCTCTGTCCATTTTCCCATTTGGGAATATGAGTCCGAACATCCCTTCCTACCATGGATGGATCGAATATCGGAAAGTTCATTATTGAGATCTGTTGTTTGGAGACCCGATCAGAAGTGAGCAGGTAAATGAGCAGTGACTGATTCAATTAACTGATAAAAATTGAATAGCACAGGTCCAAACCATTTTATCTGAACCCAGAGCCTCCTGTTCAATCAAGCAACCACCAGTGTAGTAGTTCTTTCTTAATAGGATGTGGAGTCGGTGCCTTCCACAGGCCAGACGGTGGCGACATACACATTTAAAGGACAGTTGATGGGCAGGTAGTCCTTTGTGAGAAAAATCCTTAATTGAATGGCTTTGCAGCAGAAGCTACCCTTTTGCTGACCCCCAGGTTGTCCCTTCTCGAAGGTCAGGTCATTCACAGTATGCCTCGTTCTTTTTACTGCCCAGTACAGTAGGGAGAACAGTGTATGGAAGTTTGAAATCCTGCCCTTGTCATTTGTAAGCTCTGCAGCCCTGAGGATAGCACTTAACCTTGGTTTTGTTCAATATAACACTGGATAAATAAGAACTCTGTCATTGGGATCCGTGGAGTCAATGAAATAATGAACCTTAAGTATTTTATGTATTGTTGCATTGGCACAGTTCTCTGCATTAGAAAAGGGTTCTAATGTTCTGGGTGAGGCAGCCCCTCAGAAAGACATGGTAAGTTGAAAGGGGGCTGGGACTAAGCCCTCAGTAGCTCAGAGCCAACTGAGGCTTGCATGACAGACTCTCTCTCTCTTTTTATTAAGTGGTGGAACATTTTATTTTCTTTTTTAAAATTTTTTAAATTTTTTTTATTTTTGATACTTTATTTACATTTCCAGTGTTTCCCCTTTTCTGAGTCTCCTCTTTGGAAACCCCCTATCCCCTCCACATCCGCATTCCTGCCTCCATGAAGGAATTCCACCCCCCACCCACCCGCCCACCCATCCCCATATTCCCACCTTGACATTCCCCTTTGCTGGGGCCTCTAACACCCTCAGGCCCAAGGGCCTCTTCTCTCTCCCTGATGGCCATCGAGATCATCCTTTGTCACATATGTGGTCCGAACCATGGGTCAATAGATGTGTATTCTTTGGTTGGTGGTCCAAACTCCAGGACGATGGGGGGTGTGTGTCAGGCACATTGACGCTCTTGCTCTCTCCACGGGGCTGCAAATTCCCTCAGCTCCTTTCAGACGTTTCTCCAACTCCTCCATCTGGGACCTCATTCTCAGTCCAGCGGTTACTGTTAAGTGAAACTTGGGCATTCTGAACTTTTGGGCTAATATCTGCTTATCAGTGAGTACATACCATGTTCCTTCTTTTGTGACTGAGTTACCTCGCTCAGGATGATATTTTCAAGTTCCATCCATTTGCCTGCAAATTTCATTAAGTCATTGTTTTTAATAGCTGAGTAGTACTCCATTGCGTAAATGTACCACATTTTCTGTATCCATTCCTCTGATGAGGGACATCTGGGTTGTTTCCAGCTTCTGGCTATTATAAATATGGCAAAGACAGACTCTCTTCTCCTCTGCCCTACCCTGGGATCCTGTAAGCATGGAGTTTATTGAAGATTCTAATGTATAAGCATGGCTTTTATCTCTCACAGGAGAGGGCAGGTTTGGGTACCATGTCACTCCTATGGAAGGAGTTGAAAGAGAGGTGATTATGACAATTTAAGCCTTACCAAAAAAAAAAAAAAAAAAAAAAGCATAAACTGAAAAAAAAAATGACTTCTTGAATATCTGAAGTAGACGCTTAGTTTTCAAAGCATGAAATTTTACCTGCCTGGAAAATTGGATTTCTTACCCTCTAGGTTGGCAGAATTTCTGGATAACTTAGGGTGTCTAAACTGTGGGTTCCTGTGAATGATGGCTGTGAACAGCAGAGATCCAGCAGTGGGGACATGTTGCTATGGCAACCTGAAGCTAGAAGTTCCTCCAAGCCTTAGAAAGGCTGTCAATTAGATCCATGCACTTGGGGAGTTTAATGAAAACAGACACTTGTCATTTTTCTAACAGCCTTCCGACATTCTATATGTTTAAAATATGTCTATGGAAGGAAAAGCCTGCGGTTAAGTTTAGCTGTTTATTTTAAGAGAATTCCCCCGTGTGGCTTTGACAGGGCAGATATTTTTCCCCTCTCCACACTAAAGGAGAAAAGCAAGGCCCTCCAGTGTTGCACAGAAATGCGATTAGGAGAGTCACTTATGTGGTTCAGGTGAAGCAGTGTGAGGCAAGAGAGCCTCCACCCTACATCCTTGTGCTCGCTGGGGTGGGCAGGCAGTCTCCATCTTCACACATCTTCAGCCTATCTCCTACAGCTCTATGGCACGGCACACCCAGGCTGACTAGTAGGTACCTTTTGTTAATGGGGCAGCTCAGAAAAGAAAACTTTATCAGACATCACTCTTTCCAAATGTCAGACACCAAAGAGAATAGAATCAGAATCTTTTGCTTAGACTGGCTTGCTCTATGAGGCTGACTGCTGGGATCTATCTCTCACTGAGAGCGAAAATCAATAGTCAGTGTGGAAACCGCAGTTGGTAACAGACGCTTATTATAAGATTGGCTAGGACTATTTGTTTTCAACGGAGTATGTGCATGTATGTGTGTGTGTATAAGCAAGTGTGTGTCTATTTGTTTATGTTCACCCAAATCTGCCACTTTTGTATTACAGTTTGCAAAAGAAACACACTTCTTATCTTGGATATGACAGTCCACCAGACAGAAACAGTTTTCAAAGGGGACTGAAAACTGATAATGTCAGGTACATTCAAACAGGTGAAGGCTCCTATTTAATAGAGTCCTTCTTTGCTTAACATATTACCCAGTCAAATGACAATTGAAAACTCAGTTCCCTACAATGAGAATCCATGCCTGATGCCTTCTTGATGTCTGGGTACAGGATACGCTGCTCTCTTTACTTTCTTTTTAAATGTCAATTTGTAAGTAGGTCAACAGAAAGTCAAGTGCTGTTAGTTCTCCAGTTAAGTTTAGTTCATATAAATGTAGCAAACTTAGCTCCCTGGTTCTCAGCAATATTTGAAACTTGCATTTCAGAGTTGGGTCTGATTGCATCTGCTAATTATCACATCTCTGCTTGTGGCAAAGAAGCTAACAATACTGGTAGGCAAAGGGACAGATATGGCCTGCTCTCATTAATTGAATGGGGGCAGGGTATGAATAAAACAGTTCCCCAAAGTGTGGGGAACTATGTGGCCCCAGATGAAGATTCTTCTGAGAAACCCCTTCTTAGTCTATTTTACAGTATTTGTGGGTATTAGTATACTGAAAACAGGAAGCAAAAAGTTGGAGTCAGATTTCTTCCTACTTCGCTCCTTCCTCTGATACTGAAAACTACAAACAAATGGTCCCTAGAGTGATTGTCCAATCAATTGCACTAAGAAAGGCAGTGTGGTCCCATGCAGGATCAGAACATAGGCCACTTATCAGAGCTCTGCCACTAATTGACAGTTTAATCTTGGGAAAGTTGCTCTGTCTGGTTTTTGACTTCATTTTCTGTATTATAAGAGGGTTGAACTGATTGAGTACAAGGTTTCTTTTTTATTTTCTAAGTTTGAAACCTGCCACGTGGCCTGGAAACAGCTCCTTCCTATAGGTGGGAGGCAATGTCTGGGCATAGTTTCCCAGTCTAGCTGTGAGTATTTGAAGGACCAGAATTCATGTTCTGCTGTCACAGTGTGCTCAAGGCATTAATCATCCCAATCTCTCAAACCAACATCAAGTTATGCAGAGCAAGTAGTCTACCACACTCCCTAATGTTCTTGCATAAAAGAGATGTCTTTTCTCGAATGGGTCTTCTGGTTGTCACTTATAGGACCACCGCATTGTAACTCTGATAAGTGGTAGGAGTTGAAACACTCTTACATTTTGTGCTATAAGATTGATGTTTAGTTCAAAATCAGAACTTAGAACATAACAAAGGCTTGGTCACCTTTCCTAAAAGCTTTATTAATGACAATAATCTTACCAAGAAAAGTACTCCTCTCCGAGAAATGCCTCATCTGATGTAATGCTCTCCACAGAAGACAAAATTACAACAATTATCAACTTGATCTTGGCTATGACCCCAGAATTGACCTTTTGAAGAAACCTGGGTTATGTTTGTTATCTCTACAAGGAGAATGGCTGCCTCCAGAATTGCTTTGGGACCCCATCCTGTCAACATAAAATTGCAGTTAGTTATCTTGCCACGTTTTCTAGATTGGGTGCACATAAGCTTGAGCACATCCAAGTCCGGGTTTCCAGTGTTATTTAGAGAACTGGATGCTCCACGCACTTATTTTCTCCAGCTCAATTCTCATCATAATCCATCAGCATCACAGTGTTTTTATTCTCCATTTCTTTTTATATGATCCTATTAGTTGGGAGAAAACCAAGTGATATTTATCTTTACTCTGGCCTTGTCTCATCATTGCTTTTGGTTGAGACCCAAGCGTTATATACTTTCTGCTTGAGAAAAATTCATCCATCGTAAAACCAACAATTTCCATGCCCCCGTGTTCTCCATTGACTTTCTTTAGGGACAGAACAAAGGCAGCTCTTTCTGCTCTACATAAATGGCTTTATAATCTGTCCCTACATTGGAAACTGGGAATGTGATTCTTAAATTACAGTGGATACCTTTGACGTTAACTGCTGTTATCTCAGTGTTCCCGGGGTCTCTGTGTTCTCTCCAAGAAGATGCAAATGATACTTTTGATCTGAGTGATGCTTTCAAACCCTAAGGAATATGGCCCTGTCATAGCTCATATGTGATGACTCAGCTGAGCTATATTTTTGATTGTGTGAGGCCATCAAACCTTGGAGATTGCTGTTCTACATCTGCAAATGAAACTAACCCTCCCAGTTGCTAAGCAGTCAGTGCAGCTGAGTGAGCTCTGCAGACTTCGGATACTTGTCTGCTTCAGGGACATTTGTACTTCTCAGATATGACCTCCCTCTGCTTTGGAAACCTCATTCACTGCGCATAGGGCAGCAGAGCAGCGCATGTATGCTGTCTGTTTAGGTCGTATAAGGAATGGTAATTTCTCCTGTACAACTTTTCCCTCTGCCACAGCAGCAGAGAGAAATGTGGTAAAGTACCAGTCTTTCAGTTTAATTTGACAAAACAGCCTTTGAGAGTCTGCTGCACTGGGGTTGGTGAGCTGAATAAGAGATGTGACAGTGCCTGTGCATGCAACCCATACTG
>CM052708.1:85781887-85846882 GCA_028551405.1 Uromys caudimaculatus | reverse complement strand
TGCTGACTTAGTTTTTCAGTTTTGGGTTTTGTTTTTTCTACCCTGTATAGTCCCCTGTTTTCTTTCCAGGTTCCTGCTCCCCTCTTGACCTTTTAATATTGTAATGCTCCAGCCTCAGGGCTGGGTTCCTTCCCTGCTGTCACATTCACTGTTTAATTGAGTCTCTTGCATTAGATGGCATCCGCAGCCTGACAAGTCACCCATGCTCATTTCTGCCTATTCCTCTTCCCTGAATTGCAGACTCACACATTCAGCAATCTGCTCAGCATCTGCACTTCAACTTCTCACACTCAGTGGGGTCCAAACCAGAAGGCGCCTTCCCACCTGCTCCATCTGTAATTTTCTACCTCACAATGGATAGCAAATCTGGTCTTGCAGGAGCTCAAAAGAAGAAACCTCACATCTAGCTTTCTATCTTTTTCTCGCATACAACGTCCATTCTGCCAGGAAACATTGATTGCTCTCCCTTCAGAACATTGCTGAAATCCAATACTTCCTACCACTTGCCATTAGGACTGGCAAACCATCCACATATGCAAGCTGAATCATCTCCATAACGTTCAAAGTGCTCTTGGCCCTGACCATTTTATAAAATTTTCAACACTATAGTTGACGTAATAATAAACACTTCAGTCAGATTACTCTGCAACAGAACAATTTCATTCTTGGATTTAAAGTGCCCACTCTGTTCCTTCGTCCCCTCTGGCCTGGACACTGATTCCTACTGAGGCTGGATAAAAGGAGATAGAGAAAATTACAGGGAAATGGTAAGGTAAATGGGCCCCTCACACTGGAGCCCCTTTGAAGCCTCTTGCCAGCTGAGAATCAGAGTTCATCACAATTAACATTAGCCACGGAGGTTGATGACATAGCGGTGGTGTTTATATATATATATATATATATATATATATATATATATATATATATATATATATATATATATATATATATATATAAACATCTTATGTTAAAATAGCAATGTATCAGGCTTAAGGCCTAAGCCTGCATGACATTTGAGAATGTCTCAGATCACAAATGAGACTGTTTACACTGAGGGTGTCCACCCTTCCCATATCCCTATCGCCTGAGCTGTACTTTAGCAATTATAATCCTGTCAGTGTACCTCAGGAAATACCCTGTTATCTCATCTGAATTGCTTAGCAACACTTTGAAGTTAGTAACTTCAAAAACACCAAAATCCAGTGTCTGACTGGAGAAAACAGTACCCTGTGGCTCCTTCAGCACCCTAGCCTCTTCTTCCTCTCTTGAGAAGCCCATGCCAAAGTACCAAGCCCTTGGGTACGCCTTACTCTCTCTTCCTCTCCTCCCTTTACCCCTCAACCTTAGTGTTTAAAATATGAGGGTGACTCTATCAGAGACTCCTAACAGCGGGGGCTGTGGAGCCTGGAGTGGCCACCTCTTGTAGCCAGGCAGGACTCCCAGTGGAGGAATAAGGATGTCAACCCAACTACAAAACCTTCTACCCCAAATTTGTTCTGGCTATAAGAAGTACAGGGACAAAGATGGAGCAGAGACTGAGGAATTGGCCAAACAGTGACTGGGCCAATTTAAGACCCACTTGATAGGAAAGAGCCAACCTCTGACACTATTCGTGATACTCTGCTATGCTTGCAGATGGGACCCTAGTATAACTGTCCTCTGAGAGGCTCCACCCAGCAGCTGACTGAAACAGATGCAGATACCCACAGACAAACATTAAACTGAGCTCAGAAAGACTCTTGGAAGAGTTGGGAGGAGAAGTGACCTGAAGGGGATAGTGACTCAACAAGAAGACAACAGAGTCAACTAACCTGGACCCTTGGGGGCTCCTGGAGACTGAACCACCAACCAAAGAACATATGTGAGCTGGACCTAGCCCCTCCCACCACATATATAGCAGATGTGTAGATTGGTCTTCATGTAGGTTCTACAATAACTGGAGTGGGGTGTATCCCTGACTCTTTTGAGGGCCTGTGGATCCCTTTCTCCTAACTGGCCTACTTTGTCTGGTCTCAATGGGAGAGGATGTGCTTAGTCCTGCAGTGTTGAGGTGCCAGAGTGAGTTTGGTACCCAGGGTAAACCTCCCCTTCTCAGAGAGGCTGTGTGTGGGGGGACTGGGAGGAGGGAGCTAATATTGTTTTGTAAAGTAAATAAAGTAATAAATTGATGAAAAAATACAAATTAAAAATATGTTGAAATCTCTTTTGGAAAAAAATTATTTTGATTTTTGTTGAAAATCGATTTTTTTCTAATACAATGTATCTGACCACAGTTTTCCCTCTCTCCACACCTCTCAGGTCCCCCATCTCCCGTGTCCCCCAGATCTACTCCCCTTCACAGAGATTGAAGCAACAAGTGCAGGGCCTGTATGGATCTGCATCAATGTGCATGTTATGGCTGCTAGTTTGGTGGTTCTGTGAGACTCTTCACAGTGGCAGCAGTGTTTCTCTGACTCTTGCCTGCTCTCAGGGCTCTTGCCCCTCATGGATTGCCTTCTCCAGAGTCACTGTGCGCCTGTTCCTTGTCCCATTGTATCGTGTTTTGACTCTTGGAGACTAGAGACCTGCTCTTTTCTGAAATCTCTTTTTAATGAATTCCAACTCTGTTTCATACTGCCTCACTCTGCAATGCTGTTCTGTGTTGAAGCCACTTAGTTTTAACTGAGTCTCTAAAAGGATTAAGGGAATTCTTGAGGGGAGCTGTGGGTGGCAGTGTGGAGCTGTGCCTCCATCCTTTCCACAACCAACACTAAATGTATCTGGACTGTTAGCTTTCTGTTCTGTTCCAGTTGTCTGAATGCCTGCTTCCCCTGCTTCCCTCTGGTCTGTACTCTCTGCTTATATTCTTTTGTAAAGATTTATTTTTACTTTTGTTTTTGAAAACTCTCATATATAAATACTATATTTACATTGCATTTCAGCTCTCCTCATTATTTTCTAACTCCTCATGTGTGCCTGCTTCTGAATTTCTTGACCTCTTCTCCTTGATTTATTACTTATTACTGCAACACACACACACACACACACACACACACACACACACACACACACACACATACACACACACACACACACACACACACACACACACACACACTCCCATGCTTGTGCACCCTACTGAGTCCACACTGTGTAAACATATACACATATGTTTAAGACTGACTACTTGGGACTGGATAACCTCTTGGGGACTCATCTTGAGGTCACAGGGTGTTTCCTCTGGTGCACCTGACAGTTATAGTTGCTAAAGTAAAGCTTGGGCCACATGGATGTGAAAAGGCAGGACATCTTCACTATAAATAGTCTCATTTGTGAATCTCAGGGAAAGGAGTAAAGCCATTCTTGAATGTCACACAGGCTTAGGCCTTAAGCCCTTTCTATTGCAATTCTAATACAAAATAGGAGAAAACTATTCTTTCTTAATAGCTATTGATTGTCTATAATTCTTCACCTAGGGGTAGAGCCTTGTGAATTTCCCTTACCCACATTGGTGTGTTGGCTGCTGTTGTCTTTTTGAAGGTGTTGTGTAGGCAACCATATTGTTGAGATTTCATGAGTATAACATTCCTGTTATATCTAGAATAAATTACCTCTCAGCCGGCATTGTAGGTGGGTCTATGACTTTCACAGTCTCAGACCCCTTTTCTGTGATTTTTCCTAAGTCTTAGGTCTTGTATTTGCATTGTAGATGTGGCAGTTGGTATTGGACACCCTATAGTACTTGCTTTCTGCATTTTGGCTAGTTGTTTGTGCTTTTTTTTTAATGGTCTCTATATGCTACTAAAAGAAGCTTCCTTGATGAGGGGTAAAAGTTGTTCTCATCTATGAATATGAGGATAAATATTTAGAATACAGTTAGAAGGTATATTGGCTTAAAAAATGTCAGTAGTAAGTTTTCCTCTAGGAACTAGGACTTTTTCAGACAGGGATAGTAGGCTGGATTTGCAGTACCAGTCATGAATACACTCTTACTGAGTGGGCCTTAAGTCCAACTGGACAGCTTTTGGTTACCTCTAAGATAAAAAAGTACTATTGTTGCATGCTTGGGGTATCTCCCTGTACTGATCATTGTAGAGCTTTGTGAGTTTTATACATGGGTGAGAATGTTGAGTACTTTTTCCCTCAGGAGTTTACAGAGCACTTTCTAATACTATGAGAGTTAGTCTTCAGAGAGATAGCTTCAAGTTAGTTCCGCTTAGTTGTTACAAGTCCTGTGTCCAAAGTGTGTGTTGTCTTCAGCAAGAAAGTCTTACCTTCAAGTTCTGGAAAGCAACTAACAGCAAGGTCAGTAGCCTGTATTATCTTTCAAAGATGTTTGGATCCCTGCCCTACAACTTGAAAGAATGTTTTGCATGGCTGGCACTCTTGTTTGTTTGTTTGTTTCATTTTTTTTTGTTTTTTGTTTTGTTTTGTCTGGAGTTCTTAGGAGAGCATTCTTTTTGGGGGGATGATACAAGGACTTATTTTATTTTACAGTTCCACATCACAGTCCATAAAATGGAGTCAGAAGACAGCTTTGGGGAGTTGGTTCTTTCCTTTCACCTGTGGGTCTTAGGGATTATCTCTGGTTGTCAAGCTCAGCAGCAGGTGACCTTATTAGCAGATTGAATATATAAATCTGATTTGGAATTTCCTGCTCTTCCCTGTCTGTACAACCAGGAAGGGCAGCCTGGTTTCTGGTTGAGCTAAGGTTTGAAACCAGGTGATCCAGCAGGGAATAACCTTACAAGGGATGGTAGGCCTTTTGTCACGCTCCTGGGTCCTAGGCACCTGACAGGATGCCACAACTCTCCATAGGTCTGTGGCCACCAGTCACATAAGGGCAGTGCCCCAAACCCCTCCACAGGTAGATGAAGTGACCAATGGTTCTGTAGCCTGAAGACAGATCTCTGTTTTAACGAGATACCTAAAGGCCTGGAAGCTTAGCCAATAAACTCCCCTTCCCAGACACTCCTCCTTGCAAAAGGTATTTAACCTCAGGCCCACCCTGAGAAAGTGGGGTATGATTTTACTCATTGCTATTCTCCGCTATGACAATAAACTCTTTAAAACCATGGACTGTCTCTTTTCATCAGGATCTGCCATGGGGAGAAATGGTGTAAGTCTTCATCTAAAGAGCTGGCCACCTAGTTTCCCTCAGAAGGCCTCTCAGTGCTCCTAGTCATGGCCTCCACCAAGCCAAGCTGCCTGCTGACAAGCCAAGGACATGGTCCCTGGTGGGACCCAACCGGAGCTCTCCTCCCCATTTTCCCCTTCCACCCCAGGTAAGATTCAGCCCTCATGCCCCCACCCCATTCTCAGCTCTTCTGAGGCATCCAGTGGTGCCTGGGGTGTCCAAGAGCCTGAGAACCAGATTGTCCCGGCCTCCATGCAAGTCCACGGACCTCCAGCCAGCTCTGGCAGTCCCTGGGAACTTCAGACTGCACTCCCCCACCCCCGGAGTGATGTCTAATGGCTTCTCATAGCCTGATAACTGCCCCTCAGCAGCGGCGTGGGGTAAGCATCCTCAAACTTCCCGTGTCCCGCCTCCCCCAGTGGCCTGAGCCCTGGGGTGGACATGGAGCACCTCATTAACCCAACATTTGTTCTCCTCCTCCTCCTCCACCACCACCTCCTCCTCCTTTAACTCTTTATTGATTTGTTGTGAGTTTTTCATCATGCATCCCACTCTTGCTCATCTCTCCATCCCTTCCTCTCCAAAGAAAACACAAAGTAACAAACAAATAAGAAACAACAACAACAACAAAACAAAGCATAGAAAACATCTCACTGTGAAAGCTGCAGTGTGTCAGTGTGTCCCACAGTACATCCCTCTGTCCACACATGTTCACTTGCAAATGTTCATTGAAATGAGTCATTTGTCCGGTTTGAGGGCTTGGGCTTCTGTGACACCATCAGTATTAGATCCTCATCAGAACTCCTCCCCATCATCCTGTTGTTGCCCTGTGTCATGGAGACCCTGCAGCTTTGGATCTGTAGGACTGGACCCTTCACTCATCATAGATTTTGGTGTGAACCGATGTCAAGCCCTGGATCTAGGCCTGGGTGGTAGCTGAGTTGGTCAGCCTGCCAGCTCTCCCTTATCTGCATTAATAAGGCCTTCTCTGCATCACTAGGGTCAGCTCTCCAGCACTGCTCTGACTTGCCCACCCAGTGCCACCACTGGCAGGAGACAAGGTCTGCTCTCTTGGACTCATCACACCCTCAGGGCCAACTCATCTACACCCAAGCCTCCAGAGCTAGCTCCATTGTGGTGCCCAGTCAAGGTGCAGGGGCCCACTCCTTGGGGGAACATTCTTAATGTGGCCTTCTTAATGTGTCTATTTAATGAACATCTGACACCTAACACCCTCTTCCTCAGAAGGCATTCATAATTTATATCTTGCTCAACCTTTTCTTTATAACTACAAAAATTGCCTCTATTCAATTTACTATGCTTTTAACTCATCTAATAGCTTGTTGTTTATCTCCCTTCAACAATTTTATATCTACCAGAGCATAAAAGCCATTGTGAGATTTTTACTTGCATTGTCCATTATTGTATCACAAGTATATTGAAAAGGAAAAAAAATTGAAAGACTCGATATATCTGTTGACAGAATGTGTGTGTGTGTGTGTGTGTGTGTGTGTGTGTGTGTGTGTGTGTGTTCTCACATACTATACAATTCAGTATTTCAATCTGGAATGTAGTGGCAATAGAGTCTTAATATTTCTATGGCTTTCCTCAGCTATGGTATGTATATATTGCATACTTTAGGTACAATGTTAGAAAGGACATTGGTTAATTCTATCCCCAAGCCAAAGGCTCCAGAGAAAAATACCAGTCCTCAAGTACATTTTCAGAAAAGCAAGATTCTTGGTGAATATAAAACTTTGGCCCACTTAGGAATTCCTAGGCGTTTCATTCTATACATAAACTATAGGTTATTTCAGCCCTGACAAGCTAGGTTCAGTCTATTTAAGATAAGTGACTCTATCACTGACATACACAGTTTGAGAAGGATACCTGAAGTCACAGCAGTTGTCGTTGATGGCATTATCAGTGTCGTGAAAAAAGCTGCCTTTATCACATCCTTCATGGCAGAGGCTGGTGAGCATCCTTCAGCTTTAAGCATAACTTCTCATATCTGGTCCATTTCTTCATGTAAAACACTAAGAAGGCATGCACTTAAGTGTTGATGTGATCTGATCAGATCCATATTTTCTGTAATAATGAGTCAAGTTCATGAAATATCGTTGCTTTAACTTTCTCTATAAATAAGGCTGCACATTGCTGTTAGTGTAAACTCTTATACCTGAGAGCTGTCCTTAACATGAAAAATCTCCTCTACCTCCTCCTACATGTTGTGAGGAAAGAGAGACAGAAAAATATACTGGTAATGGCTCTGCAAAATAGAAGAAGAGAGAGGAAACAGCAGGCTCTTTCTGCATTCGCACTCTGGTTTCCTATGAAAATAGTTCTGTGATTCCTGGTGATTCTTTCAAGACTAGAAGATTAAAGTTTGTGTAATAGATATAGCAGCCTCAATTAGTAAAATTGACAGGAAAATAATTATCTCTTTATATTGAATGACAGCAAAACTGAACTGAGGGAATGTGTCACTTTGGATGGCATAGGATCATATTTTAATTTGTCTTACTGGACTCAACCTGATTAGTTCTTGGGCCAGTTTCTATTTAGCATCCTAAATCATGAATATTGGAAATTCTTAGTTTTTCTTATCAGCAAAGAAAAGTAGCTTACAATGGAGGACCTGGACAAGCAGAGCACTTTAGATTCCAGAAACCAATTCTGTTTAGAAAGGAAATTCTCTATTTTCACCCTTGTTTTTTCTGATCAAAAAGAGACACTTTCATTATTTTATTTCTTAATTTTCTTAAGAAAAGAAGATATACACACTTTACTTCCATAATGCTAAGCCCAAAATACCCCTTCTAGCTATAATTGCCTTTCATAAAAGAATCATTTACTAAAACAACCAGTGTTTCTGTAAAACACAGATATCTGCCAAGTGCGTCTCCCTTACAAATGTCCTATGAATGGCAGAGCCAGCTCCTTCTCTGCAAGTCAGCACTGCCATCCTCCAGTGAACAGGGATTTCTACCATGCCGTGGACACATGATGCTGGGCTGTAGACAACTTGCTAACACACTCTGCTTGTTTTCTCTGACTGTATTTGACATTCATTCTGTGTTAATTTCAAGAATATTATCAATCAAAGGAGTAGCTTATGGTCTTTTGCCTCAGACAGAATGGAACTCTGAAGAAGACTTCCTTTTTGTCTCTTAAATGCCAGGCCAGAAGGAAGTTGAAGATACCATACCCTGCTATTATTCTTCCTGAGCAGACATTGAGTCGTCTCTGAAAATGTACCCAAAAACAGATGACTTTGTGCCCATCTACAGCATGGCCCCTCTCATAGTTTTAGGACTTTTGTTATTGTTGATTTTGGTCTCTGGGGAACTGGTGGAAGATGAAGTCCCTACCAATTGATGGAATTTTCTTTCCATCTACAGTAAGGAAAAGCCCATGTAAGTACAAGCCTTGCATAACTGGGTTCAAGAACTGTATAAATCCATGAAAAATGAGTGTCATATTTGTAATTATTTCCTGTAGAGATAGGAACAGTTCTCATAGTATGCTTCCTTAGTCTAGTAAGGTAAATCCAAGTGAGGAAGTCAATAAACCAATAAGTCAGTGAAACAAGAATTGACTTCTTTGTTCTTCTGGCTAGGCTGGAAGGCTAGGTAGGTCTCAAGAGGACAAGAAGAGCCCACCATAATGAGAAGTGTCTGTTTCTGTACAAATAAGAATTAGGGCTGTACATAGGATTGGGACAGGAGAAGAGACTACATAAGGTCCAGATGGCCATACACAAAGATTACATACTTGGCCTATGAAAATAATTTAGCAAGGAGGAAGGCAAAAACCCTCTCCTGAGGCTGCTAAATCTAGCCATTGGCCTAAAGACACTCTAGAGTGTCAAAAGTTGACCCATGAGTCATTATAATCCTGGAAGAAACCTCTATGTGGGGATTTAAGATGTTAATGAGATATGCATTACATGAATTGCAGATAGAATTGTGTATAACAGATTGAGCAGCCTGCCCTTTGCAAATGACCCCAAAAACCTGTGTTATGTGATAGGAAACTCCAAGTATTTGTACAGTAGGTCTTTGGAGCTGGTAAATGATCTCTGTGTGCTGCAACCCTTTAAAAATATAGACGCTTTATTTACTTTTGTATATGCCAGTGTGTATGCCAGTGGGTGAGTTCCTATGTGTATATATCATGGCCTGCTTGTGGATGTCAGAAGACAACTTGCCTAGGAATAGTTCGTTCACACCTTCTGCCATATAGGGCCCCGGGATCAAACTGAGCTCTTCAGGCTTGCTGGCAAACACCTTTACCAGCCAAGCCATTGCTATGGTCCCTGGCCCTACTGCAACTGTGTGTCTCTTTTTATTTCCTTTTCAGGAATGTAAGAACATAGGACCTATTCAGAGGTCCTCTGATATCTGCAGCATCAGGACTATGGAAGAATTAAATACCCTCTTTGTCCATAAATCCAAAAATCAGTGTCCAGAGCTGGGGTAATAGGCAAAGTACTAGGAATTCAAGGAATGGTTGGATGGTCCACTCCAAATTTTAGACATTTATTATTATAGTTGTAGTCCTATTTTATGTTTAGGTATTTGTGCTCAGTCAGTGCAGATGGGTATTCATTTTAGCCCAGCATGTTTATTGTTTTTCTATGAAAATGACTTTTTATTATATATATTCACTTAGCCTAGCACATTAGCTATATTTATCTGAAAATGACTTTTATTATATTTATTGTATAATTTTTAGAGAC
This sequence comes from Uromys caudimaculatus, assembly GCA_028551405.1. Taxonomy (NCBI): domain Eukaryota; kingdom Metazoa; phylum Chordata; class Mammalia; order Rodentia; family Muridae; genus Uromys; species Uromys caudimaculatus. The sequence continues at coordinate 85,837,025 of CM052708.1, read as the reverse complement.
ATCCCATTTTCAAACATTTTTCAATTTATTTGTTATATTTTTAATATATATTTTATGTTTATAAATTCACTTATTTTTATGTGTGGATGTGGTGAGTGTAGAAGGGGTGTACATGTGCTTGCTTGTACATTTGACATCTGGAATCAGAAATGACAATTTCATTTCTTTTCTTCAGTTGCTCTCCACCTTATAATTTGAGGCAGGGACTTTCAAAATAATTTTGAGTAAATATCTTGAAGGAGAATAATGATATGCATATAATCTGTCAAACTGTCTCACACATTGCTTGACCATTTTATTTGCCCACCAGCAGTGGGTGAGTATGCTGCTGATCATAGGCTCTTGATAGGAACCGAGGTGTTATCCTTTAGCTTTACAATCTCTCTAATAGGTGTATACTAATATCTTATTGTGCTTTAATTTTATTTCCATAATAAGTACCCATGTTGAGCTAATGACTAATGATTGACATATGTGGACTTGTCATTGTGCTTCGTTTATTGGTGAACCACCTATTCATATATTTGCTGCATTATAAAAACGTTTTACCTCTGCTTTTCTTTTCTTTGATTTTGGCATGCTTTGGTTACAAGTTCTTTGTCAGAAACAATGTAAAAATAAGTCATCCCACTCTGTGGTTTGTCTTTCTATTATTTTAAGAGTTTTTTAATAAGAAAGAAGTTTTCATTTTGATGAAGGAAGCCTAATTTATCTTTTAATTTTGAATTGAATCTAATACAAGTTCACATCTTTTTTCTTTATATTTTCACTTAGAATTTTCTTTTTGTAAAATTAAAAATTTTTTTCATACAATGTATTCTGATTATGGTTTCTTCTCCTCCAACTACCCCCAGATCCTATCTCCTCACCAGATGCTCACAAAGAAAAAATTAGTGTTCTCCAATGGATTCTCACTAGTTATACAAACAATTTTTAAGGACAGGCCCCATGACTAGAAGTAAGTGGCCAATACAAATGAACACAATTCCATTTCTACATGATTTTAGTATCATTTAGACTTTTTGTAGTTTTAAACATAGATTTGTGAAAAATTGCAAGTTAGTTTTCATGCAAAGTGAGAGCAATGGATTTGCCTCTCACCTCCTGTCTCTGTTGTGCACACGGTCATCCAGAGACTCTGTTTGTTCCCTGTGCACACTGTCATCTAGACACTCCGTTCATTCCTTGTGTACCAGGTCATCCAGAAACTCCATTTGCTCCTTGTACACACAGTCATCCAGACACGCCGTTTGTTCCTGTCATCCTTGTCAAAAGTGTATGAGTATGTTTCTACTATTTTGTGTTTGTTTTATTTTTTGAGCCATGTTCTTGATGTGTAGCCCACGCTAGTCTCAAATCTACAGCAATCCCCTTGTCTCAACTTCTGGAATGTTAGGGTTATGAGCGTGTACAGCCACACCCAGGTTGGTTATATTTCTAGACCCACTGGTATAACTGGTATGCTGTCTTTGCCCAACTTTGTTTAATAGATTTTTGGCTAGTTTATGTCTAGTGCATTTTTACACGAGTTTTAAAAGCAATTTGTCAATTTAAATTCCTTAACAGCTTGCTAGGATTTTCAGAGCAATACATGGAATCAATGGACTAATTTAGAGCAAATTGGCATCTTAGGAATTATTGAATATTCCACCAAAGATGTACTATAACACACTAGTATTTAGATTTTATTTTTACTTGGCCACATATCATAATTTTCCATGCATATGTTTTAAAGATATCTTAAAAATTTGTTCCTAACAACTTCAAATTTATTATTTCTAAAATAATTTATATTTTAATTCCCACTTTTTTGTTGCTAAGACATAAAATACCAGGGACTTTAGAAAGTAATTTTTTTCTTGTAATGTTATTTGACTCATTAGTTTCTGGCACTTTTATAGATGCCATAGAACATAAGCAACATTACTAGTAAATAAAGACAATTTTATCTTGCATTTTCTATTCAACATGTTTATTTTTCTTAAGATAATGCTCTATCCACAGACTCTTAACAATGATTAATAGAAGATATTTACAAACAGAGGCAATTTTGTTTCTTACTGATTCCCATGCCTTTATTCATTTTCAGTGCTTTGTTTCATTGGCAAAAACATCCCAGCACCGTGTTAAGAAGTCATGGGTAGGGGGTTTGAGAAAGGGCTCTTGCTCTTTCGACACAATTAATTTTTTTTTCTGGTCCAGCTTTAAGTGTCTTGGTGCTGTTTGATCTTCTCTTTTACTTCTTAGGGACAGATGTTAATTATTTTCCAATGTCTTTTCTGCATTTATTAGGATGATATTTAGAATTCTATTATGCTATTGAATGACACTACTATTAAACCTAGGCAAGTCTTGCATCATGGGCATAAATGTCGCATGGCTACTGAAGTATTTTCTGTTTGTGCATCATTGTGTGTGCTTTGCTTAAGGTTTGATAATAACATAACTGGATGTATTGGGGTAAAACTTGCGTTTCCATTATAATGTCTGTAGTTTTGATGCCTATAGAGATCGGTGATGTTGTTGAATATGCTAGTAATTCTCCTCTTTCCTTTAAGTTTCAGTAAAAGTATGTGCACAATTGGTAGGATTTATTTCTCGAAGGTCTGATAAAGTTAGTGAAGTCATCAACCTGTGTCATTTTCTTTGTATGAAAGTTTTTAAATTTTAATTCCTTATAAGTTCAACTTCTTAATACAGAGTTTTTCAACTGAGGTTTTTTGTTTTTTGTTTTTTTCTCCATGAGCTTTGGTGATTTACATCACTTTATAAATGTTTCTTGGCCTGGCATGGTGATAAATGCCTTTAATCCTAGCATCTGGGAGGCAGAGGCAGGCAGATTTCTGTGAGTTCAAGGTCAGCCAGAGTTGTATAGTAAGCCTCCTTTAAAAAAGTCTATCACTGGACTCATCTGCTTTGACCTGTCAATATTTATTTACTACTCATTTATTCCAGGTACAATCTGAACAGTGTTCTGTTCTTCTTCTGTTTTCTGAAAATGGTAATTGGTGGTGTCCCCTGGTACCTCCCTAGAAAGGCATCTCACTGGTGGATGTCAGTTCTACTGACATCACTAGGAAGTTTTAAGATGTTTTTCTTGGTTGGTCTTAAATTACTTCAACTGTCTTATCCTAACACCTTTTATTGCTTTCTTTTCTTTTTTTTATTTACTTTGACTTTTGTTCGTTTTGCTTTTTATACACTTTAAGACAGCAGTATCCACCAAATCAGAATTTTCTCATTTAAATGTCAGCATTTGATGGGATAGTCCTCAACAATGCATTGCTTCCAACTGTGCTACGCTTGCTTCATATAATACTTTTTAAAACCTGAAATATATTGTGCATATTTAAAATATACACTGTGATGTTATGGGAGGCATGTAGCTTGTTAAAAGGTTACTAGAGTGAAATAAACCAAAGTATTCAACATCTCTAAATTATCCTCTTTTGTGGGACAGAACCAGTAAAATTCATTCATTTAACCCAAGTTCCAAATTTAATTTGATATTATCATCTATCTCTTACCATATGTTAGATCACTTTATATGTTAGAAGCCTTTCTCCTCTATGGTTCCGCTTTGTATTAGTTCATCTCGAGTTATTGATTTGCTTCCTATAATTACTACTATGATAATTGCTGTCCTGTCCTTTACCTCTGTATATTTGAACATTTTATAAAGTCCTCATACAATCAATATTCAAGGAATATTTTTGGTTCTGTGCTGACTTGTTTCACATGGCATAATGTCCTCCAGTCATATCCATGTTGTGACAAATAATATCTTATTTTAGGGCTGGATAATATTCTGTTGCATACATAAACATGCACATATTATATATTTAGTTATTATTTATTGCAGTTTCTTTAATCATTTACTTGTCAGTAGATATGAAGTCGATTCCATATTTTGGGTATTGCTAGTAACACCCCACTAATTCTGGGTCTGCAGATATCATTGTAAGAGTGTGATTTCAATTGTTTCATTGAATGCCAAGAATAGGGATAACTAGGTTATATGATGTAGAAGCTCTATTTTTATGTTCTGTAGATGTTATTTTAATAAGTTTTTTAGAAAGCCAGTTTCACCATAAAGTAAGAAAAAAATATAGAAGCAGGTGAGGACCTTCCTAAATGAGAGCACTGGTTACTAAACCAAGAGAAAGGCAGAAGGAAAGAGTGACTGAGAAGAGAGGGGCATCTCTGGGTGGCAAATTAAGAAGGAACCAAGTGAAAGAATGAAACAGTCCTATAGAAAGAGAACTTGAAAATTTGAAGACCTTTGATCTTATCCACTAACGAGTCTGTCTTCAAAGAAATTCTACTCTCTACTCAAACAGAAACAAATATTTAGGCTAAGAAACTAGATAGTTTTACTATAAAGAAGTGTGCCAAATGCTGACCTAAAAAATGAGTGCACAGATTCTAATGAAGGCAAATGGAAGACAGAACTCATAGGAAGGATGGGTAAATCATAGAAAATGAGAATCATTATACATACATCATACATACATATGCATACATATACATACATACATACATACATACATACATAATATATACCATGCATATACTTACTTTACATTCTGATCATAGCCACCATTCCTCCTCTCATCCCAGTCCAGCCCTTACAAATCCTTCCTCTCATTACCCTCTCTCATTCTCCTCAGAGAAGGAGAAACACCCCTTGGCTACCACCCCACCCTCAGACATCTAGTCCCAACAGGACTAGGCAATCCTCTCCTGGTGAGGTACAACCAGGCAGTCCAGGAGGAAGAAGGTGATCCAATGATAAGCAACAGAGTTAGAGATAGCTCCCCTGCTTCAATTGTTAGGGGAGCCACATGAAGACTAAGCTGCATATCTGCTACAAATATATAGGGGGCCTAGGTCCAGTCCCTGCATGCTCTTTGATTGCTAGTTCAGTCTCTATCAGTCCCCCTCAGCCAGGCCAAGTTAGTTCACTCTGTAGATCTTCTTTTGGTGACCTTGACCCCTCTAGCTAGCTCAGTTCTATCCTCCCCTCTTCCACAAGACTCCCAAAGCTCAGCCTGATGTGTAGCTGTGTGTCTCTGCATCTGTTTCCTTCCACTGTTGTATGAAGCCTCTCAGGAGACAGTTATGCTAGGATCCTGTCTACTATCATAGCAGAGTGTCATTAAAAGTGTCAGAAGCTGGCTCTCTCACATGGGGTGGGTGTCAAGTTGGGGCAGTCATTGGTTAGCTGTTCGTTCAGTCTCTATTCCATCTTTACTCCTGCACATCTTGTAGGCAGGACAAATTTTGCTTGAAGGTTTTTTTGGGTAGGTTGATGTCCCCTTCCCTTCCCTGGAAGTCTTGTCTGTCTACAGGAGATGACTACTTCAGTCTCTATGTGCCCTTCTGGTAAAAATGTCAGCTAAGGTCACTTCCATAAACTCCTCATAGTCTCTTTCATCCAATATTGTTAATTGAACAAAGACATCTCAAAACATGAAACTAAAGAAAACTGAACATAGCCCTCTACTGAAATGATAAATACAATTAAACAAGCATTTAATTATAAATTAAAAAATTTTAAGTCAAAATAAAAACAAAAAAAAAACAACAAAAGTTGAAACATTAAAAGAAGGCCACCGTATCTGTCAACATGAGTGAAATCCTACAACACACATGGTGAACGGAGAGAACTGACATCTGCAAGTTAAGTTCACCTCTGACCTCCACCCATGCCCCTTGACACACGCACATCACCCCAATGCCCCTGCCTCATACAGAAAATCAATACAACTGAATTAAAATCTACAAAAATTAAAATAACTAGTGAAATGATGACTGATTCCATTCTGAGAAAGAAAGACAAACAATCTAAGGAAGGAAGAGTACATGATACGTGTTAAAGGCCAAGAGACCAAGATAATAACATAGAAGAAAGTTAATGCTAAAAGGGAGGTCACAGAAATGATCAAGAAGACATAAAGAAAATAATCAACAAAGAATGCAAAATGTATACTAATAGAATTTCTAAAGAATACAAAATAAGAAATTAAACATTTAAAACCATAATAAAATACATAGAGATAGAAATATTTGTAAAATGACCAGAAATGACCAACTAATAATACACAAAGCTGTTGTCTCTTTTCATAAGTTGAGGAAATACTATCCTCAGCTCCTTTCTTGAAAGATCTATGAGAGACAAGTTCACCCTGCAGAGTGACTCACTGCAGGTTGTGCTGCTTTGTCTAGCTTGCATCCCAACTTGACACTGAGAAATGTGACCCCAGGACAGACTAAGGACCAACCAGGCAAAGGCATTTCTTTGGTAGAGGTTGGCTCTGAGAACTGCTTGATCTTCAAAGACAAACTTGAAATATGTTGCTTGTTTCAATAGCAAAGTGTGTTTCCCATGAATTCCTTCCACAGTGATGGGTGCTCAGGATGGTAGTCAACCCAGTGACAGCACAGACTGTCCAGAAAGCACAGGAAGTGGCAGCCTCCCTATGAAAGTTACAGTAGAATGTAGGAACGTAAGTCACACAGGCAGGAACAGACTCTATACAAAGGTAAGATCAAAGATGGTTTGATGGTCCAACTGTTTAAGCCTCTTCACTTGGGAATTCAAATCTCTGTTATTAGCCAAGTACAATGTTCTAGACCCTTCCATATTATGTTAGATTTACAAACAGAAGTGTTCTTTGAGACCACAGTGAGCTGACCTGGCACTGACATATGAGTTACGGATGGGAAGCAATTGGAAACAGACATGCAAATCAGTTTCATGCTCTTTGATGTAAATTCTAGCTGCACAAAGCCGTCCTTGTGCCAGAGATATCAGGATCTTTGGGGATGTTGTTAGAAAGGAGACTGTACCTGCATTTCTAAGGTGTATTTCTAACTTGCGTATGCTTATACACTATCTGGGCAACTTGTTAGAGAGGTAGATATGGGTTCGGAAGTCTGGGGCAGCATCTGAGATTCTGCACTTCTAACAAGCTCTGCAGAGGTCTCAGCGTGACTGCTCTTGTATTGTACCAGATCCATTTTTGTTGAGAAATTCTTCCTGATATGCACTGGGAAACTAATGTTTTCTTTTCTTTTTTTTTTTTTTTTCTGAAAATTTGAAACAAGGACAATAAGACTTCAGCATTGTAGGGGAGGCACAGTAAAACCACCAAATGAGACCAATTCATTGGCAGAAAATGTAATTTATCAGGGGACAAACTGCAGTGAATAGAGAGTTCAATGGGCAAAGACCTGTCACTTTACTGAGGGTAGGTAGCAAGTTTCTGGATTAGAGCTCTTAAGAGTTAGTGTTGGTAAATTTGCGATGACACAGGCTGTTTGGTTAATCAGGAAACGGACATACTTCACTGAAGGTAGTTGACTGCTAGAGGTGGTAAAGGAAGTAATGGCTTTCCCAACAAACAGAAACCAGTCTTCCTGGGCTGTCAAGGAATGCTCAGTATATGTTTCTATTTACTAGATAAGAATCCTGTTTACCCAGTAAGAATTTGGCCTGGTTCAGGTCCAGGCCATCATCTTAGAATATTGTCAGCAGCACTGCCCATATTTGGGTCCTGATTTGTAACCTGACAGCCACTAGAGAGAATCTCTTTGTTAATCTTATAAGCACCCAGGACCAGGTATTGTTTGCCATGATTCTTTCTCTCTAGACTTTCCCTTATAGATATTATGAGGACGTTCACAGGATCATGAATCATGATTGTTCACAGTTTCTTAACATTCTGATGTTATCTTATTCCCTGTAGAGACTTAGAGGGTCCTGGATTTCATGTAGGTAAATTTGCTTTACAAGACACCAGTAGGAAGATAGTTGGGAAGGTTCAATAAACAAAAGGACAAACAAGCAGATGAAACGGAGTTATGTGTCTTGAGTTTTGTAATTACATGTGGGCTTCTTTATTTTATTTTTAAAAATTATTTTGTTAAGTATTATTGTCCCATATATATGATATATGTGTAGGAGTGTATGCATGTTGCTGAGCATGTATGAAGTTGGTTTTCCTGCTCTGCCTCTACTTGGGTTTCAGAAGCCAAATTCTCCAAAGACAGAAAGAAGGGAAAAGCTTCAGAATTCTACAAGTAAAAGTATATATATATATAATTGTGTGTGTGTGTAGCATACAGACTGAACAGGTATTTATGTATGTATGTATTTAGGAATATATATGTATATGCATACACATATGTATGTAATAACAATAATAAAAGGGGCCATGAATTTGAAATATTAGAGATGGATGTATAGAAGGGTTTAGAGAAAAGAACAGGTAGAATGAATGAAACACGTATAATCTTAAAAATACAGAAAAATTTACAAGATATCTGAAAAATGTAGACACAAGGACTGGCAACACAATAATAAAAGGCAGGACAGACATATATTTTGTGATGAGATACTCAGTTATTAAGGAAAGATTCCCTCTCAAGGTGGTTCCCAGGTACTCCACTATGAATTACATATAGCGACACAAGATATTTCTACATTGCTATCCCATTCTCTTCATGAATCAATGTTCTATTAAACCTACCACTGGACTTGTGGTCTGTGAAGCCTGAGAGTTTGACTTCTGTGTTTCAGGTATCTTATCTCTCAGCAGTGACTCTGCTTTTCCTCTGGTTGCCTGGCATCTGCTCCACAGAAACCTGGGATTCTTCTCGTTTATACCTGTAATTAGATTTGTTCTTTTCCTGGTGTCTCAAAGTTCCTGTGTGTTCCTTTTCTTTTCTTCTTTTCTTTTCCTTTCTTTCCTTTCCCTTTCTTTATCTTTCTGTCTTCTTTCTTTCTTTCTTTCTTTCTTTCTTTCTTTCTTTCTTTCTTTCTTTCTTTCTTTCTTTTCCTTTTCTGTTTCATATTCCTTGTTTGTGTACTCTAATGCCTCTCCTTTATCTTCGAGTCTTGATATTCTACCTTCTACTTGATCCATTCTATGTGTGAGGCTGTCCCCTGAGTTTCTTAATTAGAATAATGACTTTTTCATTTCCATAATCATTTAGCTTGATTTCTCTTCAGCATTTCTACTCCTTATTGAATTTGGTTTTCAAATTCTAGATTGTCTTGCTCATTTCCATCACTCTAATATTTGGGTTTCTTGGACACCACTCAGTTATTCATTGTCTTTGAGTTCATTCTCTTTAAGTTCATTGACCTGTTTGTTTATGTCTTCTTTAAGTTCATTGATGAAGTTTAAGTTCTATGACTTAAGGTTCATCTAGATAATTTTCATGGAAGATCATTTATGTAAGGCTGGTGGACCTGTGTCTTGATCTTTCATATTGTTCGTAATTTTGTGTTGAGTCATGGGCATATGGACTTCTTTCATTGGCTGTGTGTCTGTTTTAGCTACAGCCAGCTGGGCTAGTACATTAGATGTGCCATCTAATCCAAACCTGAGGTTGGGAAGGTGCAGGCTGGGCTCACCAGTCAGGGATAGAATCATGCTTTTCCTACGTTAGCCAAGTGTGAAGATTGAGGAGGGCTCAGGCAGGATGTAGTCAGACATACTCACTAGGGTATGACAAGTGTCTGGCCTGGAAGTTGTATAGGGCATGAGTAGTGCCCTATACATGAGGGTGGCTGGGAAGTTATATACCCTGGCCCAAGCCCAGCTCTAGGTTGGTAACAGAACAGGAGAAGGTTCCCATACTGGGCTGGGGGACTGGGTGTGAAACTCAGGCTAGGACTGAGGATTTTGGAAGGTTCATGGATGGTAAGATAAGGCAGGTGGATTCACAAAGCTGGAATGGAGCAGAAAACAGGAAAGTAAAGAGGAGCCATGGCCACAAATAAAACGAAATCCAGTCATTTCCAGGAAAATAGAAGCAACTGAGAATTACATTATGTAAAATAAACCAGGTTCAGGAAGACAGATACTGTATGATATCACTCCAATGCAGAACTTGTAATTAAATTTATATGTGTATATAGGTGCATACGTATGTATGAATTTAGAAAGTGGATCATGGGAAGGATGGAAGAGTTCTTAAAAGAAGGGCAAAGGTTAGTGTTGTACATGTCATATGAAAGCAGAACTAGGAACTACTAGCATTAAGAGGACACCCAGTGGGATGGAGGGGTGGGACATAAGGTGGATCAATGGGAAAGAAGGAGGTATAACAAAATATTACTATGTATATAGCGAGAATTTTGGTTTCATAAAAAACAATACAAAACAAAAATAAATATTAAAAGAATATGTTTTTGTTTAATCCTAGATATGGGATATGGGGCTGCTTCAGACTGTCCACAACAGCTGACTATGATTTGTCTCTTGCTCTAGGAGGGACATGATTTTACCAGCTACAGATACTTTCTGCAATTGTGAGGCATTTAGAATTCTAAGGACTTTTCAGAGGGTATTTAAATTCTAAGACCCCCAAGAAGCAGGGTTGTTTTTGTTTTTGTTGTTGTTGTTTTGTTGTTGTATGAATGCTGGTGAATTGTTGGTTGGTTGCTGTTGGTTGCAGTTTATTAGGTAGTTATGCTCAAAGAAATGAGAAGAATAGATATCCCAATGGTGAAGATCAAACTTGCCCCGAGGAACTTGGTACCCCTAATCAGCTGGGAGTAGTCTAACCATAGTGTTGCCACTTTCCCTTGTATACTCTTTTCTTTCCTAACTAATGTTAGGCTGTTGAAAGGGTGGAAAAAGGGTAGAGAAGGGTGGAAGAAAATTGCGAAAAGGCAGCTACAGACATTTGTGCATTAAATGCCATAATTAAACACATTGCTGTGTATGCTAACTTAATTAGTAAAAACTGACAGTAAATAAAATTTTAGAATATAATGTATATGTCAAGCAATATCAAAAGCAATGATATAAATTTTAAAAACCAGGAAGTTGGAAATATCAATATTGGTTTAATAAGTAGACTATAGCTCTCATGCTCTTATAGACTGTTTTTATGCTTTATTTTTTTAAATTTATTTTTTAAAATTTTTATTGCTTATTTCATTTATTTACATTTCAAATGTTATCCCCCTTGCCAGTTTCCCCTCCACAAACTCAGTATCCCCTTCTCCCTCCCCTGCCTCTATGAGGGTGCTTGCCCACATTCCCACCCATTGCTGCCTCAGTGCCCTAGTACTCCCTTACCCTGGGAGCCTCCACAGGACCAAGGGGCTCCCCTCCCAGGGATGCTCGATAAAGAAATCCTCTGCTACATACCCAGCTGGAGTCATGGGTCCCTCCATGTGTACTCCTTGGTTGGTGGTTTAGTCCCTGGGAGCTCTGGGGAGTCTGGTTGGTTGATATTGTTGTCCTTCCTATGGGGTTGCAACCCCCTTCAGCTCCTTCAGTCTTTGCCTAAGTTCTCCATTAGGGTCCCCACGCTCAGTCCGATGTTTGGCTGCGTGCATCCGCATCCGTATTGGTCAGGCTCTGGCAGAGTCTCTCAATCAGTGGACAGCTTTACCAGGCTCCTGCCAGCAAGCGCTTCTTGGCATCAGAAATAGTGTCTGGGTTTGGTGTCTGCAGAAGAGATGGATCCCTAGGTGGGGCAGTCTCTGGATGGCCTTTTACAGACTGTTTTTAAACCTTGCCCGATATTCAGATTTTCATTTAATACCGACTCATGTATTCTGGGAAAAGTACAGCCATAGACACTGCGCATAGAACATCTGTTCAAAATACTCTATAAAAAGTTTTAAAATAGCTTACAAACTATTACTGTCATCTAAAAATCTAATGGTCTTTCATCAAGCTTTTTTATACATACTTAATTTGGGCCATCCTGTCCTGTGTTCTTTGGTGTACCATATCCTTCCCCCTCTAGCCCCTTTTAAACCACTATCACCCAGTGTTCTGCCGGCCCTTCTTCTATTTTTAGTTGTTTTTCAAGCTGGCATGTTTCCATACAGCGTCTCCTATGTACTCTGTGTTGGTTAACCACTGCTCGGGCCTCTCATTTCCCCACACCTCACTCCCTACAGGCACCTTTCTGCCCCCACGATTCACCCTCCTGCTTGCATTTTACCTCTCTTCTGCTATTCCCTTCCCTTAATGCATTTCTCTTCCAATCATCTGTTTTACTCCCCGGGCTTCCTATTTTTCACTTTCTTGCTTCCACATTTACTCCAAATTATATATACACAAAACAAAAGAGTCAAAGGAAGGAACCACATATGAGAGCGAACAGTAGCTTTTGTCTCTCTTGGCCTGAGTGACCTCATTCAGTGTAATATTTTTAGTTGCAAATCTTATGATTTCTATTTTATTTATAGTTGAGGAATATTCTATTGTCTATGGATACTACATTTCCTTATCTACTTCTTAAATATTCCATCAACAATCTGATATTACAACATTTAGGAACAAGCATTCAACATATAGTCTCTGAGGACACACCCACACCTACCCACACACACACACACACACTCACACCCACCCACAGAGAGAGAGAGAGAGAGAAAGAGAGAGAGAGAGAGAGACAGACAGACAGACAGAGACAGACAGAGAGACAGAAAGAGACACAGAGAGAGACAGAGACAGACAGAGAGAATCAAACCATACTCTCCTGGCACCACTTCCTTTCTTTGTGTCTATTTTCTGACAGCAGAGGGAAGGGGAGACTTTGGTATCTTCTTGGCTAGAGTATGACTGACAGGTCTCCAACACCATGTGGCCCAATGTGGTAGTATAGCCAATGACACAGAGTCTATCAGGATGAGATAGTGATGGCTGGTTTTCTGGGACAGACTATAGTGCCTGATAAAGTCAGGTATCTGGGAAATGAGACATATTGTCTTTTAAGTAAATTCTAAATGGTTACAAGCATAACTCTAATTTTTGGGCTGAAAGAATGTTCACAGATTAAAATTGAAGGTTATTTTAACATTTAAGAAAATTCCAAAGATGGTTTTAAAAGGTTTTCTTTATTACAGTGGAGACATATCTCTAGCCTTTAAAATGCAGGATAAAGGGATAAAATCTATATTTCCTGGCCTGACCATGTGGTTTCCCTTAACTCTTGGGTCTAAATTTTATACACTTTTCCCTAAACTCCATTAGCCATAGCTACACACAACTGCTTTCCATTTTCAGACTTACCCGCCATGGAACAGGCACAGAGGGAATAGTGCAAGTTATTACAAAAATATCTTTAACTCCGATTCTAAGGGAGCCGATGCCCTCTTCTAACCTCAGTGGACACCAGACACACATGTGGTACACAAACATACATGCAGAAAAAATTCACATACATATAAAATAAAAATAAATAAAGCCTTTAAAAAAAAAATACCTGCCTTTGGTAGGAATGCCACACTGTAGAGCAGAGAAAATTAGTGGACAGATGGGACCATTTGACATGGCTCTTATGGACAATTTGGAGAGAAAAGAAAGGGCTCAGACTATGGTGAATTGTCTCATAAGTGGTGACCCAATTATGGCCAAAGGCCACTCATTACATGATCTCTGTCCTTCTAGAATGAAGCCTCTGAGGAATGAATCCTGGGGTGTTCCATGTGCGTAAGTCTTTGACATAAAACTGAACAAGTGTCTAGAAAACTACTTTAAAATATTATCTATATTATAAACCTAGGAAACTGAGAACATATTTGGGCAACAAAAATAGGATTCAGGCATTCTCTCAACTGAGAGCAAAAATGGATTAAAATTTGCAAGAAAAACCCGTCTAAATATCAATTGTAGAAGCATAACCTCACAGCCCTATGTACTCAAAAGACAATAACTTTGGCAGCAAGACAAAATCCCCTGGGAATTTCCACTATGTACAGATCAAAGAAAACTATTTTTAAAAATCCTCATCTATGTTTGGCCTCAGGATGTAACGACTTGATAAAAGATAAGGAGTCTCTACGCATCACCTATACTGTCTGCCACCTTGTTCTTATTTTGAGTTTAGCAAAACTTGAAAATGTCTCAGTAGTTACTGTCAACTCTCTATGAAGAGACTGGCTCCAGGTGGTCAAAGCCAAAAATCACTGCCTCCTCCTATGTTCTTTCTACATCGGGAGTCTTAAACTCTAATGGCTCAGGGGGTCTAAGCAGGTAGGGAAGAGAGAGCTGTAGATGCAGGGAAGAGTAAGCTGTAGATGCTTACTGATACTTGAGTCTTGTGTCAGCCTGATAGCTGTTATTCATTTCAAGCTTGGCCCCATCTTTGAATATGGACCAGTACTGACAGACAAGCTTTATTATAAAAGATTTCTCTTGATTATTAAGCATTGACAGTGAATTCAACTTCTTTCTTTATTGTGGTAAAATATATGTACATATCTTAGAATTTACCACAGTTCCGTATGTTCCCAGGGAGAAATGTTAAGCTTATTTATGTTGTGAAGCATATCTCCATTCCCTTTCCATCCTGTAAAACACAGACTTTGTCTCAAGTTAAACAAATCATATCTCTGCTCCTGCCCATCATTGTCAACTATCAACGTACTTTCTGTTTCATTGAGTTTGACTACTGTAGGTAATGCCTGAATCTTACATGGCATTCATCATTTTGTGACTACCTTGTAAAACAGGCACAATGTCCTCAAAGTTTATTATTGTTGGTGAACCATGCCAGAACTTTCTTCCTTTAAGGCTGAAGAATTTTTTTTTTTTATCATATTCTTCTACCACATTTTGTGTGTCTGTTCATCTGTCTGTGTTCATCTGTAGGCTTCTACTTTTGGATATTTTGGATAATGATATCATAAAGAAAGGGATGCATATGTTTGTTTAAAACCCTTGATGTAATTAATCTTTAGCATTTATTAAGAGATGGAATGATGGAGTCTGTTGTGCCAAATTAATTTTGAATCTATTTGGGATATAAGATATAAGGCAAGTGACTAAAATAATTGGTACCTGAATATTTTTCTCTGTGGACTCTGCTTTTTTCCCACTAGAATTTGTCCATAAGATTTTCCTCTATCCCAATGAATTTTCTTGGCACTGTTGCTGAAATCATTTGGCCATATATGCTAGAGGTTATTTCTGACTTTTAAATCCCATTACATTTGATTTTATGCCTATACTATATTGGTTCTTGTGGTGTTCAGGGATGGAATGGAGTTTGTCATGTAATCATTAGTATACTGGAAACCTGACCTCAACATGGTGGTGTCAAGAGGTTGTCAAACTTAGTCTATGAGGGGGTTCTTAGATCCTGAGAGGCACTACCCTTGGAAGGTTTTTGAGGTTCTTTGGTTGGTTTGTGTATAACTGAGATGCTATAAGGTGAGGCCAGTCACCAAACCATTTCCCTGTTCTCTATGTGACATTGTGATTTTTCATCTTGTATGTACTACCAATATTTGATACCACTTTTCACATATCACTTAAAGCCTATCTAAAGCTGATATCATGCCTTTGAATCTTCCGAACTGTATGTTGAATAAATATGTTAATAAAGTTGCCATGTTTCTGGTATTTTATTGTAGCAACAAATTGAACTAATACATGCGGCTTTGTGGCACATCTTGAAGAAATCATGAAGAATGAGACTTTTGGTACTGTTCATTTTCAATATACGGTTTTTATTTAATACCTGGAGATTTTATATAAATTCTATGATGGATATTTGGATTTGTCCCCAAAGTAGTCTTTGTAATTTTGAAAGTGATGTCATCAAATCTATAGAACTTTTTTGATAATATTTACAACTAACAAATCTTATCAACTTATTTTGGAAGCATCAAGAAAACCAAATAAAAGCCATCTATGATAGGTGGGAGAGATGTACCCCTGTTCATTAGTCATTTATGGAAGATAAATTTTATAATTCAGTTTATAAGTCATATTTTTTTTTGGAGACAGTCTTTCTCTGTGTAATGCTTTTTAAAAATTTATTTATTTTCTATGCATTGGTGGGTTTTTCTTTTTTTTTCTTTTTTGCCTGCATGTATGTCTGTGTAAGAGTGTTGGAACCCCTGGAACTGGAGTTACATAGTTTGCGAGCTGCCATTTAAGTGCTGGGAATTGAATCTGGCTCCACTGGAAGAAGAGCTGTCTTAACTGCTAAGCCATCTGTCCAGCCCTTATAAGGCAGTTTTGTATGAAGAGGTACCGGACATGTCAGAAGAACACATTTCAACATGGAAGGTAAAAAGCCCTGAATTTAATTGAAGCCAATCTAAAAAAGATTATCTGAAAAACAGAGAAAGTTTATATAGTAAACATGTTTATGATAGATACATTTATCAGAGATGCTTACCAGAGAAGTGAACAAAAGCTTTATTAACATCTGTATAGGTCTGTAAGGTATAATTCTGGGAGACAGATTTACTATGTCTTAAGTGAATAGAAAATTGATCACAGTCCATTTATATATGTTGTCTGTAGGCATTACAATTGTAATGAGGAAGGTCTGAAAATGGAGTATAATTAGTTTCCCAAAGAACAAAAATTAAAAAAAAAAAATAGAAATATACTTAAAAGCCTAGTAGAGGAGAAATTTTCTGAATTAAAAAAGTTCAAAATTTACTTTTATATGAGCGTGTACATTCATACAGTCTCACCAACACAGCTTTCCAAACATGAGCTAAGCAATGAAGATGCCAGGAGAGATACTAACATGAATAGAGTCAAGCTCAGGAAGCCTCAATACTGTGCAAAGAAACTCAGGCAGCTAAGGAATGCTGGGAGCAGGAGTCCTCCCAGGGAAGAGTGCACCGGTTGGTTATCTGATGCCAAATGTTCAGCCTGCAAATATATTCATACAAGAAACATTATACATACCGAGCAGGCGGCATTTATGTTTTTAGGAACACACACATCAATCAATCAAAAAGGAGGCTATGAATTTTTAAAGAGCAAAGAGAGGTATATGGAAGGGACTGAGGATAACAGGTGAAGAGGAGAATGATGTGATTATATTACAGTCTCAAAAATTACTTTATAAGAATCAATATCGTCCATAAAACGATCAAACTCCCATGAACACATATTCTGGAAAAATATCCATAGATGCACCTTTAAAGAAATAATCATAATTCCATTGATGTTTACATAGAAAAGTACTAGTAAGTTTCCACTCCAAAAGGAATGCTCCAGCTGCATTATTGCCTTGTAAAGCAATAAAATTCAGAATACAATAGAGACATGTCTATGGTGGTGGATTGAAAATAGAACACTTTTTCTTTTTTTTTTTTTTAAACATTTAAGAATGTTAAACTAAACGTAGTTCTCCAACAACTGGTAAAAGAGCAGAAAGACATTTTCAAACACAAAATATTGTGAAAAGTACCCCTAAATTTATATACCTATCCACACATCTCTCCATACATACACATATGTACCTACCCACCTACGTATATCTTTATCTATAAACTACGACGTTTGTAGATGTGTGTGTATATATAGACATATGCAATATGGAGCTGCAGAAATATCACATGGATAGATGTATAACTTCATGAAAAGCTCTGATGGCACTCTCTGGTGAATTTACAGATGATGTAAAAGTAGGAACTAGCAAACGGAGGAAACAAGCCTCATAGAATGAAGCTATTTGAGGAAAATATCTGACTTGAACTCTAGGCAGCTGGTTAGCAGCAGCATAATTCATCATGTAACCACAGGGGATATATAAAGAAATAGGCTCATTGTCCTGTGTGTATTTTGCGGAATTCTCTAGTGAAATGGTGATGAGCTGCTGTGAAAAACTGCTTGTTTCAGAAACTGGGGTGTTTGCAAGACTGCAGGCCAATCCAGCATGTGATAATGCAGATGAAGACAGAATTGAGCCAAGCAAGACTCAAGGCTACTCTTTGCTTCAAAGCATTTCTGGAACAAAAAATACTTACGTGTGAAAGAATAAAAAAGTGTCTATTTGGGCTATCTCTCATATAATATGCTAAATGAGGTTTAATGTTAATCAAATTGAAAATTTCATGCATTTGTATAACAACACATTCTCAGTAGGTGATTGTTCAAGCACCGAATGTATGAGAACTGACTTGTCAGCTCTTCATGGGAAATAACCTGAGGCTGATCGCAGCTCATTATAGGTTAAAAATTTGAAGAGACTGCTCAAGAATTGATACAATCCCAAGTAGTGAGGTAGAAATTAAGGGACTAGAAACAAGAGACATAGCCTGATTTTATTCACTGCCGGCAAAATCACCTCTGAGTCCTGGTTCGTGGAGCCAGCAGACCTGGGAAGACAGCAAGGCCACTTCCCTTCTGTACACCAGAAACCCTGTACACAGGAATTGGGCAACAGGTTGGGTGGTCAAATCTCCTGGCAAAGGGGGAGTGAATGGTAATTCCCAATCTGAAGACTAGAAAACATGACACATGGACGAAGAGAGATGGACCACCGGAGAAAGTGAAGGTGCAGAGGATGGGTGCTTAACCTAAAATCCATTACTGCTACATCTTCACGTCAATGTTCATCTTCAAAGACATCCTTGTTGTGTAGAACAAAGGCACGATTTCTCCAGAGAGTTAAACATACCCTGAACCTCTGAACGTGTCTCTCAAACCTGTCAAACACTGGTCTAAGGTCCAAGCCTGACCAGGCCAAGGAAATGCTTATGTAAATCTGATTTGGAAAAGCTCCATGCACTTCCAGTGCTATAAAAATTATTTGACATTTTTGGCCTGTGAATGGAAAAAATTTTTGATTCTTGCACACCAGTCTTAAAAAGAATACTTCAAGATGACAACCTTTCTAACTTAATGATGTGTTGGTCAAACATCCTCAGAGTCGTCTACAGATCCTCCCAAGGGAGTCTTATCCTGTCTCTACTGGACAGTTCTCATGTTCAGGTTATTCCAGTAGATGGTATCTAAACGCCAAAAATACCTAAACAATGAGCCAAGCAATTCTGGGAAAAAGACAAGGGTTTTCTTATCTAGTTTCTTAAGAACGACACTGACTTTTCTTCATTATCTAATTGGAGGGTTATTTATGGTACTGCCCACTGTGTGTAACATTGAGCATACCCACAAATATGATATCAACTGAATTTGTGTCAAGTGTACTCTATAATAAGTTGACATTCTGTCTATGCTCAGAAGGGGTTCAGAACATTTGTTTGAGGGACAGCAAGACAGCTTAAGTCAATAAAGGTACTTGTCACCAAGCCCGATAACCTGGAGTTCAATATCTGGAAACCACATGCTGGAAGCAAAGAGCAGGAGTTCTCCTCTACCTTTGTACATATGCACACACACACACACACACAGACACACACACACACACACACACACACACACACACACCCCAAATAAATGAATTATAGTTTAAATAACTTTAAAAAGATTATTCAGAAAAGATATACTTGATCAAGGACCCATGAGATATGCCTTGTGCTCTTATGAGGTACTGAATACTTTATATGAATTAAGCCATTTATCACTGTATTCTCAGGACAATTTATCAAGGCAAAGAAATGATAGATTAAGACCTTGTGTACAGTTCTGTGGCTACAGTTCAGTTTGAACCCATCTGTGCCACACTACAAAGCATAAACGGTGGTTTTATTAGCCATGCCACAGTTCCAGGCTTGATCTAGAAACCACTGCTTTTATTAACCCCTTTTTTTCCATACTAGCTTCATCTCTGTTTCAGGGAACTTCTCATAAGGAGGACCTGGGTCATGCTAGGAGACATGATCATTTTGATTTAACCACAATTCTTCGAGTCTGTGTCTTAGTGCGGTTTGCCATCCATCAAGGTAATGATGGTCCTTCTGAATTAAACATGATTTTTCTTCTTAAGAGAAAAGGCTCAAAGGAAACATCAGAGTTAATTAGAGAAGGTGATATTGTAGCCTCTGACAGAAAGAAACCCGTCAAAGGTGTTGTTAAGAGAGATCTGAAATCATCAAAGCAGACTCATTCTCTTGCAAATTGCTTTCTCTTTCAGCTTTTTAGGGCACAGGTTGTTATGAGAACTCTGGGTTGAGTATCTGCTGAGGAAGTCTAGGTTGGGAGCTTGGAAGAAAACATTGGCTTTAATAAGGATGTCTACAGAAAAGATCAAGTGTCCCTCAAGGGAAAGTACTTAAATTTTAATTGTGAAGTCACTCACTGTGAAAAGATTTTGTCCAAATCCTGTCCAGTAGAAAGCTTGCTCTCTGATGTAGGCAAATGTCCTTCATTTCTTTGGCCTTTATAACTTTGGGCTATCTGCAAAGTTCTGTGTTAGGTTTCCACTGTTTCGGTCTCCTTTTGACAAGGTCTGGTTTTGAAAACCCAAACTATTGAACAGACAATTTCAAAAGTGGTGTGTGTGTGTGTGTGTGTGTGTGTGTGTGTGTGTGTGTGTGTGTGTGTGTGTGTGTCTGTGTACACATGCATGTGATTTCTAGTTGCTAATTAATTTGGTGCCACTTGAAATAAATACTATTTTGCTCTTGTTCCAGAATGTGATGTTAACTAACTTTGCTTCCAGCCTCCCATAATGTTTTTAGGTTCACTTCTCACCCTCCTCCACTCTTGGGTTTTTCATTAGCAGTCACCATGTGACCATGTACTCCAAGTGATACCAAAATTCCCTTACTCCATGTGTTCTTGCTTGCTCTATCATTCATACTCAAGCCTTTTACCAAACTTCTCTTGTTTCATTTTCTTTGAATAATTTTCAAAATACAGTCTGTAGCACAACAATTTCTATGTCTTTAACACTATTTATTCAATGGGTTGGAAACCTTTTCTTTTTTTTTTGGTGAGGGGCCATATAATATCTGTCACAACGATGCAGTCATTCACAGAGAAAGCAGAGATAATACATGAATAGATACACAGACTTTTAATTACAAAAGCTGTGCGGCTGCCCCACTGGCCACCATAGTTAGCCGCTCTGCTTTAATTTGTACCTCTCTATTTTTTCCGTTTCTGTTATGTGTTGAAGAAATTGCATTCTTTGATCTGTAGACTTTCTTCCAGCCTGGATTTGACTAATGGCATGTTTATCTTCAGTATTTATATATGACAAATCTAAAAGCGTATAAAATTTAGCTTTGATTTTGTTGACAAACTACTTCAAATGTGAAATATCCATCTTTTATGATACTTGTAGTTGCTATTGATCATTCTCAGACCCATTATTCCAATAAAGCTGTGAAAAATGGTCTTTTATAGTGAGATCATCCCTTTGTTATTCTTTTACTATTTGGAAGATGTCCACTAAGGGAACGTATCCCTCACCATCTATTTTCTTACCTAAAAGTGAAATTTAAATAGGAAAGTATTTGATTAATTTTTTACTTATTAGTTTTCAAAATCATGAGTTACACTTAATATGCTAAAACATTAACTAAAATGGGATTTGTTTTAAGCATAGAAGACTCTTGTATTTAAGAATATTTAGGGCTGCAACAGTGGCTCAGTGGATAAGAATACTCACTGGCTCCTCTTGCAGAAGACCTACGTTCAATTCTCAGCAAGCATATGGTAGCTCATAGCTTGTCTGTACCTCTAGTTTCAGAGAACCTGATGCCATCTTCTGACCTAAACAGGCATCAGACATACACACCCTGCACAGGCATACATGTGGGCAAACAACCACACATAAAATAAAAATTAATGAAAACAAAATAATGTTTTAAAAATAATATTTTAAGTGTCTTAATCCATTGATTTATTCTGATATTGAAGGCTCAAAGAAATTTCCCCTTTACCGCTTACAGTCACTTATTTGGTTTTTACATTAGCTCTTTTTCAGTTAGGAAGGGGTACTCACTTGCTTTTTCCTTTCTTGTTGGAATCCAGGAGTCCTGGTTCTTTTCCACATGAAATGTTCTTGACAGACCAAAGTGTGTTCTGTAATGGTGATCATTTCTACATGGTTGAACTCTATTTGTAAGATTCATAGTTTTAATAAACAAAGATAGAAAATATTGTTTAAAGTTAAAATAACAAGAGGCCCACTCTGATCTATAGATCTATAAAATCTTATTCATGCATCTTCTTCTCTTAAGATATTTGGGTGGTTTTCTTTTTTGTCTTTACAAAATACATAAGTAGATAATAAATGGAACTGTCTTGTATTTTTACCAGTGTGTTAACTACTGTGTTGACAATCAAAAGGGTAAAAGTGACCAGAACTTTTCAATTACCTTATGGGATACCCTTTAGGTCCCCCCTAATTTGGTATTCCTATAACAATTTGTAAAAACATCTAATTTCCATATAGATATCTTAACCATGAACATTGAAAATTTGTCAGTTAGATTGAGAAATGTTATACATGTAGTTTTATATCATGTCTCAATATGAGTGGGGCTGATCATTTCATAATTTAAGGAGTAAACATTTCCTCTTAATTGGTTGCTGGTGTCTTTATTTTTACTAAGAAGTTTTCTTTTCTAATTTTAAAAGTTTGTATACATTAAGGACAGATACTCCTTGCTGTACTAGTTGCAAAATTTATGATCAATTAGCTTTAGGAATTCCTTGTATTTAATTTGCTCTCCAGACATTTTTTTTTTTCATTTTAATGGGGTCAAATATATGAAACTTTTAACAAATTTGAATATGTGTCTTACTGAAAAAGTTTTCCCATGCCCACGATTATGGAAGAATTCACTCATAATTATCAAGCATCTAAAACATTTCTTTTTCATATTAATACAACATTTTTTAATATTATTAAATATTTTTAAATATTTCATTCTTTTTTTTTTTTTTGGATTGGATATTTTCTTTACTTACATTTCAAATATTTTCCCCTTTCTAGGTCTCCCCTTCAAAAAACCCCTATCCCATCTCTTCTCTCCCTGCCTCTATGAGGGTGCTCCCCCAACCACCCACTCCCGTCCTCCCGCCTAGGCATTCCCCTACACTGGGGCATTGAATTCCATCAGGCCCATGGGCCTCTCCTCCCACTGATGTCCAACAAGCCATCCTCTGCCACATATTGTGCAGTTTTATCACTATTTCTCTGTAGTACAACTTGAGGTCAGGGATGCTGACTCCCCCAGAAGTTCTTTTATTGTTAAGAATAGTTTTCACTATCCTGGGTTGTTTATTATTATTATTATTATTATTATTATTATTATTATTATTATTATTATTAATGAATTTGAGAATTGCTCTAACTCTGTGAAGAATAGAGTTGGAATTTTTATGGGGAATGAATTGAATCTGTAGATTGTTTTCAGCCATTTTTCCTATATTAATCCTGCCAATCCACGAGCATGGGAGGCCTTTCCATCTTCTGATGTCTTCTTCAATTTCTTCAGAGACTTGAAGTTTTGTCATACATATCTTTCACTTGTTTGGTTAGAGTCACACCAAGATATTTTATATTGTTTGTGACTATTGTGAAGGGCATCATTTCTCTAATTTCTTCTTGGTAGATTTTTCCTTTGATGTGTATGAAGTGTCCTTCCTTATCTTTTTTTGATGTCTTTTGGTTGGAAGTTGATTTTTTTCCAGTATTAGAATGGCTACCATTCTTGTTTCTTGGGACCATTTGCTTGGAAAATTGTTTTTCAGACCTTTACTCTCAGATAGTATTTATCTTTGACATGGAGGAGCATTTCCTGTATGCAGTAAAATGCTGGGTCCTGTTTATCTATCCAGTATGTTAGTGTATGTCTTTTTATTGGGGAGTTAATTTGATGTTAAGATATTAAAGAATAGTGATGGTTGCTTCCTGTTATTTTTTATGTTATTTTATGTTTGTGTGGCTATCTTCTTTTGGGTTTGTTGAAAGATTACTTTCTTGCTTTTTCTACAGTGTAGTTTCCCTCCTTGTGTTGGCATTTTCCATCTATTATCCTTTGTAGGGCTGGATTTGTGGAAAGATACCGTGTAAATTTGGTTTTGTCGTGGAATATTTTGTTTTTTCCATATATGGTAATTGTGAGTTTTGCTGGGTATAGTAGTCTGGGCTGTCATTTGTGTTCCCTTTTGGTCTATATGAGATCTGCCCAATATCTTCTAGCTTTCATAGTCTCTGGTGAGAAAGTCTGGTGTAATTCTGATAGGTCTGGCTTTATATGTTACTTGACCTTTTTCCCTTACAGTTTTTAATATTCTTTCTTTGTTTTGTGCATCTGATGTTTTGACTATTATGTGACAGGAGGAATTTCTTTTCTTGTCCAATCTACATGGAGTTTTATAAGCTTCTTTATGTGTTTATGTGCATCTCGTTCTTTAAGTTAGGGAAGTTTCCTTCTATAATTTTGTTGAAAATATTTGCTTGTCTTTAATGTTGGGAATCTTTACTCTCTTCTATACCTATTATCCTAAGGTTTGGTCTTCCATAGTGTCCTGGATTTCCTGGATGTTTTGGGTTAGGAGGTTTTTGCATTTTGCATTTTCTTTGACTGTTATGTCAATGTTTTCTATGGTAACTGCACCTGAGATTCTCTCGTCTATGTCTTGTGTTCTGTTGGTGATGCTTGCATCTATGACTCTTGATCTCTTTGCTAGCTTTCCTCTCTCCAGGGTTGTCTCCCTTTGTGATTTCTTTATTGTTTCTATTTCCATTTTTAGAACCTGGATGGTTGTGCCAATTCCTTCCCCTGTTTGATTGTGTTTTCCTCTAATTCTTTAAGGGATTTTTGTTTTTCCTCTTTAAGGGCTTCTACCTGTTCATCCGTGTTCTCTTGTATTTCTTTAAGTGTTATTTATGTCCTTCTTAAAGTCCTCAATAATCATCATGAGATGTGATTTTAAATCAGAATCTTGCTTTTCCGGTGTGTTGGTGTATCCAGGGTTTGCTGTGGTGGGAGAACTGGGTTTTGATGATGCCATGAAGGCTTGGTTTCTGTTGAGTGTGCTCTTGCCCTTGAGTCTCACCATCTGGTTATCTCTTGTGTTAGCTGGCCTTGGTGTCTCTGACTGTGGCTTGTCACTCCTGCAAGCCTTTGTGTCAGCACTCCTGGGAGACCAGTTCTCTCCTGGAGCAATTTTGGTATGGAGAGCTGTGGTATACGGTCAGCTCTGGGGTGTAGACAGCAACCAGAAGGATCATGTCCCCAGCTGTTCCTTGATTCCTGTGTCCTGATGACTCTGAGATGGTCCCTCTTGGGCCAGGAATTTCAACAGAATTAGTGGTCTTACCTGTGCTCACAGATGTGTCGGCACTCCTGGGAGACCAGCTCTCTGCTGACAGTATTTGTGTATGTAATGCTGTGACACAGAATTGGCTCCAGAAGCAGATGGAAACAGGAAGACTCCTATCCCAGGCAACTCCTTGGTTCCTGTGTCTGGGGATTCCAGGAGGGACCTTTTGAGCAGCATTGGTGGTTTTATCTCCTCTCACAGGCTTGTCTGCCCTCCTGGGAGTCTAGCTCTCTCCCAATGTTATTTGATTATGGAGCCCTGTGGCAGAAGATCAGCTCCAGGTGCAGAGGGAAACAGCATTTCTTTTGGATCGTTTTTGAGTGGTGTATTTTCTTTATTCAAAGTTTCCAAAATACTAAATTCATAAACTATTAGCTTTCAATAATGTATATACATACATATATGTATATTAAACTTCTATAATTTCAAATGTAAGCATTCATTGCATCTAGGTCACTCCCATATTTTCTCTGTACTCTATCTTCTTCCATGCCCCGTCCATCCCAAACTCATGATGTCTCCTTTTTTAATTATTACTTTTATATGTATGTATGTATGTATGTATGTATGTATGTATGTATCTATCTATCTATCTATCTATCTATCTATCTATCTATCTATCTATCTTCTTTCCTATACACACACTCACACAAA
The DNA here is from genome assembly GCA_028551405.1 of Uromys caudimaculatus. Lineage (NCBI taxonomy): Eukaryota > Metazoa > Chordata > Mammalia > Rodentia > Muridae > Uromys > Uromys caudimaculatus. Next base: position 85,811,388 of record CM052708.1, on the reverse strand, counting down.
CACACACACATACACAAACGTTTGGACATACACAAAAAACATTATACACATTCTCTATCTCTATTTATCATTTTTATTCCTTCCCTCATTCCTTCCTATGTATATACATACATATACATACAGATGCGTATACGTATATGTGTATGTGTGTGTGTGTGTGTACACATATGTTTGTATACACACAAATGACATTACACAGACTAGGCTAATATATTTAGGGACACACACACATACACACACACACCAACACTTGAAAAAAAAGGAGTTTATAAACTTGAGAAAGTGCAAGGAAAATACGTGGGAAGGATTAGAGAGTGAAGACGGAAATGAATAAATGATGAAATTATTTCAAAATTAAAAATATAATATTTATAAAGGAGATCAAACAAATAAGGACAGGGCTATTGCCATAGTTTTCTGACTCATCCCCTCCTCCAATAATCAAAAGTAGTTACTTATAAACATTGAGAAAGACATGCCACATTCTTGGACTGAAGCAATTAGTGTCATGAAGACTTTCTTCAAAGAGACTAGTAAGAGATATTTCTTACTAGTCATGTGTGTGTGTGTGTGTGTGTGTGTGTGTGTGTGTGTGTGTGTGTGTGTGTATGTGTATGCACTATTTAAACATTTTTTTCTATTTATTAATGGGAGGCTCAGTGTGACAGTGCTAAAGGTCACAATTGTACACACACACAGACACAAATATACACATTCTCCTTCTGTTTTTAGAGCGGACCAGTTGAGATTGGATAATTAGTTGGTATGCTCTTTCTTAGGGATGTCTGTTGCTCCTGCTCTCAGCATCCCTTATTTACCTGTACTTCTTTGTGTGGGATTTAGGCCTCGTGACTTTTATCCTGTCTATATTAGTATGCCTATTGGTGTTATCTTTGCTCAGTGTGTGTTTAGGTCATGTTGAAGAGATCATTTTGGTGTAGCTTCTGACATACCTAAGAGACAGAGTATCAAACTTCCTGCTCCTCCAGCTCTTATCTCTTTGTTAAACCCTCTTCTGCTATGATCCATCAACCCTGATATAGGAGTTGCATTATAGATATAGGCTCTAAAACACAACTCAGCATTTTGATTGGAAACAACCTAAATGTTCCACCCATTTTAATGAAAACTCCAAAGACCTATATGTCCTATTGCTTTGCAAAATGAATATGAGTCAGATTGTGTCTTCATTGGCCATGTTGGCACCCGCATTCTGTTGTTGTGGACAGCATCATTGGAAATCTTGGGCTGCAAGTCACAGGTTTGCTGTGGTATCTTCTGTTGAGTCATCTTCCATATACAGCTTGAATAAAAGCATTACTCAAGAGAGACATTGGAGGAGTTGGGCGAGACCTGAGGAGCACTTCACTTTGAGTTGTCAGTCACAGTCACGGTTATGAAAAAGAAAATACCAGAAAGGCTGAGCTTGCAAAACTTGTCTCAAAAATGACAGGCATCAGTCACTTTTTCCAAAATTTTATGTAATCCTCTAAAAATTCAAGAGGCACAGGAAAGGAAATGCAGCAGAGAGACTCCTGTGCTGTGAAGCAGAATACCTTAGGCTCCCTGCTTGCTTCCCCTTCTCTCCCCACAGTGAGACTGGAAATTTAAATTGAACTTTATAACAGAATAATCTCCAGCTTTATCGATTGTCTTAGTAAATTCCTTAACTTATTCAGCTGTATTGTTTTCAACATAAAGCAGAGTCTAATTCCAGGTACTCAATGTTCTTTGAAGGGCTGAAATGAACGTAGAGGTTAGTTGGAAACTAATTCAATAAGCTGATGTTACAAGGGGAAAATCATATAAAAACATGATATAATATTTATTTGTTTCACGTTACAAAGCCTAAGAAAAATGAAATTGACTTCATGTAAAAAAAAAAAAAAGAAGTTTCTGGACACGGAAATTTTAAATCAAGACATAATAATCAAGAATCGTAGGTGGAGTAAGGTGTTCGAATCTAGACAGACACTAGAAAATCTATATTTATTACTGATGAGTTGATTATCTATTCCTAAGGTTCCTAGTGCCTATGTTAAAAAGAGAAATGCAGGAGTCATCTTCATTTTACTGTATTGGAAAAAATATATGTAACAGTTGTGCAAAGCTTGTGGATCTCATATTCACTGATAATCAGCACAGGTTTCATGAGTCAAGTGACATCACATAAACACGGAGCTCATTCTACACTCAGCTTCCAGATCACAGTGCTTGCACCAACTTACAGGGTGAAATACAAATGGAAAACCATGGGCTACAGTGCACGTCACAAATGGAGATAAGAGCAACTGTGATCTTTAGCACTGTCATACTGAGCCTCCCACTAATGAACAGAAAAAAAAATGTTTACATAGTGCCTGTCATTAATGCAATTCACTGAACTTTGTTTGTTGCAGGTCAGGTCTGGTGTCCCATTCATATGGGATGGGGATGTTTGCCCCACTGACAGGATCCTGGGGACTGACTTCTTTGGATCTATATTGTACATGATCTGAAAGCCCGTAGTCCCCTTTACCCCGTTATTCCCACAGTCTACAGTTGGGTCTACTTTTTCTCATTAAGTGAGGACTAAGAAGAGGACTGACTAGAACTCAGTCAGAATTAATGTAAACCTTGTTATTTATTCACCTCTGCAGCATCCTTCACTACTCCAGTGAGGTGTAGCTAGATAGTTGTAGTACTATTCTAACTCTGAACAACGGGGAAAGGAGTTCTGCTTTTGGAGTTAGGCAAATTCATGTTCCTTCCTCTCATCTGACTCCCATTTTTCATTTTTTTGTTTTGTTTGTTTGCTGTTGCTGTTTTTTGCATATTCCATAATTGTGGAACCTCAGTGTCTTTTCTTTTCAAGGGTGACAATGCTGTCTACTGTGCAGGGTTATTGTAGGATTGATATGAAAATAAACCATGAAAATTATGTTTTCAAATTCCTGATACATCGTTGGCCCTCAGAAAAAGTTCATGGTCTGGCATTCCCCATGATCACATGCTAGGTGAAGGCTCTTTCAAAGTTGGGACTGTTTATAAACAGCTAGGAAGAAAAGGGAATCTCTGGAGGGAGCCCTGGGTCACTCTGAGAATGTTTTGGGCTTTATACTGCTTTCTCTTTATGCTAGCTCCTCATAGCCCCCACAGAAAAGGCTCATTTTCTGGCAATTCAGGCAAACAGAGAACTGAGAGACTTGTAGAAGTAGGTGGCACCTACCAGGGAAGTGGGTCTTTATTCTTGCAATGACAGATGTCTTCTTCTGGGATTGGGCTAGGATTGAAGAATAGGAGTCCTGGACTGTGACACTATTACTCAGGCCAGGCCTCGAAGCTCAGGCTGAGTCTTTAGAAATGGAGACTTCCCACAGGCAGCTAGTGTCCAAGCACATGCATGTACACACATGTGTACATCCTCATGGAGCTAGAGGTCAACATTTGTGTCTTCCTTAGTTTCTCTCCCTCCAGTTGATATCCTGAGATAAAGTCTCTCATGGAGGCTGGGAACTCACTGATTTGTGTAGGCTTGCTTGCTGGCCAGTATGCTCCAGGGATTAGTCTATCTCTACCTTCCCAGTGCTAGAATTACAGGCACATAGCTTTTTAAAAAAATTACAAGTCATTTTATTTTCTTTATTTTTATTTTTTAATTAATTGATGAATTAACATCCCAAATGCTGTTCCCCCTCTCTGTCCTGCCCTCACAGAATCCTTCCCCCCACTGCCCCTCCCCTTCTCCTTTGAGAGGGTCAGCCTGCCTACACCTACACCCCTTGCTCCAGGAAACCCCATGGCAAATCAAGTCTCTTCAGGATCAGGTGCATCCTCTCTCACTGAGGCCAGACAAGGCAGCCATGAAGACCTCTCTGTTGTGTATGTTCCTGGGGCCTCTTTCTAGTCCCTGTGTGTTCTTTGGTTGGTGGTTCAGTCTCTGAGAGCTCTCAGGGGTCCAGGTTTGTAAATTCTTTTGGTTTTCCTGTGGGATTCCCTTCCCCTTCAGGGCCTTCTATCCTTCTCCCAACACTTCCATAAGAGTCCCTCACCTCTGTCCAATGTTTGGCTGTATCTGTTTCAGTCGGTTGCTGGGTAGGGCCTCTTAGAAGGGGAAACAAATAGTCATAGGAGGCAGGGGGAGAGAGGGAATGGGTGGGAGGGGAGAGGGAAGAGAGATGGGGAGGCAGGATAAGGTGAGGTGAGAGAGGCCCAGAGGGGCAAGACAACGAATGCTAATCTGTAACTGCTAGGGGTGGGGGGATGGGGAATAGGAGGGTGGAGGGAATCTCTAGGAAGTCCCAGAGACAGGTAGCAGGAGGATTCTGGAGGTTCCTAAAAGTCAATTTGGGTGACCTTGGCTGAGATGCCTAACAGTGGGGACATGGAGCCGGAAGAGGCCACTTCCTGTAGCCAGGCAGGGTCCCTAGTAGAGGGATAAGAACACTGACCCACCAACAAAACTGTTGACCCAAAATTTATCCTGTCTAAAATAAATGCAGGAATGGAGCAGAGATCAAAGGAAAGCCCAACCGATAACTTACCCAACTTGAAACCCATCCCATAGGCAAGCACCAATCCCTGACATTATTGATGATAACCTGTTATGCTTGCAGTCAGGAGCCTAGAATAACTCCTCTGGCACCTAACGTTTTAATGTGGGTACTAGGGATCCAAACTCAGATCCTCATGCACATTTTTACCCCATTTTTATGTATGATTGGTAATAGATTGTCATTGCTGATATTGATTCCTTCTAGCTTCGAAGTTTGTACATGTGCGAGGATATATGAGGGGGCCACTGTAGGTATCCTGCAGTGAAGGAGGGAGGGACTCCAAGGATGGTAGAGAGGTAAAGCTTGGCCTAGGTGACTTGGGGTTTTCTATTTGTATATGTAGTGACTACAACAATGACTGGGCCAAATCAGTAAATTGGGAGCATGTGAAACAAGGACTCACATGATACTCAACAAAGTATTTCTCTCCTTGTAGTGATTCTACAACGTAGATAATATTAGCTTCACTTTGCTGGTAGAAGAACTAAAGTCTAAGAAGTAAAGCAAATCAATAATAGCCATGGGGCTCTAAATGGCAGCAGCAAGATTTGAACAGAGGGTTGAATTAACATTAAAGCATGTGATCGATTACCCTGTTATAGTGTTGGACTAGACATCTTCCTTCTAGATACCCTCTCTAGTCTTCTTTGTTTTACAATATGGCTTATATAGATTTTATCAAAGAGCTTTCCCCTCTACTGGCTATCTCTTCATCAGGTGATCAGAGAGAGAGAAGAAGGCATGGCCTGGTTAGTTATTTCTTTGGCTCTCTCCCTACCAGGTTATCTGGGCTGTTTCCCCAAGTAGAAGATTGCACGTGATTTTTTTGTTATTTTATTTTATTAGTTATTTAAGAATTCCATACTATGTATCTAAGTCATATTTACTAATACCTCCCAGACCTACTTCCATTCCCTACCCACCCAAGTCTGTGTTCTCTTTTTCGAACACAAACTCACCAAGTACAATTTGCTCCTATTATCTTTCCATCCTTGTATTAAAATGTTTTTTTCATACAATATATCCTCATTACAGTTTCCACTCCCTCTAGTCCTCCCAGTTCCTCTTCATCTCCTCTTCCATCTGGATCCACTCCCTTCCTGTCTTGTTAGAAAAGAACAGGCTTCTAAAAGACAACAACAAAACACAACAAAATAAAACATAATAAGATAAAAGAAAACCATAATATGAAACCAACAGAAGGAAAACAGCCCAAGAGAAGTCACAAGAGTCAGAGACCCATTCATTAATACACTCAGGAATCCCATCGAAATCCTTCATGGAAAGCTGTCATGTCTATGCAGAGGACCTGGTGAAGACTCTGGCCCTGAGCTTGCTGCTTCAGTCTCTGTGAGTTTATATGAGCTGAGAAGTCAGCTCAGAAACTTTGAGATATTCCATCAGGGTCCCCTTCTCCCCCCTCCAAGCACATGGGCACCCCTCCCCTCCTGGAAGAAACAGGATGGCATAGGCTGGAAGGGAGGTGCTAATTAAGCCCTGCTATCTCATTCCCTAAAATCTCATCAGTTTAAAAGTCACACTGCTCTGCCAATCACATTGTGCCTAATGGCTGCTGCTCTAAAATTCATATATAAGGTCCCTGAATGGGCACTGCGAGGTTGCCCTCCTATCTTGGTATGCAGAGCGACCTCAGTATGATGAATTAATAAATTCCTCTTGCATTTTGCATCAATCCCCGACTCCATGTGTTCATTCTGAGGGTCTCTGGTAAGTTAAGGCACACTAGAGTCTTACATATGGTGTGTTGGCTGGGAAACGACCCTCTGTGGGGACGCACCAGATTGGAAGAATGGCTTGGGCAAGTAAATATGGTCATCTCAATGTTTGTCTTAGTCTTGAGTCTGTAAGTCTGTTTAAAAGTCTTGCTTGCAAGCTTCAGGGGGCTCAGAGAGCCCATGGTGTTTGGGGCGGTCAAGTGCAGTGGGCAGACGTGCCTTAATGTTGCAACCTCGGAAGTCTGGAGGATGCTTCAGGCCCCCCTGGAAGGAGTCAACAGGGCTTCTGGATCTGGCTTCTGCTGACGCGGCAAGGCCACCTGGTTCTGGTTTATCTCAGCACAGCTGGAGCTGGCTGAGAAAGTCTGTTTGTGTCTGTGGAAGGGACGAACTGTGTGTTGGTTATTTACACCCGCCACCCGTGGCAGGGGTGGCAGGGTTAAGTTGTCTGTGTGTTAATTGTTTTCCTCATGTGTTCTGTTGTTGTTCTAAGACTTAAACTGACAGTTTGTATGTATGTATGCCTGTAGTCATATATGTGCCATGATATACATGTGGAGGTCAAAGGACAACTTAAAGATTCAGTTCTCAACTTCAATCATGTGGGTCCTGGAGACTGAACTCAGGTCATCAGGCTTGGCTGTAGAGGCTTTTCCAAATAAGCCATCATGGTGGGCCCTTCCCTGCCCTATTTACCCCAGTTCTCATTCTCACCTCCCTTAACCCTTCGTTCATTCCTGGGAAGGAAGGTAATGTTATTAGTCCGTGGGGATTCTACATACTGCCAGTAGCTTTGTATGTAGCCACATCATAAAATCTCTTCAAATCATCCTGGTTGAGTGTAGAATCTTGCTTGGGACCTTGCTGGGTATCAGCATCCTCTAGACAGGGATGGAAAAATGCAGAGCTTGAGGCTGGAGATGTAGTTCTCTGACATTGTGTTTCTTTTACATGTGCAAGGCCCTGGGTTCAATCCTCAGCACTGTTGAAAAGAAAAAGGAAAGTACAACTCTAGCATGGGCTAGTCTGGTTAGGGCTCTCAGATGAAGCAATTTCTGGGTGCTTCTGAGCTGGGTCCAGTCTCTTTTTGTGCTCAATAAAATGCAACATATCAGTACATTGTGGCTCATGGTGTCTTTTTATCTGTGTTCCATACAGATAGACGTTTTCCCACATGTACAATTTCCTCAGATATATTAATGATTTAACAGCAATAGCTTAACCTTTAGCTACACTTTGCTTTGATGTCTAAACCTATTTCTACCTTTTTTTGTTGGGATGACATCTATTCTTTGAGGTGCTCATGTGTATAGCTAATCTCTTTAGTTCTGGATGGATTTGCTCACTTTCCTCATAGGGGATCAGAGTATTTTAAAGTCTGAGGGAGACAGAGTAGTTTCCTTATCCTGTCACTCTGTCAGGTGGTAATCATGTTGCATGGAAGCACAGATTCTGTCCTTGGAACCAGGAAGTCTACTGTGGCAGGAGGAGAGGAGAGGTGTGCCTGGGACCTCCTCCCTGAAATCTCAAGTTTCACCTTTAGGTCTGTCAGTGCCTCTATGTTCTCAAGAATTGACTGCATTAATTTTGAATAATGAAAAAAAGAGACCAGCTCTGGGTTTGAACAAACATGTTTTTATTCAAGGTTTAAAGCATTTCCTTTATGGGTCCCCTGTGGTGACTTTGATTGTCTCCCTTTCCTGGGAGCATGAATGATTGTTTATTAAATGTAATAATAATAATAAAGTGGAGGTAGGGTCTCTTAGCTGGCATTAGTTCAGATACCAAATTAATCTTTCCTCAGCCTCACTTCATTATGACTCTATTTGGTGGTGTATTTCATAACCAGCATGTGTCAGGGTGAAGGAAGCCAAGTTTCAAAATGACATGTCAGTAAGATGATTGTTCATGGAACACACAGTACCTCTAGTCTATAATTAAAAATGGAAAAAAAATTGGCTCAAAAAAATAGCGATAAGAAATGTGCTTCACTGCACACAACACAGAGCTCTCTAGTAGCAAAGGCCACCTTCCCCTGTGAAGGGATTGATCCCTTTGAATGACAGGAGAGGGAATACTGGGCCTGAACTCCAAACTGGGTGAGCTGGATGCTTGTGGACCACAGAAGGGCTCAGAGAGGAATGAGCCTTGACTCTTTCAGAACTGAGATGCTCAGAACAATAATAGGCCCTGCCTGTTATTTGTGATGTTGAGTGAACGCCTTACATGCAAAGTGGGAGTGATAACAGTGATGAGTTGCAGCCAATATGCAGAGTACAAAACACAAACTAACGTCTGGGATAGGCAGAGTGCTCTGCGTATGGTAGGGCTTCTGGTGTTCAACCATTATTTTTATTCAAATGTCAATGTAATTGCCATTAGTAATTCTTAGAAATTAGATTATCTTGAAAAGCTTGGGTCAGGATTGTATAAAGAGACAAAGAGGATGCTGTTCATCTTTATATATTTTGATGAGAAAAGAATAAAAAATGGAAGAGAGTGCCATAAAAATCGTTTAGGTCAATGGGAAATGGGGGTGGGCCATTTCATAGTTTGGGGGTTGGACATATCTCCCCAAATATATATTTGAATTATATAAAAAGTAAGTAGCCATATTTCCATGTAAAATCAAAGAGCTTAGGAAGAGACAGGAGCTAGAAACATGGGGCTGGCTGGCTGGAGTGGAGTGGGTACAGCAACAAGGTTAAGGGGGATCAGAATCCTACAGAGTCCTTCTCAAGCTGCATCCCATGGAATGTATACAGACAACCTTCGCTTCCTGCCTCCTGAACAGCATAAGGCAATCCACCTCCTGTGCCAATTCTTTAGCACGAGGGATTGCTTTTCAGCAGAACTCAATGATCTCTGAGTTCTATCAGCTGCACACTATAGATGAAATCAGGAGTAGTTTTGTGAGGTGTTGGAGGCAGAGAAAATGATGGCTGCCAACTTATGAGAGACAGTGAGAAACCCATCTTTCTAACCTATGAACCTGCTCATTTGCTGCCCCTCAGTTGAGGTCACATGGCATAACTTGAGGTTAAGCTTGGTCAAGTTTATTTCTAAGTAAAGTGGCTCCCCACATCCCAGCAAACATCTGTAAATGATGGTAGTGCTTTGAAATTAGGTCATGTAGTGTCAAATAGATATTCTTGATTTTCATATTCTTGTGCTCTGGATAGTCTAGAATTGAAAATCTTTATAAAACAAAGAGCCACTCAGGAAGGGGATTGCTACAGATCTGCACTGTGGTAGGGTCAACTGTAAGTCCTAGGTATCCAGGGTAAACATGCCTATTGCAAAGAAACTGCAAGTTACTGAGAGGACACTCTTTAGTGGTTAAGTTTTTAACACAATCCCATGTTGCTAATGGGATTTCTCAGGGGTGTAACTGCATATAAGCTTCCCAGGACATATAATAGTGATATAACTTATCTTCAGTCTCTCCTCCAAAATTATTCATTCACTAACCTAGATTTGGACGTTAGTTTGTGGGCATCTTCTTTACCTTGAGTAAACATTTATTTATATCTCCAAAGGAAAAGTCATACAACAGTTAATATACTAAGATGTTGCCAGTTAATGGTCAGTGTGAAGTCCTGGAAGCCCCCTGAAGAGTCATTGCTATAAATCTATGTTGAAAAGCTGAAGAAGAAGAGGTTGGACTTTGAGATCTATACATGTTAATGACAGCCATGGGCTGGGAGCAATGGAACAGGCAGATACTAGCTGGCTTTCTCTTTCCTCATTTATTTAATGTAGTCCCCTATTGCCCATTACCTATTTGGATGGCACTGTCTGTATTCATGTCAGACCTTTCTGTACCACTTACTATCACACATATTAGTTCTCTCTGAAAATGCCTTCACAGGCACACTCAGAAATGTACTTCACTAGACATGCATTAACCTAGTGGAGCGACAAGGTTAACATTGTAGTGTCTGTAGACCTGTTTCAGTTTGTGTGAGCTATACTGCTTCTGTGTCTCTTCCCATCATTCTTATGGTTTACCCTTCTTTCCTCTATCCTTTATCCTCATTTTTTCTCCCTCATTATTTTTATCTTTCTCTTTTTATCTCAGAGTACTTTACGCATCAACTTCTATCAAAGCCTTACTGTGATTTATCATTTAATTGTCTTGAAGTGTCTAGTATTAGATCACCTTCTAAAGGCAAGAATGTTGACATTTACCTACATATATTTTTAGGGGACAATGTTCTCTATATTATTCATAAATATTCAGAATAATTGCTTTACAAAATTGCTCACAGTATCCAAAGCATCTCAAAATAGGCATTCTTTATGGCATCTAAAGGTAAACTGCCTGCCTGTTGAAACAATAAAAACAACAACAATGACAACAACAAAGCTTGTAATTTCCATAGACTTTTTTTTTTTTTTTTACTATTTTCCCACTTTATAAAATGCATAGAACATTTTGTTTCAAAACTTAAAAATGAAGAGACCTGAGTGGGCACAACTCTTTTATTGAAAGTAAAATAATTTTCTTGCTCCTTAATTATTTTCCTTGTACTGTTCTTGTATGTTGGGAAACAAAAAGGCAAAATATCTTTACTTCAAACTATTCTGGTAACTTAGATCACAATAATTATAAAATATAAAGATTTTATAAATAGGCCCTTGCCTAATGTCCATGGAAGCAATTGAAGAGAGTAGAGACGGGAATCCACATCTACTCCCAATCCAGTGAGGACTGCTCTATAACATCGTTTATCTAACTGAATGCTAGAGATCCCCTAAAATCTCTCCAGAAACAAATACATGTACACATCCACAATTATCTTAAGGGCTTTAAAGAGTTGTTGTCAAAAGCTGTTGCTATATTCTTATAGTGGATTTCTAAATTGGGGTTCATAGGGGGCTCTGCTTGTTGGTAACTTGACCAGTTCTTACTCACTGAGTATTCATGTCTGTGAATGAGGATTTTTCTCTCTTAATGTTGCCATTGATGGAAAAGATCAGGTTGGGAAGTCAGCAAAACTGGAGCCCACCCCTAGATTGGGCCTGGTGGCAGCAAGTTGCTGTTCCTTATACCAAAGTCATTGTCAATTACCTCAACTATCTGAACTAGGATGTGGCAGTCCTTACCTCCATGGCTCCTCCTGGTTAGCATCAACTAAATGTCATTTACTTTAACTTCATTTCAATAGATAGAAGGGAAAGGCTGTCCTGAAATTGCATTTTAGGAGCCAGGGCAAAATTCACCCTCAGTGGTTACTGTATAGGTGATCCCACATAGAAAATTATACATACCACTGCCAAGATCATAGCTCTCCTAGCAGCCTTTGTGGAAGGAGATAGTAAACAACTCTAGTCTTGTTTCCAGAAAGGAAATCAGATATTCTTGCCATAGAGCGACAACAAGAGAAACAGAGGAAGAAGGAAGACTGTGTGATCATGTCTGTAAAGAACAGTGATAGGTAATAGTTGATGGGGTGAAGGTAAGAAAGTTAGCAATTAGTGTGGTTCCATCCTCAGACTCCTCCTGAAGGCATATACCAATATACAGGGCATTCTTGGCTGGGCAGAAAACATCATTGGTAGTTGTGCTGTAATCCTGGATCCTAGCTTTCCTTTGCATAGTGCATCTGTGCTTTCCCAAAACACAAATTGTTCCCTGGAGATGATGTTCTTCCTTCTGTGGTGCAAGAATGATGGATCGAAGAGTAGGAAACAGGTTGAGTTCTGCAAACTTCTTATAGCCTTTAGAATTCTTCTAGGAGATGAAAAACTTAGAAATTGGAGGTCGCCAGACATAGAAGAAACCAAGGAAAGGGAAATCAAGGAGGAGAGCAACAACATATGAAATAAGAGACAGGAAGAGGTAGTGGGAGAGGGATGAAAAGGAAAGTTATAAAGAGACAGAAGAACGAAAAGAGAAAACCAGAGAAATCTTACACTGGAGAGATGACTGAGCACCTGCTTCACATGGTCTCTTTTGCCCATAACAGGCACAGCTGTTCTCTGTCCACCATTGGAACATGACACTAGTAAGATGACTGGCATACTCCTTCCCTTGGAGAGTTCGGAAGCTGGATCCAGTTCCAGGAGGAGCTAGAAGTATCCATGACTCATAGGCTCCTGACTCATAGGTTGGGGAGGTAATCAGATTCCTAAGTGGCCCCAGTAAAAGCCTTTGTCCTCATTAAGTCGAAACCTGGAGGACACTAGGAAAGTCACATTTGGACACATCAGAAAAGACACTAGGTAGGATCAAAGTAAAGCATATTTTTCCAGTTATGGCTAACCTCTGTTAAAACTTAGTGAAAGAGTAAGAGCTAAGGCAACTGATAATGACATTTAATGGACTTTGGTTGGAGAGATAAGGATACAAGGGTTCTGGGTATTGCAATTGGATGAGGAACACATTAGTTCATGCAGTACAGTACAATAGCTGTCAAAAGAAGTATACAATCAAGTGTTTATACTCCAGCCTTAGAGCCACCACCCATAGCCTCACTGTTGTGGTTTAAATGAGAAATACCTTCCAAGGGCTCATGTATTTAAGCACTTGCTCATCAGGTCATGGTGCTGTGTGAAGAGATTTAGAGAAGTTAGGATGGGGAGCTTTGCAGAAGAAAGTATATCAGTGGGAATTAACCTTGAAAATCTAGTCTCATCTCACTTCCAGTTCTCATCTCTGTCCTCTGTGCTTACTGTGTGTAGCTGACACATAATCTCTCAGCATTCTGCTCTAGTCTTATCTGCTATACCTCCCCAACTATTATGGATTCTCTCTTTGAAGCAATAAGCCAAATTAGTTCTTTCTTTTATAAGCTGCTTTTGGTCATAGTATTTTATTACATCCCCCCCCCACAATTAGCTAATATATTTATCTTGGCATTTAATTATTCAGTTGTATATATGTGAGTGAAATTGAGTGCATACTATGTATATGGGTATCCAGGAAGACCAGAAGAGGGTGTCAAATTCTCTCTGGAGCTGGAGTTACATGTTGTGAGCTATCTAACATGAATTCTGAGAACTGAACTTCCTCTGGGGAAACAGCAAGTGCTCTTTACTACTGAGCCATCTCCCCAGCCTCCTATTTATTTATTTTGAATCTTGTACTATTTTCCTTCCAACTAGCATGTTAAATAACTGTAGATTGGATCCATGTAGGAGTCCAAAGCCCACGTGATTTTGCTCAAGAAATATGGATCTCCACAGCAGTAAAATTAACCCATAAGGAGAAAAACAAAGTGAGGAATAAAGTACATGAATCACCACCAGGATTGTTCCTTGTGTCAGATGAGTGTGTGAAAGGAGCACAGGGTCATCATGGAGATGATGAAGGTGAGAGCACACAAGGGCAGGAGGTATTAAAATCTGAGGATCTAAGACACTCCAGTTAGAACACTGGGTGTGAGAGAGCTAAAGGCACACACTTAGCTTTTTTAAAGGTGGAAACATAGCCATTGTTGCATCAAATTAATCATCTCTTTAATTTAGGATTCTGGATTCTGCCCTTGCTGTATCACAATTGCCATCTCAGCTACTTTTTGGGTTCTGCATCACTCTTGCTTCCTTTTTAGGTGGTACCAATCCAGTAAGAAACAAAATTACCTTACCAGAGCATTAGGCATCTGTTTCCATGGAAACAGAGAAGGATGGGAGAGAAGCATAGGAAAGGCTAGGGGGTATCACAGCCTTGGAAGGACCTTGTGAGTATTTCTTGGCTTATTCTATTTGCTACCTAACTCACAATAGAAATTAAACACTTCACCACTCACTAATGGCTCTAACTGGGAGTTATTATGAACAGTGCCAGCAGCCTGGGGCCCAGTCATAACCAACAGTGATAAAAGTTGTCTTCCCCAGGGAGTCTGTGAATGAGCCAGCATTATCTTTTTTTTTTTTTTGGTTTAAGTGACATTGTGAGCTGTGCACAGAGAATCCAGCAACAGTTCTGGGGAAGAACAGATGTGTGTGGGAGTGTTTTGTGGGAGAAACCTGTGCTTGGTTTCCTAGACTTTTCTTCTACTTCAATAATTTAGTATCTGAGTGCTCTCAAAAGATGGCACTTATTCCCTTGGGGTCTTAGGCTTCTTATGTGTAAAGCGGCTCTATTGCAGCCAAATATGCTACATGTCACTTGGTACTATCAATTACTTGTAATTCCTTTGATAACTTGTTCTGCCATAGTTCTCTGAGATTTTGAACAAATTTATTTTAAGAAACACATTGGATGGATCCTCATCATTGAATAGGAGTTATGATTTTTTTTTTTTAACATAAGTGCCAGAGATCCAACTTGAGTTACCTGTCATAGTAAGGTACCCCAGGATAAACTTTTCTGGAGGGCCTAAAATGGCCCATGAAAATGCCATTTTGTAATCAAATTTCTTTCTTTAGTCAGACTTTAATCTTTCAAGTAATTGAATGTTGAAGACCATACAGCAATCTAAGTCTACCTCAGACACCACAGAAACTAATATTATGTGTGAAAAGTGGCAGGCAATGACCACTCAGGACCAGAAACTAATGGCATTTATTGAGAGAACCTAGGGCTACTATTGTACATATGACTGTGATAAGAAAGAGCCACACATTGTCTCTGGATCACCTTTTCTATGTTCCTTACTCTTTTCTTCATTATCGTCCACTGCAAATTCAGTCCTTTCAGATTTTGAGAAAAAAAGTTACTTATAATTGCCAACCCCCCTTCCTGTGTGACAAGTATTTGCTAGTTCCAGTTTGAAAATATTAAGAACAATTGTTCATGACCAAGGGTCCATCACTCAGCTTCTTAATTATGTTCAAAGAGTTAGGCTCATCTGGAAAAGCCATCAGCACAAGACCCCCATCTTTGTACTTATGGCCAGTTTTTAAAAATGGAAGCTGTTTTTTCACTAAGCCGCAATCCCAAGTGGCATGAGCTCTAGCCATGTACTTCTCTATACTTCAGCACTGGATATAAATGAAATCCCATTATTAAATAGAAAGGTTTAGGGGGAGAATTTAAGAAAATTCTATGAGGCATGTCCAAAGCTCTGCACATTTCAGGAGAACTTATCTCTTCTTTCCCCTGCCGTTGGTTCATTTTCCAATCATCAAATTAGTTTTCCTTTGGATTTGAAGTGTTTATATGAAGCCTTCAGTACTTTGCTTCTAACATTCTGTACTCTGAGGAGAACTTGCCTGACACATGGAAAGAAAGGGGTGGGACAACAGATCACATGACTTCATTATAGCTACAGCTCAGATCAAAGGTGGGTACTGAACTGGATTGGGTCCAATTAGCATCTATCTTCTAGTTTATTTTGCTTCATAAGAGGACCAATAAAAATTTAGTTAACTGTCTCTTTGAAGTCACACACAAAACAACTGGTACATAATTAAGATTTGATAATGGAGCAGCCAGAGACTGTGAGCACACAAGAGCAGTCTTTTTGTTTTTCCCTATCCTTTTTAGTTAGGAAAGATAGTAAGAACAACATTTAATATCTGATTCAGAAAATACAAATACACACCTAAAAACATATTTCTATGAAACAGAAATATATTCCTATGTGTTTAATACTACAGAATAATCTTACATGATAGCTATTGTTTCATTTAAGCCCTCTCTTCCCCAAGTGCTGGTTATCAGTTACTAATATTTCCACAATCTACTAAGTAGGACGGTTATACCACAATGTGTATAGGTTTCTTTGTTAGAGAATATCCTGCCAACTTGTTGTCCTTGTTCTCAATTTATATATCAAAATACTCAAGAAAATATGCTTCACTGTGCTTGAGTCAGAATCTTTCCATGCTCTAATCAATAATGATGGGATTTTATCCATGATTTCTGGTTCCTGGGTGTGAATTCACAGCTTGCATCTATCACATATATCTAGACATTAGGAATGGAAGGATAAAGCTAAGAATTTCAGATACAATGGAGAATGTGGCTACAAAGTCAAATACATTTGTTCTGATTCAAACCACAGTGACTCAGGTAAAGGAACCTGAACATAATGTAAGAGCTACAGAGGTGGTTATCAAATAAATGAGAAGATAATCATTTAGCTTTCTAGAATTTGCCAATGACTGAGGCCTACTTCTTGGCTTTCTGGAGTTGATACCTGAGATGTCCCTGTTGGAGTTAGTAGGAGTCACTTAGATGTTGAGTTCTGGTTTCTCTCAATAGCTTCAGGAAATATCTGAATTATATCAAGAAGAAAGGAGAAGGTTGAAATATTTAACTACAAAATTTAGTTCTATACTACAGTCAATTTTAACTATATTTTCCCCTTTAAAGTAGAAAAGGGGGTTCAAATGTGTAGTAGGGGAGCACCTCTGCTCAGAAGGACCTGGCTGGAACCTCCAGGACACAGGGATGTACAAGCAGCATGAGACAGGAACCTTCCAGTTTCCTTCTGTGGCTGGGGACCTCAGTCTTTGCCCAGAGCTCCATAGCGAACTAGCGCTAGCATCACAGGAGTGTGAACAAGCCTGTGAGTAGAGGTAAGACAGCACCACTGCTCAGCGGGACCCACTGGGAATCCACAAGACACAGGGACCAAGGAACAGCCTGGGACAGGAGCCTTCTGGTTTATACCTGTGGTCTGTGCCACGTGGCTCCATACCCAAATAGCCCAGGAAAAGAGCCACCCTCCCAGGAGTGTGGACAAGCCTGTGAGGCAGGAAGGATGTAAGGCCAGCACCTCAGGACCCGCCCAGAACCCTCAGGACACAGGGACTGAGGAGTGGCCTTCTGGTTTCTTTCTGCAACCAGAGAGCTGATCATGTGACACAGGGCTCCATATTCCAGTGCCAGGAGAGAGCTGGTCTCCCAGGAGTGCTGACACACCTTCGAGCACAGGAAGACCACCACTTCTGTACAAATTTCTCGATCAAGAGGGACCCTCACAGAGCCATCAGGACACAGGAACCAAGGAACAGCTATGGACAGGATCCTTCTGGTTTCTGTCTGCACCCCAGAGCTGACCCTGTATCACCGCTCTCCAAACCCAAATTCCTCTCAGAGAGAGCTGGTCTCCAAGGAGTACAAAGGCTTGCAAGAGGGAGAATCCACAGTCAGAGAGAGTAAGATCAGCTAACACCAGAGATAACCATATAGCGAAAGGCAAGGGCAAGAACATAAGGAACAGAAACCAAGGCAACTTGGAGTTATCAGAACCCAGTTCTCCCACCACATTGAGCCCTGGATACCCCAAGACACTGGAAAACGAGACTCTGATTTAAAATCACTTCTCATGATGCTGATAGAAGACATTAAGAAGGAAATAAATAACTTCCTTAAAGAAATACAAGAGAACACACATAAACAGCTAGAAGCCTTTAAAGAGGATATACAATAAAACACAATCAAACAGGCAAAGAAAATGAACAAAACTATCCAAGATCTAAAAATGGAAATAGAATCAATAAAGAAATCACAAAGGGAGACAACCCTGGAGATAGAAACCCTAAGAAAGAGATCAGGAATCATAGAAGCAAGCATCACCAACAGAATACAAGAGATAGAAGAGAGAATCTTAGGTGCAGAAGATACCATAGAAAACATTGACACAACAGTCAAAGAAAATGCAAAATGCAAAAACCTCCTAACCCAAAACATCCAGGAAATCCAGGACACAATGAGAAGACCAAACCTAAGGATAATAGGTATAGAAGAGAGTGAAGATTCCAAACTTAAAAGGCCAGTAAATATCTTCAACAAAATTATAGAAGAAACCTTCCCTAATCTAAAGAAAGAGATGAACATAAACATTCAATAAGCCTACAGAACTCCAAATAGATTGGACCAGAAAAGAAATTTCTCCCGTCACATAATAGTCAAAACACCCAATGCACAAAACTAGGAAAGAATATTAAAAGCAGTAAGGGAAAAAGGTCAAGGAACATATAAAGGCAGACCCATCAGAATTACACTAGACTTCTCACCAAAGACTATGAAAGCTAGAAGATCCTGGAAAGATCTCATAAAGACCCTAAGAGAACACAAGTGCCAGCCCAGGCTGCTATACCCAGCAAAACTCTCAATTACCATAGAAAGTGAAACCAAGATATTCCATGACAAAAACAAATTTCCACAATATCTTTCTACAAACCAAGCCCTACACAGGATAATAGATGGAAAATGCAAACACGAGGAGGGAAACTACACCCTAGAAAAAGCAAGAAAGTAATCTTTCAACAAACCCAAAAGAAGATAGCCATACAAACATAAAAATAACATCCAAAATAACAGGAAACAACAATCTCTATTCCTTAATATATCTTAAGATCAATGAACTCAATTCCCCAATAAAAAGACACAGACTAACAGAGTGGATAGATAAACTGGACCCAGCATTTTGCTGCATACAGGAAACACACCTCAGTGTTAAAGATAAACACTACCTCAGAGTAAAGGACTGGCAAACAATTTTCCAGGCAAATGGTCCCAAGAAACAGGCAAGAGTCGCCATTCTATTATCAGATAAAATCAACTTTCAACCAAAAGTCATCAAAAAAGATAAGGACAGACACTTCATCCTCATCAAAAGCAAAGAACAACTCTCAGTTCTGAACATCTATGCTCCAAATGCAAGAGCACCCACATTCATAAAAGAAATGTTACTAAATCTCAAAGCACACATTGACCTCACACAATAATAATGGGAGACTTCAACACCCCAGTCTCATCAATGGTCAGATCTTGGACACAAACTAAACAGAGACACAGTGAAACTAACAGAAGTTATGGACCAAATGGATTTAACAGATATCTATAGAACATTTCATCCTAAATCAAAAGAATACACCTTCTTCTTAGCATTTCATAGTACTTTCTCCAAAATTGACCATGCAATTGGTCACAAAACAAATCTCAACAGATATAAGAAGACTCAAATAATCCTATGCCTCCTATCAGATCACGATGGATTAAGACTGGTCCTCAATGGCAACAAAAACAACAGAAGGTCCACATACACATGGAAGCTGAACAATACTCTACTCAATGATAATTTGGTCAAGGAAGAAATAAAAAAAGAAATTAAAGACTTCCTAGAATTTAATGAAAATGAAAGTACAACATACCCACACTTATGGGACACAATGAAAGCAGTGTTAAGAGAAAAACTCATAGTTCTTAGTGCCTCCAAAAAGAAACTGGAGAGAGCATACACTAGCAGCTTAACAGCACAACTGAAAGCTCTAGAACAAAAAGAAACTAATATACCCAAGAGGAGTAGAAGGCAAGAAATAATCAAACTCAGGGCTGAAATCAACCAAATAGAAACAAAGAGAACCATACAAAGAATCAACAAAACCAGGAGCTGGTTCTTTGAGAAAATCAACAAGATAGATAAACCGTTAGCCAGACTAACCAGAGGGCACAGAGACAGTATCCAAATTAACAAAATCAGAAATGAAAAGGGAGACATAACATCAGATTCTGATGAAATTCAAAAAGATCATCAGATCCTACTATAAAAGTCTATACTCAACAAAATTGGAAAATTTGGATAAAATGGACAATTTTTTAGACAGATACCAAATATCAAATTAAGTCAGGATCAGATAAACCATCTAAACAGTCCCATAACCCCTAAAGAAATAGAAATAGCCATTAAAAGTCTCCCAACCAAAGAAAGCCCAGGACCAGATGGGTTTAGTGCAGAATTCTATAGGACCTTCAAAGAATACCTAATACCAATACTCTTCAAAATATTCCACAAAATAGAAACAGAAGGAACACTACCCAAGTCCTTCCATGAGGCTACAGTTAGACGCTGATACCAAAACCTCACAAAGACCCAACAATGAAAGAAAACTTCAGACCAATTTCCCTTATGAATATTGATACAAAAGTACTCAGTAAAATCGTCTTACACCAAATCCAAGAATACATCAAAATGATCCCTCATCACGACCTAGTAGGCTTCATCCCAGGGATGCAGGGATGGTTCAATACCCGGAAATCCATCAGTGTAATCCACTCCATAAACAAACTCAAAGAAAAAAACCACACAGTCATTTCATTAGATGCTGAAAAAGCATTTGACAAAATTCAACATCCTTTCATAATAAAAGTCTTGGAAAGATCAGGAATTTAAGGCCCATACTTAAACATAGTAAAAACAATATACAGCAAACCAGTACCAACATCAAATTTAATGGAGAGAAACTTGAAGCAATCCCATTAAAATCAGGGACTAGACAAGGCTGCCCTCTCTATTCAATATAGTACTTGAAGTTCTAGCTAGAGCAATTAGACAACAAAAGGAGGTCAAAGGGATGCGAATTGGAAAGGAAGAAATCAAAATATCACTACTTGCAGATTATATGATCATATACTTAAGTGACCAGAAAAACTCCACCAGAGAATTGCTACAGCTGATAAACAACTTCAGCAAAGTGGATTGATATAAAACTAACTCAAACAAATCAGTAGCCTTCCAATACTCAAAGGATAAACAGGCTGAGAAAGAAATTAGGGAAATGACACAATTCACAGTAGTCACAAACAATATGAAATATCTTGGTGTGACTCTAACCAAAAAGTGAAAGATCTGTATAATAAGAACTTCAAGTCTCTGAAGAAAGAAATCAAAGATCTGAGAAGATGGAAAGATCTCCCATGCTCAGGGATTGGCAGGATTAATATAATAAAAATTGCCATCTTGATGAAAGCAATCTACAGATTCAATGCAATCCCCATCAAAATTCGAACTTAATTCTTCATAGACTTAGAAAGAGCAATTCTAAAATTCATTTGGTACAACTAAAAATCCAGGATAGGAAAATCTATTCTCAACAACAAAAGAACCTCTGGGGGAATCAGCATCCCTGACCTCAAGCTGTACTACAGAGCAGTTGTGATAAAAACTGTATTGTACTGGTACAGTGACAGGCAGGGAGATCAATGGAATAGAACTGAAGACATGACCAGAAATGACCAGTTAACCCAGGTTAAACTGGTGGTCTACATGTAGGAGAATGAGAATTGATCCATTCCTATCTCCCTGCACAATTCTCAAGTCCAAGTGGATCAAGGACCTCCACATAAAACCGGATACACTGAATCTAATAGAAGAAAAAGTGGGGAAAAATCCTGAATACATGGTTACAGGGGAAAAGTTCCTGAACAGAACACCAATGGTTTATGCTCTAAGATCAAGAATTGACAAATGAGACCTCAATAAATTGCAAAGCTTCTGTAAGGCAAAGGACACTGATTGTGAAGAGATCCTTACCAATCCTATATCTGATAGAGAGCTAATATTCAATATATACAAAGAACTTAAGAAGTTAGACTCCAGAGAACCAAATAACCCTATCAAAAATGGGGAACAGAGCTAAACAGAGAATTCTCAACTGAGGAAACTCGAAAGGCTGAGAAGCACCTAAAGAAATGTTCAACGTTCTTAGTCATCAGGGAAATATAAATCAAAACAGCCCTGAGATTCCACCTCACACCATTCAGAATGGCTAAGATCAAAAACTCATGTGACAGCAGATGCTGGCAAGGATGTGGAGAAAGAGGAACACTCCTCCATTGCTGGTGGGATTGCAAGCTGGTACAACCACTCTGGAAATCAGTTTGGTGGACCCTCAGAAAATTGGACATAATACTACATGAGGACCCAGCTATATCACTCATGGGCACATACCCAGAAGATGCTCCAATATGTAGTAAGGACACATGCTCTACTATGTTCATAGCAGCCTTATTTATAATATCTAGAAGCTAGAAACAACCCAGATGCCCCTCAAGAGAGGAATGGATACAGGAAATGTGGTACATTTACACAATGGAATACTACTCAGCTATTAAAAACAATGACTTCATAAAATTTGCATGCAAATGGATGGATCTTGAATATATCATCCTGAGTGAGGTAACTCAGTCACAAAAGAACAAACATGGTATGTACTCCCTGATAAGTGGATATTAGATCAAAAGTTTCGAACACCCATGATTCAATTCATTGCAACTGTTGGACTGAGTGTGGGGTCCCAGAAAGAGGAGTTGGAGAAGGGACTGAAGGAGCTCAGGGAGGTTGCAGCCTCATGGAGGGAGTAACAGTGTCAACTGGTAAGGCCCCCCAGTACTCCCAGAGACTGGACCACCAACCAAAAAATGCATATGGAGGGGCTCTTGGTGCTGGCCACATATGTGGCAGAGGATGGCCTTGTTGGCTGTCAGTAGGAGGAGAGTTTTTGGGGTCTGAGAGTGTTAGATGCCCCAGTATAGGGGAATGCTAGGGAGGGAAGACGGGAGTGGGTGGGTGGGTGGGGGAATATCCTAATAGAGGGGTGAGGGGAATCGGATAGGGAGTTTCCAAAGGGGAGACATAGAAAGGGGAAAAACATTTGAAGTGTAAATAAAAAAGAATGAAAAACAAAACAAAACAAAACAAAAAAACTCCAATACAAATGTATAGTAGGGTGAGAACGTACTGCTTTATTGGCTTACTCTTAAGGTATTCAGTGTTTCTTCTTCCATGACTGCATATGTGTCCAGTAGTGATGACCAAGTCAGATTGCCAAAACACCAGAATTCCCCAGACTGAAAAAAATCAAATGCATAAATACCTTTAATAGCAATGACAAAGATAGAGACAAAAAACAGAATTGTAATAGTTCAGGTCTGAAGAGAGAGTGAGAGTGTATCTGGGAGAATACAACTAACAATAAAAAGAATGTGCTTTTCCAAAAGTTGGAAAAGTCCTATTTAGAAACCAGCTCCACATTAAAATATTAAGGGAAAAAATGGTAAAGTTTTCACACTATCACTCCATTTGTGTGACAATTTGAAAGGGCAAAACCAAGGTGGGCTCTTGGTTTAGGACAGTTGTGATTCATTTGCATGGGTCTTGAGTTGAAGACCCATGCAATAAGAAGTCATTCTAAAAATGTCAGAGATAAGTCTGACAGAAGAAACGATAAGAAATACCAGCGAGATTTTGCAAGAGTTTTTTCTTTTAACTCGTATCAACTCTAATACAAATCCTGTGAGTTAGGTATGATCAACATCTCTACAGACAGAGGCTTTGTGCCTAGAGTTAGGTCTTTGAGTAAAGAGAAGAGCTTGTCGCCTAAACATTTCTATGCCAGCTGTAGAAAACCCAAACTCATGATGAGAAGGATAAGAAATGTAGTGCTTGCTGTCTTGTCTCTCAGGCTATCATGCCATCTTGAGCGAGCAAGTGTGTGATATTTGCTATTTCCCTGATTATCTTAATTGCCTTCAAGTTATAGTGGCATACAGTAATAACTTGCTGTCTCGTTCTAAAATAATTAACCGAATAGGAGATTCTTTATATGTAATATGTCCCTTGTTTATGAGTGTGCAACTGACATCACATTACAAGTTATTCCTAGATAATCTAATATCCTAGATCATCATGTAATCATCGTTTTTATCTATTATGAAACCTACATATTCTAGTCCATATTAGCTTATGTAAATAGTAAGATCACAATTATGAGGTTGTTTCATTTATGATTTCAGCTTTTATCTGAGAAATAAAATTCACTTTTACAACCTTCTCTCCCAATTCTACCCTATCAGAACTATAAGTATCTTGCTGGTGGCTCCCCTGTGTTTACAGCTTTCCTGACTCTAGATTATACTGGCTTCTGTTTTTAACCTATGACTCCCTTCATTCTAGGACATTAATGTTGTGAAGCCCTTGGGTGCTTTGGTGCAGAGTTGCATCAACTTAAATGAAATTTATTCTCTACCATCACTTGCATTAAGTAGGAGGAATTCAATCAACCTTTGAACTTGAAGAGTACATTCAACAAGTTGGAAACACAGTGATAGTTGCCCCAATATCTTCAAGAGTTTTCAGCAATAAATATGTTTGATTTTTACTCATTTTAAAATTAGATCTCTTCTGTCCAGACCTCAGTTGTGAATCTACAAAGGTTAAGTGTCAGGGTGCTGAAAATATCCATTTTGTAGAACTTGCATCCATCCTTAAATTATTTTTTGTTTAATTTAATTTAAAGTGTTTTAATTATTCACTTTACATTCTTACTTCCTCCCATAATATTTCCCCCATCACCCCACCCTTCTCCTCTGAGCAGGTAGGTGGTGGCCCCCTGGTTATCCCTTCCTTCAACCCTAGACTTCAAGTCTCTGCAGGGCTAGGTGCTTCCCCTCCCACTGAGGCCAGACAAGACAGCCCACCTAATAGTACATATTCCACATACAGGCAATAGCTTTTGTCATAGACTTGGTTTCAGTTGTTCAGAACTCACATGAAGATCAAGCTGCACATCTACTACATATGAGCTGGGATGCCTACGTCCAACTCGTATATGTATTTTGGTTAGTGGTTAAGACTCTGAGTGCCCCAAGGATCCAGGTTAGTTTAGTCTGTTGGTCTTCCTGTGGAGTTTCTATCCTCTGAAATCCTTCCTCCTATTCTTCCATAGGAGTCCCCATGGGCTGTGGGTGTCTCTATCTGTCTGAGTCAGCTGCTGGGTGGAGTCTCTCAGAGGAAAACATGCTACTGTCTGCAAGCATAACAACGTATCATTAATAGTGTCAGGGATTGGTGCTTGCCCATGGGATAGGTTTCAAGTTGGACCAGTCATTGGTTGGCCATTCCCTCAGGCACAGCTCCCTCCCTGTGCCTGCATTATTTGTAGATAGGATAAATTTTGAGTTAAAAGTTTTGTGGGTGGGTTGGTGTCTCTATCCTTCCACTGAGATTCCTGCCTGACTACACTAGATGGCTTCTTCAGGTTCTATATCCCTAATGTAGTAAGTCACAGCTAAGGTCACCCCTATTTATTCTTGGGTGCCTCCCTTATCTCAGGTCTCTGTCTTGTCCTAGAGATGACCCCACCTCCTCACCCCAGTCAGTTGCAGATTTCTATTCATTTGCATGGCCATCTGGCTATTTCTCCTGTCCTTCCCCACACCGGTTCCTGAATCCACCATTCTGCTCCGAATGCCTCCTCCCTCCCAGTTCCTTCCCTCCATCAGCCTCTCAGTGCTATTTTATTCCCCCTTCAAAGTGAGATCCAAGTTTCTTCACTTGGGCCTTCCTTCTCATTTTGCTTCTTTGAGTCCGTGGAGTATAAAATCATACCTGTATTTTATAGCTAATATCCATTTATAAGTGAGTACATACTATGTGTGTTCTTTTGGGACTGGGTTATCTCACTCAGGATGATATTCTCAAGTTTTATCCATTTGCCTGCAAAATTCATGATGTCTTGGTTTTAATAGCTGAATAGTGTTCAGAAACAGACATTTTGATCAATGGAATCAGATTGAAGACCCAGAAATAAACCCACATACCTATGGACTTTTGATAAAGAAGCCAAAAGCATATAATAGAAAAATAAAAGCATCTTAAACAAATTATGATGGTCTAACTAGGTATCTACATATAGGAGAATGAAAATAGATACTTACTTATCATTCTACACAAACTCCTCCAAGTGGATTAGGGATCTCAACATAAAAGTAGATACACTAAATCTCATAAAAGAGAAAGTGGAATATACTCTTGAACAAATTGGTACAGGAGACAAGTTCCTGAAGAGAATACCAATGTCTCAGACTCTACTATCAAGAACTGATAATGGAACCTTATGAAACTGCAAAGTTTCTTTCTGTAAGGCAAAGCATATAGCCAATAGGACAAATTGCCTGTCCACAGACTGGGAAAGGATCTTCACCAACCTTATATTTGACAGAGGGCTAATAGCCAAAATTTACAAAGAACTCAAGAAGTTAGACACCAAGAACCCAAATAACCAAATTAAAAATTAGGTACAAAACTAAACAGAGAATTCTCAACACAGGGATCTTGAATGACCAAGAAACACTTTTAAAAATGTTCTAAGTCCTTAATCATCAAAACAACTATAAATTTCCATCTTACAACCACCAGAATGGCTAAGATAAAAATCTCAAGAGATAACACGTGCTGGCGAGGATGTGGAGCAAGGGGAACACTCCTCTATTACTGGTGAAAGTGCAAACTAGTACAACTTTGGAAATCAATTTGGCATTTTCTCAGAAAACTTGGAATACCTCAAGACCCAACTATACCATTTCTGAGCATTTACCCAAGAGATGCTTCAACATCTCACAAAGATACTTGCTTAACTGTATTCATAGCAGCTTTATTTGTATGAGCCAGAAATTGGAATCAACCTAGATATCTGTTAACTGAGGAATGGAAAAAGGAAAATGTGGTGCATCTTTAACTTCTACATGGCTAAAAGCCATATCAGCATTACTTTTTTTCTAACAAATATTATTTAGGAGGCTCTGGGATAGAGCACTCATATCTTTATTCTCTTCCTTTATAATATACTCTTCACACATGAAAACATAACTTTCCATATGAATTAGAACTTGCATACACACACACACACACACACACACACACACACACACATGTGCAAGCAAAAAATCACTGATTTAGATCATGTGTGTGTGTGTCCGTGTGTCATATGTGTGTGTCTGTTTTACAATGAGGTACCATCCTTATTTTCATCCTGTATATGATCAAGAATAACTTGATGGAAAATGTGTAAGTTCTTCCTTTTAAAATCCCCATTAATTGGAAACATGTCTACATAGGGGAACGGAAGATTCAACTTCAGAAAATGTATCCAACAGAATGTTTATTTTTTATTTTCTTCATCAGTCATGCTCTCTTAGCAAGTCTGATCATTCTGATAAACAAACCAACAAGATTCTGAACTATTTATTCTTCAATAATGCATTTTATCTTCAAGGATTGTTCTGATGAAAATATTGTTCAAAATAAGAATTATGTATACTTAATGAATGAGTGGCTGAAATAAATTATACTAAAAATTTGTTTAGATGGAATTTCTTTCTTGTTTTCAAGGTTACATGCTAATTTTATAATATATAACAAAATATCCCCCATAATGAAATCACCAAGAAATGGAATGACTATGGGCTGTAAATATTTTTTTATTATTTGAAATTGTTCTAACTGTATCTTTGGACATTCTTATCTTGTTTATAAAGTGATTTCTTTCTTTCTGAAGCTTAGTTCATTTTCTTAAAATATGAGTAATAATGAACTGATTGGGTTCTTATGAGCAATTAGTGAATAAAAAGGCCAAGTATAGCAAATGCTCAATGAATGTCACTTGTTAGTGCAGCTCTTACTGTTGTAATCCTATGATACTTCTTGCTATTTTATCACAATATTATCATTTGTTCTACATATTCTTTTTACAGAGTTGAATCCAGGCTGTCTACATGAATTTGAACACTGTTAAATCACAAGCATTAAAAAAAATAAACATTGCACAGTTACTGCAAGCACTTTGTATACATGATTAAAAATAGTGAAATAATATACTTAGATGGCAATCCTTAATTGACTTAACTGTTGTTGAGTATTTTTGTTCATAATTCTTCAGCATTACAAATAATGAGACAGGAAACATCTGTGCCTATGCTTCTATGCAATGCTGAAGCTTATTACTTCAGAGTGAAATGGATAGTGCAAAAGTAGTACTTAGAATGCATCATGTAAAATTATTTTCTAAAAGAGTTGTGACAAATCATATTATCAGAATCAGCGTATAATTGGACATATTTCATTGAACCCTTGACAATATTTGGGATTCTTAAGATTCATTTGGAGTCTTGTAGATGATAATGTGTAAGTCATGTGACACACATTAGTTGAGCCTACTGTGTAATTGACTCTATGCTAAGTCTGAAATAAGGGGAAGAAACAGTCCATGCTGAACTTTCAGGCTTGCTCAGATATAAGGAGAACACTAGCACAACTCAAATAATCACTCACCTGTGACCATGCCACAGAGAGGAACAAATGTTGCAGAGGGAAATAAACAGGGCAATCTAACTTAACCCTGAGGGATCACAAAAGCTTCCTTAAGACAGTGTATTTTATCTGCTTTATGAAGGATGACTGGCGTCACTGAAGCAACACGAAAGGGGCAAGGAATGGGATTTCAGGGAGAAAGGATGAGACATGAAAATTCATGGAGGTGATAAATGGTGTGCTGGTGGAGCTGTGATAGCCACTGAAGTGAGCACAGAGGGAAAGAAAGGAACCTACACTCTGGGCTGAGAGGAGACTACTCTTCTGTGGAAAAAGGGAAAGCTATGGTTTTGGTTTTTGTTTGTTTGTTTGTTTGTTTGTTTTGCAAACAGTACAATTCTTTAAAAGGAGGTAAAGAGCAGAAAACAATAGAAAGGACCCAGGAAATGAAAAGTTATAAATAGAAAGTGTGGAGTAGATACTGACAAAGTCAAGTATTAAAAAGGAAGGATGATGTGTTGCAAGTATAGCTAGGCTATGATTGAATAGATATGTCCTCTTGGTAGTAAATGGCCAGGAGGAGAAAAGAGGTCCATTTGTAGACAGGCTTGTAGAAGTAAACTTGATTGGGCATACTTCATATCAGTGTAAATTATTTTCATCAAGACTAAAGCGAAATGAGTGACTGAGTAGGGCTAGATCACTTAGATGCTTGAGAATTAAGAAGATATTGAAAAGTTGGTAGAGAAGACATCTGGGTTCTCAGAAAATGGCTGTAGGTTATTATGCACTTACCTACTAGGTAATTTTTATTTCTATTGGTCAGATACAGCAATAGTATACATGAAAACAGCATCAGTATGTTTCATCTATAGTTAGAGAGTTTAAAGTTGCTGGAAGATTGTGGCTGGGAAATCTAAGTTGGATACAGAGGATGACAGAGGCAGGTGACCAAGAGATGTTGGAGCTGTCAATATCTGGGATACCATGACAGAGACAAAGCACATGTGCTGTGAGGGCTTTGCAATGAGAAGAAGGGATATTTTAAACTTTCCATTACTTGGAGAAGGTGTTGTCACAAGAAAATGATTTGGTATTTGGGACTTTCTGGATGGAATTAGATCGATTAGAGAGTACATTAAATAAATAAGGAGAATGAAAGTAATGAGTAACAGTATTCAGTAACTCACTCATTCTTTTTTTTTTCTTTTTTTCTTTTTAGATACTTTATTTACATTTCCAATGTTTCCCCCTTTCTAGGTCTCCTCTATGGAAACCACCTATCTCCTCCCCCTCCCCCACCTCTATAAGGGAATTCCACCTCCCACCCACCCACCCACCCACTCCCTTATTCCCACCTTGACATTCCCCTTTACTGGGGTCTCTCCTCCCCCTGATGACCAACAAGGCCCTCCTCTGCCACATATGTGGTCTGAACCATGGATCCCTTGATGTGTATT
>CM052708.1:85735495-85781387 GCA_028551405.1 Uromys caudimaculatus | reverse complement strand
GACCCATGATTTGGACTACATATGAGGCAGAAGAATCACCTCGATGGCCACCAGGGAGAAAGGAGAGGACTCTGGGCCTGAGGGTGCTAGTGGCCCCAGTAAAAGGGAATGTCAAGGTGGGAATATGGGAATGGGTGGGCGGGTGGGTGGGAGGAGGAATTCCCTCACAGAGGCGGGGAGGGGGAGGGGACACGGGTTTCCAAAGAAAAGGGGAATCATCGGAAATGTAAATAAAAAAAATAAATAAATAAAAAAAAGAAAAATAAATAAATAAAAAAAAGAAAAAAAAAAAAAAAAAAAGAAATGGCAATAAACAGGTCCAGCAACATGCATATAATGTGACTTTAAGCGTTTTAGATTATAAAGCAAGATAAAAAGCCGAGTAAGCAGGAGTGGGAGGGTTGGTTCACCTGGATATATGGAGAACTTGCCAAGGGTGTGATATTTGGGAAGAGGATTACCTGAACTGAAACAGTGATCTATGACAACCTGGGGAACCTGGTGGCTTGGAAACCCTGTACACTCTAACTTCCAACTATCCAAACCCACATGGTCTTAGACCAAGTGTCCATCAAAAGATCATTCTGGTTCACCCTGTACTTATAGAATTGTCTTAAATTCCCCATTATTCCCTTCTCTATCCTTCCACTCAGTATATTCCCAACATGGCATCCAGGTAAATATTTTAAGTTCTGAGACACAGAATGACACTTTAGTGCTGAAATCTCCAAATGTTACCAGTTCATTGCATTTGTTTTTGTGTGTGTCTGTAGCCAAGTGGTAGCTCTTCCTGGCCAAACAATAAGCATGTTCCCAGTGTTACCCTAAATGCAGAGGAACAAAAGCCCATGCTGCTTCCACTGCCATCTCTGGGCCTGGTAGTGTCTTTGAACATTGTTATAAATAATGAGACTAGAAACTCAAGCTGAAAACTGAGAGGCATTCTTATCCTGCAAATGTCTTCCTAGAAAACAATGAGTGAATACTAATGGGAAGGGCTCAAACCTACCCAGCTCAAATCTTAATATTTCATAACAACTTTATTTGAGGTTCATGCAAGCAGAGATGTTAAGAGTATGTTTACTGGACTAGTTCTGAGATCTACTGGGGTCCAGAAACTTTCATTTAGTGAAAATAATAATAATAATGATGATGATGATGATGATGATGATGATGAGGAGGAGGAGGAGGAGGAGGAGGAGGAGGAGGAGGAGGCAAATAAGGGAAGAAAGAAAGAAAAGGAAGAAAGAGAGAAGAAAGGACTGATATAGAATATTTTGGAAACTTGGCTTAGAGACCTGCTATCCCCTATCAAAATTCATGGTTTTAAGCTTTGCTTAGGAAAAAATTGATAGTGTTGGTAAAACTGCCTTGTTGTGAGCAAAAACATCCAACATGAACAAATTGAAAGAGGAACACTCTTTGCTCCTGCTTTTGAAGGTTCGGTCATCACGGCAGGAGTGGCATGAGGGACAGCTTATATCATGGTGTAGAGGAAGCAGAGTGGAACAGCACATACCCAAGCTAAGAGGCAGCAGAATACAGCTATAGCAGAAGGGACCAGGACAAGACACAGCCCCTAAACATATGTTCTAAGAGACGTACTTTCTCTAACCAGGAAGAGAGTCCCACTACCTCCCAGGAAGCTATTGAGAGTTTGAATCCATCAACTTATTAAACCATTCGTGAGGTCAGAGCCCTCATTATCTAATCTTCTCTGAAAATGTCTGTATAAGAACTTGTCTATCAGTCCAATCAAGTTGACAATGAAGATTTATTGTCATAGGTAATGCCATGTGTGCCCCTGTACTTGAGAGGAAGGCTTGGTGACGATTCTGTGAGGAGCTCACCATGTCACTTGAGTTAGTTTAATTACGGAAAATTCTAGACACAGACAATGATATAACATGGCACGGCCCAGGAGAGATACAATAAGAATCAAGGCATGTTTATAGATTCACATGTATTCTCTATGACTTGAAAATAGGGAAAAATGTAAAGAGTTCAAATTCAAATAGCAGGTGGACTTCAGATCATCTGTAGCATTCTCTTGCATGTTAAGGTGTTTAGAATTTTGGTTTATAGTTAAGATGAGAAAGGCATTGAAACATTTTCAATTAAGAATTGTCATATTTAGATTAACATTTTGGAAAAACCATTCTGGAATGGAGGCTAGGACTTAAAAACAAGGACATCAGTCAGGAGGTGGTTTCTTTCAGTATCTCCCATCTCAGGAGCTTGATACAATATTAATTGTATTTGTAATATATATAAATATATTAATGTTATGTATACATATATAAACACATACACAAATATATAGAATAATTTATGCCATTTCATTATCCACATTGTAACATATTACAAATTCCTCTTTAAAAATTACTTCTGGAGCTCACCGAATGACCCCACTCCATAGCCGGTTTTCATGTCACACCTATATATCATGATAAACAGATTTCTCAAACATCACCCTAATAGCTATACCATGTCTCGTGTATTTTTTAAATGATCTTCTCTTGGTTGCACTATCAACATTCTTTTGATGAGTGGTAAGCAACATGATGATTGGTCATCCTTAGTTCTCATCTAGACTACTTTATGAGTCTGCTCTGGCAAAGATATTGGTGCTTTAAACAATAAAGCTGTTATCTTCTGTGCTTCTCCTTTTTCAGACAGGGTATTGCTTAGATTTTTCAAATTTAAAATCTTCTGTCTCAGCCCCAAGAATGCTATGATCAGAGGTATATGACACCAGGATGAGCTAAGAAGTTATTTTAAGTTTTTGTTTTTATTATTTTTATTGTGTTTTAATTTATTTGCATTTCAAATGTTGTCCCCCTTCCAAGTTTCCCCTTCTCAAACACCCTGTCCCATCCTCTTCCTTTATAGATGCATCCTGAAGTCTTCCAAAGGTTGAGGGCATAGCAATGGACCATTTTATCTGATGGCTAAGATGTGGGTGGTGTATTTATTCTTGTCTTTCATTATTTTTTCTTTTAACTTGTAATATGTTAAATGTTGATATATATAATCCTTCTATTGAAAATCTCAACATACTTTTAACTGTGCCAGAAATTTGACACAATGAACTGACACTTGGACTCCATTTCTTTGTATTCCCATTATTACCCTCAGTGATCTGACATGATTTTGACACCTTGGACAGCTGTGAATACTGTTAGCTGTCATCTGGTTCTCTGGGTCAACTGTTAACAGTGTCCTTCCTCCTGACCCAAAAGAACAGCTCCACCATGATTTCTGAACCCACACTTTCTGGACCTGATGTGTAGCTCTGTTCTTGCACCTCATGTCTTTGCTGACTTCTTAGAGCTCCACAATTCAACCTTTTAGCCTCTGAGTGTTGGAGTGTTCCAGTATTCCAGCAGTGCATTCTTCTGTGACAGTATCAGACCTCATGTATTAATCATTTCAGCCCATGATTTTAATCACTCTTCACAGCCTGAAAACAAAGATATTTTAGCTTCAATTCTGATCCTTTTCTGAACTGCGTATTTGAACATGGAATCGAACTGTGTAGCTACAAATCTCTGTTACGTATACTATGTCATTGAAAGTTAAGCTTTTAAAAACTAAACTCAAAACAACTTCCACAGCTATTTCTCTATCAAAATTCTTAATCTCAATAAAAAGTAGTTGCACTTTTTAAACTACTTGAAGCAAAGTTCTTAGGGTGTTTATGAATACACTTAGTTCTTTAGTGATATCATCAGAAAAAGTAGTATGTCTTCTCAATGATCTTACTCATGCTAATGTCACTTGGGAATTTATTATAATCATCATTTGCAATGACTTGATACAATGTGTTATACTTTTAAAACCTTGCTCTTTGAGATGTGCAGCTCAGTCTTCATGTGGGCTCTTGAACAACTGGAGTGGGGGCTATCTGTAAAGCTGTTGCCTGCCTGTGAGATATGTTCCACTAACTGAGATGCATTGCCTGGCCTCAGTGGGAGAGCATGCTCCAAGCCTAGACTTGATTTGCCAGTGGGGGGAAGCCAGGAGGTCTTCTACCCTCTCAGAGGAGAAGGGGAGAGTGTATGAAGGGAGGGAGACTCTGTGAGGGGGGCCTGGAGGGAGCAGCTATTTCTGTGTATGTGAATAAATTTTGAAAAATGCATTTTAACTAAAGATACCTTGGCAAATACCAAAACAATCCTTATATAATAATTAAGCTGTCAATACAATACTGCATTTATAAACATATGTGCACCCAATCATAATACACATAGTAAATATTTACAGATATGAAGAGAAGCAAACATTGTACTTAAAATTTATTTATTTATTTATTTATTTATTTATTTATTTATTTGCTCTTTGACATTTAAATCTTTATGCAGCTGATCAGTTTCTCTACAGAATCACCTAAGAAATAACCTACTTTCAGTCATCTGCGATTCTTCAAAGTCTCTTGTTTTTTCACAAAAGACCTCCACTTTCTTTCGGGGCCTCTACATCCAAGCTCTATGTGTGGGACATTTATAATAATTCTTCATACCAAGAAAAGTATATGTTTGTTACTTCTCTCAGAAGCTGATCTCAACCAGATCAAATATTTCTTAATAAGGATTCATTATAGGGATGGTATACACATTGGATCTGCCTAAATATCTGGTACTGTCAAAATTCATTGTCAATATTTAAAATATACATTCCATTTTCAACTTGGACACCTTGGGGAGATAGACCAATTACACCTAGTAATGGAGGTTGATGTTAAAGGCATTAGCTGTACCAGTTTGAGGACTAAAGAAAAGAAACTGAATAAATCTAAGAATTCTAGCAAAGTGGTCTCTGGTCTTCCTTGAGCTCATTTCCTGAATTTCCTTCTTCATCTGACCCAGAGGCAAGAGCATTCTTTATTCATATTTTATTCTTTTTTTTTATCAGATTTTATCAAGGCTTAGTTAGAACAAGTGGCTTCCAATGTCTGGGAATATGTTCACTTAGATTAAGAGTCAAATGAAAAGCCATATATGGAATGAGTGAATCACAATTCATTTCTGAGGTCACAGAAGCTTTATCTAAAGATAAAGAAATATAAAAGTAGCAAGCCATAGGAGTTAATTCCACAGGACATGATCAAGGAGGAAAATGAGATGGAATTTAGGGAGGAAAGAAATTAAGACAGGGACCCAAGCTGGACAAGGAAGAAACAGTTCACATGTCCCAAAGCAACAGCTCGGCAAAATGGTGGCTGTAGATGGCCTTGCAGACTTAACAATGGGAATCTGAAACATAGTAATAGTCTTACTCAGCCAAGATTCTAGAGCACAGTGATGTAGGTACTTGGGACTTGGCAGCTTCTCTATTTCCTGTATTAACTGCCAATCTTGAGCAGGCAGCCTGGAGTCCAGAACTGGCAAAAGAAACTGCCTGTTTTGTGCTTGCTTTGTGTCAGTACTGTGCCCAGCACTGCAGAAGCATTTCCTCTTTGATTCTTTAACAGCTTGTTAAGGAGGAGAGTTATTATCCCCATTTTAAAGGGAAAATTACAATTAAATCAATCAGAGACGCAGTCAATGATCTGTAGAGTAAGGGTTTACACCTGTTTATTCTGACACTGCAGCTCATGCTGTTAACTATAGCACTATACACTGAACCCTGAGTCCCGGGGCTAGAGAACCATCCTTTTCTGAGTAACCAGACAGTCCACAGCTTGAGGGTAGGAATGGATTGCTTTCATCTGTGTCAACAGCATCTGGCATAAGACCGTGCAGGTGCTCTATGAAAATGCTTTGTACTAAACTGGGCTAATCTCATCTTTCGAATAATCAAACATGTATGAGAGCAATTTGAGCTCCCGATCATTTAAAATGGGAATGGAAGTTACTACATCAATTTTTTTCTCTTAAAAATTGTTTGACAGATTCATACATTTACATAATGGATTTAGTTATCCCAGTCCTGTTCTCTCTCATTACCCAGCACCCTTCCTACCGAAACTCTTTGTGCATAACCTACACAGTTTAATTAGAGTTTCTTGTCCAAGTATGCATGAGAGGTTATTTACTGGAGCAGAGGGATCCATTGTAGAAATTACATCTTTTTCCCTAAAAGCATTAATTGACAGTAGTAGTTCAGGAATGGATAGGGTCTTATGGGCCCCTGCCTTATCCATAATGAAATGTTGATGTTCTCAGTAATTGCAGGTCTCCTGAAGTTAACCATGCCTGCAGTGAGTTCATGAGCTCACTATTCACGATGCCAAGTCATTCACAGAGACTTCTTCTTGGTGCATCTTTCCCTACCTTCTAGCTCTTATAATCTTTCTATTCTGTCTTCCACATTGTCATCTGAGCCTTCAAAGGGGTGACATAGCGGACAGACTTATGGCCTATCTTTCTACCTTCACTTACTCCTAGCTCTTAGCACAGTTATGGGTATTTGTATTAACTGCTGCCTGTTGGATTAAGCAGCATTAAGCTATGTGTGTAAATAGTGTTTACGGGACATTTTAATAGGAGGCTTTTCCATATCT
The DNA here is from genome assembly GCA_028551405.1 of Uromys caudimaculatus. Classification (NCBI taxonomy): domain Eukaryota; kingdom Metazoa; phylum Chordata; class Mammalia; order Rodentia; family Muridae; genus Uromys; species Uromys caudimaculatus. The sequence continues at coordinate 85,774,882 of CM052708.1, read as the reverse complement.
AAAGTCTCTTAACCAGATTTACAGTTCTATGTGTGAATTCACACCTGTGGAGCAGACCTCAAATCCAACCAGGAAGTGGTTAGTTATGCCCATACCAGCCATGGATTGTGAACTAGAGGGCACATCTTGTCCTGCAGGTCATGAATGCAACTTGCAGGATTCACATCCAGGCATGATGTCTAAAGAAACTGTGACCTTTTGTCACAGGACAGGTAAATCATACTGGAGCTTAGCTGGAAACTCTCTCTGTAATGGCTAGTCTTCATTTTATCTGTTCATCTCAGTTGGATTTCTATTATTCTGCATATTATGCCTTATGAATTTCAAAACATCAGTCATACAAATCATATGGACTTACTATCTGTTCTTGGAAAACAGCCATTCTTTTTTTTTTTTTTTTTACTACAACTATTATTCTCTAAAACATCAAAGACCATTGCTATGGTGCCTAGAAGACATGCACATGTTTCTTCTGGGCTTTTCTTTCTCACTCAAGGATGTTTGAGGGCACCTTCACCTCTTTCCTGGAGGGCTCTATATCATTTTCACCTAGCATACAGGTTCTCCTTCCTTAGTGGAACAAAGTTCTTTGGTTGAAATGCCAAGGCTGGGTAGAGCTGTTCTCCATGCATAGTCCCTGGACTAACAGTATCAGGACTCAAGGGAAACGTGCCATAAATGCAAATTTTCAGCCCCACCCAAGATCATTGAACCAGAAAGCCTGAGAGTGGAGCCCAAAATGAGCCCTTTGAGAAATTTAGCCACATAACAAGACTTGATTTCTACTATATTAAGGCTCAAAAGAAGCTCTGTTTGCTGTAGTGAGCACTGATAACAGATATGGAGGCTGCAATTTAATGTCTGCATCATATTCTCTTTTCAGCAGCTGTTGCCACTCAGAGGAATCATATCCAGCTTTGAAACTCTTTTTCATTCTCAAGAACTTTCAATCTGAACCTTTGCCCTTGATGTTCTGATGTTCTGTCAGCTTTCGGTTTTTCTGGGAAATCTGCGTTCCTTGTTGGAGCTGAACTTTGATTCCTCTTCACTGTATTGACAGCTCCAAGAGAAAGTATACAATAAAGAACTAGCCTTTTATGCAAGATGCAGGTGATTAGGCTAGATGACAGCAGGAGTAAAGGTAGTTTTATGGAGGTGAGAAAAGGAATGGCTCAGAATGGCTTGGAGTTAGTATTCTTTGCTGGAATAGCAGGGTGATGTAGAGTTAAGGTCAACATAAGGCTAGCACTGAACCAAACAGCTGCACCTGTCTGTGTGGTGAGAAGTACTGCTCCTAGTCTGGGTTCCTAGAGTAGAAGGACTCTTTAAAGCAGTACAGAAAAGACAATTTCTGACAATAGGACATTAGGCAAAGCAGCAAGGAGTTTAGACATGGTTGCTGGACCAGGAAGATGAAGGCAGTTAGTTGTAGAAATTAACGATAGAGAGGACATCTGTCGAGCAAGCTATAGGATCCACGCATCTGTAGGGCTGGAATTGCTCTGCAGATGCCATTCAAAAAGGTGCTGGCTTTGTGTTAATTCTAATGGGTCATAAAAGGCATGACAAAGGCCTGGATGTAGATGCCTGTGCAAGGAAGAATTGAGGTGTCAGGACTGTAGCTTCGAAATGTATGCAAACATGCAGACGGGGAGAGAAGATATTCATTCCATGAACAGAATCTCTTTCCTCACTCTGCTCAACATGGAGTTCTTCTAAAGTCTAGGAACCAAAAGTTATGTTTCTAATATTTCTTTTTAGTTCAAACGTGACCTTTTCTGTCCCAGTCTTGCCCATTCCCTGGGTCCGGTGTTGTTAGTGTCTGTAGACTGCTATAGTACAAGGTGGTGTGTATAAAAACTGTGGTTTCTGTAGAAACAAATAGAGACCTGGCTTTCTGAGAATTGCAGGGGGATATTTCTGACAGTTTATCAGAGATAGCAGCATGTTCTTTTGGGCAAGGTATTTGCACTCCCTGGAGGAAAAGCATGATAAACAAAGCATTCTGTTACAGTAGAACAGTTATGGTTTATTTGTCTGTTTTTCCTTCTCTATCATGCCTAGCCCTGTAAGTACATCTCCAAGTACTTCCTGTGTGTCTCAATTGAAGTAGGTTGAACTCTTGGCTGTTCTCCATCACAGGCTTCTGCTGTTGAGTCTCTTCCAGGTGCATTGCAGAGGGTTCAAAGAGAGAGAAAGAAATGTGTAAGAAGAGACTGGCTTAGGAAGCAGCTGCTGCAATAAATCCAGTGATTAATAAATAGGAATCTTACACAAGATTCATGTACTATGCTCCTGAAGACAGTGGTTTGTTGTCCTAGTTATAATGCATATACACTAAAAAAACCAACCAACCAAAAAACAAACAAACAAAAAATCAAGAGGAAGTTGTGGCTTTTTATCACATTATCCAGGCAATGTTCATGACTATGACCTGGAAAAACTAGGATTTCCGAGGCAAAGACTAAATCAAAGGTAATGAATTCAGATTTCCTAGGTTCCATGCCAGAAGGTCTTCTAGAGGGGACACTAAATTAGGAATGGGATCAGTAATCACATTATGAGCTCATGTTAATAGAAACAAGCCTGAGGTCAGCAGATATACAAACTGCTTTGGCCTTTATGGTCAACCCCTGTCCCCTGCAGAGAGCACTCAAACTGCCCCCACCCTGTTAACTATGGATGATGCCACTTTATGATAATTCATAGACTCTTTTATTTTAGAACATACTAATACTGATCAGTTTTCACTGTGATATAAAATCCCTAGTTAGTACTATAATCCTTCTTCATTCCTCCCCCTTTCAAACCTGAGGGGTTTATGGAAGTTTAACATGCATTTAATTCTCCAGTGTGTGGTGGTAGTCTATGCTGAAGGACTTGATAGGATCAAATTAATATCCTTGGCTGAAATGTTCAGTAGTATCAGGAACCCTCTGTGCATCTGTCTCTAGGACTCATGAGTGACTTCTGTGCATGACAAGAGATTCCCACATTCCTGCTGTTTTGATCTTGCTGAAATACCCACAGAAGGAGCCCCCATCAGTTATGTTCCTACTTTCTGCACTGATGATTGAATCTGGACATTTTTGCTTTATTTGCTTTGAGTCTTTACATGCACAGTGTCATGTTCAGGCTTTATCTTCTTGGTTCCATATCGATTTTTGTCAAGAGGACTTTACTATCTTGATCGTGTATATTCATGTCATAAGCTTGCCCATGGACAAGACAAAGGAAAAGGTAATTTCACCAAAAAAAACCCCTGGGTACTATTATCAGAAAAGATAGCTTTCAGGGAGCCACATAGGTATGCGTTAGTGGTTTCCTTGAGAACAGGAGACTTTTAAGTCCAGACAACTATCCCCAGTAAGTTAGATTCTTAGAAATGGCATGACTTCGAAATAGTCTCTTCAGTTCTGGTCAATGGTTTCCAATGTTTGATATGCTCTTTCCTTTCCCACTTGCCTTTTACTGACTAATGGTTGTTGTCAACATGCCTCTGAACACTGCATCTCTGACTTTGGTTCCTCAGTGCATGGCAGCAGTGCAGTCTTCTCCAGCATCTGTAAATGTTATCTGACTGCATGGATACTTAGAGTTGGTTTCTTCTTTAGCAGGGTTCTGAATTCTTTCCAACTTTTGTGGTTTCCAAGATGCGATTTAGTATGTCTCTGCAGATGTTTAGCCATGAATTATTTTTCGTTAAACCACCCCTTCCAAATGTTTTTGCTACAATCATTGTAATGAACTGACAGATGGGTGCCTGATCCTTAGTAGTTATAATCAAGATTTATTTTCTAAATTGCTAGGACAAGCCAAGGGTAACATAGAGAAAAAACAAATAAATAAACATGAAGATACTTGGGCTTGATTCAAACAATGGTGTCTATTTCCTTGAATATGACTTTCCTTCCAAACCATGTGGACAGTCTAGGTATACAGCACATCCTGAGCTTCTGTCAGCATGTGTCTGTCTTATACTAAACACTTGTTACCATTGGGTAGCTATCCTTGAGGTATGTTACTTCAGTTTCTATAGGACTCCATTCTTTTGCTAATGTAACTTCCTTTCCCTTTTCTCTGTTAAAGGACTGATGCTTACAGAGTTTGCTCTCATGTCAAATCTAGCTATGTCTCTATAGTTTGTTGTTATTTAGTTACTTTTGCTATTTATTTATTTATTTTGAAATGCTGAGGCTAGAACTCAGGGCATGAACACCCTAAGCAAATGTTCAACCACTGGGATACATTCCAAATCCTTTGTTTTTATTTTAAAAATAGTAACAAGCAAACAGCAAAATTAAAATGAAATAATTGGCCTCTCTGTCTAAAATCTACAGAGGCTGAAAAGCCACCGCTGAGTATCCACTGATGCATGATGAATACTTTTGTTTATAAATTGGCTCTATACCCAGAGTGAATGATATGAACAAATCATAAAAATAAAATGTACTAAACCACCAACTGACATTATGGAAATAAGATACTGGTTGGCCAAAACCCCACAGTGTATCAATTAGCAGATTTTAGTAGTTGACAGCTAATATTCTTGGTTCTGGAAACAATCCTACATGGTTTATTCATTCAAAGATTATTTCTCTTATATTAAAAAAGGTCTACAATATTGTCTTATGTATGGGGGAAGTCCAGGTAACATTGTAAGGCTTGCATCAATTTAGTTGGATGCTTTTGTCTGCTGAAGCTGGTCCACAGATCCTAACAGGTTGTTAAACTTTTCTTTTCTTCAGAAGTCCATAGAAATATCAAGGTTGTAAATACTCATACCTCTTACTATACAGAGGCACACTCCATGCATGTATGCATGCTTGCATGTGCATACACACACACGCACACGCACACACGCACACACGCACACACGCATACACGCACACAAGCACCCACACCTGGAAGATATGCTGAAAATGAACTTTGATCACCTGATTCTTTCAAGTAAGATATAACATGATGGCTGATCCTTCCTGTGGACACCATAAATGATAGTGACAATGTTGAAACTGTCAGTTCACAAACTGGAGGTATCTAAGGAGGGCATTTATGCCAGCTGGAATCATAAGGGTCTGTCCTTGAGGATACAGTGTGTTTGGATCAGACAGGCAGGGTGTAAAGTTTGGCTCTGACATCGGTTAGTCCATTGACTTTTGTAAAGGCCTTGTCCTTTCTGAAATGTATTTTCCTCATTTTGAAAATGAAAAGATTATATAACTAAAATAAAGAATAAAGAACAATGCATGAAACTGTAATGTCATTCATTTACAATAGTAATAAACCTGGTAAGATACCAATGGGTAAATTTCCAGCTCCAAAAGGTGGTTTGTTCTCCAAAATTCCAACCAACTAAGGCAACAAAGAGTGTTTGTTTAGGCTTCATAAAGAGGGACAAGTGTTTATTTCTTGTCTAGAAGATAAGAAGTCTTTTGGAAAATATATGATGTTTCCATGAGCAATTTTGGTTTCGTGGAAAAAACAAACAAACAATAGGTAGGTAAGTAAGTAAATAAATAAATAAATAAATAAATAAATAAATAAATAAATATTGGGAAAAAAAGAGACAACTCTTGCAAGAGCAGACAAACAAAAGGAACATTAAGTCTAGTTGTACAAGATGTTTTGTAGCAGGGCCTGGTGTTCAGCAGGTGGAAGCAACTGCTGCTAGGCCTGATGAGCTCAATCTGATTCCCAGAACCTATGGGGTAGAATGAAAGAATCAATTCCCACAAATTGTTTTCTGACCTTCAAATGCATGGCTTGGCACATGCACATGCACAAATAAATAAATATAATTTTAGAAATTCTGAGATGTCCTTTAAGGATCATTTTATTTGGTTAGTTGAAGACATTGTCTTTATCACTTTTACTCTTGATCACTCAGGAGTCAGGCAGATTTTATTATCTGTATTGCTCTTGAAAGGTCCCAGATTTTCAAAAGCTTTGGATTCCTTGATCATAGAATGTATCTAAACTCATATAGCCAAGGCCCCCAGCCTAGTATCTGGATCTTTGTACAACTGGTTTTTAAAACATGACTCCTTTCTCTTCCTTCAGCAGCAAAGGGACCCCTTCCTGACATTAACTTCAAATTCTGAGGGAAGTGCAGAGGCATGATAGAGCCATCCAGAATACTGTCTGGTGTTGATCTGCTCTCTGCCTCTATTTTATGTTTGAAGGAGAGGGAATACAAACAAGGTAAGGACAGAGATGTTTTATCAACCATTTGGCATTAGTAGCTGATATGAGTTTCATTGTCTTGGTTTTGATAAGGATCTTAGAATTTTTATTTAATTTTATTTTTAATCACTAAAGCTTCTATGTCCTTCAGGGTCAATGTATAGGACAAAGAGAAGAGAAACACAGAATTCAACATTAGCTCTGACATTTATTTATTGGCATTCCAGTCAGGGTTTCTATAAATTTGCAAACCACCTTAGTTTGCCCTCCTGTGTTTTTCTACTATTGCTGTGACAATTTGCCAGGGATTTAGCTGCATACACAGTATTAGCTTAGTATATAGTTCTATAGGTTGGAAGTCTGACATAGGTCTCCTTGGGTCAAAATGAAGGTGCTTATAGACTGTGTTAATTTCTGCATATTGTACAGAAGGATGTGTTTTCCTTTTCATTCAGCTGTTGGAAGGATTATTCAGTTCTTGGCTGTTTTAAGACTGAGGTTCCTATTTCTTTGATGGCTGTATTGCTCTTGATTTAAAGACAGCCTGTCCTTCTCTGCTCTAACCTTCTGACATGACTTTTACTCTTTCTTTTCTTGTATCAGTTTTTAAGAATTTCTGATATTAGATTTGTCCCAACTAGAAAACCTTAGATAATATTTCAATCTCAAAGTTGTTATCTTAATTATATCTTCAAAATTCCTTTGTCACTAGACTGACAGACTCAATGATTTCAGGATTCAGATGTGGGTGTCTTTGACATGGGGACATGGCTCTGCTGACCATTCCCATAGACATACTAGGGCAAATGGAGTGTAAATTCAAATAAGTCTCTAGGATTTTCTGATTTCACTCCAACTAGCTGAAATGTCCTGGGAACAGCAATGCAAAGGAAATAAACTATAACATGTAACAAATTAAAATACCTAAAAGGCAGAAGGCAAAAAGCAAAAATAGACTTTCTAGTACCTAGTTACAGGTTCTGCTAACTACAGTTTAAATTATTCTGTAAGAGAATTTTTGACAGATTGGTAAATTGCAGCCCACACAGCCTTAATTAATTTTGTCATATCTGTAATTCACATGTGTTACTTGGGTTTCTTTCACTTCACAGGTTTAGTTCTTTGCTGAGTTTTTGTTTAGTTGACCTCCCAAGACAATGAAAGAAAAACCACAACAATATATATTTTTTTCATTTCCATACAGGCTATGCTTTTCAGCTGAATTTATCTAAGCACACAGAGATTAAAGAGATTGTGTTTACATAGGATAACATCACAGAGTAGTAACTGAGAAATAGAAAATAATAGGCAGAAAAAATAATAAATAATATAAAATTATAGTTAAGTAGGCACAAACTCTAAAACCTTACTCTTCAGTGTAGTCTTTTCCTTTGAAGCTGGTCTAGAGACAGCTGGGCTGTCAAGAGCTACTAGATGCTCAGCAAGGCAGCCAGAGAAAGGGACAAACCTAGAGAACATTTTTCAATGTTGGAAACCTGCCAAAAAAACCTGCCACCTTTTTTTAAGTTAAAAATTTATTAACAACTTTGTCCCTATTAGCTAGTTTTCATAGGGTTGAAAGGTGCTATGTATGCTACTAGAAAAGAAAAGTAGCCATCAGTCTTATGGAGGTGTGAACCCACTGAGCTACAATTGCAACCAGCCTGACAAGATATGCTTACTGCTGTAATAGTGGTATTCACGTAGTAGGACTAACCAACCAGCTTCTGACTGGATTTAAAGCCACTTTTATACTATGAAAGCCAAACCTGGCACAGTTATTGGGCCATGAACCTATGGGTAGACAGATCACAAACCCTTAAAAGGAACCTGCTAATATATTCTTATAAATGGAAGTAGTAATAAACTAACACATAATGATGGATTGACTTTTTAAGAAGACGGGTATTTAGATCTACATCCTTGTAGTGCTTTTTAGTTCCATTAGCATGTTTTTGTTGCTGTTGTTGTTGAGTCCTTTTCTACCCACTGTAATATTAACCTCTGTGATGTAGTGGCTGCTGTCAACATCTTTGTGACCAGATACCAGCATGGAAGATTTTCAAGGACAGAGAAAGGGTAAGACTAGCATTCCTAGGTGTAGTGACATTTAGGCTGAAACCGTCAGCAGTCTGGATAATTCTATTGTTAAATGTCCAGTAAAAAGAAAACTGAAAGAGGTCACAGAAGCCCTCTTTGCAATTCTAGACGAAAGCTTTTGCTTCTCACTGGTGGAAGTCTTTACAGGCTAGGATAAGCTTTAATGGATAGTGAAGAGAGTGACTGATATTCCTATTTCCATCTCCGGAATCCCGTGAAGCTTTCCTGATAGCAGAAGTCATTTCACATAGCACTTTTCCCAAGGCACAGGGCTCCATGCTGCTATACACGTAATTCACCAAAATGAAATTTGATATTTTGGTCTCAATCATGAAACTCAGCTGTTTTGTTTTGCTACTGGACATGATCCACTGATGCCATGTTTTGGTGTGGTTGTAAAACTGCATCTGTATTTTTGATTTTGGCATCAATACTTGCTAATATTTTCCCACTCATGTTTCAGTCACACCAGGGCCAATCGCTTTCCCAGAGAGGACTCCAGATTTAGTGAGGGAGTCACTCACAATGCCCATTTCATAGCAGCTCCATATGATGATAATTTCCCTGTTGATTTTCTAATTTCAGGTGATTTTAGCCTTTCTTTTTCACTGCCTATAGAACTTTACAGAAATAAATTGTGGATGAGAACAGAGAAGACAGTGTTTGAGCCCACCATAATGGTACTCCTCTCAGTCACCATGACTAGACCAAGTAAATACATTCTTATTCTCTTACTTTTTCAATTCTATATATGTAGAGTAAAAATTTCTGCCAAGCAATTTCTATCCTAGAGTTGTAATAAGAAACAAACATCAGAAATCCTTTTCCATATGGGAAGAGGAGACAGTCTACAGATGCTTATTGTCTCCTAGACTGTGTTCAATACTTTATTCTTAAGTATAGAGTCTCAGATAAATGGCATTAAATACTATGGATTGTCCCACTTCTGTGTGATGTGGGTGTTTGGTCTGCGTATATGTCTGTGCACCACACACATGAAATACTCATGGAGGCCAAAGGAAGATTTCAGAACCTCTGGACCTGGAATAGCAGATAGTTGTTAGCCACTATATAGGTGCTAGGAATTGAACCTAGGTCCTCTGGAGGAGTAGCCAGTGCTCTTAACTGCAGATCCATCTTTCCAGTCCCTGATCTTCAGATCTCTTTCTGAATCTAGGCTTGCTAGCAAAATTATCATGTCAATATTTCACCTGGTATTTCTACTAACAGGTTAATTTCACCTACAGTCTTGTACAGTGAAGAAATAGATGCTTCTATTATAGAATCTATAGTTAGATTCTATGTTGATACCCTGTTTAGTGAGAGTCCTAGCTCTTATTGACATCCTTTGCTTCATAGACACTTCATTTCACTTAACTGTCTTTAGCTTTGCTTCAATATTTTTCAGAATTTGCATTTTTTTTTACTTTATATTAAGAGTGTCCATGTAGATGAAGGAACACTGGATCAGTTTCTCACTATTTTACTGAGGACCTTTTGCTATGGAAAAAGTTGGATCGCTTCCCAGCTTTCTGATTATATACAGGTCTCTGAATCAAGTACCAAGTGGTGGAGAAGGCATTTCTTCCCCCATATTTTAGAAGATGTCTTTTTTTTTCCTTCATATTGAAGTACAGTGTCTCTTTGATGGAAACCTTAGTAGAATTTTCTCTCAAGTCAGCTTTATCTGCATCAAAATGAGAGCCAATTATTTCTCTGTCTGCAAGATTTGCTTGGGCAAAGCTTGCACAGAACTTGTGGGAGTGGCCAAAAAATGTCTGGTTTAACTTGAGGCCGATGCCCTGACAGGGGGCTCATGTCCTACAATGCCTAGATGGTAAGGAACCAGAGACTAGACAGCCCAGAGACGTATAGTAGAACCAAACATTGACTGGGTCTAGAAAAAATAAAACTACATTTTAAAAAATCAATAATTCTTAATGATATTCTGCCATACTATTAAATTGGTGCCTTTGTCCAGTCATCATCAGAGAGGCTTCCTTTGACAGAAGATAAGAACAGATCTGAGACACCCAGCCAGATATTATGTAAAGAGAGAGAGAGAGAGAGAGAGAGAGAGAGAGAGAGAGAGAGAGAGAGAGAGAGAGAGGAAGGAGGAGGAGGAGGAGGAGGAGGAGGAGGAGGAGGAGGAGGAGGAGGAGGAGGAGGAGATGATGATGATGATTAGAGAAGGAGAGGCTGGCCATGAGCAAATGGATGGGAGGAAGGGAATGGAGAGAGCAGGAGCAGGAAGGCAAGAACAAGAGAGGAACAAGAGAGCAAGAGAGAGAGGAGGGGGCAAGCAGCCCCTTTTATGGTGAATCAGGCTTAACTGGCTATTGCCAGGTAACTGTGGGGCAGACCTCTGACAAAATGCTAAGTGTAGGGGTCAGAGGGGATGCAGGACACCAGTAGAACTCCATAGAATCAACTAAACAGGGCTCATATGGACTCACAGGGACTGAAGCTGCAAACAAGGGGCTTGCCAATGTCTGCTTCAGGTCCTCTGTGTATTTGTTGTGGCTGTTACCTTGATGCCTTTGTGGGACTCCTAAGAGTGAGAAAGGTGAGACTCTGACTGCTTTTTTTTTTTTTTTTTTTTTTTTTGATACTTTATTTACATTTCCAATGTTTCCCCTTTTCTGGGTCTCCTCTTGGGAAACCCCCTATCCCCTCCCCATCCCCACCTCTATGAGGGAATTCCACCTCCCACCCACCTGCCCACCCATCCCCATATTCCCACCTTGACTTTCCCCTTTACTGGGGCCTCTAACACCCTCATGCCCAAGGACCTCTCCTCTCTCCCAGATGGCCATCAAGGTCATCCTCTGCCATATATGTGGTCCGAACCATGGGTCCATAGATATGTATTCTTTGGTTGGTGGTCCAAACTCTAGGACGATGGGGGGGGGGTCAGGCCCACTGACACTCTTGCTCCCTCCATAGGGCTGCAAATTCCCTCAGTTCCTTCAGACCTTTCTCCAACTCCTCCATCTGGGACCTCACTCTCAGTCCAGTGGTTACTGTTAAGTGAAACTTGGGCATTCTGAACTTTTGGGCTAATATCCGCTTATCAATGAGTACATACCGTGTTTGTTCTTTTGTGACTGAGTTACCTCACTCAGGATGATATTTTCAAGTTCCATCCATTTGCCTGCAAATTTCATTAAGTCATTGTTTTTAATAGCTGAGTAGTACTCCGTTGTGACTGCTTTTTTAAAAACTTATTTCATTTATTTACATTTCAAATGCTGTACTTCTGGTCCACCCTCTACAAGCCCTCCACCCCACTCCCCCTCCCTTTTGTCTCTCTCACCCACCTACACACTACCAACCTGATCCCTCTAGCATCCCCCTTCTCTGGGGCATCAAACCTCCATAGGACCAAGAGCATCACTTCCCACAGAGGCCAGACAAACAATCCTCTGCTATGTATGCAGTAGGGGCCACAGACCAGCCCATGTATGCTCTTTGGTTAATGGCTTAGTTCCTGGGAGCTCTGAGGGATCTGGTTAGTTCATACTATTGTTCTTCCTTTTGGGTTACAATTCTTTTCAGCCCCTTCAGTCCTTCCCCCTAACTCTTCCATAAGGATCCCTGGGCTTGGTCCAATGGTTAGCAGTAAGTGTCTGCATCTGTCTTAGTCAGTTGTTGGTAGAGCCTCTTAGAAGACAGCCATGCCATACTCGTGTCTGCAAACACAACATAGTCTCAGCAATAGTGTCAGGGTTTGGTGCATGCAAATGGTCTCTGGATGGCCTTTCTTTCAATCTTTGTTCTGTTTTGTCCTTGCATTTCATTTAGACAGGAACAATTCTGGGTCAAAATTTTTGAGATGGGTAGGTGGACTCATCCCCCAACTGGAGACCATGTCTATCTACTGGAGGTGGTCTCTTAAAGTTCCATCTCCACTCTGTTAGGTATTTCAGATGATGTCATCCCCATTGGGTCCTGGGAGCCTTTCATATTCCTGGTGTCTGGGACTTTTCTCCTGTCGCCCACATACCTGATCTTGTCCCCCTTTTCCCTCCTCCTCCCTGCTCGCACCCATGTCCCTCTCTTTATTTGCTTCCAATGATTATTTTGTTCCCCCTTCTAATTGGGATTGAAGCATCCACACTTTGACCTTCCTTCTTGTTAAGCTTCATATAGTCTGTGAGTTGTATCACGGATATTTTGAACTTTTAGGCTAATATCCGCTTATCAGTGAGTAGGTACCATGTATGTTTTCTTGGGTCTGGGTTACCTCATTCAAGATGATATTTTCTAGTTGCATTCATATGCCTGCAAAATTCTTGATGTCCTCATTTTTAATAGCTGAGTAGTATTCCATTGTGTAAATGAACCACATTTTCTGTATTCATTCTTCTGTTGAGGGACCTCTGGGTTGTTTCCAGATATTATAAATAATTCTGCTATGAACATAGTAGAGCACATGTCCTTGTGATACCATGGAGTACCTTTTCAGTATATGCCCAGGAGTGCTATAGCTGGATCCTCAGGTAGATTAATTTAGAATTTTCTGAAGAACTGCCAGATTGAGTTTGCAATCCCACAAGCAGTGGAAGAGTGTTCATTTTTCGCCACATTCTCACCAGCATTTGATTTTGCCTGAGTTTTTGACCTTAGCCTTTCTGATTAGTGTGAGGTAGAATCTCAGGGTAGTTTTGATTTGTATTTCCCTGATGACTAAGGATGTTGAATATGTCTTTAAGTGCTTCTCAGCCATTTGAAATTCCTCAGTTGAGAATTCTCTGTTTAGCTCTGTACCCATTTTTAATTGGGTTATTTGGTTTTCTGGAGTCTAACTTCTTGAGGTCTTTATATATTTTGGATATTAGCCCTGTATCTGACCTAGGGTTAATAGAGATCTTTTCCTAATCTGTAGTCTGCTGTTTTGTCTTATTGACAGTGTCCTTTGCCTTACAGAAGCTTTTCAGTTTCATGAGGTCCCATTTTTCAATTGTTGATCTTAGAGCCTCAGCAATTGGGGAACTGTTCAGGAAATTTTCCCCTGTGTCAATTCGTTTGAGGCTATTTCCCATTTTCTCTATTGGTTTCAGTGTATCTGATGATATGTGGAGGTCTTTGATTCACTTCGACTTGAACTTTGTATAAGGTGATAAATATGGATCAATTTACATTCTTCTACATGCAGATGGCCAGTTAGACGAGCACCATTTGTTGAAGATGTTTTCTTTTTTTCCACTGGATGGTTTTAGCTACTTTGCCAAAAATCAAGTGACCATGGATGTGTGAAGTGTTTTTCTGTGTTCTCAGTTCTATTCAATTGATTGACCTGTCTGTCTCTGTACCAATACCATGCAGTTTTTTTATCGATATTGCTCTGTAGTACAGCTTGAGGTCAGGGTTGGTGATTACCTCAGAAGTTCTTTATTGTTGAGAATTGTTTTGACTATGCTGATTTTTTTGTTATTCCATATAAATCTGAGCATTGCTCTTTCAATGTTTGTGAAGGTACGTGTTGGAATTTTGATGGAGATTGCATTGAATCTGCAGATTACTTTCGGTAAGATGGCCATTCTTACTATGTTAATTCTACCGATCCACGAGCATGGGAGATCTTTCCATCTTCTGAGGTCTTCTTCAGTTTCTTTCTTCAAGGACTTGAAGTTCCTGTCATATAGATCTTTCACTTGCTTGGTTAGAGTTTACCAAGATATTTTATATTATTTGTGACTAATGTAAAAGGCGTTGCTTCCCTAATTTCTTTCCCAGCCTGTTTATCCTTTGTATAAAGGAAGGCTACAGATTTTTTTGAGTTAATTTTATATCCAGCCACTTTGCTGAAGTTGGTTTTCAGGTGTAGGAGTTCTCTGGTAGAATTTTTGGGGTTGCTTATGTATACTATCATATCAACATGTAGTGATACCTTGACTTCTTCCAGGAATGCAGGGATGCTTCAATAAATGGAAATCCATCAATGTAATCCACTATATAAACAAACTCAAAGGGAAAAAAACCACATGATCATTTCATTAGATGCTGAAAAAGCCTTTGAGAAAATATAGTTCCCCTTCATGTTAAAAGTCTTGGAGAGATCAGGAATTCAAGGCACATACCTAAACATAATGACCAATATACACCAAGCCACAGCCAACATAAAACTAAATGCAAAGAAAATGGAAGCGATCCCACTAAAATCAGGAACAAGACAAGGCTGCCCACTCTTTCCCTATTCATTCAATAAGGTACTCAATGTTTTAGGTAGAGCAATTAAAGGACTCTAAGTCTTTTGCCTGCTCTTGGGACTCTTTGTCTCCCAATTGAGTTGCCTTGTCCAGTCCTGATATAACATTATTGCCATGTATTATTGTATCTTGTTTCACTATAATTGGTTGTTGTCTCCTAGAGGCCTGCTCTTTCCTGAGGGGAGAAGAAGGGGAGGTAGATCTGGGGAGAAAGGAAGTCGAAGGTGGCTGGGAGGAGTTGAGGCACAGACAACTATGGTTAGGGAGTATTGTATGAAAGGAGAACCTATTTTTAATTTTTAAAAAAGTGTGTGAAGACAGGACAAAAGATATTCATGTGGCAGAGAAAGTGTTGCAGGGATGGTGAGTGCTGCCTATGGAAGAGAGTGGGTTGCATTTAAAAAAGAATGGTGTGAGGGTCAGAAAGCAGAGTGTGTGAGAAGGAAGGTTGAACAGGGAGAAAATGATTGTGAATGGAACTGACCACAGAAGAAACTTTGTAAGTTAAGAACATAATCAACATCCAAGCAATGAAGGGGAGAAAAAAATGATATTGATAACTTAAAAAAAATCAAATATGTTTTAATTACATACTATTGATAAAATATGGTGAAAAATAATTTTCTCTCAACTTCTTGGCACAGTTCCTCATTTGGGAGTTGTGAGGTTGAATGAAGCTGCTGGAGGAAGGAGTGGATCCTTGGTTACTAGAGAGTGTTGTGGAAGAGAGCATCAGCCATCTGGCCCCAAATGTCTTAAGAATACTGTTGATTATTGCTCTTGGGCCCTTGTGACACATTATATATGTTATAAGGTAAACTCATAGAACCTTCAGAATCAGTTCTCTTCTCTGTAGAGTTCGTCATTAGGAACATTTATGCTAGGATCTGAGATCACCTGGACCAATGGGAAGACCCTCAGATAATTCTGGAGCAGAGATCATTTCTCTTCTGTCCCAATCTTATATCCAGGATAAACCAAAGTTATTTGTTCTGTCAGGACAGTCCTTCTTCTAACTTGAAAATAAGCCAGTTGGTGATACCTATCTATGGCATGAGCTAGTTCGTTGCTCCTTTCTGGGGCTTGTAGTGACTACAGCAACAATGGCTTCATTCTTCAGACTTAAGTCACTTGTAGCTTGTGCCAGAGAGATGGATAGCTCCAGAGACAGATGCTGTCCCCAAGGAAGCCATCCTGTCATTAGGCTGCCTTCCCCACCTTCCCCACACCCTAGCAATCTGTGATGCTTACCATGCACTGGGCTATGAAAGAATTTGTGCACATGCAACTCTCCCTCTGCTTTCTAAAACAAGATAAGTCTGGAGAAAGACTCCTAGTCATATTTCACTGAAGTGTTTTGCTAAATTAATTATAGGCAGCTATAATTCATTATGTTTTCAATTAACAATTAATTATGTACAAGAGACAGAAATGTTTCATTGAGACTAAGAAACAACATGTATCATTTATAGTGTGGTGTTTTCTTCTCACTCTATGGGGAAAGAATTTATGGGCTACAAATTGCATGAATGAGCTTTCTTCTGGAAAACACAAATCCAGTTGGGTCCACAGTTATAATGACAATGTGAAGGCAGGGAGCTGGGGTCATTTACTTGGAGAATTTAGGACCATGGCGCTACCTTTCCCACAGCAGCAGGAAGTCCTATGCAGGTGAATTGTTCAGCTGTAACAGGGACCTCAAACCTAGTTCCCTCCCTCAGCCACCCAAGGTTGTGGGAAAGCTCTGGTATGTGGAAGAGACAAGAAGGGAAAGGGCGACCAAAGGGGGTCCTCTGCTGCTCTGTGGATGCTCCATGTTTATAAGGGCACATGGATGCACAGAGGTTCTCAGAAGACTATGAAGACATCTCTTGTTTTATAACAGAAACTATCTTCAGTGGTCTTAGGGAGAAGATGGAAAGTGTCCTCAAACTGAGCACAGTGGTCTGGTAAGAAGACC
This sequence comes from Uromys caudimaculatus, assembly GCA_028551405.1. Lineage (NCBI taxonomy): Eukaryota > Metazoa > Chordata > Mammalia > Rodentia > Muridae > Uromys > Uromys caudimaculatus. Next base: position 85,758,424 of record CM052708.1, on the reverse strand, counting down.
TGACACTGAATTTCTTTTACTGGGTGAGCTGAACTATTTTCCTAGAATAGCTCCCAACCCCCATTCTTCTTAGCAGAGTTACACATTTCTCAGCTTTGTCTCCCTCTGCTCACTCTAGATTCGAGCTCTGAACATCATTTTTTACCAAATGATGCAGTCTTCCTCTGAGACCCCACAATGTGTTCAGGAAATCTGGTAAGGGGCATAGTACCCTCTGAGAAATCATAGGTATAGGTTTTCTTTCCTATGATTGCTGTTATTATTACTATAAACAACTACTTTACTTCTTCTGTTGCTTATCATGGGCACAGCTTGAGTTGCTTTATATGTATCTCTACATATATCTCTACATATCTATAGCAACTATATGGAGTTCATGCTGCTACTGTTCTCATTTAAAGCTATTAAAGCCAAAGCAGCTGAGCATCTGTTGTTAAGCAGTGGGGCCGGAGTTCACATCTGACCAGCATACTATGTGAAATTTGCCACTGTTTGTATCTGTGGGGAATGTAAAGCTGCATAGAAGGCCACCAGGAGGAGCTGAGGAGGAAACAGATTGAGAGGAAGTAGAAGGGTTATGCTGTGAGTCCAGAATCAAATTTTTTCTAGCACCAGAAGTATATACCTGAAACTATGTGACTATTGTCAGAGTCATTTGAGACAGGGTTTCTATCCCTGCCAATTGTAAAAAATGTCCAGTTTATATGAGGAAACAGGGGCTGAGGGTGTCAGGAACTGATGTGGACATTGTCTTGGCCAAGGACAATGAGATGAAACAGCACATTTAAGGCTGAGTGATTAGCACAGTTCCTTATACTCTGACACATCAACTGGCTGAACTGTTCCATACTGTTTTGCTTTGTTGTTGTTGTTGTTGTTGTTTTGTTTTCTTTTGTTTTGTTTTTGAGATTCAGACCACTCATCTTTCAAGCTTTACAAATCTTGGAAATGGGTTATATGTGTTTTGGCCTCTTTCTTGAAACCTTCTTTATAGCCAATTCTAACAATGTATAATGAAACACGTAAAACTCAGAGGCTCAAAACACATATTCATTGTGACCTTTCATCTTTCTGGGAGTTGCCTGGTTTCATGAGTGGTTTTCACAGGGAACTATCATGTTGCAGTCTGGGGTGATTGAATTATATAAGAACACTCAGCTGGGTAGGAGAGATCTCTTGCTTGTCTGGTTACTAATGTTGGTTGTTTTCTGAGAGCTGGGATAAGCTGTTAATGTGAGTGACTTCATATACTCTTTTCAAAAACATTGCAGCTGGATTTGAACTCCCAGAATCCCAGGCATCAGCTAAGAACCTGCCTATAACTCAATGTTGAAAGTCACAAAAGGCCACTTTCATGGTGTCCTGTAAGTTAAAAGTCAGATGGACAGCCTAGTGCCCAGTGGAAAGCATGACACACTGTCAAGAATACTTCAAGATATGTCTGGTTTACCAAGAGAACCATTTGGACTACAGCATCACAGGGCCCTGTAAGAAAAATAGATCTTTCTCTGGGTTTGGCTAAAGAAGAAATAGAGGCTTCAGGCAGAAAGATTTAATAGGGACTCTCAACAGGAAGCAGGTAATACAGATCAACTGTCCTGACATAGCCAGGAGCCTTACAGGGCTGAACAGCCAATCCCTGAGTGACAGGGAAGTTAGGATGAGGGTACAAGGTAATCCATTGCTCCTTCCATGTCATAGTTGGATATAAGGCCAGCTAGATTTTCCCCAACTGCTCCTGATTCTACATTCTCTGCACTGCAGGATGAGGTGCCCACTAGATCCACTTTCAAGCAATTTGGAACTCTCTGCCACCCTAAATTTTGCAGATCATATTTTGCTGAGATGGAGTGTGTGGTAGAACTTGGGTGCTGTGGCAGAAAGGAATGATCTGGTGACCAACACCTGACTCAGCCAGGCCAATTTTCTTAGTCCATTTTGGGATGCAAGACAGCACTTATTAGGGGCTCTGGCTGAGGCTGGTGCTTTGCAAACTGGCTGAGAGCAAACAGACCAGAATTCCACAGAGCATTAGAGAAAATACTTCCCCAACAAAGAAGCTCAAGTTGGCTAAGCCTGGCCTGTGATTACTAAATCTGATGACCAGGGAGAGGCAGTTAAATTTCCTTATTTCCTTCCTTCCTTCCTTCCTTCCTTCCTTCCTTCCTTCCTTCCTTCCTTCCTTCCTTCCTTCCTTCCTTCCTTCCTAATAAGGTCAAATATCTTAGTATAGTTATTGATTACTTTGATTTTTGTCTTCTACTAACTTCTTAATCATTTGTTTTCTACTGGGTGGTAGTTGTCCTATTATAAATTTGTAAAGATTTTCATATATTATAGATATCAACTCTTTACCATATATCTGCTATAAATATTTCCCCAAAGTCTGTCCTTTATTAACTTTATTAATTATATTAAAATTATATTGAAATTAAAATCAAATCCATTAAAATTTGATAATCTAATCTGATATATTTTAATCCAAAAATTTCAAAGATATCCCAAATTTCTCCTAATTGCTTTGCGTTGGTCAATCTAGGAACTGCTAAGGGGCTGCTTCTTTTTTTTTTTTTTTTTTCATCAAATTGAAATCATTAGTCTAATTTCACCATAGGTCAAAGAAGCTACTCAGAAAAACTAGAGATAACATAAAAAATGGTGAAAGAGATTGAGGTGTGACTCATTCAAGGATCAACACAGTGATGAAAAAGCTGTCTTTGGTTGCCAGTGCGCTGAGCTATGGTGGTAGCTGGAATCCAAGGGAGCATTCCAAAGACTGGGTATTACTGATATTAGGAAGCATTGTGCATCATTCTGGTACGGTAGCCTGTCCTGGCAAAGTAATGGGTGAGTGCTTCAGGCTAAGGAGAAAGAGTCTGACTGAGGGGATCCTGGTGTATGATTCCTTTCCTCATTTCCCCTTCCTCTTAGTTTTCCACACGTTGTTATTGGTTCCTCTTATTGTCTCATTTCCTGTCATTCTTTAATCCTCTCCTGTCCTCTCTGGTCCTTCCTTCCTTCCTTCTTCCTTTCTTTCCTTCCATCCTTCTTCTGTTCTCCTCTTCCAACCCTTCTTTTCCTTTATCTTCCTCCTCATCTTTTTTCTCCTCCTCCTCTCCTTTTATTCCCACTCTCCTCTTCCTCCACTTCCTCCATTTCCTCTTCTCCTCTCCTTCTCCTCTTCCTCCTCCTCATTTTTCCATGTTCTTCCTTGAGTTTTGGTCTTATGTACACTAGAGTCAGGAGTTGTCTTGGGACTGCCCAGAGTAGAACTCAATACCTGTTTTGTCCTCTTGAGTTACTAGCTCCTTCGTCTGCAGGTAATACTGCACATTTATGTTGGAAAGACTGGAAACAAAGAGCTACGGATGAACAGCCATCACATCTCGTTGTGAAGAATCCAAGCTTCTCTCTAAGAATATAATTCTAATTTCACCTCTCCATACTTTTAGAAGAATTCTTACAGAGAAACACAGATTCACACATACAATTATAGAGTGACCATGATCTCAGGGATCTGAAAGGCACAGTTGTGTTTAGGGCATTGATCTGAAGGTGAAATGATTTGTAATACATTTGTTGTTCATTGTAATCACCAAGTATTTTTTCCTGAGGTGCATAAAGTTAGTCATTACCTGATGTGAAATAATTGAGAAACATACACTTTGGTCTCTGTCTTTGGTTCCTAATCCAGAGTTTCTAAAACCATATAGGTTTGGACTGTAGGAAAATCTTTTGTTTTGATATTTTGGTTTTTCATTCTAGTTTCTCACATGGAGCTTTAAAGATTTTTATAATTTCCTTTTACTTAATCCATGATGATGATGATGATGACGACAATGACAATGACGACGACGACAACGATGACGATGATAAATCATTACTATTGTGAGGCTGTGTCAGCACATTGAGAGAGGTATGCTTAGGCACAGGTACGAAGGTGGGAGGACAATTTTCAGGAGTTGGTTCTCTCCTTTTACTGTGGGATCTGGGGATTGAATTCATGTTGTTGTGCTTTTCCAGAAAGTTCTGTACTCACTCACCAGGCCATTTCACTGGCCCTGAACTCTGTGATTTTTTTCAAATGATGTGATCTTCTGACACAGGGCTTTTATCTACCTTGAAATTTCTTGAATAATAGAATCATTTCTTCTAGGGTTACTGCTCCTCACATGGTTCTGGAAAGTTTTAAGATATGTATCATTGCCAGGGGAACCAACAGTATGACTAGGTTATTGGAACTTTAAGCCCCACTCCATGACTTTGAGTAAAGGAAAGGAGATCAAGACTGAGTTAATAATCAATGGCTACAAATGACAATCAAATATGTTTATATAATGGATATTCCACAGACCTGGAGGGAATAGAGTTTGGAGAGCTTCCGGACTGCTGACCAAGTAAGTGAGGGTGCCTGCTGTAGTATGCCCACCTGGAGAAAGCATGGATATTCTGCTTTCTTCTTACACACCTTGCCCTACAGTGGCTTTTTCATTTGCTAATACATCTGCATTGTGTATACTATCTTCTATAATAGATGGTTGTATTATACTGCATGCCCTAGAAGATGATTTAGCCAGTTAGTCACACCTAAGGAAGGGATTCTGGAAACCCTCAGTATATAGCTAGGAGTGACAAAGCTCTGGAGTCCCTAGTGGCCCAAAGTTGTGATTGACATCTGAATTGGGACCAAGCTTGTGGGATTAAGATCTTGAAAAGTGAAAAGTGGCCTTATTTCCAGGTAGAGTTGAATTTGAATTATATTATAAGACACTCATCTGCTGTCCAACTGGAGTGGTTTTTACCATATCTGGAAAACCCCATACACAGTCTGGTGAGCAGAGGTAAAGTATTCCGAATTGAGAGTTATGTGTTGTATTTATCTTGAGCATGTAAGAAAATTAGTAGTCATGCTATTGATTAGTTTAAATTATGTCTTATTAAACTATTTTGATTAAGACTGGCAACATATTATACATAATGTTTTTGGCTTAGGACAAGGCTTAAGGTCAAGTGGGAGAAGAGCAAAAGTTCAAAATTCATACCTTTTGCACTAACAGAAGCATTAAGCATGATATGGATAGAGGCTGAGAGAGATTGACCACAACTGATGAAAAATATCACAATAATAATAACGTATTCATCAGCTTTCCACTGCTATGAAAAAAATATCTGCAAAAGACTACTTTAAGGATGAAAGGTTGATTTTGGCTCACAGTTTTAGAACATGCTTGTTTGAAGAAAGAAAATCAAGATACACCCTTCAAAGTCATGCCTCTCCTCTTGTGACCTACTTTCTCAAGTGAGGCCCCATCTCCTAATAGCCCACTCAGCTATGAACACATCAAAGCATCAGTCTTTTGATAAGGAAGGTTGATGTCCTCATGATCCAATCACAATCTGGGGACATGGCATGTATATTTGCCAAGTTTCCGTGTGTATTACACAATCTTAGGCACTGTAAACACATTTGTTAACTTTTGCAACAACTGTGTATGATTCAATTGTATTTATATTTCCCATTCCACTAGGGTAAATGAAACACTGAGTTATAACACCAGTTTCTCAATATGAAAAAGGAAAGAAATATTCAAGCCAGAGCCCAAATCCTCATGTAAGTGATCCTAGCACTGGGTTCTGGGCTGTTTCCTCAACAAGGATGCATCTAAGATGTATACTACAGAATGGAGCATGTCCAGAAATATTAGCTTCCTAACAATGGGGAAAATAGGAATCAGATATACTGGCAATGGGGCAGGCAGAGCTTGTTCTGCGACCGTCTACTAGCAATCCTAATGATTCTGAAATTGCTGGAAATGGGCAGTCTGCTCTGGCCTAGAAACAGGAAGAAAAATCGATGGGATAGAAGAGAGTCCAGGGACACCTAGATATATGAAATATTACTTTGGAAAGGTGAACACTAAAAAATCATTTGTTATATGATTGATTATTCTAAAATATTGACTTTAGAAAACTTTGGAAAGCCAAAACAAAGTTAGATCTCAGTCTCACAGATTATTTAATTATATGTAATGAAAAGTGCTAAAGAAAATCAATAAGGAATAATAAAAAACTATTGAGATGTTTTAACAGTTCGGTGACAGGCAAAGTATTTTTAATCTGAATAGAAAACTTAAAAGTTATAAGGAAAGAAAACCACCTACCGCCTTGTAATATATAATTTGAACCACCTGAGGTGCCAAAGAATTAGACATATAGTTAAATATTTTTAAGGAAAATGCACAAATATACAATTGTTTTCAGTCTAAATACTAAGCATAGAGTTAATAACCCAATATGTGCTATAGGTTCTTATAATTGCTCTAAGCAAGACATAAAAAAGTATAAATGGTGCAAGATTGACATTCAAGCAAAAGAACTACAAGTGAATAAGGTATACTTGCAGAAATATAAGAAAACTTTAGCAATGACAAGTTCATATAAGAGGGTAACACGGATTCCCTCTCATAAAGCTGAGTTAAAAACAGAACCGGTGTAGTTTGGGTATTCTGGTGAATGTGGGAGTGTGGCAAAAGACACCAGAAAAAAAGATGTATTAGACTACATTCTGTTGTTTTCTCAGCATCTTATCAGGTTTGGGATACTGCTTTTCAATCAAGCCTCTGAGACAAGAATATTTTCACAGAGTCCCATCAACCATAGAAATCAAGGGAAGATTACATTGTTTTAATTTTATTAGAAGATTAAGTTTGAGGTGATGGTAATCCTGAAAACAACCCTGTATCTTTGCCTATGTTTCCTGCATCGGAACCATTTGGCAGCATTGGTAAAGTCGAGATCCAGAACTTCCTTCAGTCATGAATGCCTCCTGCCTGTGTACCTACCTGGTTCTCTCTGATTTGTTCATCTCCTGACAGTTCCTGCTTCATTTCTACTAAATGGTATTGGAGAAATGCCATACAGCCCAATTACACACCCTTTGGGATTGACTTTCTTGGCTCAGGAACTTCTCTGTGCATCCATAGCTTCTTTTCTATATTTTTCAGTAGACTTCCATCCAAGATTCCTCTGAGCTTTGTCCTCAGACCTTATTTGCTAATTTTCAAATTACTCTTTAGCTCTGCTATTTTTATTTCTCCCTTTAGGACAATAGAGACACACATATTTGTCATCTTGCATAGTATTAGTTATTAAAATCAGGGCCTTGTGACAGGTACATATTCTGCCATTAAGCTTCCACCCAAGCCCCAGATCTGATAACTTCTGTTCTACAGTTGACTGATTATTTCATCTGTCTTTTCATTCTTCTAACTCCATTAATTGAGGCTTTTAAAAAAATTTATGTTTAAAATTATGTATTAATATATTTATTATCCCTCACATTTCCATTTGATAATTACGTCTTCTCTTTCTTTGTTATTTTTCCCTTCCCTCTTTTTACAAATGTGTAAACAATCTCTTTGCTGAAGCATTGTCATTGTGGATGCCTTATAGTTTCTGTCAAGTAATTCTAATATCTCCACCATCTTGGTATCTTTATCCATTTACTGTCTTTTGTTTTATTAGAGTCTGCATTACACAGACTTTGATATAACAATTGGTATTTTTTAATATTGAAAACTGTATGATTCTGTATCTTGTTCCAACCAAATTTTAGTTGGTCCTGTTGACCCTGCTCTACATGATAAGATGTTGAATACTTGCCGGGCAGTGGTGGCGCACACCTTTAATTCCAGCACTTGGGAGGCAGAGGCAGGCGGATTTCTGAGTTCGAGGCCAGCCTGGTCTACAGAGTGAGTTCCAGGACAGCCAGGGCTACACAGAGAAACCCTGTCTTGAAAAACAAAAGCAAAAACAAAAACAACAACAACAAAAAGATGTTGAATACTGTAGCTGATGCTAAGTTGAGGTAAAAAGTACACATTCCCTACTCAGTCTCTGTCTCCTGCTACATGAGCCTAGGGGCTCTCATTGGGCCTTGCCACATACTATCCTGGTTCAAAAATAGAGAAATGCTTCTGCAGTGCTGTCTGCATGATGTCATATGTTCCACTTAGGATGGTAAATGTCCTGACCCTCCCCTGAGCTACCTGTAGGAAGCAGGAAGGATGCTTCTCTACCATCACACAAGAATAGTAGTCGGAGACTCCTACAAGCTCCCCACAGTGCCAACAATGAGAATCTTGCCCAATATTAAGTCTCTTATGATAACAACCAGGAATAGTGGCAAAGCTGGTCCTTTAAGCCCGACAGTGTGAATGTCTAGGTACTTCAGTCTTTCTGCAAGGGGGGTGGTGAAGCTGCAGGTCTTTAAATAGTGTTTGGTTAGAGTAGAACAGTGATATTTTTTACTTTGTTAGTTTCTCGTTTTCTCATCTCGTAATGGAAATTAGGATTTTATTGGATAATTAAAATTATAAATATAAAACCCTAAGTGTGGTGGATTGAATGAGAAATGTCCTCCAGATGTTTATATTCTTGAACTTGGTTGACTGACCTCTCTGAGGATGTTATGGAATTCTTAGGTGGTAGTACATCACTGAGAGTAGACATTTGGAGATCACAGCCTCATCCCACCTCCAGTTGGTACTCTCTCCTCCCTGTACACAGATAAAGATATGATGTTACCTCAGACTTTCTTTCTTGGAAACTGTAAGTCAAAATAAACATTTTCCCCTAAGTAACTGCTGATCATGGTGACTTATCATCACAACAGTAAAGGAGCTAATAAACCGTGTTCCTGGATTTTATCCTCATCAGTACCAAGTGAAGGTAGGTAAAGTGGAAAACCCACATAACTCATTGCTTGGCTAATCTTCCGGTTCTGGAGTCCTCAAATTCTCCCTTCTGGTTTCCAACTTTTGGAGTTTTCTCATGTTTTTTTAAAAATTAGATATTGTGCTTAACAGAGGGAATAGGGAAAAGTTGATCATAGCTAAGTTGATTTTTTCATAATGATGTTATAATACATTTGAACCTCTGCTAATCTGTGTCCCTCTCATTAGTCTTTGTCTTTCTGGAATACAAACAGATTGCTTTATATTTTCTGAAGGATTATTTTATCATGCTTCAAAAGAAAAAGAAAAAAAAAACAAACTAAGTTAGAGTTTTAATTGAAATTGAGTTAAATATATTAATGTATTCAATGGAAATTATGGAAATAATTTGGGCTTAAGTTACTAAGTCATAGTCTAAAATATAGGATGTTATACTTATTCCTATCTATATTTTTTAAAATTTAGTAGATTTCTCATGTTAAGGTGACTGTTTTTATTATTAAAATTAATCCTAAGAAATCTACTTTACTGACAATTTACCATGGACCGATTATAGTTATGCATCTTTTAAGGATGAGGGTGAAAGGGCCATTAGGTGATTTCATCATTGTGCAGACATCATGGATTATATTTATACAAATGTGAAGTATGAGAGGCTACTGGTAGATTGACTCTGAACATTGTTTGTAAGAAGAAAGAATGTACTATAAAATAATGACAGAAACTATAGCACAGTGAGTACATAAACCGGTAACATAGTTGTTTATTGTCATTACAAGTATCATATACTTTGCATAATTATATGTGCTGTACTGTTATAAAAATAAAACCTTCAGTGAAGTAGGTATGCTTATGCCAGCATTATAATAAACACATGAATATTTGCTTCTCTGCTTCATCATGATAGCAACAGTTTTACTGGCTGATAGGAATTTTCAGCATCACTATAATTTTATGAAACTACCATTACATATGGATCAAAACATAATTTGTATTTTCTCCATGTATGTCTACTGTAGATGATATTGATTTTATATGCCCACATTTTATGTATCTATTTGGTAAGATAATAGTTACCTTATCAACATACTTGCTTGTTTACTCAGTTATTTGCTCCTAATATTCATTGCATCATTAAATTTAATGGTCAAATAATAACAATTGGAAAAAAAAGCCTATCAGTGTGGAAATGGTTAAATAAAGGTCAACTTTTCTACAAAATTTATTGCTAACTGCCTGTGTGATTAAGTTACTTTGGATAGGTAACCACTATGAAGCAGAGACAAGAACTACTAAATGTAGCTATATCCCCTGTTTTCCTGTAGCAACAGAATTCATCTATAGCAGTTCTGTATATTTATATTTATATGTGGAGAATGCAAATACACCCTATGGTTTGTGAGTTGTAGATGAAAAGGAAATGCAAGTACCAAAACAAGGCTAGAAGTCTGGAAGAGAGTAATACAGTAAGATGCTCTTCACCATAGAAACAGCACACGTGATTCAGTTCCTCTCCCACTGAAATATGCAGAGCTGTATAAAGACATAGGAAGTGAGAACCCAAGCAACAATACAGTGCTGGTGATTTCAGATTTCACTTTTGTCTTTTCTTTTATGAATCACTCAAAATGTTTACTGTAATAATATAAGATCATAATGCTGGGTAAAAAAAATTATAATTGAAAGCTTAAAAATAAAAGCAAAACGTCATAAGAGCAAGCCCAGCTTAAGAATCAATCTAGCCTTTTGCAAACTTGCCTTTATTGAAGTTTTTACAATAAAAAACAAACAAAAAAATTGAATATTCAAAATTAAAGAGGGAATTTCCCAGAGGCTTGGGAAATGAAGATAATACTTCTCAACGAATCTTCTCAAATTGTCCTGGGGAATCACTGTGGGCAAGGACGATATAGTTTTAATTGTTAAAAGCAGAATGCAAGAGATTTATTTGATGTCGTCATATTGGGAAGAGGTACAAAGACAAGACAAGAACTGACTCTCCTCTTGCCCCTGCCCAAGTTCGTCTTCAGGGTTCTAACATGAGGCTAAGATTTAAATAGAAGATGAGAGACAGAAACAGGAACAGAGACAGAAATTTACAAAATTAAGCATCCCAACCCAAGTGGCATCAGCACCTAACACTCTCAGCTCTTGTCTCCCCTCCAGGTTCCTTCTCTGCTAGTCTTTTCTTAACACCATCCCCAAGTGAGATCCCCCTGGGAATTTTAATTTCAAGGAAACAAAGGTCTCTTAGAATGTATTAATTCCTCTGGTCTGGATAGTTAGATACTTACATCCCTCCATTCTTCATTTTATCATCTCAAATATTTTTTATTTGTTTTATTTTTCATTTATTGAAAAGATTTTTTTCTTACATAGTAATACACTCTGATTACAGTTCCTCTCACTTTGCTTTCCCTAGATACTCCCCACTTTCCTTCCCACCTTTCTTTTTTTCACTAGAAACCAGGCTTTTAAGGCTTAATAATTAAATAATAAAAGAAAACAAAAATTAACACACTGGAATAGGGTAAAACAAACAGAAGGATAAAAGCCTAAGAAGAGGAGTAAGAAACCAAGACAGACACAGAAACTCAACTTGTTTATACACTCAGGAACCCCCAAAAGCTTGAAATGGAAGCCATAATATACTGACAATATAGGACATGTAAAATAAAAAGAAAGAAGAAAAATATTATAAATAAAGTAAAATAAGACAAAATTTGAGCAAAACAAAAGAAAAAGTCCTGACAAAACAATACGAGACAAGGAACCCCCAAAGATGTCATTGAGTTGACTTTCTGTTGTCCATCTACCACTGAGCATCCAGTCTTTTCCCCAATAAGACTCCCTTGAAGAAAACTAAATTTTCATTGGCAAATGGTTATCAATTGAGGATTGCTTCTGGGTTAAGGATAGGGGCAATTTGTCAACTTCCCCTTTCAGTTCTGGGGCCCAAATGGTGTAAACTGATGCAGGCCATTGCAACCTTTTATTTTTTATTTTTTTAAAAATAATATTGTTTGTCTTTTACAATGTCCCTGTCCTATGTGGTCTCAGGTTCTTGATCACTCCACCAATATTGAATATAGGTTTTATCCATAGAATTAGGATTCAGTCAAATTTCATGTTAGTTAGTTACTCCCAAATACCTAGTATCACATTGCACTAGTGTATCTTGCAGACAGTGCACTTCCTGAGGAATTTTAATCCAGCAACATGGCTGTGCTGGCAAGATACCACACACCTTTAGTCCCTTTGGCTGGAATACAGACATCCCCTTAGTATATACCTTTAAGCTAAATATAGTTTGTGGAAGAGGATAACAGTGTTTGAAAGTGATGTTTAATTGAGATGCAGACAATGTGACAAATCAGAGAAAGATCTTACAGACTGAGTCAGAGATAGAATATGCCCAGCTCTCATGAGAACACCAGGAAAGAAAAGCTATTTAAGAACTGTACATGGAGAGAGTCAGCCAGTTATGTTCAATCAGTTGAGTTCAGTTCAGTCTGTCAACACAGGATGCACTGCAGTGGAGTTGAGTTCAAATTTGTTCGGTTCATGCAGCAGAGTCAGTTGAAGCCATAGAATAAGAAGCCAGAAGATTATAACATAGTCATAGTTAGTTTGAGGCCAAGCAGAGCAATTCAGTGAGAGGCTGAGAGAATCCGGATTGAATCAGTCAGCTTGGAGGGGTGTTTGAGGAGAACAGCTGAGTTGAACCAGACAGCCAGAGCTCAGAAAGAACTAGAAAGGATGAGCTTGTTCAGCAGTAAGCCTCCAAGATGACAATTGTATCAGGTGAATAAAAGTTACTTTTATAGACACCCTTGGAGAGAAAAGTATTTGTGGCTGAACTGGTGATTAGATTTCTCCCTTGAAAGCAGAGTACCTCCTGTACCAAAGACACTAGCATCTAGAGGTAAAGGCTCTATGTAGGCACCAGTTCAACTTCTCCATGTTCAATCATTTGGGTAAATATAGTCTTAGCAACAGACCGGGTTATTTGGGGGTTCTTGTAGGACCCTTTGCTAACAACTCAATTAGATGGAATTCAATCCCAGTACTGGAAGCACCATTTGGTAACAAGAGATGGCCAGTTAGGGTCCTGTCTCCCCCATTATTTGGTGATTTCATTAAATCCCCTTCATATATGTTAGGAAACTTCTAATTAAGTTTACATACTACTCCTCACATGGTGCTTAATTTTAACTGTGTCTCTGTATTCCTCCATTGTTCTCTTATCTCACCCTCTCCACTTGATCTTCCCATTCCAGTCTCCTCCTTGCCACCTGAATCCATCCATATTTCCTGTTCCTAGGGAGATCTATCTGCCCCTGGCCAGACACTTACTCTATACTTAACCTGTATGGTTCCATGGATTGTAGCTTGTTTATCACTTACTTAGCAGCTAATATAAATATATAAGCAAAAACATACCATGTTGGCTTTATGTGGCTGGGTCACTTCACTTAGGATGAATTTTTCTAATTCATTTATTTATGAATCTTATGCTTTTATTTTTTAATGGCAGGGTAATATATTTTATGTATTCATTCACTTGTTGAAGAACATCTAGGTTACTTTAATTTTCAGGCTATTATGAATACTGCAGCAGTAAACATGCTATAATGAAGTATCCTTTGGCATAGGCAGAAGAGTGGTGTAGCTGGATCTTGAGATAGATCAATTTCCATAATCCTGTGGAACTGCCACAATGATTTTCTTAATAGCTATATAAGTTTGCACGCCCACCAGCAATGGAGGAGTGCTCCTTTTGCTTCACATCCTTACCAACATGAGCTGTTACTTGTTTTATGATCTCAGCCATTCTTAAGAGTACAAGATGGTATCTCAATGCAGTTTTGATTTACATTTGCCTGATGGTAAAAAATATTGTTCATTTCTTTAAATGTTTTGTAGCCATTTGAGTTTCCTCTTTTAATAATTCTCTGTTTAAATATGTACCCTAGTTTTTAATTGGGTTATTTGTTACCTGGACATATAGTTTTTAAATTCTTTATGTATTTTGGATATTAACCCTCTTTTAGATGTGTAGTTGGTAAAAATATTTTTCCCATTCTAGAGGTTGTCACTTTATCTCAATGGGAGTGTCATTTGTCTTATAGAAGCTTTTAGTCTCATGAGGTCCCATTTATAAATTGTTGATCTTAATGCCTGCACTATCAATGTTCTGTTAAGAAAGACATCTCCTGTGTCTATGTCTTCAAGAATATTTTCTCACTTTCTGTTCTGTCAGATGTAGTGTATCTGGTTGTATTTTGAGGTCTTTGACCCCTTGGACTTGAATTTTGTGCAGGTTGATAACTAGGGATCCATTTGGATTCCTCAGCTACCCCATTTGACCAGCAACATCTATTGAAATTTCTGTCTTTTTTCCATTGTGTATGTCTGGCTTCTTTATAAAAAATCAGGCACTGATAGGTGTGTGGATTTATATCTGTGTCTTCAATTCAATTCCAGTGATAAACATTCCTGTTTTTATGCCAAGACCATGTTTTTATCATTATAACTATGTAGTACAATTTATGGTTGGGGAAGGTGATATCTATAGCAGTTCTTTATTATTTAGTATTTTTTTTTTAGCTATCCTGAGCTCTTATATTTCTATATGAAGCTGAAAATAGTCCTTTCAAGATCAGTGCAGAATCATACTGGAATTTGAATTAGAATTGCATTGATTCTGTATATTGCTTTTGGTAGAATGGCTATTTTTACAATAATCACTAGTAAAATTAATCCTACCAATCAACGAACATGGAGTTTTTTTTTTTTTTTAATTTTCTAATATATTCAATTTCTTTCTTCAAAAACTTGAAGGTTTTATCATACAACTCTTTTATTTGCTTGGTTAGAGAGACCCCCCAAGATATTTGATATTATTTGAGGCTATTTTGAAAGATGCTGTTTTCCTGATTTCTTTCTCATTCCATTTTTTCATTTGTTTATAGGAAGGCTATTGATTTTTGTGAGTTAATGTTATATCCAGCTATTTTGCTGAATTTTTTTTATCAACTGTGGGAGTTTCCCAGTAGAATATTTAGAGCTATGTATATAAACTATCATATTATCTGCACATACTGCCACTTTGACTTCTTCCTTTCCAATTTGTATTCCCTTGATCTCCTTCTGTTGTTTTATTTACTTATTGCTCTAGCTACAATTTCAAGAACTGTATTGAGTAGATAGGGAGAGAGTAGACAACCTTGTCTTGTTCCATATTTTAGTGGGATTGCTTTGAATTCTATTTACACCAATATTCCCTACCAAGATTGATCTTGAGTGTTAGTTTCTGCCTGTTCAAGTTTTATTCTAATGCTCAATAGTTGTCCAGAAAAAGATTTAACTTGTTTGTTAGTCCTGCTGTAATTGTATGCAAGGAGGAGGGATACTCCCCTCAACAGGATTTAGGGCATGCTAAACAAAGAAAGAGATAACTAAAGTAATGTGTCAACATTAGAGAGGTTCATGCAGGGGTTAAAGAAGGTGAGGCTTTTAAAGAACCTGGAGCCTCTGACATGAGTTGTGGTTGTGGTAAGCAGATGAAGTCCTCAGTGTCTGTATATTATTGATATGAGCTCTGACATGTCAAGAAATTTAAAGTCTCAGACCCATAGGAATGTCAAAGCCTTCCCAGGATCAGGCCAGAGAAGTGGCAAAGCCTTCTCTTATTTAGATATGAGTGTTTATAACCAATTGATCCTTGTGTATTAAAACTATCAATCACAGCATCCTTTGGGATGGCTGAAGCTTCAGACTATGACCTACAGAAATCTTCTGCAGAGATTAGCTAGCTCCATCTCCTTATTTAGTTGTGTACAATGAATCTACCTCTTTAATTCAGATGCACAAAGTAAACATGCTGAGCTTTCAGGTTCCTGATGCTGGTGGTGATACATTTCTTTCAGAGTATGTGGCCCACCTGGTACCAACTCTTCTGTTCATGTGTTTGTGTGTCTATCTTCCTTTGCAAGTCATCCCACTCAAGTTTTCAAGCGGTGCAAGACACAGCAGTGATGGTTAATTTCCAGCTTCAACTTCACTAGATTTAGACTCATCTAGGTGATGGTGTTTGTTAGAGAATTTCCAATGAGGGTTAACTGATAGGGAAAGTGTAGGTGGGAGCATTGCCTAAGCTGTGGATCCAGATAAAACAAAGGAGCCAAAAGAAGAAAGTGTGAGTGCCAGAATTCCCTTCTAGGTTTCTTGGTCCATCATGTTATAACAGACTTCTGCGAACAGACACAATGAGATAGCAATAAATCAAAATAAAATAAAGTGAATTATAGTATGAATTGAAAATGTATTTCCTGGTTCATATTGTAACTACTTTTTTCTGGGTGATGGCACTGAAGCTGTGGAACTATTAGGAGGTGGCACCTAGCTGGTAAAAATGGTATGGTAAGGCAATTCTCTAAAGGTCAGACCTGTTTCCTGGTCTCTGCTCCTATTTCAGCCACAGGCTTCTGCTGCCATATCATTTCAGTCACAATGCATTGAACTCATCTGGAGCTGTGAGCTAAAGTAATTCTATCTTCCAAGTTGTTTCTGGCAAGTTTTGTGGTCACATTGGTGCAAAAGTAGCTAACACAGATGGATGCAATGGCATAGGTTTATAATCCTTGTACTCTAGATACAAAAGAAGGAAAATTGGTTTTAGGTTGGTCTTGGCTACATAGTAAGTTCAAAGCCAGCCTGGGCTAGATGAGATCCTGTCTCAAAAAATGTAACTAACTAAAAGATGAAGATATGTTATAATCTGTCTTAACAAATGGGATAGATGAATAGAAGAAAGCCAGATTAAAAGAAGGAAGTCCGTGGAATAACATAGCCATTGTTTACCTTGTACTCTCCTTCTTCAACCGCTAATGTTAGAATAATAAACATGCATTGACATGCCTTGGTAGAATTATATTTTTATTTCATTACTAAAGTACTCCTAGGAAAATAGAGATCTGATCCACTATGTTTGTGGGCAGTTAAATACACATTGAGAACCACACATTCAAAAACTCTAAGGAAATAATATTTCTTTCTTGATGTGGAGGAACCCTCCAGTAGAGTTATTGCAATACATCAATGTCATTCACTAGGTCTTCAGAAAATTATCATGACTGGTTTCTGTTTCTAGTTCTCAGCAATTTAGAGCATTGGTGTTTATTGTTTCTCTTAGTTGTGGGTCTCTTGGGTTGGTTTCTTGCCTCAAGTGGGCAGGTTCCAGGTTCTATCTGTTGTATTCTGAGCTCAGGCATAATTGGCAGCAAATGTTGGCCAGAACTCTTTCACACTGAGATGATTCAGGTCAGAGAACCCAACTAATCCATGTTTGCACCTTTCAGCCTCGACTCCTATCACATTGCCTAACATCTCCTTGCTGGACTTGTCACAAACTACAGATTCCCATTTACACATAGGTCACAGTTGGGACTGAGCAGTAAATGCTTCTAATAGTCAAAACATTCTTTGTCTTAATAAGACTTTGTTTGGGAATTTGGTGAGATAATCAGAGTTATGAGAGCTGTCTACTTGTTTTTTAGAATGACTTTGTTTTCATTGGAATTACAAAATGTGTTGAACAAAAGCAGAAAAGGAAAAAAGGAGCTGAAGGAGTCTGGAGCTACTACTAGTTCAATGCTGTCATCATCTTGAAGTAACAAAATTAGTATATAGTTAGCACTCTTATTTCAACTTTCCCATATTTTATGTGATTGACACACAATACTTTTATAGATAAAAATAATACATATGTGAAGGAATAAAGTAATGAAATAAAGAGAGATGAAAGGGAGAAAGGTGAAAAGGAGAACAAGGGGAATCTTTTCTTCTAGGTTGAAGGAAACAAGAACATAGAACTGATGGAATAGCTGTGAGAGCATCATGTTAAATTTATGTCGCTTATAAAGGGAAAGTTAATGTTTCAAAAATGTTCATTTTTCCATGCTAGTTAAATTTTGCGGTCAGGGCAGAGGCTAAAAGATCACATTTTTATAAGACATTGATTTTTTTTTTTGGAGGGCAAGGGATAGAAAATCTTTTAAGGAATTAATGTCCATTTTCCACTCTGTTAAGAGGGTGATGATTTATTGGCTTAAGGAGGGTGACTTCCTTCCCCTATTCCTCTTGTCTGTTTCATCCTCTACAAATGAAGTGGCTGATTGTAATGATATCTGAGGCTCCTTGAAGATCTGGCTGTCAGTAATTCATACACTCTAATATTCTTCCAGACATTCACTCATCTCTAAGTCTTTCATTGGAGACCAGCTCCCACATTCTTCTTGTTTACTTGCCCCAAACTAATGTTTCTATGCTGGCTATCATAGGACTTCTTGCTTATGGGTAGGCCTTTTATTATTGTCTTCTAGTTTTATAGATATTAATGGGATTGTATAACTTTAAAGCACCAAATAATAGAAAAAATCTACAGATTCTCCATTAGTAACCATTCAAGGTGTTTCCCAGAATATTTTCAGTATCTATGTCTCCTAATTTATCTTGAGTAATCACTGATCTCACTTTACACAATGTCAATTTTCCATGAGCAATTTAATTATCTTTTAAACAATTATCTTTGGTGGTCAAATGGGATTTAGTATTTAAATCTTTTAATGAACTATATTATGACAACAATGATGATAATTATTACTATTGTAATATGACATTGAGATTGACCTCAAAGCTTCCTGTACGCTAGGCAAACTTTCTATCATTAAGCTGCATTTCAAGCAACTTATAAATGCTTTGACCCTAGTGATCTTTCAGATTGTGTAGGGGTTAAATTCAGGGTCTCCATGTAATTCTGGATAAGCTTTGTTTTCCTAGGATAGAAAATATAAATGCAATATGATGCTTATGAGAATTTACTTGGATTTTATATAATATCTACATAGATGCTCTAGTTTTGTCCTGAGTATCCCCCATAGGGCCCTTCAGTTAAGCCTTGGTTCTAGATTTGTGTTATTGAGAGGTGGTAAAACATCTAAGATGGACGGCCTTCACAGCATCAGCACTATGGTCTTGAAGAAGATTTGTTAGAGTGATGGAAAGCTGCCCAACACAATAAGAGTTCTTGGGAAGAATGAATAACTAGCTATGCAACATGATCATATTTCAAGTCATACATCAGATACTTCTCCTCTAGCCTGTCTTCTGTCTTTTCTTGGCTATCATTCAACAGTCGCACCTACGGTTTCTGAGTGATTGACACTTAACTCTCTGAAGCCAGAACGATATGGCTACAAATGCTTGACAAGTAAATATTCTTTTTCCTAACTGAGCAAAATCTGTGCATATTCCATTATAAAGTAATTGTTCCCTTGTCTTAATTGAGGAAAATATAACATGAGATGAAACAGAAAAGCTCCCTCCTCCCCTCCCCCAAGCTCCCAGGAACTAAACCACCAACTAAAGAGTACATATGGCTCCTGCAGCATGGTCCAATGAAGGCTCGATTCCCCAGTGTACTGGAATGCCAAGGTGGTGAGGTGGGAGTGGATGGGTGGGAGGGGGAACACTCTTATAGAAACAGGGGGAGGGGAGATTGGATAGGGAGGTTCCAGAGGGGAAACCAGGAAAGAGGATAACATTTGAAATGTAAATACATAAAATATTCAATAAAAATGAATGAGTAATTAATTAAACTTATGTACCTTGATGATTCCACTTCTATTGAATCTGAATCTGAACTTCAAAAAAAACCAAACAAAACCCAAAACAACAAAACAAGAAAGAAAGAAAGAAAGAAAGAAAGAAAGAAAGAAAGAAAGAAAGAAAGAAAGAAAGAAAAGAACCCCAAAAGCAAAGGCCTCTTTAGGCCTCCATCCCATCTCCAGTACCTGAAACTATAGTGAGGTATTGGGAAACCGTGTACCCTTTGCGTTTGTGTACCAGGAGGGTGGGCAGTAGATGAAGTGGACCAGTGTACCCATAGGGCATGCTTCAAGTAGAGGCCCTGTGACTAAAGGACTCAGAACTAACCTACACAGTAGGAAAAAGCTAGTAGACAGTCAGGAATACATGAGTCTTTTTTGCCGTGGTCCACTAGGGGTGGACGATGACATAATGGATAGTTTCTCCAAGCTAAAGGAGTGAGACAACAACGAAACATCCCAGCTCTCTACAAGCCACACCTACTCTGACTACATACAATATATGTCCAACACATTGCTTCAAAGCTCATGATCTGGATGGTTTTGAACTGTTTTAAATAGTACAGTGGGTTTACTTAATAAACAACAAACATGCTGGTAGTTGCTATTTACTTACCCACTAAATGTATTATTAAATTGACAAATAAAATGTGTATGATGCTATGACATATGGATATACTGTAGGATGACTAAGTTGAGCTTGCAAATATGTCTCTTACCTCATATGTCATCCTGTTGTGGTGAAATCTCTTACCACATCATTTACCATTTTACGGATTTCAATGTATCATATTATTTTCTTGTGACAATGTTTTACACATGTAATTATCCTTTTAAGTATGAACATTTTAGTGATTTTTAATAAATACATACTATACAGCTCTCAGGATGATTTAATAAATTTATACTCTAACGGGAAGATCTGTTTTCCCTGAAATTACTTATTATAAAATACACAGCTAACTACCAATATTATAGTTCTAAAAGGATTACATATATATGCTTATGGGAAAAGCATCTAATTTTAAAGCAAAATATTACATGTATTTCTTGACATAATTAACTCTGTGCCATTATTTTTAATGTAAACTAGTATCTTTACATAATACAGTACTTATATACCCAGGCCTTTATTAATAGGCATTTTCCAGCTAGGTAATTTTTTTATTTGCTAAATTTTACAATGTGATTATAGCATATATTTTGTCAATTTGTTCAATTATGCCACTAATACAAACTTAGAAGCAACTGCTGAGTTGAGGATGGACATCATAATACTTATTTATATTTTAAATTTTATATAAATATTTAGTTAGTTGTTTTGGTGATTCCACACATATACACAACATATTTTGACCATATTCAATTCCCACTCTCCCACTTAATTCTGTCTGGATCCACCACCCATTCACACATGTTAAAACAGTTATGCTAGTGCTGGAGAGATGGATCAGCAGATTTGAACACTGGCTTCTTTTCCAAAGGACTAACATTCTATTCTCCATACTACATGGAAGCTTACAACTTTCTGTAGCTCCAGTTCCAGGCATCTGACACCATCTTCTGGTGCCATTGATAATAGGAATTCATGAAGTACATGCACACACACACACACACACACACACACACACACACACAGAGACTCATACACATACAATTTATAAGTTACACTGCTTGCACTGATTAATAACAGTTTTGAGCATTCAGTTTTTTCTTACATGTAAAAAAATTAATTTCATATATTATTTTGAGAATTCCATACATGAGTTCTGTATTCACATCACTTCAACCCCTCCAATATTTTCTCCAATCCTCAATATCAAATTCATTAATTTGATTATTTAGTTTTTCTTTTATTGACAAAATTAACTCAGTGCTATTATTTTAATGTAAACTAGTATCTTTACATAATACAGAACTTATTTACTGAGACCTTTATTAATAATTACTTTTAATTATTATCTTCTTTAATTATTCTTCTTTAATTGTACACACACATACACACACACATACACACACACACACACACACACACACACACACACACATACACATGCACACACACACACACACACCATCACCATCATCACTACCACCACCACCACCAAATGAATTCATTAGGTTTTATAGACTGAGCCCATGTAGTGTTGTTCATATGTATGTGTGTTTAGGAATGACTGCTTAGCATTAGATAACCTAGGAAGGGGGTCATTCCTGAAGAAAACAAATCCTCTCCCTCTCCTTCTCCCTCTCCCTCTCCCTCTCCCTCTCCCTCTCCCTCTCCCTCTCCCTCTCCCTCTCCCTCTCCCTCTCCTTCTCCCTCTCCCTTTCCCTCTCCTATTCTCTGTAGCCAAAGATAACCTTTAACCCTTGATGTGGGGGTAGGGTCTTGTGAAATTCTCCCATGCATGTTATTATGTAAACTGATGCTGTTGTTATAAAGGTCTTGTACAGACAACCATGCTGTTGAGATTTTCTTGGGTACATCTTCCCTACCTTGTGTCCAAGTGATTATCTCCCAGTAGGTATTCTAGTCTTTGGGCTCTTACTTACTTTCTCCTACTGTGGTAATCCTGACCCCTAGGAAGCTGGGCTTATCTTGTGGGACCAGTCATTGTCATGGTTCATAGACTTCAAGCAGGGTAGAATTTACTGTTTTTCTGCCTTGTCAGCTTGCATCTTCAGATACTGTGAGAGCTAGGTCTCCAGTAAGAAGCTTGAGATCAGTTCCAACTCACTTGCACTTTAGATTTTGTTTGTTTATATTGAGACAAGTTCTTACTCTATAGTCCAGAGTGGCCTTAAACTCATGGTGATCCTCTTGTCTCAGCTTCTCAAGAGCTGGAATTTCATATGTGAAGTGCTTGCCTGGTTCTTAGCTGCCTTTCTGGTGTCAAACTTAGAATGATATTATTCTTAG
The DNA here is from genome assembly GCA_028551405.1 of Uromys caudimaculatus. NCBI lineage: Eukaryota > Metazoa > Chordata > Mammalia > Rodentia > Muridae > Uromys > Uromys caudimaculatus. The sequence goes on along the minus strand of CM052708.1, from coordinate 85,736,099 downwards.
GGTACAAACATGTTTTCCAATGTATATTAAAATTCTATTTTCTTTACTTATAGCTTCAACTCCCTTGGAAATATTCAGCTATAAGATTAGAATTTAATTTTATTATGTTCAAATTCAACACTCTTTGTTACTTTATGCATTTAAGGTCGACTTTGATCATAATTCAGCCTCCATTTTATTTGTTTCAGAAATCTCAGTTTCGTTTCACTGCTCCATTTTCAATGTGTAGAGTTAAACCATTCATTTCTTGATGTTCTTAAAATTTGTGAGCCTTCATTATTCCATGCAAATATGTCTTCTCTGTTTTCTCACAAGTAAATGTAATATAAACATAATATATGTGAGATAAATCTTGACATGTTGAAAAATAGTTTATTTTAATTTTGGTTAAAAAAAAGCTATGCTAAATTTATGGATTAAGTTAAGAGATAACCACATCTATTCTATAGTTTGTTTTTCTGTTCAGAAGATGTATCAAAATTACATTTTAACCAATAAAGTGTTATATTGTTTAGTCTTCATAGTACGAATAAGCCAGCTCATAGGTCTTGACACATGTCAGTTACACTGGCACGTAAGAACCAAAACAAAATGCCCAAAGCAT
>CM052708.1:85698020-85734995 GCA_028551405.1 Uromys caudimaculatus | reverse complement strand
TTTTTTTTTTTTTTCAGAAAATTGGGAATAGTTCTACTTGAAGATGCAGCTATACCACTCCTGTGCATATACCCAAAAGATATTCCACTGTACCAAAAGAGCACACACTCCACTATATCCATAGCAGGTTCATTCATAATAGCCAGAAACTGGAAACAACCCAGATACTCCTCAACCAAAGAATGGATACAGAAAATGTGGCTAGTTTACACAATGGAAGACTACTCAGATATTAAAAACAAAGACATCATGAGTGTTCTGTCTGCATATAAGACTGCAAGCCAGAAGAGGGCATCCGATCCATTTTATAGATGGTTGTGGACCACCATGTGGTTTCTGGGGATTGAATTCAGGAACTTTGGAAGAACAGCCAGTGCTCTTAACTGTGGAGACAACTCACCAGGCCCTTACGTTTTTTTTTTTTTTTTTTTTTTTATTCCTTGAAAAAAATCATAAAAGTATTCTAGACATCTTAATTATATGTACCTTCCACTCCTCCAATATCTACTATCCCTATCCCCAATGTATTTGCATATATACATTGAGATATATATATATATATATATATATATCAATGAGTCCACTTGGTGATACCTCCATGCTCATGGGTTCATGGCTGTGTAGTTATGCACTGTGGCATGGCCAACCTGCTAATGGGCACCCATCAAAGAAAGGTGAATCTTTCTCCAAGCAGACATCAACTGCCAATACCTCTTTAGGTAGAGACATGATATAGTAATCCCTCTTGTCTTCTGGGACTTTTAACTGACTTGATATTGTGCAGGTTTTGTTCAGGCAGCCACAGTTGCTGTGCGTTTACTGTAAGTTTACAGCTTTGTTTCTGTTTGTTTGTTCTCAAGTTTCTCCCCAGTAGACCTATAACCCGATGAGATGTGGATCTTACCTGACTGCGTCTGAATCCTAAGAACATTAGCTAATCCATAGATATTAGCTGAATTTGCAAATCACCAGTTGATTTATAGATATGGTAATCATCTATTTGGGATTTTAATTTTTTCAAATATTTTCTTGTTAAACAAAGCTTTGGTTTTAAGAGTTCTAGCATTGAATTATTGGTATGATACTTTTGTTTGGGGCCTTAGTACAGAGGGGCATTCTTAACTATTCTATGACAGTTTAATTGAGATCTTTAGCTTCTCTTACTCAAAAAAACACATTTGAGTTGGAGAGACAGGTGAGTGGTTAAAGCTCTTATTGTAAACATGTGAAGACCTGGGTTTGTACCTGAGAAACTATGTAAATGAGAGCTGGAAATGGTGGGCTAATAATCCATAGATGAGTTTGCTATAATCCCAGTGCTCAGAGAGCAGAGACAGAGATCCCTAGAGCAAATTATCCAGTGAGTCTTCCAGGATCTGTCAGCTCTGGTTTCCACTGAGAGACTTGGCCTCATTGACTGAGATGGAGAGTGAACTGAGAAGGCTCCCAGCATCAACTCAGGCCTCCACACTTACCTGTACATACTTACCTGTGCCCTTGTGCACAAAGAATATTCCCACACATGTTGATCCTGAATACATGTCTGCATCTATACCCCCATCCCTCTCTCTCACACACACATACAGACACACACACAAACACACATTTGCATGTGCACACATGCTTGGGTGAGGAGACACACAAAGAGAAATTATATTTACAAACCACGATAATATCAACCCTTCTATTCAATTATTGCATTATTTTGTGACATTAGCCACAAATTACAAGTTACTGGATGTTAGGTCTCCTTTTATTTCTAGATGGTATTTTCTTGTTTTTAATGCAAAGGGACTTCTGAGGACTAGACAGATGATACTAGTGAATTATAAACATTGATCTACTTCTGGGATACTCTGCTGGGCCTGAACAATATTTTCTACTGAATTTCAGATAAATATACAAAATAATTAAATTTAATTTGTGAACATTTCTAAAATTACTCTTTATCTAGTTATCAACAGGTACCAAATTTCCCTCAGAAGACTAACTGAGAGCCTACCATATGACCCAGCTGTAATATCCCTGGTTGTAAACTTGAAGGATTCCTAAGTTAGCGCATGATAGAGTTCTTTGCACCTTTATTGTCTGTTCTCAAGATCTGTGTGATGGAATCAGCCTAGTTATTTATCAACAGAGGAATGGATAAAAAAGGAATGGTTTATATTCCTAAAGCAGTTTTATTCAGCCATAAAAACAAAATTTCAGCATTTGCAGAGAAATGGATGCAACTAGAGATATCATACATGGAATAGTCCTGACTTAGACAAACAGCTATAGTCTCTTCTGTCTCATTTAGAGATATGTGGTTTTCCATAGATACATAAAATAATACGCAAAACCAGAAGTGACCCTGGAGGAATGAAGGGAGCAGAGGTAGGAGTGAGCACATGCAGGGGCAGGCGAGGAGGAGTAGCGTGTGTGCAAATGTCTGTTTGAACCCCACCACTGTGCCGCATTGATTGAGACAAATAGCTTTTTAAAGTAACTAAAGATTTTAAACATCACCAAATGCTTGCCCAAGAGCTACTGAGATGCTTATATATTTTTCTTTTAAAAGTATATTGTGGTAAATTAAATACATAGATTTTTCAATGTAAAAATACTTCATTTCTAGGGGAAAAACTCTGTGACTATTTTATTTTCCCAAGATGACATTCCTAAAATTTCATTCTTGATATTGTATTGAATTCTTGATACTCCATTATAATATCTAGCAAGTTTTATGAGATGTACAGTAGTAAATAAGTACAACTTATTTACATTATTTTTAATCATAATTCTTTTTAAGACATTATTTTACTTTATAAAAAAACTTTATAGTAGTTAAGTACTAAGTTTCAAATGTTTCTATACAGTAGAGTAAGAATTTGGATCTAGATCTATTTTGCTTGCCAGTCTTCTATTTTAATCATCTTATGAGTTGTTTGTCTAGCAGAGAGATTGGGTTGCAGATTATGTCTCAGTGCTCTATTTGCCAAATTTTATTATCAAGGTTATGCTACTCAAAATGAATGGCAATGTCCTCTGTCTCCTCCAATGTTATGAAATATTTTAAATAGCACAAAATTAAATTATTTCTCCATATTTGAGAATAAACCTATTTTGTTGTAGTATAATAATGACTTCTGATTTCTTTTTTTCTTTATTAGAATTGTTAAATTTTATTGGTCTTTAAAAAGGACAAAACACTTTGTATATCACTTGTAATGCTTTTCCTAATTTACTTTATTTTGAGGTTCTTAGAGTAAATCATTTCTTCTCTGAGATGATAAGACTAAAAGATGTTCATTGTTGTTGTTTTACTCACTCTCTGTGCCTAGCTGAACCATGCTGGGTCAGTCCTCTCTCTCTCTAATGAAGTACCTGAGGCAGGCTACATTTAAAATAGATGCCCCAGGATAGGGGAATGCCAAGGAGGGAAGACGGGAGTGGGTGGGTGGGTGGGGGAGCACCCTCATAGAGGCAGGGGAGGGTGGGAAGGGACAGGGGGTTTCCAAAGGGGAGGCCTGAAAAGGGGAAAACATAAAAAAGAGAAGGAACCTTATTTAGCTGACAGTTTATGAAGCTCAAAAACTGTATGGGCCACCATAGGCCCTCTACTGAAGCTGTCCCTTACCTCTATCACTTTGTGACAGACAGTAATGATGGGAATAAGGAAATTCTGTCGGAGTCACAAAGCCTAGAGTGGGAGGGGCCCAGCTTGTTCTTTTATAATAACTCAGGTTAAGCACAAACGAGGGGTTACCCAAGAGCTCAACTCCATTCCTCTGATCAGTGACCCTAGAACCTTCAACTACGCTTCACTTCTTAAAAGTTCTGACATTGCACAAAAGCACCACTGTGAAGACCACATCTCTAGCACATGAACCTGCAGGGATATGAAAATGGTATCTAAACTATAACACCAATGAAAGCTATATAAATTCTATACATTCTATAGGACACAGAGATCATGATAACAGGTACACCCAAAATATGTGAAATGTTCAATAATGTATTTGGTGTGTATCAGTGGAGGGATTTGGAAGGAGAAGGACAACAAAAGAATTGGCTGGGAGCAAGGAAGGGTCTATCTCCTACTATGTCTAATATAGGTCTTAGAGTGAATTAGTAAATACATGACATAAGCGGTCTCATAGAAAAACATCTTTAACTATCAACATGACATAAACAGTCTCATAGAAAAACATCTTTAGCTATCAACAGATTTTCCATCATAAAGCAATGTCTAATATAAGCAATAAAAACAAACCCAAGAACATAGAAGGTAAACAATTATTTGAGTAAATCTTAACAATCATAGTATTATTAGAATATCCAAGAATGAGAAAAATATGGTATTGTTAAAACCCAGGTCACACCCCACACACACACACCACAGAAGCAGTGGATGCTAAAAATCAAAACGAAACAAAGAAATAAAACAATAAAATAATCCACAAATCTAAAGTAATGTATTATTTTTCTGCACATATCCCATCTATGCAGCGGTGGGTTCCTCTCTAGCTTCGTCCTGTAATAGGTAACACTTTGTCCCTCTTCGTAAGGCGGGATCATTGATCAGGACAGTCTAGTATAAGTGCACTATCCTCATTTTAACCACTGGTTCTCTCTGCCTCTTCTCAGTATGGCCAGGGGTGGTGTTGTTCTATCATTCCAGATCCCGTTGAAGATAAGCTAGAGAACTTTCAGCCTGTGATGCTTATCTTATATTATCTTATAATAAACAGTGAGACGGTGGGACAGGTATTGCCATGTAATATCACCTCTTCTGACTGATTCAGAACGTTTGGGTACCTGTTTACAGGAAAAAATCAAGGAAAAACATAATTTAAGGATAGGCTAGCTCTGTTGATGAACAAGGAAGAAGAACTGAATTTAGATCCCTAGCACCTACGCAAAAAGTCAGGAGTATACAGCAGCTTGCTAGAAATCCCTGCCCTTGAGAGGCAGCTAGACTCTAGGTTTGTCTACCTAGCTACAATAGCAGAAATGGAATGGTCTTGATTCAGTGAGAGACATCTCCTCAGTCAATACAGTAGAGAGCAATTGAAGACACTTGAGAACAACTTCTGGCCTCCACAAATGAATGGACACAATCTCCCCCGCACTAATTTTTGTTAGTATATAAGATACTGAGTTTGAGTATAATGTAGCCCCTCCCCCACTCACATACACCCAACTCCTCATACTTTTGTTGCATCCATTTCCTTGTTCTGATGCTCTCTGCCTTTCCACCTAGTCCCCTCAAGTTGGTCGCCTTCTTTTCTCTGCGTAACTCTTGCTTCTACTATTATGTCACATGCATCCCATTAATGTCTCTTCCCCCACCCTGAAGAACACTTTCTCCCCTCTCATGGTCCCCTTTCCTATTTTTATGATTTACACACAAATACATACTACAGAGATTCATACTATGAATGAACACGCAGGCATGCAAACACACACACATACACACACACACACACACACACACGTCACGTATTTATATGTTTGCGTATATTTGTATGGGTATTTAACTTTAGATTCTTCACATGATTGAAAGCATACAATATTTGTCTTTCTCAGTCTAGCTTATGTTATTGTCTTAGTATTTAATTGCTCTGAAGAAACACCATGACCATAGAAATTCTTATGAAAAGGAAACATGCAGTTGGGGCTGGCTTACAGGTACAGAGGTTTAATCCAATATCATCACAGTGGCGTGTGGCATGCAAGCAGACATGGTCCTGGAGATGTAGCTGAGAGTTCTACATTTGGAGCAGCAGGCAACAGGAAGGAAGAGAGAGACACTGGGCATGACTTGAGCTTCTGAAACCTCAAAGCCCATCTCTTTAATATGCTTCTTCACCAAGGCCACACCTACTCCCATAAGGCTGCACCACCAATAATGTCACTCATCATGAATCTGTAGGAGTCATTTGCTTTCAAACTACCACAGTTACTTAAAATAATGATTTTTAATTACATCTATTTTTCCTACAGATGTCAAGATTTTGTTTTTCTTTATGGCTGAGAAAACTTTCACTTTGCATGTGTAACAATTTTCTTCTTTCTAAGTAATCGTGTATGTGTGTGTATTTGTGTATGTGTGTGTGTGTTTGTGTGTGTGTGTGTGTTTGTGGATGTTCATGACTGATTATTTATTACTGGTTTTGGTTGAAATGTACTTCTGCATGGATCTAAATAGTGATCACAGTTTGGTTTTGGCTCCCATTTATTTGGTAAATTGACTTCTAAGCTTTGACTTTTAGTCTGTGATTGTTTTTCACCAGTGAAGTGTGTTTCTTGGAAACAATAGATATTTAGATCTAGTTTTTAGTCTAGTTCACTAAACTATACTTTATGGATGTATTAAAGCCATTTACAAATAATATAATCATTAAAGAAAATAGCTAATTCTGATAACTTTTTCTGGTTAGTGAGATCATTTATTTATTTTGTTTCATCCTTAATAATCTGAGTTTTTTGGTTTACAATTTGAGCATAATGTATTCCTCCAATGCTCTCTTTGGATATGCACCTCTATTTTCTTTTTATTCTCTTCTATGCTGTCATGACTGAGACAGTTTTCCTTGCTCTTTTAATGTTCCCCACAGTGTCTACTCTAGTGCTTACTTGATGGTTGTGCCTTAGTTGAATTTTTATTTTTAAATATTCTTATTTTTCTGTAAATTGTGAGAGATGGCATTGGTTGATATAGTGATTTAATTTCAGGGATTAAAATATTATATTAATGGAATATAATATTTCATACTTTCCTGGATGCTAGGGTCACTGATGAGAAATCTTATATTATTCTAATGGGTTTGCCTTTGTAGATGAGCTGGCATTTTTTCACTTACAACTTCTACTGTTATTTCTTTGCTGTCTGTTATTGATATACTGACAGTTGAATATCATCATGAGATTATTCTCTGACAATCTATTTAAAGTTCTAACATCTCTTTTGTTTAGATGTCCAATTCTTTCTTAAGATTTTGGTAACTTTAAAACTATGGTACCATTGAATAGGTTTTCTGTGGCTTTGAAAAACTTCCCAGTTTCTTTTGTTGTTTTGAGAGTTCTTGGGTTTGTTGACTTATTATATTCCATATTTCATGGTCATCATAACTATGTTTTGTTGTTTTCCACATTATTTTATCATTCCTGTCTTTTCTACTACTGTCTTCTGCTTGTTCAAGTCTGTTTATTATTATTTTCCTGTGACTTTTATTTGATTTCTTGAAAAGATGCTGCCAACATTTCTGGATTGTTTCTCCTCAAAATTTCAATTTCATTTCTACGTTTTTCCCTAGTGTTACTTTCTCCTCTGTATTGCCAAATTTGTCTCAATTTTGTTGACTTTTCCTCTATGTTATTGACTTTTTTTCAGGTTCCTGGTTGAATTTAGCCTCCTATTTGTATCCATTTTGTCATCATTGATAAATTTTCCTAATAAACTTCTGAAGTCTTCTTCTAGTATTCTGCCATGTCAGAATCTTTGAAGCTTGACTCTTTGGAAAATCACGTTTGTTGTTTCATGTTTTTAAACTCCAGGTGTCATACTGGTGTGGTAAGTACTTTATCCACTGAATCATCTCCCGAGACCCAGATCCCTGTATCTTTATACATTTTTTTCACACAGTTGAAATCATTCCTTAAGTATAATTTCACATCCTGTTCTTTGCTTGATAACTTAACACAGATATAGTTAAGTTGGTAACTCATATTAATGAAATAACCTAACAAATATTTCACAGTAGTAAAAATTTTCATAGGAATAATTAGGGCATAATAAATATGCTGTTTAAAATTAAAGTGAGTGCTTTTAATATTTCTTACCCATTTATTATTTAAAATAAAATTCCAAGTCTGATTGATCTTTGAAGCCACTCCTAATTATTCTGATTAAAAATTAATCAAAATTAGTGATTATTTTTGTCTTCTATTACTATAAACTGTTGAATACTTTTACTTTTAGAAGCATATGTCAGCAAACATTCATTTTCATGTTTAATATCTGCAAGGAGGATGCTTCTCATGGCTCATTCTGGACCCAGACTAGAAAGGCAACAGCTTTCTAGAATGGTTTTCTCTTAAAACAAAATCCTATATTTTCCAGGAGACCATTTAATTCTTTTCAGAGACTTAAACACAGAACCAACACACTACCTCTTTTCACTCATTTCCATGTGGAGAGGTCATATGGTAAAGTTCACGGTTAAAGTGCAGGAGATTTGGATAGGAAGAGCTTGGGAAATGTTTTCTAAAGCAGCAAACATGACAAATTGTTCTCTTTCACCATGGCATAGCATCCTCAGAGGTCACGTAAGAATGATTTAAATTTGTTAAGGAATATATTTGTAAGAAGAGGCACTAAACACCTGTAATTGGCAATGCTTCCAAAAATTTGATTTGCTAAGAGGATTTTATTGCATTCCCAGAACAATGCAGTAAATCTACAGAGGAAATCCTGCAAAAATCACAGTGCTTGGGAGATGAAGGTCTATCTGAAGGACTGCATATTGGTGGAAACTGAAATATGCTCAGTTCTGATGCATTCATGCTTTCATAAATGAAGAGCAGTGGTACCCAAAATCAGATTATTTTAAAAGCATCATCATCATCAAGAACAAATAAAGTTGATGTTCAATTAAATATATAGCAAACATGCTTTGCAAGTAACAGTTTTATAAGCACAAGATGAATTACAATTTCAGTCCATGTGGGATAGATGGTATGATAGGTTGGATATCCGTCACAAAAGTGTTTAAATCCTAGTCACTGGAATCTCTAACTACTACTGCCTTGCATAATAAAGGAGATTTCATATATGATAAAATTAAGTGATTTTGGCATGGGAAAATAATCTTGGATTATGTGAAGCTTACCTAAATGTAATCAGAGTTGCCATATAGGAAGCATGAGGGAGGATGGTTACAACACATCGGGGTAAGACAGCATGATTGAGATTAGGAAGTGTTCTGAAGTTTGAGAAAAAGGCCAAAAATCAAGACAGAAATATAAGTGGCCTTTAGAGTCTGTATCATGTAAGAAAGTGAGGCTTACCCCGAAACCTTCCACAGGGTAGGCAGCCTTGTTAACATCTTTATTTCAACTCAGTGCAACTCTCTTTAGATTTCTCACCTTTCAAACTGTGGGGGGATAAATGAGCATTGTTAGCTATGTATGACAGAGAGTTTCAGCCATTGTGGGACTCATGCCCATGGTCCCTGCGAAAGCTGGCGATCTTACTAAATTGACCTGTATATTGGTTGTGTGAAGAATTATGTAATTAAGGAAGTTTCTGTGGACTCATTGAAGACTAGAAATGAAACTTATCAGCTATGGTGTGTTGAATTCTGTTCACCAAAAGGTGTTGGCATTCTCACATCCAATAGCTGTGATACTGAACTTATTTGTAGATGATAGTCCTTTTAACACCCAATTTTAGTTAGCTACTTTTTAAACTGTACAATGTATGTATGTCAACATGCATGTGTGTGTGCCTGTTTGTGGAGACTAGAGGTCAACATCAGACTGATCTTTAGCTTACATTTTTACACAGGATCTGTCACTGAATCTGTAGCTCAACCAACTGGCTAGGCTGGCTTACCAGAACACTACAGAGAGCCACCTGTCTCTTTTTATATTCTCCACACAGTTCTAGGGCTACAGACATGTGCCAATGTGCCAGGCTTCTTCACAGTTTCTGGAGATCTGAGTATTGGACTCATGTGGGCACTTTACTAAATGATCCATTTCCCTAGCCTCTAAGACAGTGTCTTCACAGATGATTAAATTAGATGATATTATATTTGGCATTGTGTTGCATACCTGTAATCTCAGTACACAGGACATCGAGGTGTGATATTTCTGAGTTTGAGGCCAGCCTCAGTTACATAGGGAAACTCTGTCTCAAAAAATCAAACAAAAATTTTGGTAGTGACATTAGAGTAGATTTTAAATAACTGACTAGTAGTATCCTGACCAAATGAGAAATTTGGATTCTGAAGCAAGTATGGACAAGGGATGATGCCTTAATGATATAGAATACCAGCCTCAACCCAAACATCTGAGAATATCAGAACCTAGGGGCGAGGCATTGACAAGATTCTCTGTTACCATCTGCAGAATTTATTAGCCTTTCTGATTCCTCGGTTGCAGACTTATAGTTTATAAACTTTTAGGAAATTTGCTTGTATTTTTTAAGCTACTGGGTCTGCAGTATTTTGTTGAGGAGAATCTAGAAAACAATTATACAGTTATGTAGTAAAATCTGACCATCATTTAAAAATAATCTACTAAGAGCAGCCAGCTATATTCCCAGGTCATTTTTAGTACTAACTTAAATGCAAAGGCTTCCTCTTGGATCAGTTTTACATTTGTTTCATTCTTTTAATCAAGTTTTGCTTTATTTTCTGAGTTCAAATTTAAAATTTAAATGCATGAGTTCCTAACTAAGTTGGTCTTTAATTTGGCAAGTTGTCTGGCTTATAGATCTCACAACGTTTCTCTTTGTCTCTTTTTACACCTCTTACTATCCTTTTGCTTGGGTTCCTTCCTTTTTTTATTCCCTCTCTTTCCTTCCTTTTATCCCCCTCTCTTCCAATCCTCCTCTCAGCTAGATGGTAAAACATGCATGAAATGAAACTGCACAGACTGAATTGCTTAAGACGGAATTGGACTCGCATGAGCTGGAAGTGGAGCTTCTATCCAGGTCCAGGTAAGGAGGAGCTCATCAGATCATCCTTGGTTCAAAAAAAAAATGTTGAATGCAGAGCCAGAAAGCTCCTCATTCTAATGCTTCATTCCTCATCCACTTGCTTCTAAAACTTGTTTCTTTAGAACCAAAGATGTGCTTCTACTTTTAATGGCTGAGTGCCAGTCTGGTGGCCCATTTATATTTAGGGGAGTAAGGAGGGGAGGAGGGAGGGGGAAACAAGGGCAAGAGAGCAAGAGAACAAGAAAGAAGCACAAAATGCTAGCTGAAGATCTCACCTCTTAGAGATGTTGAACACAGGTCATCCCAGAAGCAGGACGTGCACACATATCTTCCAACACTGATATGAGAGACTTCTAGAGTTTGTGCACCTTTACTTTCATGTAGACAATTCTATCTTTCTTTTTAACTAGATGGCTGGCTTCTCAACTTCAGGTGTAGACACTGCCTTTTAGGAATCTCCTGATGTCCCAGGGTTACTATATAGAAGGATGGTGCTAGGAGTAACTTCCTACCAGTGCCATATTACATGAGAATCACAACCTAGGACCTCATACGCCTGTTAGACAGATGCACAGTAGCTCAGGGAAGCAGCTGCCTGTAAGGGATGGCTTTCTATTTCATCTTATGTAGAAAGATTATCACTGAAGCAAGAACAGGGGAGGAGAAGGTGAGTGCAGCTGATGTGGGCTAATGAAGGAAGGAGAGATGCTTATTAATTTTCTCTAATAGGAAGAATTATAGATCTGAAAGGTGTAAAGTAATTGTCACAGGTTTTAGTTACATTTATCACTAAGAAATGACATTTTTTGGAGAGTTCAAGGAATAATTTGATAGGACTTAGATCAGAGGAAAGTTCATGACATCTTGTTCATGTCTTCACACTTGCTACGGAGCCAGGTAACCATGATGCCTCACAGCTGGGAGACTGCCTGTGCTAGAACTTGCTCTGTGCATTTTCCCTGAAGCAATTCTTTTAATACCCGCACTGACATCTCACAGTAGATATTATGACTGCTTTTATGGGTGATGGGAACTGAGAGCTTGAGCTGTCATTCCTCCTCCACAATCGGAGGAAAATGTGGATTACCAACTCCACAAATAGCAAAATGGTCTTAATATGGCTTTTTAAGTTCTTCAGACTTGTTTATAACTGTTGGAAACATAATAAAGGAGCACACAGAGAAATAATATTATTTTTAACTGCTAAGACAGTTTCTGATATGTTTTGGATTTTGAATATACCCACCAAGGTCTATGTTTGAGTGGCCCAGTGCCCAAACTAGCTTTATCGGGAGGTGGTGGACCCTTAAAAGGCAGGCCTCAATGAGAAGCTGACTACTGCTTTCTCTAAACCTTTTTACAGTCTCTGGAACATAGCTGTGTGTCTCTCATACCTACATTAGAACCTTTGGAAACCTGTAGATACAAATGCATGGTTATTTAGTTCTATTGATGATAGCATTTTTTTAAGTAAGATTATTTCCTGATACTGTTTGTTTGACTCATCTCATGTTAATTAAGATTGCATTGCATGGGTGATCCTGTGTGAGGGTTTGAGGCTAAATTAGAGATCAGCACATACATATCTTTGCCTTCTTTACATTTATAGCTCAGATGGATTTTTCCATTGTATGTTAACAATACTGTAGCATTAAATGAGTAGAGGAAAAGTCATAGACAGCCAAGGCTTAAGAAGAAAGACAGTCTTATGAGAGAGCAACCCCAAAGAGCCAGATAGGACAAAAATCAGGGCCTTTGCAAAGTCTAATGTTTGTCTGAGCTGTGTTTTTTTTCTTTTAAAACAGGACTAATAGACCCAAGTAGTCCCCAGTTCACCCCATGAAGAGATTCATTAAATAGTCCATGCTGCCAGGAGTCAATGGGGCTGGAAAGTTCCCTGGCTTATACAGGCAGCTGGTAGAGCATCCTGTCCCCTCTTTGATTACAGACTTTGTGCTGAGCTATAGTCATTTACTTGTGTGAATGCAGATGTGAGGCTTTTCAGTTTGCTTTGTATCCTCAACTGAAATACAATTAAAAGGTCAACCAAGGATCCTGAACAAATTGTGCTTGGGCTGAAAGGGGAAAGAGCCGAGGGAGTGCTTTGTCCACGGATTAGCCTGTTTATGACAGAGCTAAAAACCATTTTGTTTCAAGCTGAGTTTTATGCCTTTGTCAATAAAACCAGGCTTGGAAAGGGCAAGATTTAGCCTGCCTGTCACAGAGTCCCCTACATGCTTAAGATTCTGGCTCCAGCAGAGGGACTTGCAAATGTCTTCTCATCCTAACAACATTCCTGCCCTGTTCCCTCTCAGTCAGGAAAAGATCTGTGAGACATTGCCTCAGTAGACCCTGAAACAAGGATCTGAACTCAGCCAGGATGCATCAGTAAGAAAGTTAGCAAATATGATTAGTAAAGCAAAGAAGTCAGTGTTGGATAGGCTTTCGAACAGTTTTCTTACATGGCAACTGGGACTCAGTCTTTCTAGGGAGCTCTAGGCCATTGTGTGGAATACAGCTCATAGTTGTCTCATCCTCTGTGACTGGACATTACAAGGCTGTCTTCTGTTTGCAAGAAAATCATGGCAACAGGGAAGTGCAGACAGACAAGGGGGAAAGGGGTGGATGGACAGATGGACCGCAAGGCTTGCTACTGCAGGCACTGGCCCTAATAGGAGACAGAGGACAAAGACCTGGTGACTTCATCAGACGTTACACACTATCAACCTGACAGAGTTGTGAAGACCAAAGCTCAAGCAAGAGCTGGTGCTTTAGCCTCGAAGGTGACTGATGGGAAAGAGATGGTAAAGAAAGCAGTGCATGCTGAGGGACCTTAAGAAGCTGGCCTCAGGACTAAAGCCTGAATTCCAGTCTTCTGGGAAGTAAGGCATGAGCAACGTTGCTTTGGAGTTTGGAACAAGCAGTCTGGGCACCCTGTCTCTTAGAGTTATACTTCAGCTCATACTCTCTATGTGAGTATTGAAATGAATTGCTTCTTGATTTATACAAACACGAAGCAAAATAAAAATTACTAGCTTCTACTTAACAATCTGATGATGCTAGGCTGCTTTAAATACAGTGCCGTGCTACCTGGGACATAAATAACACAACCTCCCTCCATGGATGGGCCATAAACTTCTTTGGCTCTAGTCCTAATCACTGATGAAGTTGGTTTCCCTGCCATGGAGATGGGGAGTCAATTGCATTTGTCAGAGTGCTGGTATCTTTCCTTTTCTTATATCTTTCTTAAATCATCTATATTTCTTATTTAGCTGTTGTAAGCAGCTGAGCAGGAAGCCCCTCATCTTAACAAGTTGCTCTTCTCATAGCCACCCGAGGGATAGTAATGGCCAATCCCAGATTTATTTTCTTGCCCGTTATGACCCAATTCCAACAGCCAGTGAAGTGTTCAAACTTTTGGCTGTACTGTGCAAGTTATTTGAGGGCCTTCTATTCACGTGCTGTCTCCTTACTTTGACCTTCCATTCTTAACTATAACATTTTTTTCCAGATCTCTCCCCCCAAAATTGACCAGTGATATTCAGACCACATCATTGCAATTCTATTTCTCTATCCTAAAGTAGTAAACTCCTCATTTTTCTTTTCTGACTGGATGTTTCATCATAATATGTGAAAAGCTATGGAGCTGTTTAACACTCTGATACCTCTCTGTGTTCTTTGGCTCATATCTGATACACCAGCAATCTCTCAGCATTTCCATCAGACTTCTCCAAGTGCTATACTAATGTACCCCACTTCCTAAGCTTGTCTGGGATTATGTTAATGGTCTTCTATGGACTTAATAGAGTCTACCACTAATCACACCAAGAAGACCAATGCTGTGTGATTTCTGTGAAGCTTCTGCTACCTCACATTATCCTTCATCTATGTCAACTCTCAATTCTTCTGCAACTCCATCTTTTACTACTTCCCTCATTAGCCTAAGCAGTTGTCCTTATATCTTTACTTTCCTCAAAAACCTCAGGCATGCTCATTTGTTCAGCTACCAAGTGCTGTACTTCGAATGCTACTACTCTTTATGTCTATAAGACTTACAAATCCTCTCTTCTAAGACTCAGATAAAGTGCCACAATTTGGGAAGGTCTTCTCTGATCATCCTATTTAAAAATTTTAAGCCCTTTCCAACTCCCCAAATCAGACTTTGTTTTTCCTCCATAATTTTTAATCACTACCTGATACTATTTTGCCCATTTACTCTTTATCTATACTACCTCACCAAAATCCTACGAGGAAACCTGTTTTATTTACTAGTTTATCTTGTACTCTCTAATGGGACCTGACCCTGAGCAAGAATTCAATATCCTTGCCTAATTTCCTTTTATCTGGAGGGGAAATTTTCTCTTAACAGTTAACTAAATCTAACCTAGTTTTGGAGCACAGGCACTTTCTATATTTCCCAAGAAATCTTTCTAATTATCCTCAGCCATTCTGTTATATTCCTTAAAGTTAAAATAATAAGTGAAACCATTAGAAAAATTAAGAAGGATGGTCTTTATGGCTACCTGTACCAAGTACATGGAGACCGAGAATACTACCAAAAAGGTGCATGTGACAAAACCATATGGTACACAGAGCTACTCTCTCTGACCTTGCTGAGCCATCATCCTGGCTCTACCAGGCTACAGTGAAGACATGCAAGTTTTGTAATTATGGCAGCAAAAAGAAAAGAAAAAGAAAAAAAACAACAAATGAGAAAATAATCATGAATTTTTGTGTATTCATGATATATTTTTACTTAACAAGCTATACCAATTCTTAGCAGTCTACATACATGTGTTTGTTACAGACCATAAATTCATAATTGGAAGTTATGTTACTCTGTGCTAGTTGTCTGCCAGTCCTCAGGGTGTTGTAGGGCATCCTAGGTATCTTTGTTGGGTGTGAAGGGTAGAGGACTGGCCAGTACAGAGTGGTTCCATGTGAATTTCTGGTAATTAGCTGGTGGTTGATGCACTGCTGAGGTTGTCTGGGTCATGTCAGGTTTTTGTCTGTTTGTTTGCTTGTTTGTTTGTTTAGCTTGTTAGTCTGATATACTTGATTGCCTGTAGATGTTGGCATTCCTAAAATGTGTGTATGCGCACATAAGACTCTTGGGGACTTAAAAGTGTGTTCTATTACCAGGTATACTGCACTGACAATTTGCATTTCCATATATTTAAGCATGACCTTTAAAGTTTCACGAATGTCAAAAGTAGTCTGTTTCCTTTGAGTGACCAAACCTAAGCATGCTATATGGTCTGTCATCTCTGAGAACCAGATCTGAAATACTGAATAAATTATGCCTTGTACCCTGCAAAAGGGAATAAACCAGAAGGAACACAAAAGGAAAGATAGAGTATTATCTGTGAACCTGAGGATACTCCCCAATGAAGACATTCAGTGCAACTCAAGGATCAAGGGATAACAGAGGTAGGGACTGGCTGTGTCAATGATCCTTGGCTTTGGGACTTCCCTTATGAAGATGCTAAGGAAATATTGGGTTTTGCTACAGGATGTGATGGGAACTCATATTGTTAAACATGGCCCAGTCCTGGGAGACTGTGCCGGGTCCATAGGTAGGTCCATAGGAAGAAAATCTCTTTCTTTCTTTTGTCACATTTAATATTTTACCAAATTGCTTAATGTTAGCCATGCTATAATTTAGTTTTCTGTAAAATTAGCATGTTTCGCTCAGTTTTCTTTGCTCACTATTTTGGAGACAGCCTGGTAAAACCTTCCCACTCATAAAATTACTAGTCAAAATATTTTCAGAAGGAAACTCAAACATTCATTGTTTGCCTTATTAAAAATTAACTCAGACAAATTGAGAAAGAATACAATGTGTGCTCTCATCCTTATCCCATGTGTCATCTGTTCCCATCATCATTGGGCATACCAGGTCTCATATAACCTAGTAAGAGGGTAGGACCAGGCCTAGGATCCCTTCTGACTGCACTTAATGAGAATGAAATGGAAACCAAAGAGCCTTGGTTCTAATCACTTGGATTAAGCAGGTGGTGACAGAGCTATGACTGAGCCATTTGGACAAGATCAATAGTGCCCTCATGGCACCACAGGAGGGCAAGAATAAACTTTGCTTACTTTTTGTGTAGAAAATACTGCTCTCATTTGAACCAGGTTTTTGTACAGCTATCATAAACCATGCATCACTTTCTCCATCACTCTGCCTTTCTTCCAAGTCTCTAGCCCTTAGTGCCATTTGAATGCTCTGCTTTAACTCCTCATGTACTCATTGCCACAACTTCTGCAGCCTCTACTGAGTGCTACTCTGCCTATGGTGGCACAAGAGAGAAATAACATACCTTTCTGCTGGACCCAGTCTTTCAGAGATCTCTCCCAAGGAATCTAGTATAGCAAGGCTATATACATTACCACTGAGAAGATATTGAAAGGAATCACAGGAACATAAGGAACATAGCTGCTGTATTTATGCCTAAAATTTGTCATTTCAGAGATAGGTAGTACTATAAATGTTGAGAGACTGTTGGAAAAGAGGCCATCATTCTCCAACCAGAGTTAGACAAGCATGTGAGCTGTTTAGAGCCACCTTGGATAGTCCAAACTCCAAAGTGGGTTCTGGCCCAAAGCTGTTTAGCTGTTTTGCAGGAGGATCATTCTTGAAAAAGAATCAGGTGGCCAAGAAGTCTGTGCTCCAGTCTGTGCTGACTATCTGAAGATAAGATGGTTTAGACACCCATGTGGCCAGGTGCCCTGTCTGACAGTTTCATAGGCTTGGTATCACTGAGTCCTCCTGTTGGGGACTTAAAGATGTAACTTTACAGTAAAGAAACAGAGATGTATAGTAACTTGTTAAGTTACTCAAGGTCACACTGCCTACAGACTGCTAAAGCCAGCAAAGGAGAATTCTATAAGGTTAAAGGGCATCCAGAATAGTGTGAAATCCCAACATAGATCTAGACCAACAGAAAATATTATATTCACAATTTTGTGGTTTAAAAAGACTTTGAAGGTGTTGGATAAATTGTGTTGGTGCTGTTAACTAAGCAACCATCAATGCGTCTAAAGTGTGGGATACCTAGAATATGGCAATAGGCAGGGAGGTATAAAGACTTGACCTCACTGAATCACCTTTGTTCTCAGGAGGAACAAGAGCCAGATCCAACATTCATTGAGTTGGATCCTAAAAGCTAAAAATGTAGGGAAATTTTACAAATGTTCAGAGCAGAGAGCATATGTATTAGAGTAAACACCAAGGAAATCTAGTCTGAAGATAACACTTTAACTGAAGATCCATTGACAACTCAAAGCTGGCCCACCTGCTAATGCTGAGAATTCACCAAGGAGATAATCAACCTTTCCCTGAAACTCATTACAATCCTGTGATCTACAGTGTAGTAATTTCATTGTGTGCAACTGCATTCTTAAAACTATCATGTTCTTAAACAATTCTTTCATACTTTTTTTATTTATTATTATATGTAAGTACATTGTAGCTGTTTTCAGACACACCAGAAGAGGGTGTCAGATCTTATTACGGATGATTGTGAGCCACCATGTGGTTGCTGGGATTTGAACTCAGGACCTTCAGAAGAGCAGTCAGTGCTCTTAACCATTGAGCCATCTCTCCAGCCACCCTTTCATACTTCTTAAATTTGAATATTTATCAGACGTACCATCCCCAGTTGTTGAGCATTACATTCAGACAGCACAGACTAAAGGTTTAGTTAGGTCTGAGCATCATGTGATAGCTGATGGGTAAGACACTTCATCATTCTTGCCCTTAAACCAGTAAGCCTAATCCTATCTGACTTTCTAGTTTCTAGCTCTCTACTTGCTCTGTTCATTCTGTTTGTGAATACCATAGAAGGCTCCTACAGATCCCTGCCAGAGGACTTCAGGGCCTTCCTACTAAAAGAGAGTACAATCCTTCCCAAAGTTTACACTACAAGATCATTTTTGGTATATAAAGTTCCCTACTATTAGCTATTGTTGCTTTGGATTCTGATCTCCTTTGTAGTACTAGCATCTCTCTAGTACCATTGTTCATGATCTGTTGTAGTGACTTTCCACTCCTCACTTACCCCTGAATAAGTCGTTTAGGATTCTTCCCCCATGTCTCTATTCACATAGTTCTCCCTGCTTGAGTGGTCCTACTTATTGTCATTTTGTGGAGATTGTCCTTCCTTCAGATATTAGCTTTCTCTTTAAAGATTCTTTCATGCCTCCCAGGAGAATAGAAATTAACTGTCTTTCTTACTCATAAATCTCAGCAATAAACTTTTATTACACCCATTCTCATGGTTGGCTCTTTTCTCCTTAGACTATAAGCCTCTGAGGACATGGGCAATATTTATTTATTTTCTACCTTGACCAATGCAAATCATGATGTCTACCCCTGCATTAATGTCTAGGGGTTGTAATGATTACCTATGGCTACATACTTCGCACACAATTTCCTAGACTAAAAACAGAAAATGAGATGAGATCTGTAAATTTAGATAAGGCTTTAGAAATCCTGTTGTCCTAAATGGGAGACTTACTGGTTTCCTATTTATCTCCTAGAACTTCAATTTCCTTATATGTAGAATAGGATCCTAATTATTCAAGGAGGTATGACACTAGAATTCAGAGTTCTGAATATTTGATGCTTCTTGATAATGTTCACATAGAAAAATGACACTAAGAGAGATATATGTATCATAAGAGCATTCCCGAGAACAGTCTTGATTTCTCCCAGAGAACCTTCTTTCAAAGGCTCCCGTCATGCCCACTTAGCATGTGCGGTTGGTATTCACATACACCAAACAGAAAGCTATCTTTGCCTAAGACATATGATTTTGAACAGACTTCAGAAAGCCTGGTGCAGATTTCCTTTCTTCAAGCCCCTTCTTGACTTACCCATGCCTCTTGGTAGTAAGAAAGAAGGTAATCATGGATTCTATTTTATTAGAAGTGACCCCATAAGGAAGGGTTTTCTAGTATCTGTTTCTATGTCCTTTTTATTTTTTCCATAAAACCTCTTACTTTGTAAGATTGTCCTATTTGACTAGCACTATATTCTTAAGTTTATAATTTAATTTACCTATTTCAGTTTTTCCTTCCATGGTGGGGAAGAACTATGTATATAGCTGGAGAGTTCTACTTTATAAATGAGTTATTTGAATAACAGCACCACTACTGGAGTTAGGTGGATATATAATGGGCAAAAAGAATATACTTTTTAATGGTTCCAGGTTTGTCTCACATCTACTGCAACACCTGCTGAAGGCTTCTTAACACCTTTGAGTTTCAATTTTAAAATATAGATGATCATATCTACCACCTAACACTATTTGCCCATCAAATAAGATAATGTGTGTGAAGGTCCTATAACAGCAATTGAAAAGAAATAGGTGTTTGATACACACTGAAACTTTCCTCCTTGATGTCAACCTAAGAAGACCTTCTCTCTAACTTTACACAGTCCATTTCTTAACAAAGAAACACAGAAAATCAATACTAATTTTATTATCCCACCACTGTCTGTCCTGAAAGGGAAGAACACTATCAAGGGCTAATTCTACAGTTTCTGCAGAAGTAGATTATTTTATAACCCCCTGGTGATTTGAAACCTTTGAAGTTTACTTAACACTTGCCTATTCAATATGTTCAAGACACTCAGGTTAAACTAAGCATTTTCTGTTCAAAGTTGCCTAAATCTCTGCAGGTGGCTTTTATCCCATGGAAAGTCACAGATACCTATGTGCCAGGAGCAGTGAGCTTCTGTGATTGTGTTTTTGGTTATGATGGTAGAATTTTCATGACCTATCCCATCTACTCAAGCAAACCACATACTGTATAGCAATGTCACCTGTGCCCAGTTGGATATCCTCATACCCTTCTCAGACATGACTCCAAGAGCAGGATGTCTCTTTTTCCCTGACTGGAGGTGGACTCTGAAGCAGAATTGAGGGAACCATTTATATCATACATACTCATTCACTGCATTTCTATGCATATGTGTTAACTGTACATCATTTTTTTTTTTGCAAATGTTCTTGAAAAATTAGCAACAGACTATATAGAGACAGAGGATATTTTCCCTACCGTATCTTGGGAACTGAAAATACATCCCACCTTACACATCCTCTTACCCCAAGTGAATTCTGAAGAATGATTTGGCAGCATTTGAGAAATCCTTTTCTTATTTGTCCAGGAGAATGCATTCCTTTTAGACATAAGCTATTATTATGTAGCTGTAGCTTTGGATAGCATTGAACTTTTTCCCTGCTTTAGTTTTCTAAGAAGTGCAATTGTAAGCATGTGTTTACAGTTGGTATAATTTTCTTCTGAAGATAGTCAGGGCAGTGTTACTATTGGGTGCATGGATTCTAGGACCAGTATTTATAACAGTTATAAAATTAAGAAAATACATATTAAATATGAATATAGTATTCAATGCTGCTCAGTAATGTTGCTAAATACTTTATTTCTAAGTGCTTAGGAATTAATGAATGAGAGACATTCAAATCATTTGGATTAGATTGATTTATTAAACTGAAAGGATAATTTGTCTGGTAAAAATGTTAATTAAGTAGAGAAAAATCGAGGAGCTTACTCTTCTCATTAAACCTGCACAAATGCTTTGTTTATTATAATATTCAATATTTTATTGCATAGACAAATAATTCCTTTAGCTAGGAATTATAAAATTTGAAGCCAAGATTATAGTAAATGAAAATACTGAGAATCAAAATCATGTACTCAGTCTTAAATCAGACATCTTAATCACCCACACCTCCTTTCTCCCTTGAAAACATATATACACCACCATGTCTCAGAAAAGAGCTCAGAAAGGAAGGCAAAATAATTAAGAACTAGAAGATGGAAGAGAGTACTGTGAACTGCTCTCATTTAGACATAACATAGGTATTGCACTCATAAACCCACAAGAACTATAGTTTTATTCACAAGACATGAAGGAGAAGAAGCCCATGAAAATCCTAGCATAGGTGTGAGGGTGCTCTCCATTGGCCTCCCCTTACTAGGAACTATCAACAACAAGGCAAAACAAAGCAGGTAGGTAGGTTGAGATGACTCAGGAGTCAAGGACACTTGTTCTAGAAGATTACAATTCAGTTTACAGTTGCCATATTCGGAGGTTTACAACTGCCTGAAAGCCCAACTCCAGGAGAGCCAACATTCTTTTCTGGCCTTCATTTATATTTGCATATACATACACAAATAAATAAAATAAAAAATTAATTAAAAGAGAGAGAATATGAAGATTGGAGATGGACATATTAAGGTGATATGAGAGATACTGAAGTGGAGTAATAGAAACTGGATTTGATTGTATCTCTATCTCTATCTCTATCTCTATCTCTATCTCTATCTCTATCTCTATGTCTATCTCTATATCTATCTATATATATCTTCATATACATTGAAGTCTCATGAATATAGAAAAATTTACTTAACAATTGCACTGATATAGATTTATAAAAAGAAAATATTCAAATATACAAGGAGTAATCAATATCATAAACTATCATAGAAATGCGAAACAAAACTACAACTTCATCCCATTCTAGTTGTAATTGCCAAAAGTAAATGCTGGAGAGAGTGTGAATTAATACAAAGATATGGTAAACAGTGTAAATATTTTGTTCTAGAAATAGAACTACCATATGATCCAGCAATCCCATTAATGGATCTAGGGTCCAGAATATATCAAAGCACTATTTCAAAGAGTTATCAGCACATTCATATTTATTGCAGTTCTAATCGCAAACTAGCAATGTTATGGAACCAGCAAAATGAAAACTGTGGTGTATGTATGGAATGACATTATATTTTGCTAAAAGCAAAGAAACTTTCCAGCAACTGGGAGATCTGGAATGCATTTTGCTAAATGAAATGAGTGTAGTAAATAGAGATGAATACTACATATTTTATGTTCTTATTTATGTGTAGAAGCTAAAGAGTTGAGTTCATATAACTAGGAACCACAGTGTTTACTAGAACTTAGGAAGGATCAGGGGTAAGAGTAAGGATGATGGAGTGAGGAGATTCAAGTGAGGAGAATGGGGTGTGGAGGATGGAGTGAGGAGGATGGAGTGAGGAGGATGGAGTGTGGAGGATGGAGTGAGGAGGATGGAGTGAGGAGGATGGAGTGAGGAGGATGGAGTGAGGAACATGGAGTGAGGAGGATGGAGTGAGGAACATGGACTGAGGAGGATGGACTGAGGAGGATGGAGTGAGGCAGATGGAGTGAGGCAGATGGAGTGAGGAGGATGGAGTGAGGAGGATGGAGTGAGGAGGATGGAGTGAGGAGCATGGACTGACGAGGATGAAGTGACAGGAAGAAATATGCAGTTGGCTGAGAAAATAGCTTCCTCTGATCTTCCAACACTCAGTAGGAAAATTGGGATTAATATCATCTGTTATTGACAATTAATAATTTGACCAATGCTTGGGGAGATGTGCATGCCAATTTTCTTATCATGCATAGAACTTTCATAGGATAGCCTATAAGCATACATAGTTGTTTAAAAATTAAAATTTCTTAATAAAATATAGGAGCTAAAGAAACAAAAGCAAATTTTGTCAGAAATGTGTCTATTGTCTGAGTTTCTTTGTTTGACTCCAAGGCGAATATTAATATTTTCTTAGTGATTCTTCCTCCCTACCCTCCTTCCTTCCTCCACCCTCCCTCTGTCCCTTCTTTCCTTTTTTATTTTTTTTATCTTATTTTATTTTATAGGTTTCAGTGTTTTGCCTGCAAATTTGCATGGAACTCTGAAGAGGATGTTAGATCCCCAGGAAATGGAGTTATGATTTTTTGTGGGCCACTATGTGGGTACTAGAAATTAAAACTGGGTCCTCTGCAAGAGCTACAAGAGTTGGACAGTTTTCTCCAGCTTTTCTTTGCTTTCTTTCCTTTTTCTTTCGACAGTGTTTAATTGTATAGAGCCGTGTGGCATCCACCTCTCCTGAGGGATTGGTTTTCAGGGTTGTATTAACATATATGAGACTCTTAGTGAATTTCTCTTTCCTGATCTTTCCCACTGACTAGAAAGATGAACTCACTAATGGAAGTGGCTCTCCTGACTGTAGGTAAAGGCCAAAGTTTCCTTCTATGGGACCTCTAAAATGAGTAGACTGTGAGACTGCCTTGCCATCATTGTCCTTTCTATTTTTTTTAAGTAAATCTTTTTACTTTTATTTCTTTAACTATTCATTTTTTTATTTTTGTGTTTGTATACAATGGTGTGAATAGGAAGGTCAGAGCACAGCTTATGGGATTTTTTTTCTTCCATTATGTGGTTCTCAGGAACTGAACACAGATCATCATGTTGGCTCCAAGGGCCTTTCTGCACTGAGACATCTCACTGATGCTATCAGTGCTCTCTTCATTGTCCTCAGACATGGCTTGTTCCTATCGCCCTGTATTTTGTCCACCAGATACAGTGTCAAATATATGCATGTGCATTTGACTTGTTTTACATATAACACATGAACACACACACACACACACATTCATACAGAGGTTCAATCTAGTATACATAGACTAAGTCAGATGCTCTAAACATAAATACACACATGGAAGCCACATTTATGAACAACAATGCTTACAAATACATATATCCTTATACACATGTCTACATGTATGTGCATGTACACACATGTGCACGCATGCGCGTGTACACACACACACACACACACACACACACACACACGCACACACTTACTTTGTTTACATGCCCACTCTATGGGAACATACAGTTCTGACAGATTAGATGACTCTTCTTGCTCTAACTATATTCTTTTTATGAGGTACCTTCTTTAGGAACCTAGACCAATGGGATAATTCCATATCCTATTACAATCTACCAAGAAGAAGTAGATAAATCTATTAGCCAGCACTCTGATTGTTTCACCACTGTGACAGTATCTTATGCTTCTCCATCCATCAGGTTCCCAAGGCACTTGACAGACAAGTCCCCACTAGAAAACTGCGGTTAGTGGTGCCTTAATATCTATTTAATTGCTCATTAATAATTCCAACACTGCCTTCCTCTGTTAATTGATTAAAAAGTGGTTTCAGTGGAAGTAAACAATGAAATTTATGGTAACCAACTACAGAATAATTTTCTTGTCATCAAGATAAGCAAGAAGGAAACAGTGGGTAAGGCTGTCCTTGCTCTCCTTGTAGACTGTTAGCATGCTAGAAATGGAAGGGATTTGGAATTCAAGTACATTAATTTTTCCAAATTATGACTTAAATGTTGTTGCACACTTTTGTATAGAAAAGAGTATTCTGTGATACAATAGATATGGTAGATGTGTCACATAAATATATTATACTTTGGAGTGATAAGATGACATTGGTCCATTAAAAGTTCTAAGGTTCCACAGTCTAAAAACCTGTTCAACTAATCTTCATTCAACCCTATTAATTAATTAAACCACAAACTTTACTATATGACTATTTTAATGTAGTAAATTACCCTCCCCAGCTCTGCGGATTAACAAAAGTAGAATGGGTTGTTTTTCAAGAGTCTTGTCATTTTCTTTGGTGAAAGGCAGAAGAGAGGCTAGAGGCTGATTCTGTGTGGTGATTCACTTTTCTTCCAAAAATGTTCCTTAAGAAGTGACCTCAAAATATTGTTTCAGTATCTCAAACAAGAGAAATCACAGGTTCCTGGAAGTCTTGTTTCCAAAGTCAAACTTCTGCCATGTAGGAGATAAAATATGTCATGAAAAAATAAAGTCACATTGTAAAGGAGCATTTGGAATGTAAGGAGTAGGGGGCTGCAGTAGAAAAATTCCCACATTTTCAAAAACACTCGTGTTGTGTCCCCAGGTCACATAGCTGCCAATCAGCTGAGCAGACCTTTGGCTGCTCCTCAGACTCCAAGCCTTTTCTCTTGGTTGTCCCAAAGGATGCTTCACTGACTCTGCCTTGAGTAACTTTAGTCACTCCCTAGATTTGGGGAGTCTTAGTTCTTGATCCTGGTCTTAAGTTTCCTTAAGGCTGTTATGACTTGGCAAGTTGCCTGAAAAATGGTTTTCCTTGTTTTATAGTGGTTAAAAGCAAATCCAGCAACAGGAACAATCTTCTATGCATTTTCCTAAAATGGCTAATTGGACATGTAAACTTAGCCGAGTTTCAAGGTCTGCAGATTTAGCTCAAGCCTCCCTGGATTATTTATCATTGTGAATGTTTGGTTTGTGTGCTCTACAAGACTTTAATGTATTTATAAAAAGTGTATGTTTTCATATATTCTACTCAAGTTCAGTCCTTCATTTATTTATGTGTTTGAAGTTTATTTAACTAAAGTACGGATATTGTAAGCTCTTAGAACCTAAGAAATCCTATTAAAGGTGCCATACTTTAAATGCTTTTGTGTAAGCTAGGTATGATCCTTCAGATCTCTGATCAGAGCACTTGTGAGACTGAGGCAGGAGTATCAGGAATCCAAAGTGAGTTTCAAATACACGAAACCCTATGTCAGAAAACAAAACAACAGAAACAGTGAAATCCATACACACACAGAGGATGCCTGAGATCAAACCTGCTATTCCAGCAACTGAGAATATTTAATGGCAATGACTTCATTAATATGAATAGGCCTTTGCTTCCTAATAATATTCTTTAAATATGTACTACACTTCATAGATAATACATGAGATCTAATGTCATCTTTCTCCTGAAACACATTCATTATGAGAAGAATACAACCTCTTCAGGACAGTATTTTCAGCTTGATGTGTCACAGTATCAAAGGGTCTGAAGATTACATCTACTTCCCATGCTTAGCTAGTTACAAGGTAGGAGGACAGAATGATGAAAGAGTTTGTGGCTGTGATTTATATGGGAAGAACAGCAGTGGGCATTAATTCCCTGATCTGATATTTAAATCTGAGTTTACCTGGAAACTAACTAGAATACGTGGGGAAGCATAGCGTGGGGAGCATCCTCTACTACAAACAGAATCAAATACATGTCAAAAGATCTTCTTGAAAATGCTGTTAAAATTCACTTCAAGCCTTTAATTATTTGTTTGATTTTCACGGAGGCAGAGGCTACCTGAAGCAGAAAAGCAAATACCATCCATGATGCTTGTGTTTGAGATCTATAGAGATAGGAAGAGGAAGGGTGACTGCTGAAGTTCAAGTGTCGAAGAGAAACTCCCCTCTGAGCCACTTCAGATCTTAAGAGGTACGAGTATTCCAGGGCCCTGATATTAAAGTCTACTGACTTTAATATCACCTGCCTCACTTGCTGTCTGTCTTTCTGTGTAGTGACTCACTAGAATTAGTCACTAATTTTGCTGCTCTTTCTGTGCCAGGGTTAGCGAGCTAATATGTATGTACTGGGGCTTGCTTGTAATTTGTAGTTAGATAAATCAGAGGCAGATGCAGAAGCAGAGAGGTAAGGGAACTGATAAGGGGACAGCAAGGTTATTGCAATCTCTTAACAAGCAGACTCTCTTTGTCACTAGGGATTAGGACTGTTTCCCACAAAATGTCAGGTTTCATGGAAGCAGGCTTAGGAAGGAATAAAGATCAAAATGCTTCTACTTGTTCTTTTAAAGAAATGGCACACAAGGGGAGGATTGTGTGCAAGTTGTGTAAGTAAGGGCTGTACTTCTTGATGTAGGCCTGGATGGGAACACTATTAGAGCCTAGATAGAGATCCACCCCAGGGCCAAAGTCATTAAAAGATACAGGGAATATGTATGAGGATATTTCCTATATTATACTATGTAAACTAGGAAGAAAAAAACAAAGGATGATGGGAAGAGGTAAAGGAAATGTTTAAGGAAGAGGAGACAGGAGCAGAGGAGGAAGGAGGAGAGGCAAGAGGAAGGTCAGAGACAAAAAGATGTGTTAAAATATAAGATCATTCTCAGTAAGTCAGATGGTATCTCAATTAAGTATATGTGTGGGCCAAGGAATGGAATGTGTAACTTATGCAATTTATGGATAGAACTGACAGTAGAAATAGAAAATCTCCAAATAATTAGAGATTCAATATTTTTTTCTCAGCCATTGGCAAAATAAATAGAAAACTAGCAAGATTATAGATGAAATCAAAATTATAGCAATCAAAGGACTACTAACAATAGGATCTATTTGACAACCATGGAACACTCTCCCAATGAACAGAATGCACATCTTTATCCAGTATCCTTATGAAGGTAGAACACAAATGACTAAGATATGCATGAACAAATATAAAATAATGGTACAATCTAAAAATCATTAGTAGGGCATTAGCTAAAATGTCATAAGATATTTCTAAATAAATAAGGAATTGAAGATAAAGTCTTACAGGAAAATCAGAGGTATGTGAGCTATAAAATAAAAACACTATCTGATAAATATTCAGAATACAAATGAGTTTCTAGTGGGAGGGGCATTTGTGGAAATAAATGCACATATTATAACATAGGAAATAATTTCAATTCAATAGTAGAAGTTTCGAGCTAAAAGGCCCTAGAAAAAGGAATGGGGAGATAATGTTTGGTAAAGTGAGTCAGGCATAGAAAGACAAGAAGTGCATAATCTCCCTTTTCTGTAGAATGTAAGGAAGTTGATCACTTGAGTTGGGGAAGAACAGTGGTTACTGAGCCCTGTGGAAAGTAGTGACATGGGGGGCAGGGAAGCAGGCAAAGGTTGATGGCAGGGTTCGAAGTTACAGTTTGATAGGAGTAGATCTGCTGTTTTATTTTGCAAAAAAAGTGAGTGCAAATAGCAGGAATGTGCTGTACAAATTTTATAGGTGTAAAGGAATTTGTAGGCTTTTACTACTAAGAAATGTTTTGGGAGACAGATTTATATTTATCTGATGTGAACATCATAAAATGCATATGTGTATTGAAAGCACCATATGCTACCTCATTATTAGTTACAAATATATTTTATGTAACATTTCATATAAAACCTAAGTTTAAAAATAACCAAAAATAAGATAAAATTAACAACAAAGCAAGTAATATAGAAGAAATAAAGAGAAAAACTAAATGAAATTACCAGCGATAGAATAGGACAATTCAACAAAGAGCCGATCTTTGAAAGGAAGAATGCAATGGTAACTATCTATAAGACTGACAGAAGAACTAAAGAGCTGAGGATAGGGAGAAGGGCAGTGTCTGGAAGAGCCAGGAACAAACAAGGTAATGTGAAATGCAATAGATTGAGTTGTATTAACCAAAGTATTGGATATCAATTCTCACAATGATACCAATCACCTGCAAATGTTCTCTTACTAGAGAAGGTATCTTGGCAGAGCTAATTAATTTAAGGATCCCCAAATGAAGAGATCATCCTACATTTTCTAAGTGATTCCCTTATAGCAGGAAAGTTAGACATACATGAAAGACAGATAACGAAGCGACTATAGCAGGGCAGAGTGTTACAGTCATGAGTCAAAGAATGTCACTGGAAGTTGAAAAAGGCTGAGCCTGCATCCTTTTGTAGGCCTCCTGGAAAGAGCATGGCACTAACAACAGCTTAAAAGGGGCCAAGTCATACTATGTGCAAATAAGCCAAAGTTGTCTATAGATTTTAGTTAATTTACTTCAATGTCGTAGAAAGGTAAGACATGAGAGAAAACCATGAATGACTGTCTATACATAAATCTACACCTCCAAATAAAAAGTCCACTTTCTTGGGAAGTACAAACATCCACAATTATCTTGAAATTTTTAAGGAACTTGAATTATGAATTATAAAAGTGTTGAAAAAGAGAGATTTAGGAGTAAATGACTTTACTGGAGAATTCTGCATAGTTATTACTGGAAAATTCTGAATAATGAACATCAGCTTTACATGATTTATAGAAATAAATAAGAGAACATTTTCCAATTTTATGAAAATGATACTATTTTGATACTGAAACCAGATAAAGGTAGTACAAAAACATTAAGAACAATATATCATATGCATAAATATTCAACCCTCCTTACCAGCATATTAAGACAAGAATTTAGCCAAAATATGGAAATTTGACTAAATAAACTACATGGGTTTATTTGAGAACTTAGAGATTGTTTCAACACTTTTTTAAAAAATAAACTCTCTATATATACATATGTATACATATATAAGGAAAGTATATATTATACTATATAATATATATTGTCACTCATTTATATATTGACTTCATTTAAATTCATTATATACATTAATATGTAAGTTATATAATATTTATATTATATATTATATGTAAGTTATATAATACTTATATTGCATAATTAATATGTTATAATATAATATTTATATTGTATAATATATAAGTAATTATATACACATATTATAAAATATATATAAAGTATATGTAAGAAATTTAATGAAGTCACCATATAAATGGGGAGACAGTTCCCAAATACATCTTATGTCACCAAGTGAAACCTCCAAGTTTCAGGGATGGGTTATATCTTATACATTCATTTGATAAAAAGGACCCATAGATACCTCCCTAACATTACAGGCTATTTCCAAGGCTTTTGGTTAGTCTCTATAATATTTAAACTCAGGGCTGAAATCAACCAACTAGAAACAAAGAGAACAACATAAAGAATCAACACAGCAAAGAACTGGTTCCTTGAAAAAAATCAACAAGATAGATGAACTCTTAACCAAACTGACTCAAATGCACAAAGACAGTATACAAATAAACAAATTCAGAAATTAAAAGTGAGACATAGCAAAAGAAATTGAGCAAATTATAAAAATCATTAGGTCTTTCTTCAAAAGCCTATACTCTACAAAACTGGAAAATCTAAATGAAATGGATGATTATCTAGACAGATACCAGTTTCCAAAGTTAAATCAAGACCAGGTAAACTATCTAAACAGTCCCATACCCCTAAGGAAATAGAAACAGTCAATAAAGTCTCTCAACCAAAAAAAAAAAAAAAAAAAAAAAAAAAAGGCCCATAGCCAGATGGTTTTAGTGCAGAATTCTACCAGACTTTCAAAGAAGAGCAAATAGTCCTCAAACTATTCCAAAAACAGAAACTGAAAGAACACTGCCTAATTCATTCTATGAGTCCACAGTCATCCTGATACCTAAACCACACAAAGGCTCAACAAAGGAAGAGAAATTCAGCCAATTCACTTGTGAATATTGACACAAAAATACTCAATAAAATTCTCACAAACAAAATCAAGGAACAGATCAAAAACATTATTTAGCATGATCAAGCAGGCTTCAGTCTAGGGATGGCTCAATATATGAAAATCCATCAATTAATCCACTCTTTTCAAAAGAAAACAAACAAAAAAACTGAAAGAAAAAAATCATTAGATGCTGAAAATGCCTTTGACAAATTCCAACACTCCCCTTCATGTTCAAGGTCTTAGAGAGATAAGAGAATCTAGGTACATAATGAAACACAATCAAACCAATATACAGCAAGCTAGTAGCCAACATAAAATTAAATGGAGAGAAATTTGAAACAATTCTAATAAAATCAGGGACAAGACAAGGCTGCCCAATCTCTCCATATCTATGCAATATAGTACTTAATGTTCTAGCTAGAGCAATGAGACAAAAGGGAGATCAAGGGGATACAGATTGGAAAGGAAGAAGTCAAGGTGTCACTGTTCACAGATGATATCATAGTATACATAAGAGTTCCTCAATATTCTACCAGAGAACTCCTACAACGAATAACCTCAGCAAAGTGGCTGGATATAAAATAAACTCAAAGAAATTAGTAGCCCTCCTTTATACAAAAGTTAAATGAGCAAAGGAAGAAATTAGGGAACAATACCCTTTACAATTGCCACAAATAATATAAAATATCTTGGTATAACTATAACCAAGTAAGTGAAAGATGAAGCTCTTCAAGTCCCTGAAGAAAGAAATTGAAGAAAATATCAGAATATGGAAAGATTTCTCATGCTCCTAGATTGGCAAAATTAACATAGTGAAAATGGCCATCTTAACAAAAACAATTTACAGATTCAATGCAATCCCCATCAAAATTTCAGCACAATTTTTTACAGACCTTGAAAGAGCAATTCTCAACTTCATACCGAAAAATAAAAAAACTAGGATAGCGAAAATTATTCTGAACAATAAGAGAGTCAGGAGGAATCACCATCCCTGACCTAAAGCTGTACTACAGAGCACTACTAATAAAATCTGCATAATATTGATACAGAGGCAGACAGGTTGATTAATGGAATAGAATTGAAGACCAAGAAATAAACATGTATACCTTTGGACACTTGATTTTTGACAAAGAAGCCAAAACCATACAATGGATAAAAGAAAGTATATTCAACAAATGGTGCTGTTCTAACTGGACATCTATGTGTAGATGAATGCAAATAGATCCATACTCATCACCTGGCACAAAACTCCAGTCCAGGTGGGTCAAGGACTTCAACACAAAGCCAAGTACAGTAAGGCTAATAGAAGTTAAAGTAGGCAATAGCTTTGAATGCATTGGTACATAGGGGCCATTTCTTGAACAGAACACTAATGGCTCAGGCCCTTAGATCAAATTTAATAAATGGGACCTCATGAAACTTTAGTTTCTGTAAGGCAAAGGACACTGTCAATAAGACAAAACAGCCACCTACAATTTGGGCAAAGATTTTCAGTAACCCTACATCCAACAGAGGGCTAATGTCCTATATATATATATATATATATATATATATATATACTCAAGAAGTTATACTCCAACAAACCAAATATTCCAATTAAAAATGGGGTACAGAGCTAAACAGAGAATCTGCCACAGAGGAATCTCAAAAGACAGAGAAGCACTTAAAGAAATACTCAAGATACTTAGTCATCAGGAAAATGCAAAATCAAAACAACTCTGAGATTCCACCTTTTACCAATCAGCATGGTGCTCTGTTTGGAATTTTTTTTGTCTTTTTGTAACATCAAAGCATATAACAGCACATGCTGGCAAGGATGTGGAGAAAGGGGAACACTCCTCCATTACCGGGGGGTTCGAAAACTTGTATTATCAGTTTGGAAATCAATCTGGTGGTTTCTCAGAAAATAGGAAATATTTTCCCTGAAGATCCAGCTATTCTGTTCCTGGGCATATAACAGAAAGATGATCCACCATCCCACAAGGACACATGCTCCACTATTTTCATAGCCATTTCATTCATAATAGCCAGGAACCGAAAACAACCCAGATGTTTTTCAAATGGAGAATGGATTCAGAAAACATAGTTCGTTTACACAGTGGAATGCTATTCAGCTGTCTGGAGGGCCAGGAGAGAGGGCCAGAGGGCCAGGAGAATGAATGGAAATCTGCAACTGCTGGTGAGAGTCTCTAGGATTTTCCCAGGAAGGCTCCCAGGAGTCAATGAGTGTGACCTTAGTTGAGATATCTCACAGTGGGGACATGGAACCTGAAAAGGCCACCTCTTGTAGGCAGATAGAACTGCCAATGGAGGAATAAGTACCAACCTACCCACAAAACTTTGGACCCAAAATTTGTCTTGTCTAAAAGAAATGCAAGGACAAAATGCAGCAGAACCTGAAGGAATTGCTAAACAATAACGGGCCCAACTTGAAACCTATCCCATAGGCAGGAACCAATCCTTGACAATATTAATCATACTCTGTGATGCTTGCAGACGGGGGCCTAGCATAACCGTCCTCTGAAAGGCTCTACTCAGCAGCAGACTGAAACGGATGCAGAGACCTCAGTCAAACATTGGACAGAGGGTAGCAGCTCTTTTTGCAGGGTTGGAGGAAAATTTGAAGGCCCTGAAGGGGATGGGAACCCCACAGGATGACCAGCAGAGTTAACTAACATGGATCCCTGGGAGCTCTCAGAGACTGAACCACCAACCTAAGAACATGCACAGGCTGGAACGATTCCCCCAGCATATATGTAGCCGACATACAACTCAATCACCACCACAGCTGTCTTGTAGGAGAGGATGTATTTGATATGCCATGGTGGGGGATACCAAGGGGGATCCACCCTTTCAGAGGGGAAGTGGATGGGGAGGGACTCTGTGAGAGGGGACCTCGAGAAGGATTGATATTGGTACATAATTTAAAAAATATATATATTTATACACACACACACACATTGGTTTTTCGAGACAGGGTTTCTCTGTGTAGCCCTGGCTGTCCTAGAACTCACTCTGTAGACCAGGCTGGCCTCGAACTCAGAAATCCACCTGCCTCTGCCTCCTAAGTGCTGGGATTAAAGGCATGCCACACAACTGCTAAAAATAGAAAAGTGAATTTTAGGTGGTATTTGATCACTATGAGGATAAAGGGAAACAAGAAAAGGTAGGAGGGGCTTAAATATGATGGAAGTGCCTAGCATGCATGTATAAAAAAGATAGGATGAAGCACATTATTTTCTACTTTATATATTAGTCATATATAGTTATTTGAAAAAAAACTATATTAATGGGTTTTTTTTTTTTTTTTTTTTTGGTTTGGAAAAATTAGAGGACAGACCATACTAGTAACAATTAAAAGATAATATTGTATTTGCAATTTGATAAATATTAATGTTATAGACTTTCACCCATATATGTAAACATGAATTTATGTACTTCATATGCAAAGTTATTACAACACTCACAGTCTTCATAAACCATCTTCTCAGTCAAACGTGTATGATAGTATAGGACAAATGCTTTTCCATGCCTCTATGTATTCTAAAATTCTACTTACTTAAGAGGATATTTGGACTACTTTTGATATACATGCACACATGTAGAAAACATCTTTGTTCAAAATGATGTTTTGAGT
The DNA here is from genome assembly GCA_028551405.1 of Uromys caudimaculatus. NCBI lineage: Eukaryota > Metazoa > Chordata > Mammalia > Rodentia > Muridae > Uromys > Uromys caudimaculatus. The sequence continues at coordinate 85,700,550 of CM052708.1, read as the reverse complement.
ACTTTCTGTGTCAAAGCACAGAAATAATTCTAAGCTATTAAAAAAGTTGTTCATTTAATATCTCCATGGCCTAAGGTCATTACAGCAATGTCATGTTTAGTGAATGAAAAAATGTGATTAATAACATCCTCCCAAATGAACAGGCCAACTTCAAATCCTGAATTTTACCTTTGGATATTATTAGTAGTATTTAAATCCTAGCTTATTTATGCACAATATTTTACTATTATTAAAATTGGTATTTATTCTTTTTCAATAGTGGGTTAAAACCTTTTTTTCACACATTGACTGTACATATATATGCTTTCTGCTTATGAATGTAGACACAATAGAATTTGACAGTTTTTCTAATGATGAACTGTCTTATATTCCAGAGCCCTTTATTTACTAACATCATTATGTCTTATTAATGTTTTTGTGTATATATATATATATATATATATATATATATATATATATATATATATATATGAAAGTGATTTTATTTGTGAGTAATTTATGTGCAACAACACTTATCTCATAGCTGCCAGCATGGACATGTCTTCTTTATTTTAAATGCTTGAGTGTAGTCCTTAAATTCAAGAGCTGTTTGAAATAGCTCCCCATAATGATTAATATTCTTCTTGTGAGTACACCTACATAGAATGTTTAATGCAAATGTCTCTTTTTAAGTTGTAACATTAATGTATTTTTTATCCATGTTCTAGGACTCTAGACAGCAACTTCCTTAAATGCCATGGTAGCAGAAGGATCAAGGTTTCCCTGGGGGTTTGCTTAATCTCAAGGGGGTCAATTTGTTAACGAAAATCTGAATCTTTGCAGGACTGATAAAGCTTCCTTTCAGAAGATATTCAATTGCTGAAGGCTTAAAAAAGAATGGAAGTTTCTCTATTATCTTTAATTTTGTTCAGTGATATTTCTGCCTACATAGCCACTGAAGACATGGTTGTAAGATCTCAGTTAAAGAGGACATTATAGAGCCAAACTCTCTAGGAACTATAATCCAGTATTTTCTAAACTGTGGTCCAGAGACCACTTCTACCAGAACCTCCTAATATCATTTTAGTTGGGGAACACATAAGATATTAAAGATTCTAAATATATAGACTGGTGTCTTACTTAGGGTTTTACTGCTCTGAGCAGACACTATGGCTAAGGCAACTTTTATAAGGACAATATTTAATTGGCATTGTCTTACAGGTTCAAAGGTTTAGTCCATTATAATCAAGGCAGGAGCATGGCAGTGTCCAGGCAGGCGTGTTGCAGGAGAAGCTTAGAGTTCTACATTTTCAAGAGAGTACTGGCTTCCAGGCCATTGAGGGTCTTAAAGTCTATGTCCAGCATGACACACCTAGTCCAACAAGGCCACACCTACTCCAAACAGAGCCACAACACTTAATAGTACCACTCCCTGGGCCAAGCATATACAAACCATCACAACTGGGAATTGCATTTGTAAGAAACTCCTCAGAAAATCTTGTTTAAGAAAGAAGTTTGGTGTGTGTGTGTGTGTGTGTGTGTGTGTGTGTGTGTGTGTGTGTGTGTGTGTGTTACTACCACATCATGCAAGGGTGGTAGTTATATTAATGTAGTATCTAAATTGAATCATAAATTGAATCATTTTCCTAATCAGAAAAGACTGCAGTTAGCCAGTACTAGTGTGCTGCTTAAATAATTTCCTGCCCAGTCAGGATGAGCAAGATGGCCAGAGAAAGGAGTTATATCCCCGAGGACTGCAACTACACATGGTTATGAATAATTGTGTGGGTGCTGGGATCCAACCCATAGTTATCTGCAAGGACATTAAGTTGTCTTAATCTTGTAACCATGTCTCCAGCATCAACAGGGATACATTCAAGTTTTTGAAATACATTATTTTTTCTTTAAAATTTTTATACATGCATGCAATGCATTTTAATCATATCCATTGCAAACAGCCATAGATGCTGTGAGGTCAAGAGTGTACTTGGGAGGGACTGAGGTAGGCGGGCCTAGAAACCCCCCTGGATCCCAAAAGCGGGCGGCTGTGGCAGGAAACTTTTCCCTGGGACACTAGGATTCCATAGGCAAGCAGCTCCGGGAGAAAATTCTCTCTCCCAGGAACGCAGAAAAGCCCCTAGCAGGGGCAACACGAGCCCCAGAGCTCACTGACTCCGCCAGTTTTCCGCGGGCCACAGAGACTGATGGTCAGTAACATCCAGCGGCGGCCGGGAACCTCAGCTTGGGCCACAGGGCTCCACAGCTAATCAGCGCCGGGACAAAGATCCCTCTCAGGAGATAGCAAGACACCTGCAGGAGAGGGCCAAAGACACGCCCCACAGCTCACCAGGTACTGCCCTGAACCCGAGAGACACAGGGACCGAGATCAGACCTGGTGCCACAGCTCTCCAAACCCAAACACCTCTCAGAGAGAGCTGGTCTTCAAGGAGTACTGACACAGAGACCTGCAGGAGGGGCAAGCCACAACCAGACAGAGTAAGATCAGCTAACAACAGAGTCAACAAGATGGCAAAAGGCAAGGGCAAGAACA
>CM052708.1:85655550-85670981 GCA_028551405.1 Uromys caudimaculatus | reverse complement strand
CATACCCCCTGTTTCCCCCCACCTCTGAGTTTCCCCCTTTTTGAGTATTGTATAAAAGTAGATGAGTTTTGAAAATTAAACGAGACCTTGACAAAGAGCTTGCTTGGTCTCCTTCTTCTCTCTCTCGCCCATTCTCTCCCACAGGTCATGGGGTCTCCTCGGGTTTCCCTCCAATAACTGGTCCCGCTGGTCGGGGCAAGCATCTTCATCTTTCTCATTGATAGTAATCAATAACACCAGTACAAAGACATGGGATTATAACTGGATAAACCTAACTCAAGATAAAAGTATCATAGCTAAAAATACATATATTGCACTTTATATAACAAACATCCTTTCTTAGCAACACAGTATTCTATGGACTCAGTTGTTACCCTCTTGATCACTTGCCTGCCAAGGAACCTGGGTCCCTTCCACTGTCCAGCGTTGCAAGAGAGGATTGTACTGCAGATCACTAACTTGAGGGAATGATGAACATTCAAAAGACAAACTATGGTTGCTAATGAGTGGGCATCACTTCCATACAATTTTAAAGTTAAGAACAATGTAAGGGACTCCATTGTAAATAAGAAAAGAGTCTTCACTCAGAATAAATAATGTGGGTCTTCAATGACTATATTATGGAACTAATGTGAACTGATAACATATTTATTAATTAAAGCCCCTATCTGGTTCTTTAAATTGTCTATATGCTCTGTACTTGGTTCTGTTTTCAGAGAGAGAGAGAGAGAGAGAGAGAGAGAGAGAGAGAGAGAGAGAGAGAGAGAGTTTTTTGCTCATCTTCTGTGGTAATATGCTCTCCATACATACTACACACACTCCTGTTCTCTCTGAGTTGTTGGATCTTCGATGGCTGTTCTCACTGATGTAGGATTTTTATTAACAATTTTGTATATTATAATTGTTGAATATATTGTCATCATATGACTACAGGTAGAACTGATACTTAGATTGTCAAAAGAAAACAGACTTATCTTCTCATGTTGATTTATTCTTTCAATTTCTTACTGGGACTTTGAAATCATTTCCTTTAGAGCTGAAGATGTTACAAAGGACAACACCTGTGTAATATCTCTGATTACTTATTCTAGACAAACTGGCTGTTGAAAATGTCATTCTCTAAGTATAACTATTTCTTGAAGCCTCGAGTCCAGAGAAATGTGGTTATCCACATCCCTTGTTGAAGCGTCCCACATTTAGGAAAAGTTTGCTTTCAGTATTTCTTTTATCTCTTACATGAGAGAACTACTTAGTACCATAACATGAACCAGACCCAGCAATCCAACCGAGAATGCTATGAGTTGTACAGGCATGAAGAACAAGGTCAGAGCAACAGGTGTCACTTTCTGTGCTTCTACTACCTTTCAACCAAGTCAGCTGTATCACTGATTGAAAGACAGGAGCTTAGAATATAGTTGTATGTCTGAAGGAGCTTGCTGCTAAACCTAACAACTTGGGTTGCATCTCTAGAAGCAATATGAGACAACAAAACTGACTCTTGAAACTTGACCTCTGACTTCTATATGTATACCATGGTGTGTACACACACACACACACACACACACACACACACACACACACACACAAACACACACACTGATGCACACACATGCACAAGCACACACATACATACAAATATATAAAATAATTAATGAAAACTGACGACATTTGCTTACTTTTCAAGATTATAGAAATAGTAGATGTAAATTTCAGTCTTGGCTTAAATCATAACACAGTGCAATGGTGATCCCAGTTTTCCAGGATGCTGAAGACCAGAGAGTCCCTTGAAGTAATGCAGAGTCCTCTTATTGTGGCAGTGTTATAGTACTCCATCCTGAGTTGAGAAAGAGCAGCACTATATATGTGTGTGTGCGTGTGTGCACACACACATGCGCACATGGATGTGTGTGTGTGTGTGTGTGTGTGTGTGTGTTTGTGTGTGTGTGAGTGTATGTGTAGATATAGGGGTAAGTGTAGGTTTAGGTGTAGGTGTAGGTGTAGGTATAGGTATAGGTATATTCAGGAGCTTTCCTGGACTGGTGCAGTTTTCTCTGGAATTTTCTTCTCATGGAGTCCTGAAGTGTGTAATATTGATCTAGAAGGCTCTGGCTACAACTGACATTTCCTTTCACTAAATTAACGAAGAGAGAATCTTGATGAATTGAATGTCTGGACATTTATCTTGGACTGACATTTTGCTTTTTTTAAAAACGGAAATGTATTTCTTAACTGTACCCTGCAGATAGCTAACTCCATTGTTCTTGTCATTTGTTGTTGGAGTTTCAGAAGAAATGATCAAGCTCCCAGCCTGTTGAAATCTTTGATTTTGCAGATTGTCATAATTCACACAGGTTCTGCAACAGAGTTGTATGAATGAGGAAATGTAGAGCATACAGAAAGGAGAGGCAGGCAGAAATGGTTTAAGTTAAACCTGGGTGTTCATGTGTATTTGGACTAAATCTTAGAAAAAATGGTTTTAAGTTGGACACTAGAAAGCCATAACACAATATGGGAAGTCATTAGCTTAAAAACCATTATAATTTACTAGCAAGATGGTCATGGGAGAATATTATCATGTGTAAAGCAGCTTATAATATCATAGCGAGAGGTGGAGATAATAAAACTGTATTACAAAGCTCAAAGTTATGACCATAATAACATTATAATCTACATTGGATATTGATGGACCCAAATGATTGTTTCACAGAGAAGAGACCAAAAATCCATATTGTCATTATTAAAATCTACTTAGAGGCGATACTTTATAATATCCTGGGTTATGACCAACAAAAGAAATCTTTTCTAATGCTCAACTGGGTGACTAGCTGGTTAGAATATAATGCTGAAGGACTGGAAAGTCATCCTGTAAATAATAAAGTTTGTGGTGAAGGTAGAGAATCAAGGATCTGCTGGGAACCAGGGTTATGATCCCTTGTTAGTCAGAGGCATGGCCATTTTCAAGCATCACCTCAGTAAGACACAGAGAAAGGCAGTGTTGCCATGGGATGGTGAAGATTGACTGAAGGTCTGTTGATGGTTCTCATAAAGTCCATCATTAGTTCTTGTGTCTCAGACTCAGCCTTTGGTTGGATATGCTGTGCACTGTTCTTTCTAACCCTTTAATGCTTCAGGAGAAACTAATATCCTTGGAGAAGACATTTGAAGAAAGTTAAGGATGACAGGGAAATGATACATTCTAACTCATGAAGTTTTATTCAAATATTATGTATAAATGGGTCTACTCCTCAGTAGGTTACACAACTGTGATGTATGATAATTTTATAATCATTTGTGCCTATATATTTTCCTGTTTGTTCTCTAACTCTATTTTCCCTTTTCCTATTACTTGCCCTGGGAAGTTGTTATTTCTAATTATTTTTCCTTCCTATGGGCATGGAGCTCCGTGGAAGAAGAGTTGAGCCAATACATTAAGCTATTTTTTTTTTTTAATCGCTATTCTTACAAAATTCACTGGAGTTGCATGTAACCCTCAGCTAAAAGGCCGTCTCATTTTAGGGTTTTCTGTATGTGTTTCTCTCCACTTTGAATCCAGTAACTATTTTATCCTTCATTCCTCCCTTAAGAATCTTAACAATATCCTGCTAATAACCACAGGCATTTCATTACTTCTTGTAACTCCTTGCAGCTTAACTCATATATTTGTAAGTGATTTGTTTGTTAAGAAATTGTCAAGTAACAAGTATGTTATATAGAAGGATTCTGGCCAATGCACAAAATACACCATTGAATTAGTGTTCCAATTTTCTTAGTCTCCTGGAGTCAGTTTATATTCAAACGTCATTCCAGCAAAATTACTTGCATTGCCATAATTTGTTAAAACTCATCCAGGAAGCATTTTGCTTTCAATGGCCAATGATCTACAAGCTAGAAGCTGAGATGGCCAAGGGGATATTTTCATTGCTGTTGTGAAGGAGAACAAAAACTTATAGTGTGAAGAAATTTGTGGTAAAACTGAAGGCTCTATCCAGGCTGGGATAAAACTCAAGTAAGTAATAAATCCAACAAAATCTTATATCATATATTTCTAATACAAAAAGAAGCTTTGACTAATCATTTATACTAAGAAAATAATATTTGAATGATGATTGTCAATCTATTTTTAGATAAATGTGAATATAAATATACGTATGGACACATCTAATTGGATTAATAGAGTTATATCTTAAATTACTGATGAATATTGTACATATTCTTCTTTTAGTTTCATGACTAACACATGTGTCTCAAATTGTTCACCCTGATTCTAGGTAATAAAGTTTAGCAAGCATAGTCACAATTGTGAGAGCCTAAAGTTTAGAATTTTGATCCAGAAGAATTCTGGCCTGCATCATGTAGCACAGATACAAGCTTTGTCAAGTTGTTATACCTCTGTTAACCTCAGTTTTCTTTTATACAATTTGGGGATATTCTTAGTATGTATTTTTGAAGAATCATTTAAGGATACAGGTAAGGTATTCTCCCTAGAATATGTCCAGTAAGCACAGAGAAGTTGCTATCCACCTTGCTAATGCCACCTACATTGCTTAGGGTATATGGACGTGCCCAGTGGTCTTTGTGAGCCAACAGGCTGTACCTTCCTTTCTGGCTCATATTAATAAGCATGGAGGATAAGAATCAATCTATGTTGAAAGGAGTTAGAAAATTATGCAGAGTATCAGGGTTTCATAGGAAGTTGGTACCTAGATATTACCCTATTCTAGGAAATATCTGGAGAGAAATTACAAACTACAACCCACCCCATAACCCACCAGCTACTAACCTTTAATAGCATGATTACTCTACAGAGAAGCCCACCCTGCCTAGTAATTATTCTGAAGATAATGACAGGGGGTACAGGCCTAACCCTGAGAGGTGTGGTAGAAAGAATAGAACTAAATACTAAGCAATTAGCATCAGTTCTCCAAGATTTAACACTCTTATTATTATTTTTTTTTGAGTAATGATAAAGCAAGTATGTGAGAATGTGGATGTACAAGGAGGCGTGGCTCAGAACCATTGTGAAAAGATACAAATACTTTGACTAAACAGGGCACATGATAATCTGTGAATAGATCTTTCTAATTGGACATTATTCAAGTACACTGCAAACTATTTTTACTTTTCATCCTAAATATTTCCATTATTAATAACTAAAATTTATTGAGTATATACATGTGTTTGTTACTGTGTTATAATACCTTCTATTTGCCTGAGGTAATTATGACTGTTGATCTCAATTCAGAGGTAAGAAAATAAACTTAAAAACAAATGAATTGACAAATATCCTATAACTATTCATAGCACATTTAAGTAGGGACAGCATTGAAAAGTCAGTTCTTATCAGTATGAGACTCAATGTGGTTTTCCCATATGAATTAATCAACCCCTTATCTTTCACTTGTATCCAGAATCAAACTGTTTTGAAAGGACTGGTTGGAACTGGATTTTAATTGTTGGCTTACCACTTTCGGATCCTCTATATCATCTTACACAATAGACTACATACCTCTTGGCTTCATAGTCCTTATCTAGAAACTGGGAAAATAGCATATCTGTTTGAAACAAATGTTAAATAATATATGATATAGAACATGTTAAAAAGAATATGTAATTATATGACCATTATTAGTTTTATTTTCTTACATTGTATTCTACTAAAGAAAGTTGCCTGTCATCTAGGGTACCTCCAGCAACAAAGGACTTCATCGCTTCTCTGGAATCCTATCTAGCCCATTACAGAGCAACCCTGTTTTTTAGAGACTTGGACTTTACATAGCACAATGCTTGCCCACAGTCAGTTCTTTAAACAAGAACATACTAATTTTAATATCTAATTTGCATCTTTGAACTTTTTGGTTATGGATTACTCATGATCTTCTGAGTAGTGCCTTCAGAAGTTGCATACTGTTCATGAGTGTGTTGTGGCAGGCAGTTATTCCCAGTAAATATTAGTGGAATAAATGCAGGATTGAAAACAGCAACTTGAAAGGCTTCTTTGTGACTTCTATACTTCAACTGTCTTCCTTTATTTCTCTTCTTACTTTTTTGTCACATCTTGCTAGAAGTTTGGCATAGTCTTATACCCTGAAGTTTAAAAACTTGCTTATCTGTAGTTAAGCCAAAAGGTCAAAATGATATACAGAAATAACATATTCTTGAAGCCAGTGATAGTGAAGGACATGAATGTGAAGGAAAGGGATACCATAGGAACAAGTCACCCTGCGAAAAAAATCCAAAAATCTAGGTTTCTATGGCTGGAGCTTTACTCTTGGAGTAGAATATGACTCCTATACAAAAAAATATTCTGAAAAGGTGTCTTTGTTTCTTTAAGTAAAAAAAAAAAATCAGAAACAGAATAAAGATTCTTTAAACAAAGCTGCCTGGAATCAGAGGCCAATAACTGGTTGAAAAGTCAGACATTTTCACAGGAAGAGAAGGAAACCACTTCAGAAAGCAGTCTACTCAGCACCCCTTCTCAGCTTGCTGACCTACGCTGGATCTGCCTGACTCCTGGAAACAATGCTTCCAAGTTTTAAAGTAAAAGTTTGCAAAGGGTTGGCCCTCTAGGGTTTGAGGAATAACAGTAGAGAAAAACACCATAGTAAAGAAGTGAGAATTTCTTTGAACCCATCAGGATACTTCATCACAATAAATGAATATTAAATAAAGATTTAACTTAGATATTTTGATTATGACTGTTGATTCTTGTCATTAAAAAGTACATAGGTCTTAGAAGGGAGTTATCTTAGGCACAAATATAGTCCCTGAAACTGATTTCTCAGACTGACCTGAGATTGCAAATATGCATTCATAGAAGTTCTTTTTCCTTGACCCCTAACATTATCCTGAAGACATTTGTGTTAGCCATTTTTTCACTGATGTAATGCTATCTGATAGAAAGGTGAGGGAACAGATTTTAATTTTATCTCATAGCTTAAGGGGTCATAGACTATCATGGCAAGGAAACATGCTAGCACTGGTGGCTCTGTGGATAATAACAAGAGTCTCACACCTTGACAAATCCAGAAACAGAAACTGATAGTAGAAACAGGGACAGAGTATTCTAAAGATCTTCTAAAGGTTGCACAACCTTCTAAAAATATTACTATTAATGAAGGGGACATATTTGAGTACATGAGCTTGTGGATGAGGCTCAATTCAAACCTAACAATACTGATAGGTAAGGATTGAGCAGACAAGTGAGAATCAGTTGTCCAGCTCAACCACATCACTTCAGTTGTCTACAGTTTATCATCCATTCATTACCCAGTATCACACTATCTGTTTTCCTTGTGCTGTTTGATCCCACATGTGTCTTTGTAGGGAAAATTATCATATCCAAAGATAGTGAAAACAATTTGTGTTGAGAACGTTTTCTTCCCAGGTAGATAAAACACAGATAAATACAGTTCCAGGTGGGAGAATTTGTATTTAGGATTTTGGTTATAGAAACTTCCACACATTTCTGTAGGATGTTTGCACATGACTCATTTCCTGGATTGAGAAATGGCTGGTGTTCCTTTTCTATCTGTGACCAGCTCCTCTTCTAATAGCCAATGGATGCTGCTTTTTGTAAAGGTGGGAAAGGTCAGGTTAATGGTGCAGAAGCTCCATAGAACTAGACAAAGACTCTCCCAGGGAGCTGAGCACTTGCCTTTCTAATGTGGAGATGTGGTAAAGAAAAGTGCATGATCAGAATAAAGCAAATTGCCTTGCAAAGCAGTCATGAAAGGAAAGGTTTTTTGAAAGATTTCTTGAATCTTTGTTAAAAAGATAACAGCCTTTTATAATAAGTCTGACTTTCTTTAAGATCTAAGAAACTGCCATGATCTTTCTTTGAGTTGTGAGTGTTGAGTTTTGAGTAAAAAGAGCCCATCAGATTTCTATAGAGCATTGAAACCAATGAAAGTTATAACTCTACATGTATGTCTGTACATGTTTTTACATGTCTATACACACACACAGAGGCACACATACAAGGAGAAATTGACTCATTAGAAAGGCACAAAGATCTGAAAATCTGTAGTCATCAAGCTGTAGTCTCATGAAAGTTGGTAAAGAATGGAAAACTAATAAAAGACCCCCAGTAAACCCTTATGTCCAAGATCCAAAATCTCACGAAAGAGAAATTATCTTTTCCTTTTATCTCTTCAGTCTTTATTGATTTGAATGAGACCTATTCACATTAGAGTAAGGTATCTGCTTTCCTGATTTGAATGTCAATCTCATCTAAGGCTCTCTTTACAGTCATAACCAGAATAGTACTTGATAAAAGATCTGGGCACCTAAGATACAGTCAGATTTACATACAAAATTACCCATCATAACTCCATATTTGTTTACTTCAAATAAGCCTAGCATCACACAGAAAGCACGTGGAAGGAAGAATGGAAAGGATGGAAGATACAATACAGAGTGCAACCTAATCTTTTCATCCTGATATTTATGAAAGAAGACTATGTAACTGATTGATAGTCTTTGAAGACAGCTTGGAATTAGCAATGCCATTGTTATATCACTCAAACAAAATGAAGGAAACAGAAGCTGAAAAACCAAACAAACTAAAAACCTGAAATGCTGAGTTTTTTTCCATCATCCCTGCCTGAAACATTTTCGCAATATGCTTTTTATGCCAAAGGAGTCTTTGTAAATCTAAACACAGTGACTAGTCTTTGGAGATGCAGGATATATGTGCTATAAATCAATGTTAGGTGTACTGGAAAGATGAGCCAGTGGGTTAAAGCACTGTTCTTGTACAAGACCTGAGTTCAGTTCCCAGCACCCACCTTTAGCATTTCACAACTGCAACTCCAGTTGAAAGGGACTCAATGCCCTTTTCTTGACAACATGAGCACCTACCTTCACACATTCACAAACTCACATGCATGTTTACACACACACACACACACACACACACACACATGCACACACACACACACACACACACACACACACATTGAAAATGAACACAAATCTTAAAAGAAGGAAACATAGGAAAATTCAGAGGTACCTGATTGGTGGTACAGTCAGCAGGTTAAGACAAAAAAGAAGCTGTTGACTTGTTATGGGATACAAGTAATTGTGGACAAATAATTGAAAGAAATGAAGATTTTACTGTAATTTCACAACAAGCCTAATCCTCTAGTCATCTCCAAAATTGATAAGACTACATAGCTTGTTTCCCTATGTTTCTGTGCTTAAACTAGGTCACATTATATCCTAGTTTCTGAAGCTAACATGGCTTTCTTCTTTTTTTCATTGCTTTCACCCACAAAGGGCCACATGAACCCTTGTATCCGTCTTGTATTCAGAGAGCTCACAATGCAAATGGTTCCTGAAAGTCTGCCATGGATAAGAGTGGTCTTAAAAACACAGAGGCAGAATATTTCTCTGGCTTGCAAATAAAGTTACTTTTCAGACTTAAAAGTTTTACCTGTCATTGTCTTCACTCCTATTTTCCTTGTAATGAAATAAGGCTGCATGTTTTTCATTGGTTGTTATAAGTTTGTGATAAGGATAATGGGATAGAAACCTGACTAATCTTAGGTTAGTGGTCATGTCTTTTGTTCTTTGTTTTGTTTTCTTGGCAAAAAGGAAAGATTGCTAGATGTGTTAGTGCACATCTGTCGCTGGCATTTAGGAGATTGAACCTGTAAGACCATCAGTGCGTGGCCATCCTGTGTTACATAATCAGGACCAGCTCCACTTTTGGCTTATGGGGAGAGGCTTTGTCCTGCAAAACAAAAAACATAAAAATCAAAGAATAAAAGGTTGCTGAAGGTGTGTTCCAATGAGGTATTTCATTTCACTGCTAATGCTTTACATAGAATTAAGGTTGTGAATATACAAGTATCCGATGTATTGTTTTAATATAGCTTGTATATCTTAAATACAGTAAACTAATTTTCTAATTGACAAAAATTGCATACATTCTTCATGTAAAACATGTTGTTTTGAAGCAAGTATCTATTGTGGAATTGAGCTAATTAACATAGACATTTCTCCAGTAAAGCACATTTGACTACAGAAGAAAAGAATAACTTTAACAAGCAAAGTTATGATAGTCAATGATCTACAGCAACAGTCTCGTTATCTTTCCTTTGAATCAGAGACTGCTCACAGAAATGCTTTTCATACTCTCTCCAAAGCTATATAATTCACACAAAATGGAATGAGAAAGAACTCAAAAACCAACCCACTTTTCATCAAGAAGGTGTTCCACCATAGCTAAGGCAGCCTCCTACCACCTTAAGTGAATATTCACTTTGCCGGGGCTGGCATTTACCCACTTTCCCTATCATAGTTCATTTTTCCACCCTCTAGTCAAGCGTTCATGATCCTCTGCAAGTCTCTGCTTCCTCCTCTGTTCACAGCTGCAAACTTTACGTGGACCTCCCAGGAGGATGTGGCCACTGTCAAAAACTGGCTGCCATGCTGCAGTGATGGCTTCTGAAAATTATGTAAGAAGTCAGTGAGAAAAGAGCTTTGTGGCTTCCCCTCCACCAGTCTGAGATCTGGACAGAATATAAATCCCCTCTTTCTCAGCAAGATTTTCTTCAACCAGGCCAAGCAGGAACCACAGAGAGGAAACAGGTGAAGAAATCAGTTCACCACAGATATGTGATGTCTTCTCATCAAGCTACAAGTGTCACCTGTGCCCTTCACCCTGGAGCTCCTCAAAATATGTCAGTACACCCTCCTTAAGGACATCAGTTGCTCTCTCTCTCTCTCTCTCTTTATTAATCCTAATGGACATAACCTTTCAGGAAAAAAATATCTAAGTGAATCCTTTTATTACTCACAGTGGCAATCCAGGTTTAGGCTGAAAGGATCGCTCTGGACTCTCCATGCCTGTCTGCCTCCCACATGTCAGCTCCTCAGTTCCTCTGAACTGTCTTTCCAAACACCTCCACAGCTAACAAAGGAAGCGCAGCTGGCACCACTGGATGCAATACCTAGGGCCTTTATTACAGAATTGCCTAATCACAGCAAGTAGAATTGACTTTCCAGAAATTAAACACTTGTTTTGACTAGAGACACTTATCCCAGCCAAAAACACTTGATGAAGACCCAGGGAAGGGGAGAGGGTCATTGTTATTTTCATTTTGAATAAGGAAGAGAAATGGGTCATGTAGATGAGTCTGTGAGGAGATGATTTGTTTCTTCTGTCAGATGTTGCACAACATGGGTGAGAGCCTAAATTTAAAGATTCTTTCAACGTTATGCACCCAGACTAATGAAAATCAAAGTTCAAGGGCTTCTTTTAATTCCGATGAACAATCCACCCATTTGTAAGGATTTATTGACTGGCTGGGGAATATTTAAAATTTGCATTTCACTTGCCACTTTAGACTTTTCTTCCCAGAGCATTTAATCTTTTTTTGCTTGTTCTCTGTTCTTCAAAAAGGTCTTGACTTGCTATTCTTAAATGAAATTATCCCTGTCTGCTTCCTCTTCAAGTAAAATGAAACCAACTTTAAATAACTCTGCTTCACAGCTGAGTTTTAAAACTTTTTGGACAGATATTCTCTCGAAGCCCGTATGCGTCTGGAAGCCACCGATGGTTTGTTCTGTCCCGTGCCAGCCCACTCTATTTTAAAGTCTCTTGGTCAAGACCCAGGAAATTAGCTGCTGCTGGAATAGTTTCTTTATACTGTGGTTATTTGTTACTTGGTGAGGAAAATATTTGAAGTGGCAAAGTCATTTTTTTCCTGTTCTCTATTCTTTGTGTAATATGCTTTCCAGCAGTGTGTAAAGGCAGCGGTGATGGGGGTCTTCAGTTCTATCATTCTTCCTGGTGAATGCAAAGGAACATTTGAACCATGTGTCTTTTCCTTGCACACAGCTTTTAAACCCTTCCACTCTCTACATGAGGATGAGTCAGCTTATAGTCCTGAGGCTCATTCCCCAGCTACAACTTAGGGCTATTCAAATGGGGGCTGCGGTGGACGGATGAGAGATGGATGCTGGGATAAATCTTGTTTTTTCATTTCTGCTTGGCATTGCCTGTATCTTCATGTGACAACACAGTCCCTCCATGCTATTCTGGTTTCCACCTTTAGCTCCTGGCTTTGTGAGCACTTCCTCAGGTTCCTCTTTTGTACCTTGAAATAGACATCACTAGAAGTCGTTTTCTTCTTCTGATAACCCCTGCATTGCTTTCCCATCTGTAACTGTAATGCTCTGGCAGCTTTGTTGACTGGGTTTCATGTTAAATTTCTTCTACTGGACAATATATCCTGCATGCTGTCTTGCTACTTGCCTCTGATTGATACCTGGTCTTATACTGGACTGTGCTTGTCACTCTCTTCTCCCATATCTTGAACTTTAATTGTGGACATGGGTGGATTCCAGGGTCTCAGATCCTACTTAAAAAGAGCATCAGAGAAAAATGAACCAATATTCTGTATGAGTTTTCCTCTAAAGGCATTTGTCTGCTTCTTTTAGAACGACTGGGAAATCAAAATGCAATTTAAGAAATTGAAGAAAAAGTAGATGTAGTGAGAGACAAAGAGTGCATTTTAAGGTGTCACAGAAGAATATTCTGCAGAGAGATAAGACATTTAATTGAGGACAGGAATGCCCCTATGTAGGAAAAAAAGGAAGTTGGAATTAGACCAGCCCTCACAAAATCCGGGTCACAATCACCAGACATCTTAATTTATGATTAAATCAAGGTGGTCATCCCAAGGTGGTCTGTCAGAGGAAAATTAAATTATACCTTGAGGAATATAAATCATCCAAAACCTCTATATTAAAAAAAACAATAAAACCAGACATGATAACAAAAATGAACAGATGACCAAAAAAATCAATAAAGAAAGAGAAAAGGAACAGAGCCATAATGCAATAAGCTCCAGCTATACAATATAGCTTCAGAATTTGAGATTACCAGGCAGGAATGTTTTTAGGAAACTATAGCTGGCATGCCCAAGAAAATAGAATATATTTTAATATATGCTATATCTATTATATAATAATAGATAATTATATAATGATTATATAATAATATATAATATAGTATATAGTATAATGAAGTTATATATAATATATTAAAAGTAGTAGAAAGTACATTTTAAAATTGCATAGAAATTTGGGATCCTAGATAGTTTTAGTATATGGATAAGAGCAATTTTATTAGAGTAGAATCAATTACTAATGAAACAGAAATACAGGATCAGTGGTAACCATGCAGACTGAAATATGAGGCTAAAGTCTAAAATAGAGGTGAAATATGACAGAAAGCCTACATACTTGTAACTGAAATATCAAGAGTCAAAAAGAGACAGAAAGAATAGTGCAGAAAGGACATTTGGAATTCCATAAAAGTTTCTTGAAAATGCTCAGAACTAAATTTAAGAGGGTCTTCAATAAGAGCTGCAATAAGAGCTGAACAAACACAAAGAAACACATGCTTGAACACCTCACAAGTCAAAGTTTCAACAGCAGCCAGAAGAAAATACTCTTCATTCAATTCAAAGGAACAGTAGCAACAGTGATGCAGACAACAATGGTAAAGCAGAACCAAAATCTACAGTAAAATATGTGCTAACCCAAGTTCTATAATGTAAATAACGTAAGAAAAATATAAGTGGGAACTTATTGACATGCATTCTGGTTTCTGCCTGAGATGTGGCTCCTGGTTTTGTGAGTACATCCTCAGGTTACTTTCTTGGATCTTAGAGTTGACAGCACAAGAAGTCACATACTTCTGCTGGCAACCTCTGCATTTGCATGTCTATCATCTCTAGGCTTTGTGAGGTTTTAGCATCTCTGTTAACTGTGTCTCATGTTAAATTCCTTCAAAAAAACTACTTGTCCTTCATTCTATCTCACTACTTGCCTCTAACTGATACCTGGCCTCTGACTGATATCTGACCTCTGACTGATACCTGGCCTCTGACTGATACCTGACCTCTGACTGATTCCTGGCCTTGTACTGGACTGTGCTGGTCACTCCCTTGTTCCATATCTTGATCATCAGTTGTGGACATTGGTGAATTTCAGGGCCTCACATCATGATGAAAAGTACACCACAAAGAAGTGCAGTACTCTTAAAAGATTGAGAATATGAAGAGAAACACTGTTATATGAAATATTTCATCCAACTGAAAAATTATAAGACAATTTGTTTTCTTTACACACACCAAAATGATTAATACAGGCTTATCTTTTTAAAAGGAAACTCTATTCTTTCATGAGTATGTTTTATACATTGAATCTTCATCAAATTAGATCACAGAATGGGTCATGATAATACTTCCAAACATTTCAAAATCCTGAAGTTCTATGGAGTAGATTCTCTGACCATAATGGAATCAGTGTAGATACAAAATCCCCAGATACTTCAATATTAGCCAAAAGATAACTCAATAACTGTGAGAAAAAGAATAAATCACAATAAAATTTTGTAAATATTTATATTTTAAAAAGTAAAAATGTGAAGGCTATCAAAACGGTGGGATGTAACAAGAACTGTTTCTAGAGGCTCAAGTTCATATATCTAAAATAAGAAAAGCTGACAATGCATTTAAGTGCTAGAGCAGCGAGGCAGGAGTAGGTGAGTGGGTGGGAGAGCACCCTCATAGAGGCAAAGGGAAGTGGGGATGGCATGGGGGGATTGTGGAGGGGAAACCAGGACGGAGGATATCATTAAGAACGGAAATGAATAAAATGATTAATAATAAAAAGAAAGACATGAGACTCCAAATAAAAAGATAATAGTCGGGCTGCTGAGGTCATTCATAAGTAAAATTGCTTATAACCAATACTGATGACCTGAATTTAGACATATAGAGCTACATTGTAAAGGAGGGAACAGATCCCTGCAAGTTGTTCACCAACCTCCACAAGTGTACCACAACAAGCAAGCATGTACATATACACATACATTAAAA
This sequence comes from Uromys caudimaculatus, assembly GCA_028551405.1. NCBI lineage: Eukaryota > Metazoa > Chordata > Mammalia > Rodentia > Muridae > Uromys > Uromys caudimaculatus. The sequence goes on along the minus strand of CM052708.1, from coordinate 85,656,084 downwards.
AAATAAATGTAACTTTAAAAACTTGATACAAAAGAAAAGGCCTAGAAAGACAATACAGCAAAATAAAGTGTAACAATGTTAAACATTTTTCATTGTAAAGATCACAGAAACTAGTAAATGGTAGCAGGGCTGTGCACCAAGATTGGGGAAAGGATATCAGCTCATTATCTGAAGTAGGAGTAGTAAAGATCTTTTCCCAATCTGTTGGTTGCCATTTTGTCCATTGACAGTGTCCTTTGCCTTATAGAAGCTTTGCCATTTTATGAGGTCCCATTTGTTGTTTCTTGATCTTAGAGCATAAGCCATTGGTGTTTTGTTCAGGAACTTTTCCCCTGTGCCCATGTGTTCAAGACTTTCTCTTTTATTAGATTCAGCATAGCTGGTTTTATGGGGAAGTCCTTGATGGACTTGGAGTTGAGCTTTGTACAGGGAGATAAGAATGGATCAATTTGCATTCTTTTATATTTTGACCTCCAGTTGAACCAGCACCATTTGTTGAAAATGCTGTCTTTTTTCCAATGAATGGTTTTAGCT
>CM052708.1:85478434-85655050 GCA_028551405.1 Uromys caudimaculatus | reverse complement strand
AAAAAAAAAAAAAACAGAGAATTATCAGGTGAGGAAAATTGAAAGGTCAAGAAGCATCTAAAGAATGCTCAACATTCTTAGTCATAGGGGAAATGCAAATCAAAACAACCCTGAGATTCTACTTCACACCAGTCAGAATAGCTAAGATCAAAAACTCAGGTGACAGTAGATGCTGGTGAGAATGTGGAGATAGAGGAACACTCCTCCATTGCTGGTGGGGTTGCAAGCTGGTACAATCAGTCTGGCAGTTCCTCAGAAAATTGGACATAGTACTACCTGAGGATCCAGCTATACCACTCGGGGGCATATATCCAGAAGATGCTCCAACATGTAATAAAGACACATGCTCCACTATGTTCATAGCAGTCATATTTATAATAGGCAGAAGCTGGAAACAACCCAGATGTCCCTCAACAGAGGAATGGATACAGAAAATGTGGTACATTTCCACAATGGAATACTTCTCAGCTATTAAAACAATGCTTCATGAAATTCATAGGCAAATTGATGGATCTAGAAAATATCATCCTGACTGATGTAACTCAGTCACAAAAGAACACACATGGTATGTACTCACTGATAAGTGGATATTAGGAAAAGAGTGTGAAATGCCCACAATATAACTCATGGACCACATGAAGCTCAAGAGGAAAGAAGACCAAAGAGTGGATGCTTCAGTCCTACTTAGAAGGGGGAATAAAATAACCAAGGGAAGTAGAGGGTGGGATGGACTTGAGAGGAAGTGAAGAGGGGGAGGAGAGAAGAGGATAAGAATCAGGTATGGGAGGAGATAGAGATGTACAGAGGGTCAAAAAATTGAATAGAGTCTTGTAGCAACGGGGGATGGGGAACTGGGGTAGCAACCAGAAAGTCCCAGATGCCAGAAAATCAAGAGCCTCCCGGGACCCCACAAGAATGACATTAGCTGAAATACCCCACAAAGGGGAGGGAGAACCTGTTGAGACCATATCCAGAGGTTAGGTATGGCCACCCGGTTGAGGGATGGGGCCAGCACACATCTCCAAAATTTTAACCCAGAATTAGTGGAGCAGAGAATGAAGGAAAGACCATCCAGAGACTGCCCCACCTAGGAATCCATCCCACATGCAGACACCAAATCCAGACACTATTGTGGATGCCAAGAAGTACTTGCTGACAGGAACCTGATACAGCTGTCTCCTGAGAGGCTCTGCCAGATCCTGGCCAATACAGATTCGGATGCTCACAGCCAACCATTGGACTGAGCACAGGGACCTCAATGGAGAAGTTAGGGGAAGGACTGAAGCAGCTGAAGGGTCCTTATCTGGCATCAATGGGAGGGAAGGCCTTTGGTGCTATGAAGCCTTGAAAAATGCTAGGTTGGTGAGGAGGGAGTGGGTAAGTAGGAGCACCCTCATAGAAGCAGGGTAAGGGGGGATAGGATAGGGGCTTTATAGAGGAGAAACTGGGAGAGGGGATAACATTTGAAATGTAAATAAATAAATTATCCACTTAAAAAATACGAGTTGGGAAAGGAACATGCTGCCAATACCAGTAATAAAAAGTCAGCTTTGCTGCTAATGTTAATTGTTAGTAAGAGGGTAAAGTCGGGATGTAAGGACAGTATCTGTGCAAGCCTAACGGTCCTGGTTAAATCATTATAAACCAATCATTGTAAAAAAAAATCCAGATGCAGAAGCATGAATCTGCAATCCAAGTAAACCCAGCACTCTTATGGCAATATCAGAGTAGAAAGACAAGCATCCCTGGCCTAGAAATTTGTAGGCCAACTAGCCTGGGGTACATAGGGTAGTATCAGGGAACAGCAAGGCAGACCACATTTTAGCAAAGGGGAAGGCAAGAACTAGCTCTCCAAACTTACTGTGGCTTGCTTATGCTCACTTCACCTCTCTCTCTCTCTCTCTCTCTCTCTCTCTCTCTCTCTCTCTCTCTCTCTTCAAATAAATCTGAGAATAAGAAGTTTAATGTAGCAGTGTGTGGTGGTTTGAATGAGAATGCCTCACATAGACTCAAACTTTCAGCATTTACTTGGTCCCTAATTGTTGGGACTGTTTGGGGGAAGGATTAGGAGATGTGGCCTTGCTGGTGTGTTGCTCTAAGCCTCTAAACTTGTGGATAAGATCTAAGTATCAGCTACTGTTATGCTACCATGCCTGCCTCCCCAATACCATGTTTCCCATAATATTATTCATAGATCTATCCTCTGAAAATCTAAGCCCTAATTAAATGCTTTCTTTGATAACTTGCCTTGGTCATGGTATCTCTTTCCATTAATAGAAAAGTATCTAAGACATGCCATCAGCAAGACAGAACAGTAGGTATCTCAAAACCTGATATCATAGCAACATCAATTTTAGAAATTACTCACGAAATATGAACTACAGTAACTTTATGTCAGGCTAGAGTGTAGCATCTAGACCATATGGGTTAGTTATTGCAACCACAGTGCAAGCACGGTATACCATTTTAGGAGTCACTGGTCAGGGAGACCCCAGAGGTTTCCAAAATACCGAAGGTTATTGTTATTGTAATTGGTTATCATTCATAACTATGTGATAAAACCTTATTACTGAGGCATAATACACTTTGGCTGAAGCACATTGAGAAAACAATCTCACACTAAATAGGAAACTTCCTTCCTGCTGGCCTGCTTTCATAGAGTTGGAATATGTTATAAAGACTTCTGGGAATGAAAAACATCAATAGTCATGCCTAGCCCTGGACTCTACATGCTATAATTCCAGTCTTCCACACACAATACGTCTAACGGTGCAGTAGTGATGTGATCATTAATGGCAAATTAAACACTTTTTAGTTGGATTTGAGGCCTGATCCATATAAGGAAAATTTCTGTCTAATACTGGAATTCTAGTAAAAAGTTCATGGCTGTATGAGTTGTGGGCCCTAAAGTAGAACCAATAATATATTTTTTCTTTGGTTAAGGGTCATGCTGTCAAATTGACTTCTAAATATTTATGTTTATACCTATAGAACTGAACTGCTCTCAACCTTTGTCAGGGACATTTCTTTTTTAGGTGGACAATGTCCAATGGACAGATGTATAACTGACTACAGTATTGAGAATAACACACAATTCTCAATCCTAAACCAGCATAATTCTTATCTTTCTCACCTAGGTTCAGGCAACATCACAGAAGAGGAGACAGGAAAAAAAGGTAAGAGCTGAATGATAGAAGAGAGGACTATGAACCTGTTCTGACCATGATATGGCCCTTATACACATGGATTCACACCAAGCCGAATCACTAGTATAGAAGGAGTAGATCATCTCCAGCCTTGACCCTTTACTGAGGAGATACTGGCAATTGACAGTTGCTGAGAGAGTGAGAAGCACCATTTGTTTGAGGATGTGGCCAATGATAGGATTTCTATGTGGCTGTTGATGACCCATGTAGATATTGGCAGCACTAACTGAACTTGGTGGGTTATATATATTTTAAAAAGACATGAATTTGGAAGGGGCAGATAGAGGATGATATAGTGGAGGCTGGAGGAAAGAAATTATCATACATTAGCTCATATTTTATTGAATATATTATGAAACTCTCAAGAATAAGGAAATTTAAAAATACAATGAATTTCCACAAGACACAAATATAAACAGATAGTTGCCTAAGTTGTATGGTACCTGTATGTCTATGATAGAAACATAAACTCATAGAGCATAAATATAAATTTATCAATTATTTTTAAAAACTCTCAATACCTGCATAGGCTTAACTTTTATATACTACATTACTCAGCAATTCCATTTCTTGTTGTGTGTTTAGCAGAGCTGTATATATTTCTATGGAACCTGTCAGTAAATAATACATGAACAAAATTGTTCTCAGCAGCATTAACAATAACAGCTCCAAGCTGGCAAAAACAAAATAGCCAAGAGTAGAATAAAACCAACTGCTGTTATGAAAAAAAATGTGAATATTTCTGACAGGCAAAATGTTGAGGAAAAAAGTCAAAAATGGCAGTATATAGTATACATTTTCAATTTGAATAAGTGATCAAAATTAATGTCATGCAAGTAATTTCAGAGCTGAATGGCCATCAAGTAGCTTTAACAGTGCTTAGTATCTCATATTCAGACTTTGGGTCTCGTATGGTAAAGAATTAGAGAATAAAGACTTCACATTTAGGAGGACACATGATCTTTGGAGTAGTAACTGAGTATTATTGTAAAAGCAGTCTTGGACAGTATATTTCAAATGATCATAATATTAATTTACTAACACTGAAACACAAATTTCACATAGATTTTATGTGGATTATATGAGACATAGTGCTATTTTTACTGTTTTATAATCCTTTAAAATGGTAAAATCTTTCTTTAAATTGTAGCTTGGACAGAAACAGGTGGCAGGCCAGATCTGACCATGATCTAAAGTCTATTTTTGAGTTGGCCTATGCTTAAATGCATGTGTTCACTCTAATGATTTATTCAGCTGCAAACTGAAGATTTGTTTACTCTAGTGCTGTATACTATATTTTAATAAAGTCCTATATTAAAAGTGCTGAGAAAATCTAGTTGGCCTTGGCTTGACCACACAGATTTAAATATAACACCAGAGGCAGGATCCTTGAAAGAATACTGATAAGATGGACTTTATTAAAATCTAAAACATCTGCTTTCTGAGAAAATACCTAATAAGAGAATGCAAACTGAAGGAAAATATTTCCAGACAACATTTGATGAAAAGAAATACAGGTCTTATTTGGGTTTGGTAGCACATACCTATGATTCTAACACTCTAGAGGCAAAGGAGGAAGGAGCAAGAACTCAAAGCCAGACTGGAGCCTACCTCAAAATAAATACAAATATATAAATAAAAGCATATAGATCCCAAATGTGTAAGAAACTTAAATTTTAAGGTATGAAAATAATCCAATTAAGCATGGGAAAATGAATCAGCACACAGCTAATCATAAAAGATGAGATGGCAGGTTAGTACAGGAAAATATACTCAATATCACTAACCACTACAGATCTTCAAATTAAATAAAGGCACCACTGTATACCTACTAACATGGCAAGAAAATATTAGAAACAGAATCAAGCACACCAACAAAAATGACAAGACCATATGCTGAGAGCATGTCAGGCTGGAGGCACTCTCATTTGCTGTTATAGTTGGTTGGGCCACTTTGGAAGACAATTTACTAGTTTCTTGTAAAATTAACTATAGCCTTTCTGAGAACTTGATTTAAGTATTGTTGTTCAGTGAAATGTTTGAAGGATCATTGAAAAAAATAGCTGAGCCTAAAACTGGGAAATGAAACACACAAAATAAACCTGAAATATTTTACGATATGAGAAAATACAAGTGCTAAAATCAAACAAACTAATGAAAAACCCTGCAATAGTAACTATATCACAAGACAAAGAGCTCTGATTACCCAATACTGTGTCCAGTAAAATGAGATTATATTGGATGGTCACAGTGTATAAAATATACAACTGTAAAATGTATTCTATGATATTGTTAAATAGTTAATCATTAAACATTAATTATTCATTTTAATTTTAAATTAAATTAACTTTAATTAATATTAAACAAAAGCAGAAAAACGAATTCCTAAGATTTATGAAAATACTACATTGTCAGGAAAGTATAACATTCTTTGAGTGTGGGCTTTTTCATACTTACTTATACAGTAGTGCACAGAAAAGGCAAGAATTTACTGTGGAGACACCTGAAAGCTATGATTTCAGTCAAACGACAGACATCACAGTCCAGTTTTACTTGAAGTGACTTGAGGTGAGTGATACATTTTCTAGCCAAACTACATAAACTCAGTGTATTAATGAGAGATTCTTGCACAACTTCTATCCAAAGGCAAGTCTATAAAATGCAATTTTCAAAACTGTCAAGATCATCCCAAATTATGAGAAACCATGTAGACAATAGGGGGCCAAGAAGACAACTGCATGTCATCTACCCTGGATAGGATCCTACAAGCAGAGAAGGAACCTGAGGTAAACCCCAGAAGTCTTAGTAAATCAAAGCCTTTGTTAATTAACAATGTATCAGCCCTCATTCATTAGTCCTGACACATGGCTCACAATGCCCTAGATTTTAGCTGAGGGAAGTAGGTATAGGCATGTCTGTCCTCCACTATCTTCACAATTTTCCTTAAATCTAAACCTATTCTAAAATTCAACCAAAAGGTCACTGGAAGATTTTCTTGGGACTTCACTTGTGGACACCCAAGGCTCCAAATGAGTTTTAGAAATCTGTCTCCAGAAGGCTGTGGATCAGCTTGACTATAGGGAAGCTCTCATCATCTCCTTTCTCTGTCACATCTAGGCTTACTGAACTGTTGCTTTATGTTGGAAGAGTAAGAGGCTGAACATTGACTATATGGTAAAAGAGCATCCTGTGCCATTGTTACCTCAGTTGGAGTTCATTGCTTTTAAATGAAGGTCTTAATATTAAACCACTTGTTCTAAGTTCATGTAGTTCATTGTTATACCCCAGGATCCTTCCAGCAGAGTCTCCACTGTGGTATGGTATCAAGACAGTTTTCAATTTTATTGTCATTCTTGCTTTCACACACACACACAAAAAAGTCACATGGAGGTAAATTGGAGCTTGCTTCTCCATTCCCCCATCAATAGGAGATTCCACAGGAATCAATTCAATCTCTGTTTTGTTGTTTTGATTTTGAGAGATTTCCTCTTTTTTGTGTTACATTTCATGTTATTATTAATTATAAAGGTGTAGATTTCTGGAATCAACTAGCTTGCCAATGCTAAGGCAACTAGAGTCTTGGGCAGCTCTAACAGCCTAGAATTAGGCTTCTCAAGGAGAAGCAAGGGCATATATTACAGGGGCTAACCTCAATGATGAGGAATATCTAACCAGAGATCCGTCAGAGTCCAGACAGAAGACTAGTCTCTTCCACTGAGTTATTAGGTTGACATAAGATAGGCTCTATCACAATTCGGTAAATCATAAAACCTTTTTCCAAGGAAGGATCCTGGTGCTCTGTTATCGTACCATCCAAATCCCCAGGGAGAAGACTGTGGGGTTAGAAATACAAAACTCAAGGAGTGAATACTAAGAAACTTCGCTTGTTATGGTTTGGAAACAGTTGTTACATGAGACTCACGCTCTGTCTGATTAGCTCTGGGCAAGTAGGGAATACCAAGGGGTGGAAATCTATGAGTACATGTTGGGAACTGAAGCTATTCCAGCACAGGTACAGGGGTTGGCAATCTCAGCTGATTCAGCAGGATTTTAGACCAAGTTTTAATCTTGATGGAGCTCTGAAGGTCAGAGGACAGAAAATAAATAAATGGGATTAGATTCACCTTTTGGAAATGGTAGTGGTTGTCTGACACTTGTGTAGCTATCTATGGATTAAAGTCACATTGCAAAAATCAAAGCCATGGAGTAAACTTTCTTTTCGTATGCCTCAGATATGAGCAGAACATGGCATGTTCACTTTCTACAGCATGAAACCCTGTTCATGCTGAATGACATGACATACATCTTTTACCATATCCTCCCGCTCACAGAGGGGGACATGCGTTAACTCATACAGTGAGGAGAAAGCTCTGTCAAGCCCAGTCATTTCCTTTCCTCCTGGTTTTCCCCTTAAATCTGCCTCTCATTTTCTCTAGGAAATACAGTCCTAATCTACGTTGTTATTCTTCTCTAAAACTCCTCTCTCTGTCTTTTTGCTTTCAAACCTCACAGGTGTATGGTTGGTATATATTGCTTCTCTTAAAGAGACACATGATGCAACCAAGCTTTGATCCTCCAAGAAGAGAAGAGGAGGGAACCCTGTGTCCACTCTTTGTGTGGAGGACTTACTATCTCACATACATAGATTCAAAGATCTGACTTTCCTTTAAGAGCAAGTATGGGATATTTTCTTCAGATTCTATCTACCCAATTGAAGGTCTTCTTTCTAAGTGTTCTCAATGACTTATAATGGGGTCATGTTAGCTATGTTCAATGTGTATGTGTACAAACTAGTAGGTTACACTTGACATTTTGCTTCTGGTTTGATTGATAATGTTAACATAAAAGACATAAATCAGAGATACCGACCTACGTTGTACTATGCAGTTTGCTGCCTCTTCCTCATTTCAACCATCTATAGTAGTACGAGTAACCCCTACATCATTGAGGTGAGTGAGTTAAGAATGATGAAAGACTATCCAATGTTATAGGTTGTGTTTAATAACATAGTGGGTATACATATTCTTTTTTGTAAGAATCAAATGCTGTTTTAGTTACTTGTCTCATCTTTGAGGCAACATATCTAACAGAAGCAACTTAAGGGCAATAGGTATCTTGTGGCTCAGAGTTTCCTGAACTTTCAGTTTATTATAGTGGGGAAAGTACTATGGCACAGCATGAGGTTACCTGTCACATTGTGGTAGCTGATGAGAAAGCAGATAACACTGGCTAGAACATGAAATATGTATAGGTCCTGTCTCTAATGACCTATTTCCATTGCTATGGTATCATATCCTGAAGGCTCCACTCTCATCCCTACAAATATCATAATAAGCTGTGTACCAACTGTTTGAACGTAAGAGCCAATCAGTGCTATTTCACAATCAAATATTAACATACTTGTCTTTAAAAGTGTGTGTGTGTGTGTGTGTGTGTGTGTGTGTGTGTGTGTGTGTGTACCTGCACATTTGAGTTCAGGTACACACATAAACCATGACAGGTAACCTTGGGTGGTTGTCTTTGCATTCCTTGTTGTTGAGAAAGCATCTCTTATTGCTTGTCACTGAAAACATTAGACTGACTGATCTACAAGCTTACAAGGATTCTCCTGTCTCTACCTTTCATTTCAGTTTAATAGCCGGGATTACAGACATGTAAAACCACATCTGGCTTTATATAGCTTGAGGATCTAAACTCAGGACCTTACACTTATATGACAAGAGCTTTACAAAGCCATGCTCTTGGCCTACTTATAGTTTCGTTACATATTCTGACAAATGCCTCTCAAAGTAATGTGATCTGAAGGAAAATACTTTTTGGTTTTCCTACAACACTATGCTATTGAATGTTATATTATTTTAAAACACATGCACTGAGACTTTTATGGAAATTTGTGTAGAAATCATTTCAGTAAAAAGGCTGCTACACTCTCTAATTGCTAAACATCCCATCGTATTGCTATGAGATGAAGTCTTCTGGATAAGGCAGTGTCATTGCAATCATGAACTCATAACAACTGCGGCTGCTGACATATGACCTGCCCAGGATCAAGACAGTAGACATTCCATCAGGAGAGAGAAGGAATCATGATTCCCCACTCTTGTTTCAGGACCTAGTGTACATTGTTGGCATAAGGAAGAAGAGACAGTTTTCTTCAGCAATGTGGTCCATGATAGGTTGCCTAAGAAATCTACATATGGATATAATAACCTACATATGGGTAGCACTAATGAATTCAGTGGGGAGGGAAGGAGGAACGTGAGGAGGAGGAGTACAGGGAGAAGGAGGAGGAGGAAGAGGAGGAGGAGGAGGAAGAGGAGGAGGAGGAGGAGGAAGAGGAGGAGGAGGAGGAGGAGGAGGAGGAGGAGGAGGAGGAGGAGGGAGAGAAGTAGAAGATGACACCAAGTTGGAAGAGAGGTGTGAGGGTGAGACATCTGGGAAGACCTGATAAGGGGAGGTGAGAGTAAATACAATCTAGATACATTTTATGCATGTATGAATTTACCAAATAATGAATAAAGCACCACTCTCCCATTTTCATGGGATTTGATAGGAAGTCAGGAAAGATGACAAGGAAAATGAAATAGATAAAATAAATTTAATATAACCAAGTAAATTTATTCAAATTCTTAGTTTTTAATGCATTTTAATAATAGAAAAAACTTTTTAAACATGTAAGCACTTTTCAATAACACTATTCATATTATTCTCTACCATCTTTTTTCATTGTAGCTCCACAAAAAGTGTAATTTTTTACTTATAAGTTTTTAAAATTCATCAGCATTTTAGTAGCCTTGGTAGTAGCCCATGTAGGTTGTACCTAGAGCCATCTAAAAACATAGGTATTAGAATTAAAGCGTCAGGTAGTAGAGACAAAGACTTTTCTGAAAGTGGCAACAGACAGTAATATAAGAGAATTCAAAAAGGCTTATTGTGGTTTTCTTAGCAGATGTTTCAAGCCAAGATAGAGTAGGATGATTTAAAAGTCTCCTCCCTCCTCCTCCACTTTCCTTTCCTCTCCCTCTCTGTCTCCTCCTCCTTCTTCCTCCATCCTCGGTCTCAGAAGAGAATTGCTTCTTAGAAATTAGGAAAGCAGGGTGGGGAGGCAATTTACTGGGTTCCAAGCTCCTTGTATGTACACAAGGAACTGAGTTCAGATGCTCAGCTTTCCTGTAAAAGCCCGTCATGCTGCATTTGTACGCTTATGGCTAGTGGGAGACGGGAAGGCAGGCAGATACTTGTGTTTGCTAGGCATCTAATTTGTCCAAAAGGGCAAACTCAGGTTTAGGGAGAGATCTTGTCTCAAAAAATAAAATAGAGAATGATTAAAGGAAACATCAACATTAAAATGTAGTTCCCACATGCGGCTGCACTGGCAAGTGTACCTGCGCACGTGCAGACACACACACACACACACACACCATACACACTCTCTCACACATGCACACACAACACTCTTACACTCACTCAGACACACTCACAAACCACATAGGTACACACATATCATACATATTCACAAACACATGCATACACACATCATATGCACACAAATTAAAGAGATAAAGAATTCATAGTCAATTAATCTGTGCCCCCCCCCGAGATCTCTCAAACACTGGACCACCAACCAGGAAGCATACACCAGCTGCTATGAGGCCCCGAACACATATACAGCCGAAGACTGCTGGGTTTGGGTTCAATCAGAGATGATGCACCTAACCCTCAAGAGACTGGAGGACCCAGGGAGTTTAGAGGTCAGGTGGGGTGGGAGGTGGGGGCGGGGACATCCACATGGAGACAAGGGGTGGGGAAGAGGTCTGGGTTGTGGAACAGCTGGAAGGTGGACAGGGGGAAATAAAATCTGGAGTGTAAAAAAATTAATTAATTAATTACAAAAAGAATTCATAGACAAGCAAAAACCAAGTCAGTTTAATACCAGTGTTTCTGTCTTGCGAGTGAAAATGATTCTCCATCAAAATAAAAACTTTCTAAACAGCAATATAGCAACATGCAAAAATATAATCCCTACTGTCAATGACAAATATTGGTCTAAATGCAGAAAGCACAGTACGTTATTGGTGGCTTAAAGATAAGCTCAGCACACACTTAAAAAGACAAAAAGATATGAAATACAATTGTGAGTATGAAAATGTGGTAATGTGTACACATTGCAAAAGGATTTAAATTCTGACCTTGGCAACATGAAACGGGTGAGCCGAAAGACTGGGGTCTTTGCATGAAACTGAAGTTTTTATCAGCTTCAAACAGACACATAAGTATAAGAATGTAAAGATGCATGAAAACCACCAAGAACACATTATACCTGTTATGAAATACAAAGAGAGAAGACCCAAACTGTATTGAAACATAAGCCGATAGATCACAAAGGAACGGAAAGACAGGGAAACAGGAGCAAAACCACTAGATAATTAGATAAAAAGAAGAGAAAAGGTTCAGTGCAGTTTAAAGATCTAACAGTTAGACGGGTGCTGAAGAAATGCTTCAGTCAGTAAAGTGTTTGCCATACAAGCATGAAAAGCTGAGTTCAGGTGCCAGCACCCGTGGTAAAAGCTAGGCGTGTTGTCATAAGCCCCAAATCCTAGTGCTGAGGAGGGAGAAATTAGAGGCTGCCCTGAAACTCATCAGCCAGCTACTCTTGTCAAGTCAATGAGCTGCAGGTTTGGTGAGACTCTCTCTCAAACAACAACATAGAATACCAATAGAAAACTGGCCTTCATCTCTGATCAATATATAATGCGTAGGTATATATACATATATATGTATTATATGCTTCACCCACATGTGCTCATGAACATGGATATACTACACACAGAAACACATTTCGTACTTCTGTACTAAGTATCAAAAAGGAAAATCTGATAAATATGGAGAGACAAATAGTCCTCATTGCAAAAGTGAAGGAATCCAGTTTCAATAAAGGATTCAATCACCGAGACAGGGAAAGAAAAAGAAAAAAAGAACTATACTGGGAACAAATGAAGGATGCTAGATTGTAAAATACATCTTTCATACTTAAAATTATGGAAATTATATGGAGTATCTCTTCTGAATTTGATGGCATTTGATGGGAGAACAGAATTCACAACAAATGGAAATTAAACCATAAACTTTTAAGCATAAAATGGGTTAAATGAACAATCCAAAAGAGAAATTAGGAAATGTCCTGAGACAAAATAAACCTTCACCACGCCATAGTTTATAGTAAATAAAAATAATACTAGGAAAGACATTAAAAGTGGCAGAGGCTTATATCTAAGGAAGAAAACTCCCCAGCTAATTCTTTACTCTTTGGTGGAATATGAGAGAGCAAAAGGAAGGGAGGGAGGAAGAGAGAAGGTTGAAGAGGAAGGGAGGGACACATATAGAGTGAGAAAGAGAGAAGGATGCACACACACACACACACATACAGAGAGAGAGGGGGAAGGAGGGAGGGAGGGAGGGAGGGAGGGCAGGGTTACCCACAGGAAATGAAATGGTCAGGATGATACAAGTGACTGAACTAAAGAACAGAAAACCAGGCTACTTAAAACACTTAAAATGTGTATACAATTTACAAACACCCCATAAACTGAAAGAAAAACTGATTAGGCTAAGGAAAAGCATGAAAGGGAAGAAGACATTTTACAAACACTACAAATTAAACTTCACAAAGGGAACATATGAACAACTGTTAGTCAAAAATTGGACAAGACATAAGAAATAAGTATATTTCTAGGAACAATGCACATTGTGTAATGGTGGCATGATTATTATTGTTTTAATTCATGATACTATTTATAGACAGATCAGGTCAACAACAAATAATTTTGTCAAACATTCTTCAGCGTTCTCCGGCTTGACCATAGAAACACCTTTCAGTTAGGCAAATGCCAGAGTGAGATTTGAAGTCAAAATGCATGTTTCTGTTGAGTGTTGCAATTGCAAATTGTCAAAAACTGTTGGTCTCGTTTCTCCTTGAATCAGTGATGCATGAGAGGAAATGCCAACTCTTCTACACCATTGCTAACAGTGCTCCCAACATCCTGATCCTTAGCCGCTTGGCATGCAATAGTGTCTCACTGCATCTTGGTTTGTATCTCTTTGGTACGTAATTACCATGAACATACATGTCTTCGTGTACTCTGTTGACTGTTGACCTGATGTGTATCTTCTCAAATGAGTTGACTTGAAAATTAGGGGCAGTGTTTCCTAATGTTTGCTCTCTCCTATTGAGTTTGAGAATTTATTGTTATGAAATCAATTCATGTATCAGACACTTATATTATTTTGGGAAGTACTTTATATATGAAAATGAATATGTTTATAAAGAATTGGGTATGTAGATATGTGCTTACATGAAAAGAAACTACATTATGTTACATGTCTTAGAAGCTGAAATATGTTATAAAATAGAAGTCAGAAATTTAAATTATTTCTTTACTGTGCTATAATCTATTAATGTTTTATACTTTCAAAAATTGCCTACATATTAGTCTTTTCTCTCTTCACAGTGTAGATTTTATAATATTCATGTTATTAGAAAATATTAAGATAATTGTGTCATTTTTCTAACATGGCTATGCAAAATAATTTCTTTTATTGTGAGTAATTTAGAAATGTGCCATTCATTTCTACAAGTCATTATGATTAGACTAATATGTACTTTTAAGAAGGCTGTAAATGTTGAAATTTTATATCAAGTTTCTTTCACTTATTATCTTTAAGATTTTAAGAAATGTAAGTAACTGAAATGTGAATATTCTTAAGAATTCTTTGGTTTAATGACGAGACAGAATTCTGATGATTTTTACTCTTCATGACTCCTTTTTAAAACAGTAGAAAGTACAATATCTTTTTTTCTCTTTTATTTATTTATTTATTTATTTATTTATTTATTTATTTATTTATTTATTTAAAACCCCAAATTTTATTCCCCTCCCAGTCCACTCTCCAAGTGTTCCACATCCCACACCTCCTCCCCTCCCCCTGTCTCCACGACGATGTCCCCACCACCCACCCCTACCAGACCTCTAAACTCCCTGGGGCCTCCAGTCTGTTGAGGATTAGGTGCATCTTCTCTGACTAAACAGACCAGGCAGTTCTCTGCTGTACATGTGTTGGGGGCCTCATATCAGCTGGTGTATGCTGCCTGGTTGGTGGTCAAGTATTTGAGAGATCTCAGGGGTCCAGATTAATTGAGACTGCTGGTCCTCCTATAGGGTTGCCCTCCTCCTCAGTTTCTTCCAGTTTTTCTCTAATTCAACCACAGGAATCAGCAGCTTCTGTCCATTGATTGGGTGTAAATATCAGCTGCTTGTTGGGTCTTTCAGAGGGCAGTCATGCTAGGTCCCTTTTTGTGAGCACTCCATAGCCTCAGTAATAATGTCAGGCCTTGGAGCCTCCCCTTGAGCTGGATCCCACTTTGGGCCTGTTGCTGGACCTTCCTTTCCTCAGGCTCCTCTCCATTTCCATCCCTGCAGTTCTTTCAGATGGGAACAACTATGGTTCAGAGTTTTGACTGTGGGATGGCAACCCATCCCTCACTTGATGCCCTGACTTTCTGCTGGAGGTGGGCTCTACAAGTTCCCTCTCCCCACTGTAGGGCATCTCATCTAAGATCTCTCCTTTTGATTTCTGAGAGTCTCTTATTTCCTAGGTCTCTGGTACATTTTGGAGGGTTTTCCCAATCTCCTACCTCCTGAAGTTGCCTGTTTCTATTCTTTCTGCTGGCCTTCAGGGCTCCAGTTCTTTTCACCCACCCAATACAACATCATGTACCCCTCCCATGCCAACCCCCTGTCCACTTTTCCTCCTATGTCCCTTCCTTCCCCCTTGTGATTGCTTTCTTCTCCCACCCAAGTGGGACTGAGGCAGCCTCACTTGGGCCCTTCAGTTTGATGACCCTTTTGAGTTCTGTGGACTGTATCTTGGGTTTTCTGTACTTTTATGGGCTAATTTGCACTTAATGAGTGTATACCATGCATGTCTTTTTGAGTCCGAGTTACCTCACTCAGGATGATATTTTCTAGTTCCATCCATTTGCCTGCAAAACTCAGAATGTCCTCATTTCTAATAGCTGAGTAGTATTCCATTGTGTAAATGAACCACATTTTCTGTATCCATTTTTCTGTCATAGGACATGTACAATGTCTTTAAAACTGTATATTCCACACCGTCAGGTATATTTTTGGTAAAATGTTACTTATATTTGATTCACACAAAAGATAATTGGTTTTTTTGCTTCCAATATTAAAGGTCAGAAGCCTGCAAGTCTACATGTTTTATACACTAAAATTTTATTTTTCTTTACTCACATAATTTCAGTGCTAGATATTCAATATCTTGG
This sequence comes from Uromys caudimaculatus, assembly GCA_028551405.1. NCBI lineage: Eukaryota > Metazoa > Chordata > Mammalia > Rodentia > Muridae > Uromys > Uromys caudimaculatus. The sequence goes on along the minus strand of CM052708.1, from coordinate 85,639,501 downwards.
AATATTTTAAGCTATCATGCTTCTGAGTGACATGACACATGCATGGTAGGAGTGTTCCTGGAATTCATTCTCACATGTGGCAGAAAACAAACACAGGTGTACAGCGGAGGCACTGTGAATAAAGTCAGCACTGCCCAAACTAAATGTACTCCTGATTCAATATTTTCCTTCAAGGGATTTTAAAACAACTGAGACCTTTTCATTGTTACCTAATCATATGATTAAGACCAACTGAAACCAATCAAGATTAAGAAAAAATACTTTGTCTTATAAATTAGGCAAGAACATTTATTTTTCTTTGTGGAAACACATTACACAGAAAGACCTTCACAATATAGTCAAGCTTCACTTTTTTTCCTGTCAAACCCATCTTAAAGCCATCTCTCACCTTTGCTTCTCTGTGGCTTGTATTTTCATTACTGAAAGAACAGATACTTTCAGCTTTAAATTAATCCAATCTGTATACTTACATAGCATGATGTTTTAAAATACATATATGTACCCTTGTGACATCTATAGATAATATGAATGATAAACCTAGCATGATCATCACCTCATACAGGTATCTGTGTTTGCATTTATGTAGAAGAACTAAATACACTCATTAAACAGAATTCACAAATATAATATGAAACATAATCTTCATGTTGCACATTCAATCTCTGGATTTGTTCACCTTATCGATCTGCCACTTGGGTATGATTTTTTCCCTTGTGATTTTTGTGAGACAGACTCTAATGTAAAGGCTGCCCTTTCATTCACTATGTGGCCAAGGTTGTTCAACCTTTGATCCTTCTTCTTCTACCTTCCAAGTGGCAGCATTAGAGACCTGTCCAGGTCCAGACATATCACTGCTTTGCATCTTTGACCCCTTTCCTTTTTACTCCTGTACAACCTTTAAAAACCACTGTACTTTCTTTTAAATTTTAAAGTTGCATTCACTATAAAGCTGACTTCACACAGAACTTTCCTTTCTGTCTCTGGCTTATTTCACTCAGCATAATGTCTTCTAGTTCAGTCACATTTTGACAAAGGGCAAGGCCTGATTTTTAAGATAAACAATATTTTATTGCATGTATCTTTTTCCTTGTACCTTTACCTGGCAATTGATTGCTTCCATGTCTTGGTTATTGCGAGCATGAACTGTAGATATCTTAGTCAAGCAGTCATTTCCTTCCCTTTGTTAAATATTAGAAAAGGATTGCTCCATATAGTAATTCTATTTTTAAATATTTAGGATAATCCATATTGTTTGACTGAGGGTTTAGAGGAAACAAGATGACTTAATTCATTGTTGTTTCAAACCAAATTCTTTCTGATTTCAAGCTTTTCCATAAGATTAGAAATGACTTCAATAGGATTCTCAAATAAAGATTTTATTCTCTTTCACTAGAAAGCTTTGGTGACACATGACGTTGGCTGCCCTTTAGTAGGTGTATATTGATTGTCTAAATGGTGTCAGAGAACCTCTGTTAACCAACAGCATTACTTTTCTGAGACATGCTAAGAAAATGTGTTTCAGAGACAACCTTGGGTGTGGTTTGGTTTAATAGAGTAGATTCATGTTGTATACATAGGAAGCCAAGGAAAATGTTAGACAGTTAACATCAACAGGATGTTAATGGTTTGAATTAAAGTGAATTGGAATTGTTCAAACTGAAGCAGTTTTTAGACTCCAAAGTCTTTATAGCTAACAAGAAAGCTAAGAATGTACTGAACTACAAAGAGAGCATCCCATACAGGAAAGGAAGGGCCCTTAGATCAGAGTAAGGAGCGGAGAATAAGGCCCTCAAGACGGGATGAGTAGTGCTAAAATAGGATCCTCCCGTGGGGAGGACTGCTTCCTTTCAATAAATATTTCTCCTTCCTGGAGTTGCCCAAGGCCCCTATTTCTCCCATCCCTCTAAATCACTACACTTCCTGTTGATCCATGAATGTTTTTGGCAGAACCTTGTCTCATTCATTTCCAAATAGGATGCTACGATCAGAGAGCCTTCCAGTAAACTCAATGTCCAGAGGGATTGCAAAGATGTCTGAGCCCTTTAATTCCTACTGTGCTCACGCTAGCACCCTTCAAATTTTTCCTAAGGCATTAAATATAGAATTGGCTTGCTTGGGTAAATGGTATATGAACAAGGGACTTGGTTGAGAAATGAAGCAGAGAAACACCTCAAAAGCTCAACCCCCTTCTTGAGTTCTTTGTATATATTGGATATTAGCCCTCTATCAGACGTAGGATTGGTAAAGATGTTTTCCCAATCGGTTGGTTGCCGTTTTATTCTATTGACAGTGTCCTTTGCCTTACAGAAGCTTTGCAATTTTATGAGGTTCCATTTATTGATTCTTGATCTTAGAGCATAAGTCATTGGTGTTTTGCTCAAGAACTTTTCCCCTGTGCCCATGTGTGTGAGACTTTGCCCACTTTCTCTTCTATTAGATTCAGTGTATCTGGTTTTATGTGGAGGTCCTTGATCCACTTGGACTTGAGCTTTGTACAGGGAGATAGGAATGGATCAATTCGCATTCTTCTACATGTAGACCACCAATTGAACCAGCACCATTTGTTGAAAAGGCTGTCTTTTTTCCACTGGATGGTTTTAGCTCCTTTGTCAAAGATCAAATGACTATAGGTATGTGGGTCCAATTCTGGGTCTTCAATTCTATTCCATTGCTCTACCTGCCTGTCACTGTATTTGTGGATGCTGGGAAATGCTTGCTGATGGAAGCATGATAAGCTGTCTGCTGAGAGGCTGGGTCAGAGCCTGACAAATACAGAGGCGGATGCTCACAGCCAACCATTGGACTGAGTGTGGGGTCCAGGATGGAGGAGTTGGATAAGGGACTGAAGGAGCTGAGCGTGTTTGCAGACCCATGGAGGGAGCAACAATGTCAATTGACCAGACCCTCTGGAGCTCCCGGGGACTGGACCACCAAACAAACAATCCACATGGAGGGACCCATGGTGCTGGCTGCATATGTGGCTAAGGAGGGCCTGGTTGGACATTAGTGGGAGGACAGGCCCTTGGGCCTGAGAGAGTTCAATGCCCCAGTGTAGAGGAATGCCATGGAGGGAAGACAGGAGTGGTTGAGTGGGTGGGTGAGCACCCTCATAGAGGCAGGGGGAAGGGAGTATGGCATAGGGGATTTCCGAAGGGAAGACCTGGAAAATAAAATTTTTAATAATAGTAATAATAATAATAATAATAATAATAATAATAATAATAATAATCTCAACTCCCAGTTGAGGATGTAGCTCAGTTGGTAGAGTGCTTGGCTGGATTTTACAAAATTCAAATTTCAATCCCCAGCACAACATAAATGGCTACTGTAGATATACACATGTAACCCTGACATTAAGAAAGTCAGAAGGTACACAGTAAGTTTAAGGGCAGCTTGAGATTAATGAGACTCTAAAACAAAATCAAAATCCACAATTCTTTTTTTTTTAATGTTTTAATTTATTTACATTTCAAATATTGTTCCCCTTCCTGGTCTTCCCTCCATGAGCTCCCCTCCACGAACCCCCGACACCATCCCCCTCCCCTTGCCTCTAATGGGTTGCTACCCCACCCACCCACCCACCCACTCCCACCTCACTTCTACAGCATCCCCTTTCTCTTTTGTTCTTCCTATGGAGTTGCAATCCCCTTCAGTTTCTTCAGTCCTTTCCATAGCTCTTCCATTGGGGTCCCCGGGCTCAATCCAGTGGTTGGCTGTGAGTATCTTCATCTATCTTAGATGGTGGCAGAGCCTATCAGCGGATACCCATACTAGGCTCCTGTCTGCAAGTAAATCTTGGCATCATCAATAATGTTGGGATTTGGTGTCCATGGATGTGATGACCCCAAGGTGAAGCTGTCTCTGGGTGGCCTTTCCTTCAGTCTCTGCTCCATTTTTTGTCCCTACATTTCCTTTAGACAAAACCAAGTCTGAGTTAAAAATTTTGAGATGGGTGTGTGGTCCCATTCCTCAACTGAGGGCCATGTCTATCTATTGTTTGTTCAGGTTTTATCTCCCCTGCTGTTGGGCATTTCAGCTAATGCCACTCCCACTGGGTCCTGGGAGCCTCTTACATCCCTGGTGTCTGCGATTTTGTAGAGGTTCCCCCTGTCCCACACTGCTACATATTTCTATCCATTCTCCTGGCCCTCTAGACTTCTGTCCTGTCTCCCTCATACCTGTTCCTGTCCCCCCTTTTCCCCTTCCCTTCCCCTTTCCTATCCAGGTCCCTCCCTCCTGCCTCCTGTAATTGTGATTATTTTGTTCCTCCTTCTAAGTGGGATTGAAGCATTCACACTTTGGCCTTCCTTCTTGTTAAGCTTCATATCATCTGTGAGGTGTATCATGGGTATTCTGAGCTTTTGGATTAGTATCCACTTTTCAGTGAGTACATACCATGTTATGTCCTTTTGGGACTAGGTTACCTCACTCAGGAAAAATATAAGATTCTTACTGTCCTTTTCTTTGCATGTAAATGTAAATAGACATATTTGCATGTCTGTGGACACACATGTGTGCATGATTGTGTGTGAGTGTGTGTGTGTGTGTGTGTGTGTGTGTGTGTGTGTGTGTGTTTGCAAGTGTATGAGTGTCCAATGTGGAGATCTGCTTGCCATTTTTTTTTTTATTGAGGCAGGGTCTCTCACTTAATTTGGAGCTGACAGATTTTAACTATAGTAGCTAGCCAGCTTGTCCCAGGATTTTCCTGCCTCTATCTGCTAATTGCTGGGTTTATTGGTGACTATCATCTGTTTTGCTTGTATGTGGGTCCTGGGGATCCAAAACCATATATGTGGATCCTGGGGTATCCTTATGTTTTCAGAGTAATCCCTTCATCCACTGAACTAATCCTCCAGCCCCCTCATTGTCTTTCAATTCATTTTTATATCTTCAAAAATATTCTTAAAGTTAATACATCAATCCTTCTTTAAAAGCTTTTATACAGAGTACCAAGACTCAGCTGGCAATAGAGTATCCTTGATATAATTGTAATTCAAGAACTTCTCAGGTGAAGAGACTGTCTGAAAACCACTTACCAACTTCATGAATAGCATCTGAAGAGTCGTATTTAAATATGAACAAGGCTAGTTAATTTTGTGAATCACCTTTGCATATTGAGAAAATTTTGTTTGCTACAAAAGATTTTATGTGCATTTCAGTTGCCTTTAACCAAAACAGGTCCATGGCTTGTGTGAAAAGTAAGATTTTGGTTGATATTTCTAAATGGTCTTACCCTATTTCTCCACAATTAGCAGGCAGTGGTACCAAATTGCTCACCAAAGCTAAACAATAAACAAACAAGCAAAAGATGTCAGAAGTGATTTGGATCCAAGTATAAGTGTGAAGATATATCTTTGCTGGTATAGCACCTCCTTAGCATGCTTGAGGTCCTGGGTTGATCCTGAAGACTGGGACTACAGAAATTCCAAGATACAATAAACAAATGCACAATAAATTCCCTCACACTGGCCTACTTCTATTTGTTTTTTTATAAAATTATTCTCTCTCTGTGGGCTAATTAGCAATATGACTGTGTTTGCTTGCTGTGAGCTGTGCATGCCCCAGGCCCCATTCACACTCATTCCAATGAGTACTTAACTTTAATTAAGAGCATGGAGACACCATTCTTTCTTTGTATTGGTTATTTTATTTATTTACATTCCAAATGTTGTCCCCCTTCCCAGTTTTCCCTCTGCAAGCCCCTTATCCCATCCCCCCTCCCTTGCCTCTATGAGGGTGCTCTCCCACCCAGCAACACACCCCTGCCTCACTGCCCTAGCATTCTACCACACTGGGACATTGAGCCTCCACAGGACCAAGGGCCTTCCCTCCCATTGGTGCTAGATAAGGCATTCCTCTGACAGAAGCCTGGTATAGCTATCCTCTGAGAGTCTTTGCCAGAGCCTGACCAATACAGATGCCAATGCTGCAGCCAACCATCAGGCTGAGCACTGGACCCCAGTGGAAGAGTTAGGGGAAGGCCTGAAGGAGACACTATTCTTATTTCATACACCAGAGTCCTAGCCTCTCTCCTTTCACTCTTATTTAATGTGTGTGTGTGTGGGGCGGGAATAATTCCTCAAGAGGACAACGATTCTGTGAACTTTCTCATGTCCCTCAATTTTTAATGTCTGCTGGATATCAAACATCAGTCTGTATTGAATTGTGTGTGGAGGTGGGAGTTATTAGGGGCTCAGCCTCTCCTGAATACCCAAAGTTGCATCACTCTGTCACATCTACTGTGGCTCCTGGGACTTGGCCTGACTAGGGCATTTAGAGAATGAAGTAAAGGATAAACACAGGATGAAAGAAAAGTGTGGATCAGTGAACTGGTCTCTCTGATAGAAAAGATACAGCACCTCAGAAGCACACGATGCTTATTATGTACAGTTGAGAAGAGAGGCAAGGTTATTTACAGCTAGATTAAGGTATTAATCAAGTTTAAGGATTGAGGCGTATTTAATCACCCTCAGAGCAGCCTCTGCAGGGGAGTGGTCTGCAAGGCCATAAACACCCTGGCAGAGAACACAATGGTGGACATTTTCTGCACACACTATCAACACTGCCATCGCTCTGAGGCTCACCTGGGAAAGGATCTGCTCATCTTCTTGGGCCTGAGGAACTGAGGATCCTTGACATGGCTGTGCCCATGTCTACAGCACACACTTACCCAGGACTTCCTTCACTCAGGGCTCCTGAGCTCTCCGCAGCATTCCTCTTCCCTTCCTGAGGCCTCTGTTCAGGGGCGTCCTGTAGCAAAATAAGCTCCCTGTGATGTTTGTGTGCATTGTGAATTAGCATTGTCTAAAGACATTTGAAGCTCTGCACCACTTTACCAAGCTTGAATGTTATATACCACACATTTTTTGAAGTTATGAAATAGAGAAATTTTTTCAATTACCTTATAAAATAATTTTTAAAAGAAATAAAATGGTGTGCATCAAAAATGAAGAGAAATGATTTGTTGTCGAATCTGCATTCTAACAAACACATTTCCCCAGAGCTAGTTATACTTCACTTCCTCATGGCCATTAAATACAAAAATTTAATTCTGGGAATAAAAGAGATTGATAGAAGCTTCAAATGAGAACTCTATGGAAGTTTACTTTTCCCTACAGAATGGGCAAATAAATTAGAGTTAATCCAGGTAAAATGACTAACTCTATAAATCTGGTTATTTTTCTCATCTAGTATCTACTGCTACATAAGAGGATACTCTGAAGTTGGCAGGGCACGATGACTAAACAGGAAGCTAAACAAAAGTTAAACAGGATACCACATGATGAAGTTTATATTATCATGTAAATGGGTGTATTTCATCTCAGAGAGTAAGGAACACCAAAAGAGGGCTGGAGAGAACAATCAATAATAATGTGCTTGCCTTCCAAGTGTGATGTGATGCGTTCAGACCCCTAGAACTCGTGTAAAGGCCAATCAGGTATGACAGCAAGTTGTAATCCCAATATAACTGAGGAAGAGACAGAGGATGAAGCAAGATAGCTAGTTAAGCTAGCTGGAATCTGAAAGTTCAAGGTTCAGAGAGAGACCTCACCTCAATAAATAAAGTGGAGAGTAAGTGAAGAACATACTAGGTATCAACTTCCCATCCTGACAAGTGTGTGTGTGTGTGTGTGTGTGCACAGGTATACATATATGCACCTCCACACATGTGAGCAGGACTATACACATGCATGCATATCACATGCCCATACACAAGCAAAAGAAATTTTTAAAAAGGTGTATGGTCACCAACAGAAAATAAAAATCCCGTGGTCTCCTGCTTCCAGTCACCCTTAAAAACCTGACTCAAAGGACCCAGCTATACCACTCCTGGGCATATACTGAGAAGATGCTCCAACATGTAATAAAGACACATGCTCCACTATGTTCATAACAGCCATATTTATAATAGCCAGAAGCTGGAAACAACCCAGATGTTCCTCAGCAGAGGAATGGATACAGAAAATGTGGTACATTTACACAATGGAATATTACTCAGCTATTAAAAACAATGACTTCATGAAATTCTCAGGCAAATGGATGGAACTTGAAAATATAATCCTGAGCAAGGTAACTCGGTCACAAAAGAACGAACATGGTATGTACTCACTGATAAGTGGATATTAGCCCAAAAGTTCGGAATACCCAAGTTTCACTTCACAGTAACCGTTGGACTGAGTGTGAGGTCCCAGATGGAGGAGTTGGAGGAGGGATTGAAGGAGCTGAGGGAGTTTGCAGCCTCATGGAGGGAGCAACAGTGTCAACTAGCCTGACCCACCCCCCAGAGCTCCTGGAGACTGGACCACCAACTGAAGAATACACATGGAGGAACCCATGGTTCGGGCCACATATGTGGCAGAGGAGGGCCTTGTTGGCCATCAGGGGGAAGAGAGGCCCTTGGGCCTGAGGGTGTTAGAGGTCCTAGTATAGGGGAATGCCAAGGTGGGAAGACAGGAGTGGGTGGGCAGATGGGTGGGTGGGGGAATACCCTCATAGAGGCAGGGGGAGGAGGGAGGGGATAAGGGGTTTCCAAAGTGGAGACCTGGAAAGGAGGAAACATTTGAAATGTAAATAAAGTATCAAAAAATTAAAAATTTAAAAAACAAAAAAAGAAAGAAAAAACAAAAAACAAAACAAAAAAAAACCCATAAAAACAAAAACAAAAAATATCTGAATCAACAACCTGGAAAAAGACTGGCCCTCATGGCACCAACACTTCCTGGAAAGTATTAAGTTTGATAGAGCAGTGAGTGATATGTCTCTGTAGACTCTAGATGTTGATGTAAGAACACAGTAGATGCTTCATTGAGTTACCCCTGACAATACTGAGAATAAAAGAACAGTAGATAGCCCAGGTGCTTGAGCACAGGGTGATTGGGTTTCATTGTCTTTTCCTCTTTCAGCCATCAATTGTGGCAGAGCAGGAGGAAACTGTGACTTTTCCTTTTCTAATCAGTTCCCTAATCATCAAAGGAACCTTCCTTTCCATATGGCCTCCTACTTTCTGAAGAGAACCCCCCCCCCCCAGCCACCACTGCTCTTCTGAACTCACATGAACTGACTTGCTGAACAGTAATGTGTTTCTCTGAAAAGAAAATAAAGATTCTGACCCCAGTAACAGGCCTCAAATCCTGACTCACTTTCTGATAGTAGGTGACTGGTGCTTTGTAGAGAAAGATCCCACCCCACAGAGGGACTTCTTGTCCCTGTCCCCACCCCATTTCTTAACATCCCATAAAATCTCTTCATGCTTCTGTCTTCCACCTACTCTGAGGACTATTAGCGACAAAAATCTCTTCTATTTATCTCAGGGCAATCCTTGAAGAAATTTGATTCTTTCCCCTAATTTCTATCATGAGGATCATAGATCTTAAGAGCAGTAAGGGCGATGGTGTTACTGGTTATGCTTTGCCAACCCACTCCCATGGGATCACTACCCACACCATGAAGAAATCTCTCAAGGAGACCCTTTACTCTTCCTAAAACTGAAGGTGAGCAGTATGCTTCAAAGTCTGGAAATAGAATAAAATGTCTTTTAGGGTGAGATATATCATTCTGGAGGCCCTGTTATCTCTTTTGATCTCCAAAACAATCCTGAAATTTTAATAGTATTCTCCCTTCACAGATGAGGGCAGGATCATCTTTAAAGGACAAATTCTGAGTTAAGTTCTCACTGTTAAACCTGAGGAATCACATTCTGAGATGGGTGTCAAAGGCCAGAGCTTTGGTTACCACCCTGCTTTTAGGACGGCAGTGAAGCTCTTAGAAATTATTCACCATTAATAGTTTTATTCTTCTGGGTCTTCTCTCAAGTGCTGTTTGACTTTTCTCCAGCACACAGAGGAAAACTCAACATAAAGAGCAGGGGAGCTTGTGGCATCAGGGACATAGTAGACATTTTCCCTTGTGAACATGCTGAGATCCAAGGCTGGGAACTCAATCCCTGTAGTCAAAGGTGGCCAGAGACTTAAGAGAGTTTGAATGAGTTGGGCCACAGCTGTGTTTCTGAGACTAGATGAGACACAGAGAGAGGGGCTTTGGACCCTTTCACAGTTATTACTCTTATGTAGACAGAGCAAGTGGCAGCACATGACAAATGGGACTGGCCAAAAGTTGAGTGGATAAAATCATTGCAGGACTGAGAAGGCAGAAGGTAGAAAAGAGCAATGTATGATCTGATGGGTTGTTTCCCTGCAGGTGAAATGACCCAATTTAAGCCAGACTAGAATATATTAAAGACAGCTTTATTGGGAAATTGGTCTTGGGAGGGTTCACTTCTTCAAGGACCAAGGCCAAGGTATGACGCCATGGAGACAGGGGTCAGGAGAGAAAGAAAGAGAGGACAAATGAGCATATATAGAGAGATGTGAAAAGGAAAGAGAAGGAGGAGGAGGAAGAGGAAGAGGAGAAAGAGGCGGTGGTGGTGGTAGAGGAAAGAGAGAGAGAGAGAAAGAGAGAGAGAGAGAGCGCACAAGCAAAATGTCTAGATTATATAGGAGGAGTCTCTGGGGGAAGGGCAACCCAGCTCCTGGTCTGGAAAGTTCAGGGCTGGGATCAGGGTACAACGGTTAGGGATTAGGGAATGCTGGGAGAGCCTGGAGACCAGGTCTGCTTTGATATTTAAAATATGCACCTCAGTCCCTTGTCCCAGGGTCAGAAATCAAAGAAGATCCCCTGTGTTTCTGCTCATATTTGTCTTAATTTTTTAGAAATTACAAAATTTTCTAAAATTTGCTTTTAGAAGAGAGCATGAAGTATAATATGAGCAATTATTTTATTAATTTAGTAATTTGCTCCTCAATCCAAATATAAAATTTCAGCCTTAACTTTGCATAAAACATTGATGATCTATTAGGACACAATGAAAGCAATACCTTTACCCTCAGTGATAATTTAGTTTATATACAATTGAAAAGCAAATTACTCAGAAATCACTAACCTTGATTAAATGCTAGAGAGTTAGAGGGTAGCCTGCATGACCTCCTCCAACAGAGGCAGCAGGAACATTGACTGTGAGGCTGAGACCCAAGAAATAAGAAGAGCCAAGAGTGATGTAGGAAGAGACAAGTCTACAGGATAAAGGTCTATCAGATGGAAAGCAGGCACTTTCTTTCCCATGTTGCCTCTTAAATTCTAAAGAGAGGCCCCCATACCACCACTGCTCTTCTGAACTCACATGAACTGCCTTGATGAACAGTAATGTGTTTCTCTGAAAAAAAAAAAAAATAAAGATTCTGGCCCCAGTAGCAGGCCTCAAGTTCAGACGTACTTTCTGATAGTAGGAGACTGGAGCTCTATAGAAGAAGACCCCACTCCACAGAAGGATTCCCTGTTCCTGTCCCACCTCACCTCTTGACATCCCATAAAAATCCATCATAATGTGTACTCCTGCCACCAACCCAAAAGAGGCTTTGAGACAGAAAAGCCTCTTCTATTTATCTCAGGGCAATCCTTGAAGAAATTTGTTGTTTTCCCTAATGCCTACCTTGCATATTGTAGATTCTAACAGCATGTGATATGCATGCATTCGTGTATGCATGCTGTAATGGTATTCCTGGTTGTCAACTTGACTTTATCTGGAACGAATTATAATCCATAATTGGAAAGTTCACCTGTCATTCAGATCTTAAGGCTGGGAGATACAAGTTTCTGGCCTGGATCTTGGCATGGAGATCTGAGGCATAGTGGCTATGAATCCCAGGAGACTAAGGCAAGGAGATCTCTGAGTTCACAGTCATCTGGGACAAAGCAAGTCCCAGATCCAGGTGTAGAGGAACACACCTTTAATCTGTGCTACACCTTCTGCTGGAGACCTACAGAAGGACATTGGAAAAAGGAAGATTTGCTCTTCTTCACCTGCTTGCCTGTGGGACTGAGCACCTACTAGATCCTTGGACTTCCATTCCCAGCTGACCATTGTTGGGGAGTTGGACTACAGACTCTAAGTCATCAATACAAATTCCTTTACTATATAGAGATTAACCATTAGTTCTGTGACTCTAGAGAACCCTGACTAATATACATGTTCACATGTTTGGAGGTGAATATGTGTGTACCTGTTTACGTGAACCCACATGTGGAAATGCCAAGTTGATAACTTATGTCTTCTTTCCTTGCTATCTACTTCATTTGTTGAAGCAGTGGTCTCTAAACTTAGCTCTTTCAAATTCTAGCATCCTTCAAGAGGTAAACATTGTCAGTTGATTGTTGAGTGTGGCAAAGCTGGTCTTGAGGAGGTAAGCCAGAACTAAGTCATATGGTGTCTGTGGGCACACATGCTGCAAGGTTTTATTTCATCTTCAGCACAGTAGATTGATTGGTACTGTAGACTTTGGGGAGAAATATGATTTAATCTGATTTACATTTAAATCGAGGTTGTGGATAAAATAGTTGTTTTATCCTTAGAATTTTTTGATGGCTTAAATATGAGTAAAATGCAGTAGGGTTCTTTTCCAGAAGGACAGAGATGGAGTTTCACTGATATTCTTTAGTTCCACAATCATCTGATCTATAATGAAAAGAAAGCACTAGGTCACCTTACTCATGCTTTCCTGTAACCAATCCAACCCAACCTCCTGGAGTGATGAGGTCTGCAAAGAGGTGAGATTAGGGAAGGGGCCAGAGAAAGAGGAAAAAGAAGTGTGTATGCAGAGAGGGGGAGCCTGGGGAAACAACCTGTGAATATTAACTCATATATTTACAAATTCAGATTTATTACCTGTGAGTTTTGTGCAGTCTGCACGTTGGTCTGTGTACCATGTATACGTTCTGTGCCCATCTCCATGGCCAGAGGAGAGTGTTGGATGTCCTGGAACTAGAGTTACAGGTTGTTGTCAATCAGCTTGTGAGTGCTGGGAATTGAATCAAGATCTTCTGGAGGAACAGTTAGAGCTCTTAACCATGGGGCTATCTCTTCAGCCCCTAACTCATGGTCATATCAGAGCAGGAGCACATGGGAAGTCATTTACTGAATGCACAGAAAGTTACTGGTGTTACAGTGGGGAGGTCTTAGACTTGTTTATATCACTGGACTTGGTATCAAATGTGGTATCTGTTTCTGAGTGGTAGGAGATGGCAGGACCAATGGTTCATTGGTTATCTAAGCATTGCTTTTATGACTTGAGTCTGGTGATGGCCACAGTGGGATTGAAGCAAGAGGGAGGACAATTATGGTGGGTGGATTCTTTTGCTGTAGCTTTAGTTTTACAGAAAGAGCAACTCCAAGTCAGAGGAAAAAATTGGCATTTTAGACTCAGTAGTCATAGCCATGGATCCTAAAAGAATTCATCCTTTCATTGAGTGATGAGAGTGTTTCTATTTACTTGGAAGTCTGGATGTTTCTTGGCTTAATCTGGGTCCAAAAGAAGACTGAAGAGAGCAAAGTCAGCCTTTCTGCAATCTGAGTGGAGTGGAAGAAACCTGAAGTGGCCTTCACCCCTACCATTTCTCGAAGTCCCTCCCAGGTAGTGCCTTCTTTATTCTTCTTCTGTCTTCATCCTTTGAGCTGAGTCCCATGTCTTCAAACAAATGCAATAGCAAAGTTAGTACATTGATTCTTTTTCTCTTGGATTTGTGAAAAATTGTTTGATTTATTTATTTTGGGGATTTTAATTTAATTCCGACATTTCTTCTTCTCCTTTCTTCCTTCTGAACCCTTCCATTTCCTTCTTCTCACAGATTCGAATTTATAGCCTCCTTTTTCCTTAACTGCTACCAAATGCACCTATTTCTGTTCCCAGCTTCCCCCAGCTTTTCCTGTGGTTGTGTATGAATGACATCTTGTGGGGTTTTTCGTATCCCGTTTTCCATGTTCATAGTCACCCTTGTTCAGCTCGCATTTGGCCAGTCAAGTTAGTGATACTAAATGGCTGTAGTTTCTGACATTCCTTAGAAACACAGTCTCTCAGCAAACTCCCTGATCATCAGCCCTCTAATAGTATTTTCCTATCCATACTACTTGCAATGCTTCCTGAGACTTAGGTGCAAGAGGGTTTTGTAGATGTATGTACTGGGTCTGAGATCAAAAACTATAAATATTGACTGGCTGTGGCTTCTGTGGCTATCCGTATCTGATGTAAGGAGAAGTTTCTTTGATGAAGAGTGGTGATTTTTGGTGAATTGTTTCATTATGCAGAAATGTATGTTCTTTGGAAGAATTATATTATTGGGTTTTGAAATTTTTACAGTGAGGCATTTTTGAATGGAGATTTTTAAGGTTAAAAGCAGCTCCTAAGAACATGATTTGACATTAGCTCAGCAAACTACCTCAAGTCTGTCTCATATATGCAGTTTTATTGTCTACAGATGTCTATTCAGTTTCTGTGGGTGAAAACATTCAAGACCCAAGAGCTACTTCAACATTCTTCTCCAGTGACTTTGCATCAGGAAAAGTCACCACTGCTACCTGAAGGAGATCACAGGAGCTGATTGCTTATGAAACATACTTGCTTAGGAAACACAGTCTTAAGATATTCCTACAATCATTTCCTAGCTTATACGTGTTAGAGTCTTTAGAGTGTTTTGTGTTAGGATTTTTTATTGTAAAGGTTGGTGTTTCAGTTGTTGACTTCAGCTTTGTGAAAAAAGATCGGTTAAGTGAATGTTGACTGGAGATTTGGGCATAATTTCCAATAATTCCTTAACTGGCCCTAAACATACTTCTCTTTGAAATTAACGAAACAATATTCTCAGCACAACAATTATAAAATCAAACTATCAATCAACTGAAAAACCTCTAATCTTGGTTAGCAACTTGACTACATTAGGAATTAACTAAACTCCAACAGCTGTCCATGGCTATGAAGAACTCTTGATTGGATCACTAGGTATGTGGACATCTACCTAAACTCTGGCCACATCTTCTGGTGGCAGCTCCCATTAAAAGACAAGAAGAACGGAGCTCTTGCTTTTGCCTGCTCATGCTCACTTCCACTGGCAAGTTCATCTAGCTTGCTCCTGGGGCATTACTTCACTGGTGTTAGGACCTACTTTGACATACCAATGTAGCCTGAAGGCCAGCAGCTCTCCGGGACTTCCCTGGGACTACAGCATCAGATTGGATGGTGAAAACATCCAGTATCATGTACTGAACTATGCTAGATTCTGGGCTTTTCTGATGAGAGACATCCATTATTGGCTACTCATTTATTGATTCTATCAGTGATGTTCCTTTACAGAACCATGACTAATTATGTATACACCCTGGAGTATTGATTATTCATCCAAGATTGAATTCTTTGTGTAAAAGTAAACAAGCATATCTATCTCATTAATGTGTAATTTTGCTTTCATCTCTGATAACTGGTAAAATTGCATGTTTGTTGAGCAATTGGTTTCTAATAAATTTATTTACTATTACTATTAGGAAGTGTTTTATTCTTTGGTGTAAAAGGGTCACAAGTGTTCTGAGTAGGAAATGGAGTGTTTATTCTCTTTGGACCTGGCAAAAGGAGTTGTAAAAGTAAGAGGTTAGTTGAAGCAGAGTTTTCAGAGCTGGGAGGGCTAATGGCTTCTGATAATAGGACAGAAACAGACTCGCTTGTTCTACTATACTGAGCAAGGAAGAGTCCAAAGAAGTCCTGGTTTTACTTACCTCATGTGTCTCAATGCCTCACATCAAAATATCCAGGAAGACAAATGAATTACAACAGACAAAATTTTTCCTGTAATATCACAAAGAGAAAAACATCATTATCTGGGTAGATTCTTTCAAATGTGTGTGACAGATAGGCCCTTTCCAGCTATGGTTCTGTTTGTTGTTTTTTTGTTGTTGTTTTTTATATTCTAGGTGAAAAGGATTCCACTTCTGCATACATCTGGCTAAAAATGAATTGGAAACAGTAGAGCACCTTCTCACAAAAGAAGATGTTAAGAGTTAGATCCACAAAAGCCCATTGAAGTCAGGAGAGAATGAGAAAGGGGGGGGGGAGGAATGGAGAGAGAGAGATTAGTTAACATTATAGTGCCTCTCTGCTGGGGCACTGATGTCACAGAAGAAAAGGACAGGATGGGGGCTGATGGAAGAAAGCTGAAATACTAAGCAAAGCATATTTATGAGTGGTTTTGGTTATCAATATGTCACAAGACAACTATTTCAAAGGTCATGGTCTCAAATGGCTTCATGAAATTGCATTAGAATAATGATAACACAGGGGCACAGCTCTGATCAAGTCCTATCCCTTGCATTCCCACCGTGGCAAATGGTCATGTGATATAGCTTAGGGCTATTGTTACCAGATAGGCACATGTAGTTCTGCTGTAACCACTGTTTAGATGAAGCCTAACACTCTTCAGAACCGTCCCAGTCCTAGAAATAATCCTCATAAGCAGAGCTTTACAAAGACAATGCTTCAGTCTGGTGACTCTCTTCTGGGTCTGCTGGTAAGAACAGAAACACAGTGGCTTTATGCACAGCAAATAAAATGGTGAATATATGACCTGACTGTAAGCTCTGTAGATGCTAGAACAATGTGGCATGCTCTCATCCCCGACAATAACTCTATGTGACTGTGGTGTTTCACCCCTGGAGCATTAGAGATCAACATATCCTTCAAGATCTGAGCATTCACAACACATTTGTTTCAGAATTTACTAACAGTCATAAATGATGAGAACAGTCCAGCATGTTCTCTGTGCTCTTGGCATAATCTGATCAAATCCTGTTGTCCAGTGACCAGGCTATTCTTGCCCCTGACTGAGGATATAACATTAAAGGCATGAGATTTCACAGACAGAGAGCAGGCAGTAGAAGGTCCAGGCAGGGGCAGCAGCAAAGGAAGCAAAGGTTATGCATCACCCCAGAGCCTTGTCTGCTATTCCAGTCTCTGCAAGCAGTGGAAAACAGCTCTTCATTTTACCAATTCATCTCAGTCCACTATTTTGGAAAATGCCTCTAAATATTTCATAGGCAGCTCCGTCTTCCTCAGAGCCTCCACAGGAAGCAAAGTCCTTCCTCCTTGTCTCATTAATTCACAAAATGTACTTGTTTCACTTGATGGAAAATTCCTTAGTTGGAAAAAGAGAAGCAGCTCTGTTGAACAGAGAGTGAGATACAAAGCATTGTCTCAGTATCCTTCTGAGGACAGCCGGAACTGAAGGGATGGTGAGGAAAGACAATGAGTCCTCATGGCTGATAGTTCTTTGTGGCTTAGGAGACACTGAGCATGTGCATGGACAGACTCCCAGTGTCTCCAAAGATGGGAACTAGTTTAGGAAAACCTCAAGTCTATATCCTAGTCTCTTTAGAAGGGAAGCACAAAAGATAGACTAAAATGTGTGAGTATGTGCACACATACATACATACACACATACATACATAAACACACACACACAACGTGTGTGACACTGATCACATTGGTGCCTTTGTCTCTTCACATGAATTCTAGCAAGCATGCTTATCATGTTCAGCTCATTCCTGTTGTACTCTAACAGAGCCCCTAAACCCACAGTGAGGCTATGCTGTTCCCTTACTCTTTCTCGGAGTGAGTAACAGGTTTCTGTGTCATAAGTAATTCGTTTAGTGTGGATTAACACACCACATTGATTCACATGGTGAAACAGAAACAAGCCTTCATCATAGCCACATAACACTTGGATAGGACTGTGAAAATACAGTGACTCCTTCTTTCTTCTTCAAACCATTGGAATCATTCCTGAAAGATCTCTGAGTAGGTCAAGCATTTTCTTTCAGAAATACATATCATGTTAAGAATACCACATGTTAAAAATAACAATGGGCCATGAAATATTGTGCTATTCTACTCTATGAAGCCTGGAACATGATTTGTGCTTTTTGTCTAGTGTATTCTTGTTGTATTTGTTACCCTTCAGTTAGTCACAGCAACCATTAAGATGTCTGCTTTGCTATCACACTACCTGGCTAATGCTATATCAAAATGCCTGTGTCATTCACTGTACTTCATATCAGCACAGAGCCATTGTATCATCTTCCACATAAGAGGAAGGAATGCAGTTCAATGAGACATTTTAAGAACGAGACTGCATTCTATCACTTTTGCTACCATATATTGTCTGGTTATTCTATTTGGTCATAGATATTAGTGTTGATTTCTCTGTCAACCTAATCTATACATTAAACCTTATTTGTAAGTACATTTAAGAAAATCCTAGTATATACAGGATACAACCTATGGTTTCAGGCATCTATCTGGTGTGTCTTGAATTGTAGCCCCTACGAATGAATATTCATATATACTTTAGCCAAGTAACTCAATAGGCCAACTATAAATCACTGGGAAAGAGAAACACAATCAGTGTTCTTGAGTAAGGAACAGTAATTACCTGGGAAGGAAAAACTTGTGCCTTGGAAAAAGGAAGAATAAAATGATGAAAATAATTAAGTTGACACTAATTAAATATATAACAGACAATAGCTACTTCCAGGTATTGTGGGAGAAAAGTCATTCTTGCTAGGAACTTACGTTGTAGGTAGAGTCAGAAAACAAACAGGAAAATCTGTAGTATGTTTGTCATTAGTTCTGTAGGTAAATGTATAGGAAAATAAAGAGAGGAAAAATGTTGTGAGACATTGGTCTGTGCACATGGCATTTAGTTGAAGGTTAAAGAGTTGCTGCATGGTTTTGAGTGAAAGTACCTTATGACTCTCATGTTAATTAGGAAAGGTCCTCCGGCTGTAGGAGGGCAGAAGCAAGATGAGCAAGTGGTAGCTTTTGTGGTCATTCAGGAATAGCTGATAGTGGTTTGGTCTAGGATGCTGGGGAAGCCAAAGAGGTTTTGAAAGGTGGACAGATACTACTATATGTATCTGTAAAAACAACAACAACAACAACAACAAAATAGTTTGCTGGTCCAAGATGTTTGAGAAAAATTTAGTTTTAAGTTATCATAGATGGTATTTTTTATTCAGCAATGAGAACAGATGGGTGGTACTTTGACAGGTGGTGTACTACGAAGAGGAACGGCAGGAATAGGGTAGCCAGGACTTTTTCTGTGGACAGATTTGGGCTTCCTGAGAGACAGCTAACTGCAGATGTACTACAGAGGGTTTTAAGTGTGGTTTTGGCATCCAAGAAGATATTTAGATAAGAGATTTACATTTGAAAACTGTTCCTTTATAGTGGTAGCTATGAGACCAGATACGCTGTCTTAGGCAATGGTATGAGCAGAGAAATGGTCTAGGGTTAGAGTCTTGAAAGAAAAATTAGTGAAGGAAGGATGGAAGGGATACCCAGCAGTGAGGAAGCGAGACCAAGGCTGGAGCATCATCCATGCTGAAAGAAGGATGCCAAGAGTAAAAGAGTAAGAGGAAATGAATCCCTGTTCAGTGTGACCAGCCAGTGCTGGGCATAGCCACTGAACTTAGCCAAAGGTGGCAGAGAAAAGCTGCAGAGGGAAGATTTGTAGAGGAATGGATGGCATAAGGCTTTCTGAATCCTCTTAGCTGTGGTCGCTGGGCATGTTCAACCTGCAGACAAAACACACCAAAGCTTCTGTTGGCCCTGAACAGTAGGTTATTAACTTGGTCAGACCTTCAGCCCGTGGAGTCTGGTTTCCCTTTTGGACTAGTAGAACTGAGGCATTTGCTAATCTATTGAGCAACACTTGTTTAATCACTTGTAATCCGTGTAAAACTGGCCCAAATACAGAGAGTTGCATTCAGAAACGGGAAATGGTATGTCATCCAAAGAACACTGACAAGTGACTGAATTCTTTATCATAGCTCTTTAAGAAGCACTAATGCAGGGATTATACACTAAACCAGAGCCAGAATTTTAAATCTCAGCCCTGAGTCTCTCTCTGACCCTTTCATTTATAAGGTGCTGGAGCTGTCTCTCAGCTTTGCCTCTCATATCTATAGAGTCCCATAAACTCTGGGCAAACATGACCTAGCCTGACTTTCTTCTCACTTCATATCCCCCCACCGCCATCAGTCTACCTATATTATTTATTTATTTTCCTCTCATGGAAGACTTTCTGCCCTTTCTGATGCAGATTGACTTAGCCTTTCTGGTGGTCTTTCAATTTTCTTCTCTACTATTACTAAGATCAATAAAAACAAAGGCCAGAAAGCTAGCCTGGCAAACACAGAAATCTTAAAGGAGAAAGAAATGGATAAACAATGCCAAGTTATTTATCTACTGCAGTGAGCTTGTGGGCATCGCAGGTGGTGAGACAGCTATTCCTATTGCTTGTACTGTCAACAAACTCTTTAGGGTCCATACTATCCTGGAGAGCCACTGGGCTCCCTCATCTGAGGAGGGAACTGAAACATCTCTACCTCAAAGCATGGCCCAGCCTGCTAAGCTCTGACCATTTCCAAGAAATTACATTCATTTTTTTCTTCGTTTTTGGTTTTGACCTACTTTTCCTTTTTCTGAGCTACAAGACTTGATTTCTCCTTTAAGGATTTGGCAAAGACAAAAATAATGATTCCAACAGCTTATCACTTAAATAAGAGATTTATTAGATTTATCACAAGGCACAGAGTTCAAAAAAGAGAAAGACATAAGGTTAACTTCAGGTCATATAGTGTCAACTCCAATGGAGACAAACCTTCCCCCAAATCATTTATTGGCTAGGTAGGACCCAGCATCTTACCCACTGAAAACAGGCAGGGGAAGGCATCAGAAGCTCTGGAAGAATCAGAGCTTCCACCCTTGGTGGATTTTGGCCTTTGTGGGATGAAGGCTACAATTCAGAATGGCTGCTGCCTTCTGACATTTGATCAGGACTGTAGTAGGAGAGATCTGATAACTTCCACACTATGAACTTCTAGAGTCATCCCTCAACTGGCTTAAGGAAATGAGGCATAGAGTCTATCATTGGCTATTCCTGTACCTTAGTCCACTGAGAAAACCTTGGTAAGTAGTATGGAGTTGAAATCAAATGTGACGTCCAAGTAGCAATCAATGCTTATTCTGTGTCTCCTCAAACACATAATCCTATATCCCTATGGACTGGAAACAACAGCTATCTCCATGGTTACAGGCATTCACTTTCTAAAAAGAATTTAAGCTACTTCAAAACAAATGACCAGAAGAGAAATCAAAGTTTGGATGTGGTGTGTGTGTGTGTGTGTGTGTGTGTGTGTGTGTGTGTGTGTGTGTGTGTGTGTGTGTGTGAAGAGAGAGAGAGAGAGAGAGAGAGAGAGAGAGAGAATATGTTTTATGTACCCCAAGTCCTTCCAGTATTGTCTTGCAAAGCTGATTCATGCACACCCTTCTTTGCAAGACAGAATGGTCAGTGAGACAAAAATTAAACTTATTATGCTAGCTGCTAGTCCCTTAAAGCACATCCTCTCAGGAGTTCTGTGTGCTGAACTCAGAAAAGCAGCAAGAATGGGCAGAAATCCCATGGTTCCATTTACTTGAACAAACATGCCTGTGTTTTCCTTTGCATATATGATGCTCACAAACAATTCAATATCAGAACTGAATGTGAATTTGTATACCTTCTGGAATTCGTGGATCAAGACCACTTTCCTAACCCCAATAAACGAAAGACTAGAAGCAACTCAGTTGCTTTATTTCTTGATCCACTTATTTCTAACTTCAGTCTCTCCTTTCCAAAAATAGTTTGAGCTAGAAATATAAAAGCAGTGCAATTTAAAAAGTATTTTTAATCTTATTATGTAGTGTATGTTTGAGAGAGACGGAGGAGGAGAGGGAGAGGGAGAGACAGATGTGGTTGCTTCAGAAAGACAAAAGAGGGTGTTGGGTCCCCTGAACTTGAGTTACAGACATTTGTTAGTTACCCTGGTGGGTGCTGAGAACTTAACACAGGTTTTCTAGGGATAGGAGTAGGACTATTAACTGCTGAGTCATATGTCCAGTTCCGGAGATACTAACTTAGTAATTGTTCTCAGTCTCACCATTTAAGGCAAAAAAAAAAAAAAAAAAATAGGGTCGCTCTGGATTCTTGATATGCCCCATCACATTATAGCCACCTACTAGACTCCTAAACTTGTCTCTTGGTATTCAATGGACTGGAATGAGGTGGTCATTTAGGCTCGAGATATAAGGCATATGTTTGCACAGATAAGCAGGCTATATTCCTACTTGACCATCAGTGTTCATGAGTCATAGAAATGAGTAATAAGAAGGGCTAATTAGGCTTCAGTGAGACGCTTTCCCAGGCATTTTCAAACATCTTGAGGGATACAACCAAATACTAGCAAAGTATTAGGAATACAATGTAAGCACCTAAGCATCAACCATGAATTCTCTTGACAACCTGGAATTTTTCTATTGAGCACTGCTAATATGACTTACTCTCAAATTAATCTTAGCATGTGAAGCAGCTGCATAGTGTTCTGTTATATGAATAACCCCCTCCTTACTAGCAGAAATTTCCATTGCTATACTTGCTGCTATTATTGTGTTATTGGCAAATGATCCCATAATGTTGGTAGCCTTCACAACCAGTCCTTTGGTTTACTAGGATACAGTCCTAAAACTCAGTTTTCTGAAACCATAGATGACATAGTTTTTAATAGATATTTCACACTTATAAGACAGAAATTATACAGTAGTTTAAATGCTTATTAATCACCAAATGAGAGATCTTTATTATATTTACCCCCAAACAAGCATTATATCTCTAGATAATTTTACTTATGTAATGTTTGGCAATCTATATCTAATAATTAGAAGTATTCACTTTTTGCAAGTAAAGTTTATTAGCTATTATTTTACAGTTTATTCTCAGTATATTTTATGGAAATGTTAATAAATTATTCATTCTTTTTATTGGGTTATTACTAACTTCCTTTGCAAGAATGTTTTTTTTTATATTATAGATAAGTAATTTGTGTATTTCATGTCTTGGAAAATGTCTTTAAGAAAGAAACCATGTCTGCTTTGCAGAGTCTGTTTTTTTGTTGTTTTTGTTTTTTTAACAAAATAAAATCTGTAATTAAAAAAATTACAGTTTTTTTAATGTTTCATTATTGTATGATAATATATATCTTTGGACTTCTTAATGAAATGTTGATTTGTGAACCCTAAATGATTTCTTTAGGAACATTGCATTTTAAAAAGTTTGTTTCTTAAATAGGCCATGGGAAACACTCACTGGGATTTCTTGGATAAACAAGAGTCTTGGAAATTTCCCATTTCCAAGGAAAAGGCAATGTAGCTTTTAACAGCCACTTATTGTATTATCATTTCAAATAATTAAGAAATACCAAATTTAATATGATAGTTATATACTTATCTTTATATTTTACTTTTAGTTAAAATTTATCACTGTTATTTATGCTGCCATTATATTCTGTTTATAATTATAATTTTACAGAATTTTTCTTTTTCAATTTTTTTTTTATTTTGGATATTTACTTTATTTACATTTCAAATGTTTTCCCCTTTCCAGGTCTCCCCTTCGGAAACACCTTATACTACCCCTCCTTCCCCTGCCTATGTGAGGGTGCTCCCCCACCCAACCACCCACTTCCATCTTCCCTCCCTAGCATTTCCTTATTCTGGGGCATCTAACACCCTCAGCCCCAAGGGCCTATCCCACCACTGATGGCCAACAAGGCCCTCCTCTGCCACATATGTGGCCAACAGCTTGGGTCCCTACATGTGTATTCTTTGGTTGGTGGTCCAGTCTCTGAGAGTGCTGGGAGTTCTGGCCAGTTGACACTGTTACTCCCTCCATGCAAACCCCCTCAGCTCCTTCCATCCATTCTCCGAGTCCTCCATCTGAAACCCCATGCTCAGTCCAATGGTTGGCTGCGAGCATCCATCTCTGTATTTGTCAGGCTCTGCCTGAGCCTTTCTGGAGACAACTTATCATGCTTCCATCAGCAAGCACTTCCTAGCATCCACAATGACGTCCAGGTTTTATGGCTGTATATGGGATGGATCCCCAGCTCGGGCAGTCTTTGGGTGGCCTTTCCTTCAGTCTCTGCTCCACATTTTGTCTCCATATTTCCTCCTGTGAATATTTTGTTCACCCTTCTAAGAAACACTGAAGCATCCGTATTTTGGTCTTCCTTTTTAGGCTTCATATGGTCTGTGAATTAAATCTTGGGTATTTAGAATTTTGGGGCTAATATCCACTTATCAGTGAGTACATACCATGTTTGTTCTTTTGTGACTGAGTTACCTCACTCAGGGCTATATTTTAAGTTCCATCCATTTGCCTCCGAAATTCTTCTTGGCAGATCTTTCCTTTGATGAGTATAAAGTGTCCTTCCTTATCTTTTTTGATGACTTTTGGTTGAAAGTCCATTTTATCTGATATTAGAATGGCTACTCCAGTTTGTTTCTTGAGACCTTTGCTTGGAAAATTGTTTCCCAGACCTTTATTCTGAGGTAGTGTTTGTCTTTGACACTGAGATACATTTCCTGTATGTAGTAAAGTGCTGGGTTCTGTTAATGTTTCCAGTCTGTTAGTCTATGTATTTTTATTGGGGAATTGAGTCCATTGATGTTAAGAGATATTAAGGAATAGTGATTGTTGCTTCCTGTTATTTTCAATGTTATTTTTATGTTTGTGTGGCTATCTTTTAGGTTTGTTGAAAGAAGATTACTTTCTGCTTTTTCTAGGGTGTAGTTTCCCTCCTTGTGTTGGCATTTTCCATCTATTACCCTTTATAGGGCTGGATTTGTGGAAAGATATTGTGGAAATTTGGTTTTGTCAGGCAATATCTTGGTTTCACCATCTATGGTAATTGAATGCTTTGCTAGGTATAGTAGCCTGGGCTGGCATTTGTGTTCTCTTAGGGTCTGTATAACATCTGCCCAGGATCTTCTAGTTTTCATAGTCTCTAGTGAGAAGTCTGGTGTAATTCTGATAAGTCTGCCTTTATATGTTACTTGACCTTTTTCCCTTACTGCTTTTAATATTCTTTCCTTGTTTTGTGCATTTGGTATTTTGACTATTATGTGACAGGAGGAATTTTTTTCTGGTCCAATCTATTTGGAGTTCTGTAGGCTTCTTGAATGTTTATGTTCACCTCTTTCTTTAGGTTAGAGAAGTTTTCTTCATAATTTTGTTGAAGATATTTACTGGCCCTTTAAGTTGGGAATCTTCACTCTCTTCTATACCTATTATGCTTAGGTTTGGTCTTCTCATTCTGTCCTTGATTTCCTGGATATTTTGGGTTAGGAGCTTTCTGCATTTTGCATTTTCTTTGACTGTTATGTCAATGTTTTCTATGGTATCTTCTGGACCTGAGATTCTTTCTTCTATCTCTTGTATTCTGTTGGTGATATTTGCATCTATAACTCCTGATCTCTTTCTTAGGTTTTCTATTTCCAGGGTTGTCTCCTTTGGTGATTTCTTTATTGACTCTATTTCCATTTTTAGATCCTGGATGGTTTTGTTCATTTCCTTCGCCTGTTTGATTGTGTTTTCCTGTAATTCTTTAAGGGATTTTTGTGTTTCTTCTTTAAGGGCTTCTACCTGTTTACCTATGCTCTCTTGTATTTCTTTAAGGGAGTTATTTATGTCCTTAAAGTTATTTACATACCTAAAGTCTTCTATCATCATCATGAGCTGTGATTTTAATTCTGTGTCTTGCTTTTCTGGTGTGTTGGGGTATCCATGGCTCGCTGTAGTGGGAGAACTGGGTTCTGATGGTGTCAGGTAACCTTGGTTTCTGTTTCTTATGTTCTTGCCCTTGCCTTTCGCCATATGGTTATCTCTGGTGTTAGCTAGTCTTGCTCTCTCTGTGCAAGCCTCTGTGTCAGTACTCTTGGGAGACCAGCTATCTCTGAGAGGAATTTTAGTTTGTTGAGCTGTGGTACAGGGTCATCTCTGAGTTGCAGACTGAAACCAGAAGGATTCTGTCCCCAGCTGTTCTTTGGTTCCTGTGTCCTGATGGCTCTGCGAGGGTCCGTCTTGGCCTAGGAATTTGAACAGACGTGGTTGTCTTGCCTGTGCTGGAAGGTGTGTTGGCACTCCTGGGAGACCAGCTCTCTCCTGGCATTATTTGGGTATGGAGCCCTGTGGCACAGGATCAGCTCTCTGACCACAGAAGGAAACCGGAAGGCCATTTCTGGGTCCTTGTGTCCTGAAGGTTCCAGGTGGAACCCTCTGAGCAGTGGTTCTGGCCTTACCTCCACTCACAGACTTGTTTATACTCCTGGGAAGCTAGCTCTCTCCCGGCACTATTTGGGTATGGAAGCCTGTGGCACTGGTTCTGGTCCCCAGCCACAGATTGAAACTGGAAGTCTCTTTTCCCAGGCCACTCTTGAGTCCCGTATCCTGAGGGTTCCGTGCAGGTCCCTCTGAGCAGAGGTGCAGACTCTATTTTTGTATTAATTTTCACAGTGTATGTCAAGCCCAGAGCAGATGTTTAAGAAATATGTTACTGTTTTAGTTGAATGGATTAACAATTAAATAGAAGTTATGTACAGAAGTTTTAAATCTTAGCTGACTTAAAACCTTTCAGCACTGACTTATCAGCCTTCATTTGCCTTCATGTCCATGTGAACCCCAAACCATTCTCTACTCCATTTTTACACAGTTATACTTCCTCAGTGATAAAATTCCGGTATTGACCTAGAATATCTGTTTCAGATCATGCTCTAAAGTCAAATGAGAAGTCAATCTTGCCTCCTTCTAAGAATCCTACCCATCGTTTGACTATACTTTTTGACATTAGATTGAGATCTTTTTGTGAATGAACAGAAACCAAGAACACTTGTTCTTCTTCTCAAGAGGAATATGACATGAATATCGTGCTGTGTGAGAAAAGTTGTAGCGAAGGCTTGTTCAGAATAGATGCATTGAACGGAAATGTACAAGAGCGGCCTGTGAGATGACTCAGCGACTAAGTGTTTTGGCCGCAACAGCCTGATGATCTGATGAGTTTGATACCCAGAACCCATGAAAGATATGAAAGACAGAAGTGACTGTATTGGTTATCTTCTGACCTCCATACACATGAATGTTACTACTACCACTACCAGCTAATAATAATAGAAATGATAGTAATAAATAAAAAAATTTAATAATGAATGACACTCTTTGGAAAAATGGCCTAGCCGATGGGTGTGAGAAATGAAACCATATGTTTCAGTTAGAGTCTAGTGGTTCTAACTGAAGTCCTATAGGTAGCAAAACTTGGGGGTCACATACCAGACATCTTGCATATCAGATATTTACATTCCCATTGATAACAATAGCAAAATTACAGTTATGAATTAAAGGGTACAGCATTAGGAAGGTTGAGAACCACTGAGTTAGACAATACAAATTGCCATGAATTCTTAAAAAAAAAAAAAAAAAAACTATCTGTACTTTAGTTCATTTTTGACTTAAGCATTTTTTGAACAATTAAATTGTGATATATTAAAAATGTTTGCATCTTGGTATTGAAGACACAGCCTTTAAGAGCACTTTCTGCTCTTGCAGAAGACAAGAGTTTGATTCCTAGCTCCCTCAGAGCACTCTATAACTCCATCTCCAGGGGGCCTGATGGCATTTTCAGGATTCCGCATACGCGTACACACATACACACACACACACACACACACACACACACACACACACACACACTTAAAAATAATTTTGAAAAATGTTTGCTCCTTTACATTTGATCTCAGATATGATCTGACACTACAAAATATTTTGCTTTAAGCAAACATTCAAACCAATCAAAGAGACTTTTAAAGGAAAGAAAATCTCTCAAATTAAAAAGTAATCTTTTCTGAATACTCAGTAATAATTCAGAAAGGGTGTGATTCAGTATTTGGGCTGGGTCACAGTGTAGAACATAAGAATGTCCCACAGGGACAGTCTAGAGATAATTCCTGAATGGCACAGAACTCATGGGAAGCCATTTAGAAAAGAAGAAAAACAGATGACTGTGGAGCCAGTGCAGCCATGGTAAAGGTTATGCAAGCAGATTTTACCCTTGTATATCTTGGAAGCTGGCCAGGACACATGGTTGGTTCCTGGCTCTGACTTCTGATCTTGCCATATTTAATTTGCTTTTCACCTTTCTATTTCAAAAAAGACCACTTTCAAGCTGATATTAAGGTATAGATAGAGCTAGTGGAAAAATCTGCAGTCACAGTGTATTTATAATTTAAGAGCAACCCATACATTATGCAAAGTGGGTCTGTTCTTTTCAAACCAAATACAATAGTGAGAAGAGAAAGCATCCCTGTAGTTCTTTGTGGAGAGCAAAGACAAGAATCACTCAGGACAGCTGACAGATAGGGACACCAGCTCCCTCCCTTCACATCTGCCACTTATTTTCTTGCCTCTGTTTCATGAGCATTGATGGATGCCAAGCAGGTGGTGGTCACATACCAGGTTGATTTGTGATGGTATAGCTTTGTCAGAACAGAGTAGACTCAGTGACGGGACTTGTTCAGAGAATTCCGCTTTAGGAGCACTAACAGGTTATACTTCCTTGCCCCTGTGGTGCCACTGCAGAATTTTGTGGTCCTTTTTCTGAGAGGAAGTCCAAAGCAAGATGAGGATGTCTGAGCGAATTGCACAAGGATCAAAGTTCACAGAAAGAGAACCGTCTCTGCTATTCTCTGACCTTCTTACACACCCTAGCAATTTACATTTAAAAGTCTGAACTGTGAATGTGTCTCTCTTCAAGTCTGTCAAGCTTGACTGCTGCACCAGCCATGCTGACTCTGAGACTTGGTAACCTTCAACGTTATTATGGTCTGTCATAGAACTTTCTTTGGTTGTTAACTCAGAGAGAGTTACACAAACACAAAAGTCCCAAAAGCACGTAACATGAGGTGTATCTTGTTCATCTTAAGAACACACTCAATTTTGGACGATAGTCCTCTGGTTTCTGGCCATCTTGTTGCCAGTCACCCTGGCTTCTCACATTCCACAATTCATTTGTCTTTATGTGAACCTGACTAAAGTTTGTGGGAGCTTCTCTTGACTCTACATGCTGATGTTCATGCTTCTCCCTTGCTGTGACACAATGTTAACTACAGTAGGGGCTATCAGATGGAGGATGAAGACTTTATCATTTTTTAAAATAGTAAAACAAAAGGAATTTTCCATAGACTTAAAATCCATTAGTAGTGAGTAAATAGTCATGTTGCAAAAAGGAGGAATAGAGTAAGTATCAGAATCAAGCAAAATTAAAATCCAGCAGGCGAAAATTAAACCATGTAGCTTTATTTTCAGTATGTGAGACAGACGCTGGTATACTATGAGCTCCAAAGAGCTTGGATAGATTTGCCCTACAGCCCTGCTGACCATAGCCCAATGCCCCCATAGTTTTTCTCTTGTCCTGAGTTCCATTGATGCCCAGTTTTCCCATCATCTCTAACATCCTGAGGTCTCCACTGACTTATCAGCTTCACCCTCACAATCTTCACTTTTCCTCTCAAAAGCTGCCTATAGGAGTCCTCACCATGACACACAATGCTGGCCTCTGAGATCATCCTTTAAAATCTTGACAGCAGTCCCAGTCACTATACAACTCTTGCATTCTAGATGACTTTGAAGCCAGCATTTTGTAGACAACGCCAAGAGCTCCTGCAGCATCCTTAGACTGAAGCTGATGCAACCTCTGTGTACCTGTACACCTGACCAAAACAACATACTTTTCTAGCTATCCCAGCATGCAGGGGACTCTACTTAATGAAAATGTATTCAAATGAGTAAAGACCTATACCGTTGTACCTAGATTAACAGAGTCTATCCATTCCCGAGACACTCACTTTATATCTTTCATGTTGTCCTGCAGCAATATACGCGGGGTTTCCCTCTTCAGAAACATTGATACCCTTAGCCCCAAATTACATGGCTTTTCTGACAAAATTACACATTGTTAAAGTTTTTACCACTTTGTTTCTTGCTCATGATTCTCACTGTAAATCTTACTAAAAGCAGCTGCAGCTTGAATGCTGGACTGTCATCAAAAATCCCTCTAGAAAATTAACTAGCCCATCCCCTGTAAACACAGCCGTATATACAGTTTCAAGTCATAGGCAAATGATAGACATATTCTTTGTCCATTCTGTAACATGAATGGTCTCAAATTCTATCCCCATTAGTTGTGGCTGGAATATGACATGTCTCCCATAGGTTCATGTCTTAATACTCTGTCTCTACCTGGTGAGTTTTTTGAGGCGGGTGTTATAAAACCTTTAGGAGGTGAACCCTCTCTGGAGGAAGTTGGTGACTGACAGCAGGCCTTGAGACTTCATAGCTCATCTCCACTTCTCTGATCATGCCTGTGGGAATAATAGGACCAGCTGCCTCATGTGCCTGCAGCTACACCTTCCCCACTAGAATGGACGACACAGCCGCAAACTAAGCCAGAATCAATCTTTCCTTTTTGCTCTAAGTTGTTTTGTTCATTTGCTTGGTATTTGGTCATGTTAACAAAACAAATGACTCAGGTACCATTCTCATTGCTGTGGAATTTGGGTTTCTTGGAATCCTGACAGAACTGCCCATTAAATTCTGGTTATAGCATTCTTTTTTCTACCTGCATGCCCAAACTTCTCCTGATTGCTCTTGCAATCCTGTTCCAGATGGCTCTAAATCGGGTAGAGATAGCAAAGAACCGGCTTCTTGCTACTTATTTTCTCTGTTAGAGTTCTCATCACTGTAACATAACCTATACAAACAACTTCAAATGATGGATTTATTTCAGTTCATAATTTCAAAGGTGGAAGAATAGAGGAGTTCATGCCACAGCAGTAAAGGAAGCAGAGTCAGAATGTCTTAGAGTTCTTATTCCTGGACCGCAGTCCTAAGTACTATTTCCTTTTAACCTACTATGTTACCTATTGAAAATGCAGAAAGGCTTAATGGCAAAGATGATACTATACTTCAGCATTTTTACTAGAGACTAGAGCAATATCTGGGACAAAATAATCTATTCTTTCCAAAATCTTATAAGTCTCTGCAGAAACCTGTAAGTAGTCAATTGTCTTTTTGTTTGACTCCCATCACCTTACTCTCGTTCCTTACAGAGTCCCTGTCTTGTGACTGGGGAACAATGTGCTCTGGCCATTGATTCCATTTATAGATAGAAATTGGAGACTTTTCCATAGCATTTGTGCAGGGGCTATTTCCTTTTGAAACTCTCAAGCTTTGGTCTTTTTATAATGCTGTCCAGAATTTTTCTCTGTGGGCTCTATTGTTATTCAAGAGATTTTGAATCTGTTTTCCTGTATGTAATAAAATAATGTAATACCTAACTCACAGGGTTACTGTAATAGTTCAGTAAGTAAAGATATGAAAAATACTTTAAATAATATCTGATTATGAAAGGAATACTCAATAGTATATATAAATTTTATTTGTTTATATAAATTAGTTTATATTTATATAAATATGCTTATTTATATAAATATATTTATTTATATAAAATTTATTATGTATATGGTTGTACTCTGTATGACAATGTTTTGCTTAAAGCTTGCCTCTCTAGATAGTGACAGCTTTTAAAGATAATAACCGATGTCACATCCATTGTAACGTCACGACTCAATGTATCAGTCGCATAGCTATTTGCCTGGGCAATCCAGCAAGAAGAAAAGGAAGAAAAACATTGCTTGATTAGTGACTGGTAGAGCGATTTATGATAATTCTGACAGCCATCGTTGTCATAGCCAGTGTAACATCATAGCACAATGCATTGCTCATGTGTTTGTTGTGATGCTGGTATAAGAAACATACTATATGTCTGGTAATAAATAAGTATAGCAATGTAATTATGTACATAGCATATTTGTAATAACATAATATTGACTATGTTGCTGGTTTAAGTATTTATTTACTACATTATACCCTTAAGTCACTATTTTAGAGTTTTATCATAACTATAAAAATTTTCTGGGGGACTGGAGAGAGGGCTCAATGGTTAAGAGCACTGACTGCTCTTCTGAAGATCCTGAGTTCAAATCCCAGCAACCACATCCATGTCACAACCATGCATAATGAGATCTGATGCTCCCTTCTGGGGTGTCTGATGACAGGATCTTCTGAAGATCCTGAGTTCAAATCCCAGCAACCCAACCATATCACAACCATGCATAATGAGATCTGATGCTCCCTTCTGGGGTGTCTGATGACAGCTACAGTGAGTGGGGCTGGAGAGAATGGGGCCAGAGAGAGAAGAAAAACGTGTCTGAAGACAGCTACAGTGTACTTGATATAAATAAATAAATCTTTCTACAAAATTCTGTAATACAGTATATGCCATGTTAAACCTGCAGCAGATCCATAGTTGCATTTTATATGTGCCACATCTTTAGATTACATAGGAGGCTGCTTGTAATGACTGCCCTCTAACACTCTCTGATATTTGCATATCACCTAGAAATACGTTTCTCAATGTGCTTCTGAGGTGTCTGACTGTACATCCTCTGCTTATAAGGACTTCAACTGATGGTCTTAAAACTTTTGAGTAATTAATCTACCTCAATAACTCAAAACTCAAAATTGTGTTACAAACTATGTGTCTGTTTTTCATAATTACGTATTTACTAGAGAAATACACAAGTACACACTCATGAGTACTTTCACAGTTGACCCACTCTTCTAGACATCCTGTCTCAGAGATGGCATTGCTGTCTACCGAGTCATTATAACTAGAATTCTTCAAGTCCTTATCTATTATTCATTTTTCTGTCACCTTGCAGGGCCAATTTGGAATTAATTGAGCTAAGTAATTGCTACTGAACTTCAAAATGTTCTCCGTTTTACTCATTAATCCATATATTTCATGTATTTTAAAATATATTAAAAATAAATTAATAATTAAATAATACATATTTTGTAGCCAATTCTTGAGATCAAAATATCAGTTTAACCACTTCCCAGGTCCCCAATGGGCTGTTTTCTCCTCATTTTCCTCCACCTCTCTCTCTCTCTCTCTCTCTCTCTCTCTCTCTCTCTCTCTCTCTCTTTCTCTCCTGTCTTCTTTCATTTCATTTCTTTTATGACACATGCTCAGGTTTAAGGTCAAGAGCAAACCTAATATTTCCCTAAGTCTGCCTGACTCCTACACCCTGCCATGAACTGATACACCACCCTCTGAGCTGTCTCCTCTCTTCACAGACCTGTTTATTGGACTTGTAACTACAGGACTACTCATTTATGTTTCTCTCTCCTACTCATGCATTTTAAAGGAACTATCAGATGCATCTGCCAGGGTACCTGCCACAGATGCAGCAACTGGATCGGTACCTATTGACTATAATTTTTTTTTCTCAGAATGCTCTTCTTTTAATTTTTCTACAAAGGAATTAAAATTGGTGATCTTCTTTTTTTGTATTTAGACATTTTTTTGTTTTTGTTGGCTGATTGTTGACAGTGGTTGTGCTTAGCTCACTAACATTGTCACTATTGATTGACACTTATTTTGGAGCAGACAAACTGCCAACCATCACTTGAACAAAACTAAGGTGATTAATGGAAACTTTTCTAAAAATATCTAAAATGCATATTTCTTTAGAGAAATCTAGTTTATTTACTCTAGACAATGCTGTCTCTGTTAAATGATTGCACATGTCCTTTTAGAAATATTTTCCTCTACTTTGTCTACTTTTGAATGAGTAATTCTCATATTTTTTAATTCAGATTTTCAATTTTAGGTTTGTATTATGACATACACAGTTCTTCAAAGACACTCCTTTTGCATTCTGGCCAACACTCTGATATCACCTTTGGTTGTGCCCTAAAAGTGTAAGGTAAGTACTTTTTGCTGAAGTCATTATACACTTCAAACATAGAGCCCAGAGGATCCTGAGCTGAGGCTGACTTGAAAGCCTCCTTGCTGAGTACAAGCTTTTATTATACCAGAAGGTGTAATGTAAGATTCCATGGGAAAGAAGCAACCAATAGTTCTACAAGCTGTGATGTTTATGAACCCTAATGACGACCAGCACAGCTAGATAAAACTAAGAGTGAAAGAGTGGTATGCATACGTTGCTGGTAACTAACAGCTTAGTTTGATAATGCCGAGAGTATAGCACTGGCATGCATACCTTGGTAGTAAGCAATGACTCTCTAATTGGACTTAAGTTTTTTTCAACAAGAGAGAAATCACCCTTGATCACCCATGCCTCTTACATTCTTTCTGCTTTTTCTTTTGCAGGGTTCCCTGAGTTCTGAGAGGTGGAATTTGATGGAGGCATCCAACTGAGAGCAAGTGTGTTTCGAGGTCTCTCTCTGCATAATATCTGCCAGTGAATTTCTGCATCTGTTCCCATCTGATGCTGGATGAAGCTTCTCTGATAATGACAGAATAAGGCACTGACCTTTGAATATAGCAGAATATCTAAAGGGGTCATTTTGTTGATAACTTTTGTCACTTTTTGATCAGTAGTGTTTGGTGTTATCCTAGGTCTCCAGGTTATCTTTTCTTTGTTTCTTAGATAGCATAGAAGTGTCAGATATGGGTTAAATCTCATGGAGTGGGTCTTAAGTTAAATCATATAGTTGGCTACTCCTACAAGTTCTATATCACGATTGCTCTAGAGTGTTTTGCATGCAGGATAGATTGTAGTTCAATGGCTTTGTGGCTAGGTCAGTGTTTATGTTTCTCTTTTGGTAGGTTACAGAGTAACTTCCCAAACCAAATATCCTACAATATAGGGGTGATAGCTCCATTAAGGCACCAGTTCAACTTTTCCATGTTCAGTGAGTTGTGTGGTTGTTGTTCTCAATAATGGGGACTTGTGGTCAATTTGCAGGGAGCAACCCATCGACTTATCGGTAGCCTGGGTTGTTTGGAGGATTTCCATGGGACCCCTTTGACCACCAATTTAATTAAAATCAACCCAATTCTGCTACTGGAAGCCTCATTTGTTGACAAGATATGGCCACTTGAGACTCTGTACGTCCCATTATTAGGAAAGCTCATTAGGATCATTATATATTTTAGGAAGTTTCCACTGCATTAGGTTTCTATATCATCTTTTGAATGCTCCTTGATTACAGTTGCCTCTACCCGCATTTTCTCCTTTACACCTATCTCTCCTCCCCTTCTCACCTGTTCCTCTCACTCTATCTCTACTGAGATAAGTCTGTCCTAACATCTATTTTATTTTCCCCTCTCCAAGGGAGATCCACGCTTAAAGCCTTGACACATATATACCTAATCCTTCTCGGTATACAGATTGCGGTTTCCTTATCATTTCCTTAACAGCTAATATATACTTATAAGCAAATACATACAATATTTCTCTTTCAGGGTCTGGGTTACCTCACTCAGGATTACTTTTTCTAGTTCTATCAATTAGCCTGCAAACTTCATGATGCCATTTTTTAAACAGTTGAGTAGCACTACATTGTGGAAATGTATCCCATTTTCTTCATCCCTTCTTCTGTTGAGGGACATCTAGGTTTTTCTAGTTTAGGCTATTATAGATAGAGCAGCAATGAACATGGTTGAGCAAAGCTCTCTGGTAAACTAAGCAAGGCACATATGAACTCACAAAAACTGAAGCAGTAATGCACAGAGCTTACATGGGTTTAGACCAAATCTTCTACCTGTACATTATAACTTTTAGCTTAGTATTTTTATGGGACTATGGGACACCTGAGTGTAAGCATCTGATTCTTATGCCTGCTCCTGGAACTCTCTTCCTGTTTGGTTGCCATTTATAACTTTATATAATGCCATTATATAATGGATTTTGCTTTATCTTTTTTTTTTTTAAAGATTTATTTATTTATTTTATGTGTGTGAGTACACTGTCACTCTCTTCAGAGACACCAGAAGAGGGCATCAGATCCCAATTACAGATGGTCATGAGCCATCATGTGATTGCTGGGAATTGAATTCAGGATCTCTGGAAGAGCAGTCAGTGCTCTTAAAAACTGAGCCATCTCTCCAGCCCCACTTTATCTTCTTATATTTTATTTTGTCATGGCTGGTCGTTATCTCTTAGAAGCTTGTTCTTTTATAAAGAGAGTCTAAAAGGGAGTGTTTTCATAGGGGAGAGGAGCAGGGAGCAGCTACACGGAGTAGAGGGGAGAAAAACTACACTTAGGATATATGTGTAAGAAAAGATTCTATTTTCAATAAATGGAAAAAAGTGAAGAAAAAGAAAAGAGGGAAATCACGTCCTAGTACTAGAAACATAGCCAATTAGTCAGGACTAGTGAAGTCATGGATCTTGTCATTTTACTAAGCAACATTTATTAGCATGGAATAGCAACAACCACTATTTTGCTAATTGATTCTATTTATTTTTATACCTACCGACAAGTCTAGTCTTCATCCCTTATCAAGAAAACATCTCTGCAACAAAAAGCATTATGGAAAACTACAACCAATCAAAATGCAGAGTTCTGAATCCCAGTCCCAGCTGATATATCTACAACACAGTTTCTGCTCCTGAGGCTCAGGGATCATTTGGAAATGGAGTTGAAAAATTGTAAGAGCCAAAGGAGTGGAAAGTTTTCCATGATACTGTGTCTCCTAAAAATGTCAGAAGCTACACTCATGAGTTCTCACCAAAATGGGTGCCAGTAGACACACTAACATGAATGGGGGAAAGCTGGTGAGGTTTCAACCCTAGACAAATTAAAGAATACTAACAGAGGCATAATACACTAACATATCCAATATAAAATTATTATATTATTTTACACTATTATATTACATTACATAATATTATATAATTGTAATATATATTATCCAACATAAAAGTACTGAAAACTTGTACATACTGAAACTTGTAAGTACTGAAATATAATTCTCTCTCTCTCTCTCTCTCTTTCTTGTGTGTGTGTGTGTGTGTGTGTGTGTGTGTGTGTGTGTGTGTGTGTGTCTCAAGGAAGTAAAGGAGTAAGGAACGTAAGGAATGTAGGGGATAAGTATATTCTTCTAATATATAATTATACTGATTATTACTAGAGTTTTCAGCATTTTCTAAGTTAAATAGATTTTAATTATGTCATATTTTGAATATTGATATAAAATACATTCTACATGATTTGAACATAAAAGGTACATAATTTGACAGCGTTACAGATGTATTTTTGAGGCTATTAGTATTATCAATGCACTAAACATCCACATCGTCCCCCAACTCAAGTCTCTTGTCACTCTTTCTCAAAAGCCCTCCCTAACATGCCTCCCTCTTCCCAGGCGCCGCCACACACTACAGATTCATTAGTGTGCTGGGGCTAGAAGTAGTTATAAATGAGGATCTCCTGGATGTAATTTTTCAGCAGGGTTCTTGTACTCAGCACAATTACTTAAAATCAGTTGTGTGTACAATAACTCAGTCCTTTTTATTGCGGAACAGTTTATTCAGCTGATTTAGTAAAACAACTGACTTTCCTGTATCTTCTTCTTTAACAAGTTTTCATTTTTTTCTTCAAATTTGTATAATTATATTTTTATGCCTTTCTTTGGGTAGCCCAAGTTTGGGTAGCCCAAGATTTTAAAATCTTCTTGCCCATGCCTCTGAAGTACCGGGATTATAGACATTATTCTTCCTAAAATTGTGTTCTCGAATTACATTTCTAGTGTTGGACATTCACTGTAGGTCTAATTTCAGTATGTTATTTTCTCTGTCCTTCATTAGTATTTTCTATGTCAGTATATTGTTTCTGTGTATCCACAATTTTTTCAGTCTCTAACAACAATGGCAGCAATTTTTTGTTGTAAATCTCCTAAAATTCTTGACACATTTTAGTTGTTTTCCTCCACAGAGAACTGCCACTTCTGACAAGCTTTTAGGTTTCCCTCTTTGTTTGTTTTATTTCACTTGAGTCACTGCCATTGATTACTTTAGAAATATGTTTGGCTGTACTTGACCAAGAACCTTAATTGTTTTCAGTGATTGGATTAATCAGATTACCTAGTTCCATAACCCACCTAAAATATGTGCCTGGGCTGTGGTTTGTTTATATAAGTATGTGCCTCATGATTCTTTTATGTGACACGGATGCAGTTATGTAGTAAATAACTCATTAAATGGACTTAAATTTTATGATCTCTCTTCAAGTCAGTGACTTCTATGGTTAATGCTGATATTATCAAGCATCTTTCAATATGAACTTTGTGGTTTACATATGATAAGGTTTTAACATAGTAATACTTTCCACATGAGAAAAAGATCAATCTATTAAGATTTAGCCTTATTTATTAGTAGCCTTTTGTTTTAGATGTCATATTTAGTGTTACATAGTCAATATTTTCAGTTTTTAGTGATATCTTGAAGCACTTAAAGTATTTTATTTGCACGAGTAAAAACTTTGAATATTTAATGTGAATGTGTTGTTTATTTTACCCTTTTCTTGGTACTTTCCTGTTACTATATGTTTGTGTGTTTGTTTCAACTTTAACTAAATAATATACTGTTTAATTTCTAGTGATTGACTGCACTATGTTTTAAAAACTTTTAACTGCCCAGGTCATCAGAATTTCATCCTTTCATGGTACATGTGGCTCTGAGCAAGAACTTTTCACAACTTCCCAGAGGAAACAGATACAGGCTCCAGGCCATCTGTCTCTTCTTTCTCCGCTGCTTGTTCATCTTCTAAGTTAGAACACAGAGTCAGATGACACTGTGGTCTGAGAATATCCTAGTCCCACTGACTTGAAGGAAAACTTCACCACTTCCTGTACTTTTATTTCATTCCCTCTAAGTATCTATCCTTTTTACTTATTAAATTGAAATTTGCTTGTAGTTTAAAACACATAAAAATGAGCAAGCTAGAAAAGACATACACCAAAAGGAACATGAAGGTCAAATTTTCAGCAACTGCTAAAATCAACCCACAGTATAAGAAATATTGTAAAGTTGATGTACAGATATTTCAATAAATCGCCTTGTTTAATAAATTATTGCTCTCCTCTAGTAGATGTGGGCGAGGCAAATTCCCTTGCATTTTGACTTTTAGTTACTCACAGGCTCTACAAATATTCTTAGAGCTTTCCCTTGGGAAATGATTTAGCTTTATCTGAACTCAGTAGCTTCCCCATAAATATCTGCGTGTCTGTAGTCTTTGTACTCTGTAGTCTGTGCTTGTCTCACCTCACAGTCCAGAATTCATTTTTGGTGTTGCCTGTTGGGGTAGACACTCTGGCATCTGTCTTTGAAAATAGCATATAGTCAATATTTAAAGCATAAATCACTTTTGGCCACTATTTCCATTGCAATTTGAAAATTGTTCTTATGTTGACAACAGCCTTGTAAAGTTGTAGATCAGCTAAATCAAGCCAGATGAACTAATTCATGGTGCTTGGCTAGAATTTATCATTTTGAATGATGTCTAATTTTATTATACATTTTTCTTTATTTGCTAAACTAAGAATTAGAAACTGCTCATTTATTTCAATTCAGCCCATGGCTCCTTAGTTAAATGCAGTCTGAGAACTGGTCAGGTAGGCTCAGTTGTTAGGAAAGAGGTTTATTGATGTGTGGTAAAGGTCTAATATTGCCATGATCTGGTCATAACTTCATGTCCTTCCCTTAGTGGCCTGCTCTTGTAGGTAGATAGGCCCATAGAGTGGGGTTATGCCTTCATCAAGCTCTGAGTTTGTTAGAAAACTCCCACTTTAGCTATATAGATTTGAACTTAGGGAGTTCCTACCTAAATACCTCTCTCATCAGTCTTTTACTTTGTTGATTGGATTCTCCTTTTCTTATCTCATTCATTACCTGCTTGCAACCCAAGATATAAATGTACTTGAGAGCATTTGCTACAAACTCTTAGAAAAGTCAGATGCTTACCAATAGTGTCTTTTATGTCCTGCAGTCTGGTCTAAGCTGCTATTCCTGCTGCTATTCACAGTATAGACATCATCCAGGAAATCCAAATTGCCTCTGATGTATTCATATTCTTTTATAAAGGTTTCTCGACATGTCTTCATGTAGCATGCTTTAAGTAAGTATGAGATCACAGAAGAAAACTTCTTTATCACATGACATCCCTCTAAACCCTTCTTAGAGCCCCATGTGCATCTCGGTCACTTATCTTCTATATTGTGCTTGTCTTTGAAGTCTTGACACCCACTCCTTCCCTAGTTTAATCTTCTGGTTAGCAATGGCACACTTTCAAGCACAGAGATTAATTTATATTATTAATCATGTGAAATTGGGAAAACAAAATACTCAGTCCCACCTGACATCCTTAATCCAAACAATAGTGATAATAGCAACTGATAGAGGAGACATGGTGACAATAAATTAAACATTAGCAAGTTTAAATAAGTATTAAACTGGAATAGAAAGTCTCAAAATGTTAACTAATTTATGCTAAAATCAAAAGTTTTATTGTGGGCGTGGTAGGACACACCTGTAATGACAGTTCAGAAAGCCAAAAGCAGAACACTCTCAATCTCTAGACTATCATAGACTGGTAACAAACAAACAAACAAACAAACAAAACCAAAATGACAAAATGAAACAAAAATGTCAAAAAATCAAAACACACAAAAAAGTGCTGCTAAATGAATTGTGTACACATTCTATGTGGAAGAAAAGATCAATTCCATATGGAGCTAACATATGACTGAATCATTTTCATGTGTTACAGAATAGTGTGATTCAACCAATTAATTTTCATAGGAAAATTAGGAAATATGTTCAGTTATTTTTCCCGTGCACATATGAATTTGAGAGACTTAACCAATGATGAATAAAATGATTCCAGGTCATAAGATGTGAGTGAAGAATGAAATGATTCCACGCAATGTGAAGCCACAACATCTACTCTTTGCCACGACATTGAGCCTTCCTGGAATACGCCATAATACTTCTTTATGCCTATCTTTTAGAAGGAGAATTTGGTAAAAATTAGAGTAGACATTCTCAATATAGATTATATAGCTCCAAGAATATGTTATGTAAAGTTTCATAGAATTTCCCTGTCCCAAAAGAAAGTTGGACACCTTCTAAGGCTTGGATATACCACAGCTGAAATCCTGTGAGATGTACAGTTTTCAGAAGAAAGCCACAAAGCTCCAGGGCAGGAGATGGAGAGGTAGTGACAGAGGAGAGCCAGAGAGAAACATGGCATAGAAAGCCATAGCTCAGGGCAAGCCAGATCTTCTTTCTCATTCTACTTCTGCTTTGTATCAGCTGGCTCATCCAGTTCATAATTTATCCACATTTGTTCAACATTGGTTGCTCTCCAGTATGTTCCAGGAACCATTTCTTCTGTCATAGTTTTAACAACCTCTTATATAAAGTGGTTATGGAAGTCCTTGTCAGGAAAGATGTTTGAAAAGATTAACTGAGATGTGCCCAAAGGTGTGCTGAGGTGATCTCTGAGTTGTCCCCAGACAGAGATGGAGTATGGGCTTAAGGATTTATGGATATGTTTTGTTGTTGTTTTGGGGTTTTCCGTTTTGTTTTGTTTTTAAGTTTAGATTTTTTTAATTGGATATTTTCTTTATTTACATTTCAAAT
Source organism: Uromys caudimaculatus (assembly GCA_028551405.1). Classification (NCBI taxonomy): domain Eukaryota; kingdom Metazoa; phylum Chordata; class Mammalia; order Rodentia; family Muridae; genus Uromys; species Uromys caudimaculatus. Next base: position 85,598,189 of record CM052708.1, on the reverse strand, counting down.
GTTAACCACTTTCCCAGTTTTCCCCCTGCCAAAACCCCCATCCCATCTCCCCTCACCCTGTTTCTATGAGAATGTTCCCCGACCCACCCACCCACTCCCACCTCTCCACCCTGGCATTCCCCTACACTGGGGCATCAAGCCTTCACAGGACCAAGGGCCTCTTCTCCCATTGATGCCCGACAAGACTATCCACTGCTACATATGCGGCTGGAGCTATGGGTCCCTCCATGTATACTCTTTGGTTGTTGGTTTAGTCTCTGGGAGCTCTGGGGGGGGGGGTCTGGTTGGTTGATATTGTTGTTCTTCCTATGGGGTTTCAAACTCTTTCAGTTCCTTCAGTCCTTTCTCTAACTCCTCCATTAGGGACCCCATGCTCAGTCCAATGGTTGGCTGTGAGCATCTGCCTCTGTATTTTTCAGGCTCTGGCAGAGCCTCTCAGGAGACAGCTATATCAGGCTTCTGTAGGTTTTAAAACATGGTCATAAACCAAAGGAGAACAAGATAAGGAGAATCTGAAAGCTGGAATCCAGGATAAAGTTTAGGCAAGACATTGGGTCAACGGCAGATATTCAAATCAAAACTGAGGAAGCCAATCGGTTCATAGTGGAAGACAGTCCCTTCATTTCTTTCTCCTTCCTCTTATATCAGCACAACAATTGTATAGAAGAGATGAATATGGGGAATATGTATGTATTAATTAACTGTGAGACAGATTAAATATTCCTTTATTGAGGGAAAGGGTACCTGGGCTGTTGGCTGTTTCCATTCTCTGTTATGGATAGAGGTTTTCATTTAATTCTCAGGTGAGGAAAATAATATTTTTTATTAATCATTCCATTCGTTTACATCTCAAATGATACCTCACTTCCTGGTTACCCCTCCACCAACCCCACATCCTATGATATCCCACTTCCTGGTTACCCTCCACCAAGCCCCCATCCCACATATGCCTTCCCCTTTGCCTGTATGAGGCTGCTCCCACCCACCCACCCACACTCTCCTGCCTCACCGCTCCAGCATCCCCTTATGCTGGGGCATCAAACTTGGGGATAAACTGGCGATAGGGTCCCAGACATCAGGGAAACGCGGGGCTCCCACTACCCAATGGGGATGACTTTGGCCAAAATGCGCAGAGAAGGGGGAGATAGAAATGTGTTGAGACCACCTCCAGTAGATAGGCAAGGCCCCTGGAAAATAAAATCTTAATAATCTCTCATTTTAGGTGGGTGATCCCAGGTCTACCTAGTAAGTTCCAGGTGAGCCCGCGTTACATAGCAAGAGCTTATATCACAGAGAAATTGGGTCTTGTAGAATATCGAATTCCTACTCATTAGGAGCCTGTATAACTAACTATATCACTTAATGATATGTATAAGGAAAAGCCTTTTACCTGTTTTATGGCAGACCAACTTGAGCCCTGCATGCCTCCATTTCTGCTAAATGTTAATTTTCAAGTGAATGAAGTTGCTGGTCAATGGGAAGAGTATAAGTCTCTCTGTCTACAATGTTTTGTGTCCTGTTGGGACCTTAGAATAAGATCACAGTTGCATTCCTGTTTGTAAAATTGAACACTAACTGGAATGTAAAGGTGATCAGTGGGGCTGGCTGGAGTCCAATCATTGACTTCCTGTCCCATCATTATTTCATTTATTAAGGTAACTTGATTTACCAAAGTAGCACACAACCGTCATCAACTTACGTTTCCCAATATAGCACTCCAACCAAGGTCCTGAGCATGGGTGTGAGTTCTCATTGTTTATATTTGCTCCAAAGCCAGTGAGAGACAATGACCTGTCCAAGCATGTCCAGTCTTCCTACAACTATGGCCTAGTGTTCCCTCCCCTGAACCGTGCAGATGTCTCAGACCAGAAGGTTCTTTCTGGAGATGGGGGCAACTTTCCTATGCATTTTAAGATGTTTAGTCACATTCCTGGCTTCTACCTACTAACTATTGTTGCATTTTCACAATATTAATAGCCAGAATGTATCTTCAGATATGAGCAAAAGTATGATCTTCATGCTTTGTTGAACGCTACTACTCTGTATGATACAGGGAGTTGTGAAATTATCTGGAGCCTATGACAACTCATGACCTCTAATTAACCTCCATTACAAACACAAGTGATGTTTTGGCCTCCATTCTCTTTATTCCCCATCTTCACCACCTAGCTGGTCCACACACAAAAGTGGTTGCTCTCAGAGAGCTCAGATGTTTTTCTCCAAGAGGATATAGAGGGCTCGAGTGGAGTAAACCTCTGTTATATGAACATTCCATACCTGGGATAGCTTCCCCTTCTCTAGCATAGGAAAGGTTATAAAACAAAATTCTGGGCACTGCCACTAACCAAGCATATGTGGCTAGATTTTAAGGGAATGTCCAACTTATAGCCTCAGTAGAATGGCCCAAAGCAAGCACCAACTCTGTAACAGGCTGGCAACCTCACCTCAGCAGCCAGCTTGTAGGTAGAACAGTTGGCTGGGGACTTGGCTTCTTTTTTTTCTGGAAAGGCAGAGAAGATATTTTTACAGCTGGGAAATTTCCATGCATGGCTTCTTTGGGAAGTTAAAAGCCAAGACCAGGCTGCAAAGTTTGGACTGGATCTTCCAGTGGCTCTTTGTAAAACACATCCCATATTCCTGGCTGAGCATTACCCATGGGCACCATGCCCCCAACAGGCCTGATCCATGGAGCAGAAAGCCTTAGTTTTCAGTTTTGCAGCCGCAGCAGCCTTTAGGCTAATTAATAAATCATCAACACATTTGTGGTGTGAAAAATGAAATATTTATGCTCGCCAGAGTAATATTTCTGTCTTGCAGCCCCATGCTCTGTTGATGCCTGATGGAGGATGAAGTAAATACCAGCTGGTGTAGAATGAGTGGAATATAATTACTCTCTACAAAGTTAAGTGAATATTAAAACACAGAAGTCATAGATGCTGGCACTTGTCCCTCCCTAACTCTGTTGCCCAATCAATGGCTCCCTGACCTGATGTTTCTCCCTGACCTGATGTTTGGCTCCAAATGCAGCTTCCAGCAGGGTCTGAGCAAAAAGCTTGCTTGTGAAGAATGTAAATGCAGCTGGTCAGAGAAAGCTGGGAAATATGGAAGTTGACTTCTCTGAATGAAGAGATTTTCCTGAAGCTAGGAGAAGAAATGGAGAGGAGAGGAGAGGAGGAGAGGTGGAGAGGAGAGAGAGAGAGAAAGAGCAAAGAGAGGGAGAGACAGAGAAAGAAGGAAGAGACAGAGACACAGAGGGAGAAAGAGAGAGAGACAGAGACAGACAGAGTAAGCTAAATGTTCCATCTGAAAGTTCTAAGCTGGTTGGCCTTGACAAAGGTCGAAGTGAACCTTTTTACGTGGATACCTTATACTGAGGTAATTCTGCACCATGTGATCAGAAAACACTGCTTCAGAAGTTAATTATCACAGTTCTACATGGTGGCATGAGTGAAGGTGGAGATAAAATTCAAGAGCAGCCAATCAGAGACCAAATTAATGGTCCTCACATGTCAGTATGTCAAGGTGACGGCAATGAAAATGCAGAGGACCACTCAGCAGAAGTGAGGTCTGGCAAGTGGCTCTGGCACATAGAATTCTTGATCAATTTACAAACAAGCATGCTCACACTCAGATTCATTTTGGCAGCACACAGTGCATGGTCTTTATATTTTTTCCATGACACATTTTGACTTGTGAGAAAGTAATGACTTTGAGCACTATTACTTAAAATATTTAGGTATTCACTTGTCACTCACCTCTGTATGCTTACATTTTTTTAAACATGTGTAATTATTCCCCTGTCTCACAGGAGGCACTTGCCAATGTCTAGAAATACATTTGGTTGTCACAACTCTGGGAGTGGAAGATGCCAGAGAGGATGGACGTTCCCAAACATTCGCAGTGCACAGACATTCTCCTACAACAAAGAACTCTGCAAGTTAAATGTCAAGGTTCAGATAGAAATGTCAAGATGAAGTAGAGAGACTCTTCTCAGGAGTATTTCATAATAGAGTTGAGATATACTTTTTTTAAACAGCCACAACTAATCAATGCTAATGCTGTTTTTAATTATGCCCAAATGCAACATGACCCTGATGAGTATGAATCTGTGTTTTTTAAAGATAAATTCTTGTTCACCTGATTACTCACATAATGAGTGTGCACACTTAATATTTGAATAGCCCCACTAAGTAACATTCTAAAGAGAGCCCCCTAGGCTTCGGCAACCAAGTCTAGTGAGGTGGGTGCAAATCCTGGAATCGGCATGGTGAAAGAAGAAGAGAACTGAGCGTGGCAATTTGTCCACATGTATGGTATGGTACATGTATGTACCCATAAATAAACAAACAAACAACCAGAAAACAAATAACTAAAAGGTAATGACAAGAAAAAGCATGAAATAAGCTTCCTTAATTTACCTATCAAAATGTAATTGACATTACCTCCTTTCTGAATCCTTACTGTTATTGTATATCATTTTATCTTTCTAATCTCATTTGGTTAATCTCATTGGTTCCTTTGATGTGAATAAGGTCAGCTGCCATTTTGTGTGCAAACTGTCATTTTTCATTTTTTTCTCATATCAAATGTGTTAACTGGGTTACTTGCCCATTTTCTTTCTGATTATTCTCTTTTTCCTATTAGTTGTAAGCAGACATCTCATATACTTCATATTAATAGCTGTATATTGAACCTGTAAGAGCCATGTTGTATCTGCCTCATCCTAGTAGCTAGAAAGTTTAAAAAAGAGGGACTATATGAAGGTTACAGTAGTTGGGAAATATTACATTTATTTCATTGATTGGGTTTGGCCAATTGATGCTGTCTTGGGGCCAAGTCAGTATTGTATGAAAGTAGTAGACAGCTGCCCTTCCTTGCCTGCAAGTGGCTAATTCTACATGTAGATGATACAAAAATTTTATATTATATTGACATTTTAAAATAATGTTGTGATATTGTAATATAACTACAAAATAACCTTATTTCTTTTCCTCCCTTCAAAATCTTTCATTTGAACCCTCTCCAACTCTCTTTAAAAATCATAGTCTCTTTTTTTCATTCTTCATTGTTACACTTGTTTTACATACACACACACAAACACACACACACACACACGTTCAAGCCATACAATTTTAATTACATGTCTGTTTGGGGGATTTAAAATTTCGTGTTGAATGAGCAGAGGGTCTGTTCTTCCCAGGGGAAGACTATTTCTTCTACTCTCAGGACTTCTTAGGTTCCCATAGCACCTTGTCTAGAGTTGAGGCCTCATTAGCGTCCCCCATCCACTTTACAATGTCTATTAGTGTCATCCTTGTTCAACTCATGGTTAGGCAACCATGGTGGTGAGACCTCATGACTGTAGCTTCTGAAATTTCTAGTAGACACATTCTCATAGCAAACTTCCTGTCTCTCTGGCTCTTGCAATCTTTCTTCCCTATTTTTAAATGCTTGTTAAGAATCAAGAATTTTCCCCATCCATATAGGACCTGTCAATGGTTGTTGTCACTGTTCAGGTCTTGTTTAGATAGCTATATTCTTGAGCTGAATGGGTACAAGGAATTAAGCAACACAGAGAGAGGAAAAAATTAGTTTTCATCAGGGATGAGTCTCCTAAAATACCATGTGGTCATCCATAAAAGCATGTACATATAAGTAACACTAAATGGATTTAGCAGAATATTCTCATATGTTCATTCACATATATGTATATATGCTTATGTATATATATACATATATATATGTGTGTGTGTGTGTGTGTGTGTGTGTGTGTGTGTGTGTGTATGCATATACATATGTGTGTGTGTTCCAATAATAGTTTTCAAAAGAGAATATGCATCTGAGATGAAGAGGCACTGGGTAGGTGTTTGGAGGGAGGAGAGAAAGCAGAGAAATAATATAAATAAAGTATATGTGTATAATTTTTTAGTTAATAAAAAAGAATCAGGAAATTCATTACAGTATTTCTCCTTCCTTCACTATTATCTGTTTCTATGTAATATTAAGTCAAATCACAACAGAAAGCATATCAAATTCTTTCTTCTTGTCTACCTTGACAATGGAGAAGGAAGCATACTAGACACTGGCTCCTATGTAGATTCCCAGGAGTGGAAAGACAGCTGTATACTATCCTCAATAGCATGGGGGCCCTAAAGGTTTACCAGACTGGGACAGAGCCTTCCTTACTAGATTGACCACGTAGCAAGGAGAGGTGGAACAGACACACCAGGTGCTGGTGACCTGCTTCTGGGAGGAAGAGGAAATTCCTTCCATCTTTACTAACAAGATAAATCACATTATATTCCACAGAGAGGGAGAAAGTGAGGAGAGAGACAACGCCATGTGTGTCGTGTTAGTGATGACCAGAAGGAAGAATATAAATGAAGGGATTTGGCGGCTGCTTCTGTGCTCTATCAGCTCCTTGAAGTCCTATAGAGTGTCTGCTCCTTCCTTTCTCTGCCATCTTGCTTGCAAATGCTTGTCTGGCAGAGTGTGGTCTACTCTTGCACATCATCCCTGCTTCCCTATCACATATTATTTCTTCCTTCTACCCTATGTCTGATTGCTGATGACCACATGATAATTCCTCTTCTTGCAATTAAAGTTTTCAAATGTCTGTCTATGGCTTCCCTTTATTACCTCCCTCTGCCTCAAATTTGAAGATGAGGACTCAGGGTGACTTAAAAACGCCTTGCTCCTTTGCTTTGTTTCTCCTTTAACTAACTCTATTTCTCTTTACATCTGCAGAGCTATCTGTGTTCCATCACCACCATTCCAGATAGTTTTTTTTAATCTGTCTTTAACCTTTCTGCTCCCTCTTACTCTATAAATGCTTGCTTTTCCTAGACTATCACGTTCAGCTGTCTTCTCAATCTCTGTGCATGTCTAGTAAATGCATGATGCATCAGTCATCTATGTACTAACAATTCCAAATGTGTATCTTCTTATCTAAACTCCACACACTCACACCTGTGTTTGCAGTGCTCCGTGAATATTTATATGGTGTTGTCAGGATGCCATTTCAAATGCCACATGACTAAATCCTACTTTACTTTCTATATTTGACAAAGTTAATATAATTAGCATCTGTTCAATTAAAAACCAAGACATTATGTAGAATGCAACTCTACTTATCTTTCAAATCATAGGTTTTATTATTATTTGATTAACACTAACCTAAAATAGTCTTTAAAACTCAGAATTTAAGCATGTTTCCCTAAACACTGACTGAACCACACTTGTGATTAAACATTAAGCTGGGTGTTTTTGTAAAGGTTTGTGTGTGTATAGTGGTCATATCAACATTTAAGTTGGTAGAAACTGAGTAGGGTTAATTGCGCTATGCAGAGTGATGGACCCATCCAATCAATTGAAGGGCTTACTAGATGAAACACAATGTCCACTGTGCAGAAGGCATTCATAGCAGTCTGAATTTTCAGTTAGACTGTAAATAATTCCTGGATCTTCATCCTGCTGACATAAGTTTTCCAAGGTCTCATAATGATGTCTGGCAATTTCTTGATATCTTGCTTCATAGATTTGAGTATTCACATATGTACTATGTTTATTCTATTTCTCTGTAGAATCCCAATATACAAATTTCTCTAAAAAATAGCCAAAGAATAATATTTTCAAGCAGAAAAATAGTTCAAAGCCACCTCCTACATAAGTGTGTGGTGAAAACAGCCAAACTCCAATTGTTCGGGACCCACAGCACATTCTTCAGTGTCCCTGACTGTGTTGCATGTTTCTCCCACTTTGGAGTAGTCTTGAGTTTCTTTGCTTGACTTTTCTCAGGATGCTCAAGCAATTTAGATGTGACCTTCGTTTTACTCCAATAACACTGTTTCTAATTTTTGATCCTGAGTCCATATTTAATGATAATTACTTACGTCTGCGTTGACATCCACCTCAAATTGACCTCCTAAAACACTGGAGCTCCTAGCCCTCACACCTTTTTCAAATCAGATATCATTATTTCGCAACTAGCTTCTCCCATTAAGTTCTTCTTATGCTTAGATTCAATTTAATCAATTCCTTTGGTAGAGATCAAATCTGTACCCTCCTTTCTGAATCCCTGGCATTCAGGCATTTCATGTCTCCCTCTCAACTATTATACTCAAGGGTTGTTTTAATTGCAAGCAGAAAACCTAAGGTTGCAAGTGTAGCTGACTCCTGGGCATTGTATATTTCATAGCCTGGTGATGGCCCCCTAGACCAACCAGGATAATCGTGACTTTAAAACACAAACAGAAGGTGACTTTGTCGGAAATGGCTGCTTCTTGCTCTGTCATAGGTTCAGATTGTTTGGCAGCCTTTCATCCTTCCTTCAAAATTGAGGAAATGGTCAAGCTCTTTCATCATAGATCCGTCTCTGTTGAGGAAGAGAACTCTATGCTTCTTCCTTTATGAGACCTTAGGGTGGATGAAACTAACAGATAAATCAAGGTATGGTGCTCAGTACATGTTGACATTCATTGGCTGGGATGATCTGAGGTACCTTAGTTTGGCTTACTTGAATTTAAAAAGAAACATCTAGGGATTTTAAAGAAGATTGCAGAGTGCTTTGTTCAGCTCTAACATTGCAAGTTACTGGTTGGCAGGCCCCTAAGTTCAGATATTCTATCCAATGTAAGTAACATAAATTTGCAAGTTTACTACTTACAACATAATCTTGGGCAATTGTTTTATTTCTACAGTTTCAGTTTCCTAATCTGAGAACTCCCTCTTCACATTGTATGGTAAGTAACTGAATTAAACATGTCACAGCAAGAAGTTCCTCAATAAAATGGCTGCTGAATCCTGAATTGCCCATACCTTCTCTGTTATTGGCAATCAAAATTCTCTTTTTTCCCCCACCTCTCTGTGTGGTAAACTTGCCAAAAACACTCAGACTATATTAACCTTGCAGTAATAAAGAAAAACAGCAAGCTAATTTGGGTAGTTTCCAGTAGCAAATGTCTATTAAAATTTGAAAATGGTATAAAAACAATATGACCACAATAGCCTCTTTCTGTTTTGCTTGGGAACCAGAGGTGAGAATCGTATTTCCAGTTCTCAGCTTCTGCTGTTTGCTTCCAGAAAAGACAATTTAAGTGCCGGTTATTAGAGTCTGTCAATAAATTCCAGAACCAAAGCAAATCACACTCAGCTGACTGACAGCTACAAATTAATTTTGCTCTCTTAAACAACTACCCAAATGTTCCTGCAGCTGACAAGCCTCACTGTGTACTCTCCTTGCTCGGTGTGGTTTGCTGCACCTGCCATCATGTACTACAAATTATTTTCCCTTTAACTCAGCCTTTTAATAGGAAAATAGGACAATGTGTTAACACATACCTGGGCAATATATCCCTGCTGTTTCCAGTTCTGCCTGTTGACAAAACATAGGTATACATGCTTGAAGATGTTCCTGGCAAAAATAACTTCACATTTATAGGAGATTAATTCAGTTCAGTTTCTGATTTCTTGCCAGATTGTGTGTGTGTGTGTGTGTGTGTGTGTGTGTGTGTGTGTGTGTATGCACATGCACTAGCTGACCAAACACTCTGTTAAGTATTAGAGACTGTAAAAATATCACAGCACAAGGAAAAAAAATAATTCATTATAATTATAGCTATAAAAGACAGTGAAGATACAAAGACAGCGTGGTGAATTTTTATTAAATTAATTTATTTATTCTCTTCACAACACAATATCAGCCCCTACTTTTCTCCAAGTAACCCCTCACCCAAGTCCTCCCCCCATTGCTGTTGGATTAGGCACATCTTCTCTCACTGAGTCCAGAGAAGGCTGTCCATTTAAAGGTGCAGAATCCACAGGCAGGCAACAGACTCAGGGACAGCCCTCGCACCAGTTGTTTGGGGGACCTGAATAAAATGGTGCTCATCTGCTGCATATGTGAAGGAGACCAAGGTCCAGACCATGCTCACTCTTTGGTTGGTGATTCTGTCTCTGGGACCACCCAAGGGTCCAGATTAGGTGACTGTTGTTTTCCTGTGGAGTTTCTGTCCTTTTTGGGTCCCTCAAATTTCTCCCAACTCTTCCGTGAGACTACTCAAGCTCCATCTAAGGCTTGAGTGAGTGTGAATCTTTGCATCTTTTTATATTGGCTTCTGGATGGAGCCTCTCAGAGGATAGTTATGCTAAGTTTCTGTCGGCAGTTATACTGTAGTATCAGTAACAGTTTCAGGGATTGGTTCTTGCCCATGAGATGGGTCTCATTTGGGGGCAGTCATTGGTTGGCCATTCCCTCAGTCTCTGCTCTACCTTTGTTGCTGCACATCTTATGGAGAGGGCACATTTTGGGTCAAAGGCTTTGTGGATGGATTGCTGTCTTGTCTTTCCACTGGGAGTCCTGCTTGGCTATAGCAAATGGCCGCTTCAGGACCCATATCACCAGGAATCTTAGCTAGGGTCACCCCCTCCCCCTTAGACCCTCTGGGGCCTTCCCCATATCAGGTCTCTGACAGCTCCTAGAGATTGTCCCCCCAGCAGATCTCTCTTCTCTCTCCCTTGCATATGATCCCTACATATGATCCCCCACCCCGATATCTATTTTGTTTCTCCTTTTAAGAAGATTCAACCATCCTCCCTTGTTATTTGGCTTCTTTGGGTCTGTTGGTTATACCATGGTTATCTTGTACTTTAAAATTATTATCTACTTATAAGTGAGTACATACCACGCATGTCCTTTTGGGTCTAGGTTACCTCACACAGGATGATATATTCTAGTTCCATCCATTTGCCTGCAAAATTCATGAAGTTGGGACGAAAATCTTCCTGAGAGGGGCTACTCAAATGAATTATGTCTCTTGCTCTCTGTCCCTCTCTCTCTCTCTCTCTCTCTCTCTCTCTCACACACACACACACACACACACACACACACACACACACACACTAATGCTTTTAATCTCTGCAAACTCCCATGCATTTTTTGTATATACATACATACATACATATATATGTATATATATATATTTGTGTGTGTGTGTGTGTGTATGTGTGTATATATATATATATATATATATATATATATATCCATGCTTTTGCCATCCAGGTCAACATGTCAGATGGAGCTTTTAAATCTCTGAAAAGGACTTTACAGTCAATACTTCTCGTCTTCAAGGTATAAGTATCCTTTTATCATGATGGAGTAATTTTGCAAGTTTTAACTTTATGTACATAGATTCATATCAGTGGCATGCTCTCTTTCATGACTGGATTTTTTTCAGATCCAAGTGCATCTATGAACCAAATGTGCATGTGCAGTCTTCTTGATGCTGTGGAACATTCTATCACTGATGCTGATGTTTGCAGGATGTGGTCACATTGCTCAGAGAGGTCCAGCAGGAAGGAAGCAGAATATGTATTCGGCAGTGATTGTAGAAACATTACAGGAATGTGGGGTGGATGCAGGAGATTGGGATTAAATAAAAAAAGATTGTTGCTAATCTGCAAAGGATATAAATGTATTGGAAGATGGATCACCTCACCCAGTATCATCAGAGTTATTTAAACCTAAGCCATGACGTGATGTGTTTGGCACATTACTCTTGAGTAAAACTGTCAAGAGCAGGCTAGCAATTGGAATCCAGAATTAGAAGAAAAAAAGAGAGAAAGAGAGGAAGGACCACCATAGTAACTCAAGCATCTTGAGTCATGAGATAGTAAGTAGTGGAATAATGACAAACAGACAGACATAAAGACAGACAAGTGGGTAGGATGAGAAACATGTTTGGGTAGAAAAGAGAGAAGTTAAAGAAATGGTTTCCTAGATTAACAACTAAGCTGTGACCTAAGACACTTTCTGAAAAATTAAGGAATAAGCCACATACATACATTTGAAACTGACATGTGAAGGTGAATGGCATGCATATTTTGTGGCTACCCACCCTTACCCAAGCACACTTACCTTTCCAATATTTATCTTAGTATCAGTGCTCTTAGGACAAGAAGGATCAGAATACACCAAGGAATTATGCATATTTAATTTACATCTAGGTTTGAATTCCCTATGGCTGCCTTTCTGTCATTTTGCCATTTCAAAGAATAGCATACTAGGGCTTTTTATCCCAGCCCTGCGGTGGTACCCTTTCTGAGAGAATAAATCCGAAGTAGTGTTGCCAAGAGCCAGTGACATTTGCCATGTTTGAAAAGGCCTCATTTTGAAGAATGATTATTGATTCTTTTTCACATTTCAGATCACTCCTTTGATGCTGTCTTTGACTGGCCCTGGAGTGTGACCCTCAGCTGTGTTCCTGGCTCCTTGACACAGCAGTTCACCCACAAAGAACGCACTGTTCTTCTAAGTGGCACTCACCCTGAGCCTGTCCACAGGAGAAGTCACTGTTTCTCTGAATATTTCATCATACAGAGAAGCTTCTCCAAGTCTCGCCTGTGTTGTTGAAACATGGAGGATATGCTTACGAATGAACACCGGTAATGGTGGATTGTTCAGCGAGAGGAACCAAGTGGTATCAATACACTTCATTAGGGTAGCAATTCTGAGATGACTTCATCCTCCAGGGGCCTTGAAATCCTAGAGAAGAATAATGTTGCAGGGAGATAGTAGCAATTATGTATATTATTGCTGCATGTAGCTGATTGTCGAGAAATAAATATGGTAAAGGATTGGTTTGAGTTCCAAATATTGAGTTAGCTACAATATGAAGCACATTGCTGTATTTTTTCTCCATTATGATAGAAGGGCCAAGAAGGATTTTCTCTTGTGATGTCATCTATGCTACCTGATTCACCCTCACCCTGACTTAGGAGGCATTCAGCCATGGTCTTCTCTAGACCTTACTGCTTAAAATTGTGACACAGAATTAATTCCCATAATAACAACAGTTACTGTTGTTTTTCACACATGCTCCTTTCCTAAAACTGTTCTCTATAAATGGTATTTGAAAGGGCGAAGTACTATTTTGGGTTCAATACAATTTTCAGTAATGTGTAAGCAGAAAGGAAATTCTGCAAGCCACATTTCTAAAAATTATTCCATGTTGGATATAAGGCAACAGAAGTCACACATGAGATGGACATAAGGGAGAAGTTGGATTCAATGGTTCCAATTTGAAAATAGCCTACAAATTTCTAAGTACGGTACAGTCTATGTGTTTAACACTTAAAAGGAGAGTTGGTACTTATATCCAGACTAGGGTATTACATGAACTCTTTCCCTGTGCACTAGCTAGGGACTAGGTGTTACTAAGGAAAATATTATGAGATACTGCTGTTCCAAATCCTCAAGCAAAAATCACATCACCTGTTGTTACAAAACAGTGTAACTAGCTCGAAAGTTTGCACTTCTAGGGAGTCCTCCTGCAAAAAGATGTGAGGTGCTCCAATTTCAGTGGTATTCCTTCCCACTGGCTAAAGTAGAAGAGGCAGCATGGATGTTACTATGTAATGTATCCGGAAGAGTTACACCCTTGAACAGCACAGAGAAAAAACTTGTATGCCAATGAGGAAACAGGGTATCCGTTGCCTGGATTTTAATGATATATACATAACATTTATTGTGGCCACATTCAAATTTACTTTGCACATCAAACATAATAGTTAAGACCTTTGGGCACTGGGAAATTTTTATTGAGTGATTACTTTGTGCTTGGCATTGTATTAGGTACTTATGAACACAGCACAGTCCAATTTATACCTCATAATGACTGTAATATATTTCCTCTGTATTACTGGGCTTTGAGATGTTCAGGATCACAGGACAAAGAGATGGTAAACTGGGTCCATGCTATGAATATCCAGCCTCAGCGCCTAGTGACTACCTCAAGGTAAAACCACCTTGGCTTCCATCTTTAAAGACTTTCTCACTATCCATTCAATCCAGAAGTAATTATTGAACAAGTAATGGACCAAATCTTGAAACCGTATGAGTAAGACAGAATATATGATCTTTCTCAGAAGAAAAGTAAATGTTCATAGAGAAAACTGAATGTATAGTAAAATTGTATGAATACTCATTTAAACATACTTAGGAAAATGGTGATGGCCAAAAGCTGGGGGTATTATAAAAGGTTTAAGAGGGCTCAGTGTAGTCCAGAGCATCGGAGATACCTGTGAGCAGCAGGCACTGCAGCTTGGACCTAAGGTAAGAAGATGTATCTGTCAAAAAACCATGGCAGCAGAAGAAATGGTGTATGCAAGCCCAGAATGGAGCAGAGACTCACTGGTAGAGATTCAGTAACGGGAAAGGCCAGCGTCACTCGGCTGTGGAGAGCAAGTTGAGAGGAAGCAGACTGATGAGGCAGACAGAGTTGAGCTCATCAAGAGCTCCAGAGCCCAGGCAGATGGCAGAGAACAGGGATCAGCTCCCTGGCTAGGCCTATTATCATAGATAACGGGAAAGGAAATGATGACAGAGGCCCTGGTTCTAGCATTATTATTATAATTTTAAATGTAGTCATGGACAATGCGTTAGCCCTTTGTGATGTTCTTCTTAGGCTTATTTATTCTAATGTATCTTCTCTTTCATAGATGATTACAGTTAAAAACTGACAATCAAAAAATTAACAAAGGCATATTTTACCAAAAATTGAGTTAGACGATGCAATATTATAGAATATTAGATACATGGGATTTATGAGTTATGTAATAATTGAGCTATCAAATTGCAAATGAGCATTATATAATCATATCTTTTAAAATTAAATGGTATTTAATTCATTTAACTTCAGGCTTCCAGTTAAATTTAACTTCTTACTAAGTCATCAGTAGTGTTCTCTCTGTCCCTCTAAGCTTCATACTCCAAACATACTGATTATAAAGACAATAAAACAAACAAAAATATCTCCCTTCTATTTACTAACTCTAATCATTGAACATCCTGGGGTCTTAACACCCTCCAGATAATAAAAATGATCTGTTGAGCACCCCCACACAACACCAAACACTCCCTGTTTCAATCTTTTTAATAACTTTGCCATCTACAACTTTTACATTTTCAAAATTTAATAATAAATCTGAATAATAACTGTTTAAATAATTTGTTAATAACCCAAGTAGCAAGATCACACAACTGGTAAAAAGTGGAACTAGGTTCTGCTGCTTCTATCTTTAGTGATAACACACTATGGTATCTCCAGCTGGGAGAGCCAAAATACAAGGTCCTTAAGCTAAGACACCCGATTTTCTAAATGCACCCCATCAAATAATCAACAGGTATTATTGTCTCTGACCTGAAGTAAGGGCTTGCATCTGTCCTACCACGAGCACAGGTTCCTACTAAGCTTATTTTCTTTCCTTTCCTTCTTCCCCAGACTTCTATTTAAACTAGCTTACCCTCTCCCTTGCAGGGTTTTAGACCAGACATGGCCTTGGGATTCCAATCTAAGAGTCCCTTTTGCCTTCTGCCTAAGTATCTGGGAATACATAGCATTCCTCTAGGCAGAGCTGAACTGCTGTGTAAACAATGCATAATTTTGAGGTACCTAGTCACCACAACTGAAGCAGAGTAGGTCCAAATGGGTTGAGCTGAGATGCATCCTCTCCTATTAGGTGAGGCAAGATACAGGATGGCGGAGGCTGTTTAGGATGCTAAAAGCTCAATACAGCAGACAGAATATGGCATGACTCTTGATAGGTAGATGGAGTCGAAGCATATTATTGATTTTCCCCCTATGGGTGTGTAAAATTTCCTGAAGGGCAGGCCAGTTCAGGTAAAAAAGCTCTTGACAGACCCCGAGCAGTGCTTCGTGCCCTTCAAACCATCTCACGCCTGAGTCTACAGTGCAGACACCGGTTTCTGACCTGGCCCAGGTACATCTGCAAGTCACAGGAGCATATGAACAACAGGAATCTAATGTCAATGTTGTACTGGGGCTTTTTGAGATGTAACCTTTGAACAAAAGAGAAATGTATTAACTTTCTATGGATGTCTCTAGAAAATCTCTGCAAAGGAATATATTAAAAGAGCTTTTTACAGTCAGACTGATAGGGACACAGAATCTGTGGAGAAAGATACAGTTTCATAAGCATGAAAGGATGTAACTCTGGGGAACTGGACAAACAGAACATTTTAAATATAAATTGATCCATTGGTAAAGATACTGTGAGAGGCTGTGTGGTGAATATTCCCTGTGGTCATTGTGTGTGTTTAGCTGA
Organism: Uromys caudimaculatus; assembly: GCA_028551405.1. Classification (NCBI taxonomy): domain Eukaryota; kingdom Metazoa; phylum Chordata; class Mammalia; order Rodentia; family Muridae; genus Uromys; species Uromys caudimaculatus. Next base: position 85,582,067 of record CM052708.1, on the reverse strand, counting down.
GGCAAAGGCATAGCTTATTATAAGCATGCAAGAGTTCCTGAATCACTGGGGAGCAAGGTATATGCTCCCTTCTGCAGTCAGCTCACGACCTCATCTATGACCTGCATAGGACTGTGAAGAACAAAAGAACATGAAGTGCAGAGATTATTAACCTGTGAGCATGGTGTCTCTCTAATACTCTAACAAGTATAAATTAACTTGGGAGCACTCTTGTCACATTCTCCCTGTCCCTTTGGCTTTGGCATTGCTGCCATCTTGAACATCGACACTCTGATTTCCCCCATTGCTTCACTAAAAATGTTCTTGTCAAGGTTCTTTAAAACTGGAAAGTCCTGTGGCTGTCCACCTTTGTGGGATGCTGCCGCTCTGAGTGCTTTGACCCAGTTAATTACTGTCCATCATTCTTCATAACAAACCCGTCTGTTTCCTTCTTTTTCTTTCTGTAGCTTCCTGTTCCTGTGTTTCTCTTGGAGCCATCTAGGCTCTATTGGATTCTGCAGTGCCCTCTTTCTCTAGACTGGCTTCTCCTTCTCCACCATTTTGTTGATACCATTGCAGTGCACTCAGTGGCCTTAGCCATCCTGAATGGCTCAGGAGTGGGAGAGAGAGGCTGACCCAGGTGGGGCCAACTGCTAGATGTTTCTGTGAATTTCTAAATGGATGTAAGAAAGGCTGTCTCCTTGGATATCTGTGGTTGCAGAATAAACTAAAGGAAACAGGAGGAATGTACACTGGTGAAATGAGTTTGCAATATGAGAATCAAACACAGAAACTATAGAGAAAACAGGAGGGGAGAAGGAAACAACTGGCAGTGTTTCCTGTGTGTACCTGCTCTTCAGGGGAGCCCTCTCAACTCTGACTCTTTTCCAAAGACATTAAGGAAGAATATGGTGATGTCAAATGACAAGGGCATGGGCTAGGAAGAGGGAGTGACTGTCCCCATAACACTTCTCAACAAAGAAATGATGAAGGTGAAGAAACAGCACATTTTTTTTTTTTTTTTTGGTTTTTCGAGACAGGGTTTCTCTGTGTAGCCCTGGCTATCCTGGAACTCATCTGTAGACCAGGCTGGCCTCGAACTCAGAAATCCCCCTGCCTCTGCCTCCCAAGTGCTGGGATTAAAGGCATGCGCCACGACTGCCCGGCCACATTTTCTTTTTAAGGAGTTCCAAAGCTTGCCTATTTGTTCTCTCTCTCTCTCTCTCTCTCTCTCTCTCTCTCTCTCTCTCTCTCTCTCTCCAAGTTTTCAAAGAAAAGCTAAACATATTTGTAAGCATGAAGAAGCCCTTGCTGTACAGGTATGGGACATGGATTCAGTTCTCAACACCTTCGTAGAAAACCTGGATTGCTGGCCTGCACTTGCAATGGAGGGGCTGGGGATGAGGAGACAAACACCTGTGTCTCACTCATCAGCAAGCCCAGCTTACTAGGGTGAGCTCTAAATAATGAGAGACTCTGTTTGATAGATAGATGGCACGGGTGTGAGAGAGAGAGAGAGAGAGAGAGAGAGAGAGAGAGAGAGAGAGAGAGAGAGAGAGAGAGAGAGAGAGAGATGATAGAAAAAAATGAGTTCAGGAGATGGTTCAGTGAATAAAGTTCTTCCGAAGTCCCAAAGCTTAATTACAGAGTTAATCAATAATGCCCCCATAAAAACCTTGTCATCTCAATACTGAGCAAGTAAAGACAGAATCCTAGGCTTACTGGCCACTTAGTCCAAGCAAATCAGTGAGCTACAAGTTCAGTGAGTCTTTTTCTTAAACAAGTATGGTAGAAAATGGTTGAGGAAGGCACTTGATATCAACCTCTGGCCTCCACATTCATACACACGTGCAAGTTCATGCCCACACATGTGCACACACACACATATATGTGCATGTACAAAAGAAGCAGAAGAGACAGAAAACAATTGACTTCCCAAAGTGACTCTGCTCTGTCTACCACAGTGGGGGTTTTCCAATATCTTCATTGAATTTGGCTTATTATCCTTCTCTTGTCTTTTTTAAGAAATAGAAGCAGGGATAATCTGATTTTTTAAAAAATGAGTTCCTCTCTCTTATATTATTTAAATGTGCCATTTTATTAACAACAACCAACTCATATACCAACAGTTTTGGAATTAGAAACATCTTTATAAAATGCAAGAGGAAATTAAAGCAGCATCCTACCAGAATGAACATGGTTTCCTTCTCCTGTGAAATCATGGAAGGCTTGTTATCCAATCTCCTGGTACTCAGCTTCACCTACCTACTGGAGTCACCTGGAAATCTCTCTAAATGGACACTTACCAGGGTCTTGATATGTATACATGTCTAATATGGAAGAAATAGGAGTTGAAGCCAAAGCCCACTGTCTTACACTGCATACATTGTTGGTCTTGATTAGTAGAAAATAAAGAATAGATTGCTTCCTAACCAATTAAAGATAAACTATTGTTCTCTTATGTTCTTGTTGCCAAGATAAATGCCATAAAATGTAAATACTAGGTGTTAGTGCCCTTGTTCATTGCTGTGATCAAATGATGCCAAGATGCATCTTAAAGGAGGAAGGATTCATTGTGACTTGGAGTTTGAGGAAATACAGTACTCATGATGAAGAAGGCACGGAGGTAAGAGGCTGGCAGCTCACTTCTGGCAGGGTAAAATGGCAGAACAAGATGAGTGAGGGCATGCAAGCTTCCTTTTCCTTTTTTCCCTTTTTATTCATCCCAGGACACCCTTCCACAGACAGTGCCATATTCAAGGTGGAAAATACCCTCACAGGTGCAAGCGAAGATGTGTCTCTTGAGGGATTGCAAATCCAGTCATCTCAACAATGCAGAGTAATTGCAAATACCCAACCCTGAGTGACAACTACAACACCTTTGTCTTCATCACACTGATTAGCAAGACATGAGGTAGCACTGTATTTTCCCTTTGTTCCTTCCTGATTTTTCCTATGAGAGACCAGATTTGAACGTACTTACTTCTGGATATCAAGGTTTTTATTCTTTAAACCATTTGTTTTCTCATTTATCCACTTTGTGTTGGTTTGTCTGTAATCATACTGAGTCAAAGATGCACAAGACAGTTTATGAAATGGATACCTCCTGTTTTATACTTGTAGCACATCATTTACCCCAAGTTATGACTTGTCTTTTAACCTCACTTCTCTACTTTGAAATTCAGCTGAATAAACACTGAGTGACTGTGGTAAAACAGAGAGAACATATTGCTGTTTCAATGTCAGAGCAGGACCTGAATCTGAAGCCCAAGCTCCCTGTTCTCTGACTTACGCAAGGAAAGTTCCATAAATCTCATGAAGCCTCTATTTCTCCTAGATAAACATTGCTGGTATTATCTCACTAATAGACTTTCAAAAGGATTAATTGAGATAACACAGATAAAAGCTCTGTTCAGGTACCAAAATGCCATTCAAACTTAAGTGATCCCTTGTAATTCCATATTATAAGACAGGCTGTCGTGTTTATAGCCTAAAAAAAGACTTAACTACTGTCTTTCATATCAGTAAACTTAATTCCAACTTAGGTCATTGATAATCATATTCAGTAAAGCTCAGGTTATTGTTTTGAATTTTCCCTTTTTCAATGGCTGGTACCATTGTATGGGTTGAATGCCCTGTTTAGCTTTTCTCTTTTGTGCAGTGACAGTAAAGATTGCCTTTTATGTGAACTGACCTATTCATTTTGTGAACTCTATTATCCAGTCTAAACATGGCCTTCAGATCCATCCATTTGTCTATTTGTTACCAAATTCATTCCTTTCCTTTTTCCTACTCTACTCTATATTTCAGAGGGTGACATTTCCCAGGCTTCTTTGCCTGATGGCATTGTTTAGTAAATCTTATGCAATAAACCTTCCTTTAAAATATACAGCCAAATTTGTCAGCCACTTACTTTAGGTCTAGATTTTTATATTAATTAGCAAAGACCTTATTCCATATAAAAAATATGAAAATAATCTGGTATATCTTATAGTCTATTTATAATAGTAATAAAACAAAGTTATGTTGGAAATGGTATCACAAGCTTGTATTTCCAGCACTTAGTGTGGTGAGGCAGGAGGATAGTAAGTTCAGGGCCATTGTGGCTTACATAGTGTGACTCTGTTTCAAACAAACAAGCAAATAAAACTAAAGCAAGCAAACAAACAAAAACCCAATGAAACAAGAATTTTGTTGTTGTTGTTGTTTTGGTTTTTGGCTTTTGGTTTTTTGTAGTCTCCCTAGAATATATCTGTGTATCCTGTGGGGTAACTATTACCTTCCCAAACAAAGTGTCCCAATATCATGTGCTGAATAATTTAGTAACCAAATTCTTTCTCATACTGTGAAAATCTACATTCTACTTATACACACAAGCTATACTATTATATTTCAAAAGATGGCCAAGCGAGATATGTCTATACATACTTTAAACATTTTACACTACTAATAAATCTAGAAACATTTTTCCCCACAAGGTTCATCACCATATTTTACTATCAAGACATTGGCATGAAGCCATTGGACCTCTTTATCTTTGGAGCACAGAGTGACTTTTTCTATATAACTAAATATGCCTCTAGTAATATAAGAGCCTGAAGTGTGTTTAAGTTATATAGAAACTCCTAAGTAATGATTATTAGTTTAATTTTTTAAATTTAATCCATTTTTATGTGTAAATTTGTACAATTGTCTTTAGTGTTTTTTTAACATCATTTAACACGTGTGTGTGTGTGTGTGTGTGTGTGTGTGTGTGTGTGTGTGTGTATGTGTGTGTTGCATCTGTGTCTCTATGATTCTTTGTATGATGTTCTGAAATTTTATATGGTTTGCTGGTCATCTGAGGAAAGAAAATTTTTAAAAGTATTTTTTAGACATTTATAAAATCCAATTTTGTTTCATTATTAAATTCTGATATACTAATTGCTTTGTGTTATGTTACTTTCTCAATTTTACTTGAGTTTATTTTATCCCGCATTCTCTTTTAGCTAAATGCCTCTTTCTGGTTTCTAATTTTAAAAGAAAATAGGGAATCAAGCAAGAATAGGTGTTGGCATTATTTACAGATGCCTGATAATCACTAAACAGCAAAATAGTGGAATTTATGAGAAGGGAGGAATGGGTTTTCCAAGGACAGCAAGCTTTTTCCTCATAGCTCTGTTCTAGGCTTTGTAGCATCCAGTAGCAACATGCACAGTATCTAAGTTATCAACTGGATCACTGCCTAGTTGAGCCATCCTTTGTGTTGAATGGTTAATCTTCAAGTCCCACCTTGACTGGGTATGGAGCCACATAGAGTCTAATACTTCTGAGCATGTCTGTGAGGTTGTTTCCAGAGAACTTTAACTGAAGAGGGAAGGCCCACCCTGAATGTGGGTGCCATCTTCTCCTGGGGAAGTAGCCTAATCTGAATAAAAAGAAGCAGAGGAAGAAGACAGTTGAGCACCCATATTCAATTTTGCTTCCCAATGGTAGGTATTATGTAACCAACTACCTCATACACCTGCTACCACACTTTGCCCACCTTGATGGGTTTATCTCTTGACGCTGTGCACTGTAATAAACCTTTCCCTCCTCAAATTTCATTTGTCAGGTATTTCGTCAAAGACATGAAAAAAGTAACTAGTTATCCTGCTGCCGCATCTTCCCAAGGGCTGGGATTATAAGTGTGTGCCGCTGCACCACAGCCCAGGAGCAGCACTAGGAAGGAATAATAATGGAAAGTTGGATGGTGAAAAGTTTTCTTCTAACGTCCTTCATCTGGATGGGTGAAGATCACAGTTCCCACAATTAGCAGAAAGGATATTTCAGCCTGAAGATCCATGTTGTAACTTGTTGTCTAATGTCTTCGGTTTCCTTTTGAAAAAGGCTATCCTTCTGGTTCGTGTGAATAACTTTAAAGGTATATTCTGTGCATAATGCTTCTAATTATTTGGGCATCTCTTTCAGGTATGTATTTACAGATAAATATAGGAGAATATGAAATTATATAGTGAATATTATTCCTTTCAGGTAATGTGCCCGTTGAATATTTAACCGTGTCTTTGGGTCTTTCTGATAGATATAGGCACACCCATATTTTAATGATTTCACGGAGTCCATTTTGGGATATAAATTAGTTAAGTGTATAACTTTTCTACTAATGCTATCTATGCTACTGTAATTATGACTATTGCAACCAATAAAATATGAATGTTATCTCATTCAGTTTTTACATTCATGTATAACTATCTTTTTATTTATCCAGGTATAAAGGGCACGTGCTTTTGGAAACGTGTCACCAGTTAATACACAATATTCTAAAGCCTCACTTCATATGATCCTCCACTTTTATTACTATCACTGAAAGTTGAAAGCCATAATACTTAAAATATATCTGATTGTATCCTTGTGAGGATAGTCATCCAAATATTCACTTCTGACTTTAAATTTCTATATTTGAAGTTTTCACATTTTGTTTCATCAACATTTTTTCATTTTCACTGGCTTTTAATAGTCTAGTATTTTTTCAAATATCAAACCATTGCTTCTTATTGTTATATACACAAGTTGTCAAAATATGTGCACAATTTAGTTTTTACAATAATTTTTATTGTCATATAACTATTAGTATGCATGTAGTCAGTTGAACCAATCCTTAATTTTTCATGCTCCGTGTTTAATAATTTCTTCATTTCATATATGTTAGGAAGATGCCTATGTGCAAATATTTAATTCTATTCTTGTGCAAAGATTTAATTTATTTGAGTAACAACTGTCGTAAGAGGCCATTTTTTGTTTCTTTTGTATAATTGAATCCTGTTAGAAATGTTTACTCTTTTGGCTACTTATTCCCATATATATGTGATTCTCTGGTTCGTTTCTTCTGTTATATTTCTATTGATGATGGTAATCTGTGTGTCTAACCTACTACTTCAAGGATTAATACAATATTTTTTTAATTTATGACTTTAAAATAACTCCTGATATCAGATAACAAACATTTCCACCTTTACCTCTTTCGGGAATACACAGGAAAGGAAGAAAAATCTCCAAGGAACTTTGTCCACTATTAAGGAGGTTGTCTTCCCAAAGCCTGTTTTCACCAGTTCTGTGGACAGGTGACTTGCATTTTTTATGTGGAACTGTTACAGACAACCATGATCCAGAGGGATGAGAATGACCTGGAAATCTAGGACTTTGAACCAGATTTACAGCCTGGATAAGCACTTGACTTGCCTCTTTGTAAAGAGAAGGATAAAATGAATGGTTTAAAAATGAGAAGGAAAATGTATCAGATAAAATTCTGCCCATCCATCAATGCCCAGTTCATATCTCCAGAATGAGAGCTACACAATATTTCATGTTCATCTTTGAAGTTTGCTGTGACTTTCTACAGTCCACGCCTGGTCTCCTAGTCACTAAATTACCTTAGAAAGGAATGGATTTACAGTTAGGGCTTCTTATCAGTGGGAAAGCTTTGTCCTTAATGACATTCTGCTCAGAGGCTACCACAGAACAAGGTAGCACCTTTGCTAAGATATGCATACACCTCTTCCTCCTGTATTCTAATGTGGAGGATGGAGAGTGAATAGCTAGTGTTGAATTCAGTTCAACTCTTCAACTAATAGCAAATATTAGAATTCTTTCTGTCACTAATGCTCTTTATCTACTATTCCTTTTTTTAATTTTTAAAATGTTAACCAACAAATACAATTTTGTAGAAATAAAAGGGAGACAAGATATAGGTAACTAAAATGCACTCCTCTTCATAGATTTAATGTTTGACAGAATTAGGATACTTTGGTTCAAAACAGTCATTCCTACTTACCATTTTCTAGAACAAAGTCTCTGGATAATAAACTGATTGATCTTGCCCTTTTTTAGGCAAGGTTTTACTATATAGCATAGCTCACAGTGTTCTTCTGCTTTAGATCCTCCTGCCTTATTCCCCATAGCTTTATGATTACATATGGGTACAAACACACTGTGCATAGTCCAGTGTCATGAATGAGAGGTAGGATACTGGTCGCTGTCTAAAGAAGCATTGGATGGTGTAGTGTAGATCTACCTCTGCTTGCTGCTTCTGATTTCAGTTCTTATTGCTTTGACAGTTTAAACTACAGGTGGAGATTGTTTTTTAGGTTTATTTTCCAAATCACCCAAATACATTTTACCCATGACAAATTTGTTTGGATTTTTGCAATTTTTAATCTGATAGTATTTTATTTTCAGATGAAAGCATAAAGACAACTTACTATAAATCCTCCTGTAGTACATATTAACTTTAATTACTAGTTGTAAGTTCTGAGTGTTCCCTTCAGCTCTTCTTTTAATGATATTAGTTGGGATTTATTTTTGCTTGTTTGTTTGCATTTACTCTCCTCTCTGTCTCTCTGTCTCTCTCTGGTGTGTGTGTATGTGTGTGTGTGTGTGTGTGTGTTCATACAGGTTCACATGCACACTTCCATACCTGAGTGTGTGGAATCAGAAGATTTTTGCTGGTGTCAGTTCTCTATCTCTACCTTGTGAGTTCTGGGTCCCAAGAATCAAACTCTATGCTTCAGGATTGGCAGTAAACTCCATTACTTGCTGAGTCATGTTGCCAGTCCCTCATATTAGAGTTTTTAATTTATTTGTCTAAATATTGAGTGACATCACCACACTTTCTTATCTGTGTATATGAATGAGCTTATAGATTTATCTGAAACTTAGGATCACCAGAGTTTTCTTGGCATATGTAATAGTGACTATTGTTACAGCAGTAAGTGCTGAGGTCACTATTCCCAGCTCCCAGATGTACAAACAGACAGATTTTACCTTGAGGTATAGAAGGAGCACATCTGGATGAAGAGACCTGTACTCTACTAGGGAGCCTCAATTCATCCGCTCCACATTAGCTTACTGCTAACACTCACATCAGAAGCCTTGTGATCTGGAACTAGATTTCCAAGAATTTTATGCTGTTGAAAAATGTAGCAGCTGCAAGTCACCAGCAGAGCTACCACAGCCATTCTGTAATCCTTCGCTGCTCCGTGCAAACAAACATAACCTCCAGAGTTTTCTCACATTGCATTGGTAGGCTTAATTGTTCCTTGGCCCTATTAGTTTGGGGAGATCAATATTACTTCATTAGTTTCATATCTACAAAAATACTCTAGATTTTTTTTGCTCCTGGCAATAGTCTTTAGTGTTAATTTTTTTCTTTCTGTTTAAGAGTAATCTTGTCATCGTTCATAGGAATTTTCAAATAAACAAGAGAAAATATTTATGTTTAATCGGAACTCATTCAGAACGTTCTCCATCAGCAGCCTAGGTGAGGCCTTTTAATCAGTATTTTCCATGTGACCTCCCAATGTGCAGCCCCATGTGATTCCTTTTTCTGTTTATCCATAAACACTGTCTTCACAGCATCTGTCTTCAAATGTCCTCTAACCTTTCTGGCAGAATCCCTCTTGCTCTCATAGAGCAGATTTTAACTCATTATTTCTGTTCTACAGTTCCCGACATGATAGTTTTGGCTTTATACCTTTTGGTACCTTTCTGTTTGAGAGCACTATTTTCTTATTGTTCAGTTTTTCTCCACATGCAATAAACAATCAGATCTTGATGAGGAGAGGGAGTAAAGCATCTCTGGAGGATGTTTGTCTCCTTAGAGTAAGTGTTTTTAAAAAAGAAACGTTTGATGTAAGCCCTCTGCTTCTTATTACCAGGCTGCTTTCTTTATCTGTTTGTGTACATCAAAGACATATTCTCAAGCTTGTCTAGTATTAGAAATCAAGAGAGCATGGGTAGATAGTAGAAAGATTTCATTCTCAATTGCTAGGGTGAAATGAGTGAGAAGTATTGCATTAACTTTTGACAGATTTTTCTTTTGGGCAGAGATGTGCAGCTGTGTGAGCAAATACAAGTAAACCAACAGCATCTTCATCCATTTTGTGTTGCTATAATGAAAATCTTGATGCTGGTGATTTGTAAGAAAGGGAAGTTTATTTGGTTCACAGTTTGAGAGGTAGAAAGTTCAGGAAAGGCAACCACATAACGGTGGCTTCAGGCTCAATCCTAACATCACAGACAGCATCCTTTGAGGGATGAGTACAAGACAGCTCCTAGAGCAAGAGAAGGACCAAGGAGTCACTCCAAGAAAGCTCAGCTACTCTTCTCTGAGCTGAAATTTCATCCGCTGAGGAATAGAATCGGCTCACTTGAAGATGCCATGACTCCTTTGAAAGACTTAGCTATCTTTATTCCATTCCTTTGGTGGATTAAATTGTATTTTATGGAAGCAAACAGAGCTAAAATCATAGTGAGCAATGCCTGTGTAACTGTCCTGGGGGGGGGGGTAGCTTTGTCTCTCTGCTGAAAGCCTTTTCTGATCTCTTTTCTCATTTTCTTCCCTGAGATGGAACCTTCCTCGTTAGGTTGTTTAGGTGCAGTCTCATTATTTCTTCAGCGCAATGTCCCTAAGAACAGCTTGCATGCTGCTCACAGACTTTTCCAGGCTGCCTCTGTACACCTCCAGTTACGTCATACCAAAGGTTGCCTTCAGGCTCTCTACCCTGGAACTTAGGCTTGATGTTGGGAGCTTGCTGGAGGCCTTTCACCCATTTACAAACCCAGGCAAGTCTAGAGGCAAAGGTAGCTTCTTTTTTTCGATGCTTTCACTCTCTGACAGAATTGAGTTTCTGTTTTGCCTTTGGGTGCTATGTCTTCTTACTTTCAAGTTGCGGTGTACATTTCTTCCAATTTTATAATTCATCAGTCATGCCAGTAGAGTTGTTCCAGGGACAAATTAAGTGGGTGGATTTAAGTTGCTATTAAACTGAGATTGCGAGTTCAGCCTCACGTCTATGTCTTCCTCTGGCCTCTAACAGGGGAGGATTTTATGCATTTTTATTATTGTTTGGCTGTCTTGAAAGCCCATCTCCGATCCCCAGATCCTTGTAGGTCTCACCTTCTCTGTTGTTCTGTCACTTTGTTGAACTCTTATCTCTGGCTTTTGTCTGCTTACAAATTTCTATTCTTGTTTCACTAGGAATGTGTCTTCAGTTTGTTAGGATGTCAAATCCTGATGTTTTATCTCCCTCCTTCTATTGACAATCCCCACTGCACATAGTGAGCTTTTCTGCCCCCACCTCGGAGTTTGTAGCTGTACCTTCTCCTTTTTGTTCCATGGCATCTGCCTTGTCTTGCAGTTATCCCTCCTGTTTGACTGTTAGAGCCGCCATATAACTTATCACTAATAATGGCATAATTTTGAAAGAGAAGGCACTAAAATAATAAAATAGCTCAGTTTTAAAAAATCTGTCAATAGAAAAATTAATGCTATTTTATTAAAGACCTATAAATGTTTTCTGTAAGAATCCTTTAAAAAGTAGCAAGTAAAATCCAATGATATATTAAAAAGATAGTATGTCATGAGAAGACAAAGCTTATCTGGCTGTATAACTCTTGTTTAACATTTGAAAATCAATAGACATTGTTTTTGTATTTTAAAAAGAGCAAGCATGTGATCATTGTGCCAAATATCAGGAAAAAGAGGATTTAAAGACAATGTCTAGATGTTAGCATTATAAACAGAAAAAGAAAATTAGGATGAGCACCTCCAATATGTGTACTATAAAAAGCATACTTTCTTTTGAAATATTGATTTTAAAAACTTGATGTAAGAAGTGATCCCATAATGGTTCCTTTCCTTGCTTCTATTGGACCCTGCACTAGAAACTCCATCAAACTCAATCAACACAAAGAGCAACTTCTAGGAGGGGCTTAATGCTTCTTGTGAGATGATTGCTGGCTTGGTTTCATTTGATGAAAATATATGGCTCCATATTCTGGTCTAAATAGAAACTGTCTCCACAGATTCATATGTTTAAGCCAAGCGCTTTAGTGCTATCATTTAATTAGAAGTAAGTCACTGGAAGTATACTTTTGGGGTACACGATTCCCTTGCCATTCTGTTATTATCAGAACAATTTTTGTGCTTTCTTCCCTTGTCTCTATGATGTTCTGCCTCACCATAGTCTGAACACAATAGACCCAGATGACCATGGACAGGAATAAATGACATTTCAAGACAAAATAAACATTTCCTTTGTAAAAGTTGTTCAGTCAATCATCTCGTCAAGATTGCAGTGTATAATTTTTATTGCTCTCTTGACTGGCTTAAAATTGCTCTAAGGACATGGCTACAGGAGTATTCATGACTATACTTTTGGAAAGCTTTAAGTGGGAAGGTCTGTGATCCTGGACTGGATAACCAAATGGGAAAAAGGGGAGCCAAACACAACACTATCTTGCTCAGCTGCCTGGATGTGGATGTGATGTGACCAGCTGCTTCATATTCCCAGTGACTCCTGACAGCTATGGACTATACTCTCAAACCATGAGTAAAAAACAAAGCCTCAATTCACAGACCATATGAAGCCTAAGAAGAAGAAAGACCAAAATGCGGATGCTTCAGTGTTTCTTAGAAGGGTGAACAAAATACTCACAGGAGGAAATATTGAGACAAAGTGTGGAGCAGAGACTGAAGGAAAGGACATCTGGGACTGTCACACCTGGGAATACATCCCATATACAGCCACCAAACCTGGACATTTTTGTGGATGCCAGGAAGTGCTTGCTGATGGAAGCATGATAAGCTGTCTCCAGAGAGGCTCAGGCAGAGCCTAACAAATACAGAGGCAGAAGCCTGCAGGCAACCATTGGACTGAGCCTGGGGTCCCGGATGGAGGAGTTGGAGAAGGAACTGAATGGGCTGAGGGAATTTGCACCCTCTTGGAGGGAGCAACAGTGTCAACTGGCCAGACCCCCGGAGCTCCCGGAGACTGGACCACCAACCAAAGAATACACATGGAAAGACCCATGGTGCTGACCGCATATGTGGTAGAGGAGGGCGTTGTTGGCCATCAGTAGAAAGAGAGCCCCCTGGACCTGAGGGTGTTAGATGCCCCAGTACAGGGGAATGCTAGGGAGGGAAGAAGGGAGTGAGTGGGTGGGGGAGGATCCTCATAGAGTCAGCGGGAGGGGGAAAGGAATATGGGGTTTCCAAAGGGGAAAACATTTGAAATGTATATAAAGTAAATATCCAAAAACCTTTTTAAAAGTGTGAGCATGCAGCTAGAAGTAAATGTACATGCTTCTAAGAGTGGAATAAAGTTGGCAAGTTCTTTGGAGGTTTAGACCAATGTGTCCTGGATATCTGGTTGCCTATCTCAGATTTATTGTCACAAGGAAAATATTCAAACTTCATTCTTTAAACAATTTTGTTAAGATTTATATTTGGGGTATGCAACCCATAGGAAGAACAACAATATCAACCTACCAGACCCCCCCATATCCCCTAGGGACTAAACCACCAACCAAGGAGTACAAATGGAGGGACCCATGGCTCTAGCCATTTGTGTAGCAGAGAATGGCCTTATAGGGCATCAATGGGAAAAGAAGCCCATGGTCCTGTGAAGGCAGAGAGGCAGGAGTGGGTGTGTGGGTGGGGGAACACCCTCAGAGAAGCAGGGGGAGGGGGAATGTGATAGGGGGTTTCCAGAGGGGGGAACCGGAAAAGGGGATAATATTTGAAATGTAACTAAAGAAAATATCCAATAAAAATAATAAAACTGAAAAAAAAGTCTTCCTTCCTTAAATTGCTTTGCTCTGATTTGACACAACAAAAAGAGCTGTGACCAATACAGTGATAAAATGTCCACTAGACTGCACGGTAGACAATAACACTGAGGAAAACATTGTAAAAGTTCATCACCGCCTTTGGAAATTTCACATCTTTTAAAAACTGATATGTACTCATGATTATATTCTCCTTTTCTTAATAATGTTGGAAATGTTTATATAAAAAAGTTAAATGAACAAATAGAAGTAGGAAAAAACCATGAAACAGTTTTGAGTTTTATAACCTATTTTGAATAAAAAAGTCACAGTGGATCAGCACTCAGCACATCCTTCAAAGTCCCAAGATAACTTAGCATTTCTTCCTTCCTTCCTTCCTTCCTTCCTTCCTTCCTTCCTTCCTTCCTTCCTTTCTTCCTTCCTTCCTTCCTCCCTCCCTCCCTCCCTCCCTCCCTCCCTCCCTCTCTCTTTCTTTCTTTCTTTCTTTCTTTCATTGAATCCATATGTGTTTGTACTATCTATACATTTTTTACATGATCATTTGACTAGCAGCCAACAGTCTCATGTGTTTGCCTGACTACAAGAGATGGACTATAGACTGGAAATATCTGAGAGTATAGTGCTGAGAACCTGGGATTAGAAGGAATTCGCAGAAAGCGGCCACTCTATTCTGAGCAAACTGAATCAACAAGCTTTCTGCATGTATTCACTGAGGGGAGTACCTAGTGGAATTTTCCCAGAAATAGGGCGTGAAGGCTCATCATTTAATAATTTTTTCACGCTTATGGAAATTAATTTTGTACATTATATTTGTCAAGGTTTGTTCACTCTCTTTCTGTCTCAGAGTGTCTCTGTCTCTCTTTTTCTCTGTGTGTGTATGCATATGTCATTGCAGCTGAGATTGTAATATGTAATCTTAATAGTTATAATTCTATTTATAGTTTAGAAAGTGCTACTTATGTAAAACATAGTAATTTTGTAACCAAATAACCATATTAACTTTCCTACTCTGTTGTACGATTAAGTATGATATATAGTGTATCTACTCACCTTAAAACATAAGGTGATTTATAGATTTTTATAAATATTTATAGAATACATGCATTTTTAAAGTTATACCTGAGTTCGTGGCCAGCCTGGTCTACAGAGTGAGTTCCAGGACAGCCAGGGCTATACAGAGAAACCCTGTCTTGGAAAAAAAAAAGTTATTAACAGGAAAATAGTCTTTTATATTTATTACATTAATACTTTCCATGTATTTGTGAAAATTTGTTTTTCAAGCTTTTTAAATTTCTTTCTAGGTTGATAAATTTCTTTTATCATTGATTATGTTATGAGATCAATCAGTAAATTCACGTTGACTTTCTTTGTCCAGCAATGCCTTTGTTTTGCCATAATTTAGTAAATGTAACTTATGTTTACAAAATTCTACATCGTGAAATAGTCAAGTTGAGAAAAATAACGAACGTATTATATTATGTTTGTTGCTATGTTATGAATAACTAATATTTATTTTGTGGTTTCCAAAGACACTAAACACATTTATTAAGCATAATCATTATTCTGTACAATAATGTCTAACTTCTTGAACTTACCCCTTCCCTCAAACTTTGTATCCTTTGTACAATAGACTGGTGATAGTTGAACAGCAGGATAACATAGTTGCTATTCCACTAAATTCTGATTTTCATAGTTTCTAATCAAAAGTCTGTAGTCATCCAAATAATTATTCTTCTATGTGTAAGTAATGGGTGATATGCACTGGCTTCTTTCCACCTTTTTCTATTGGATCCTTGAAGTAGGATAATGGTATTTTCCAGTGTGGTTTATACATTGAATATTCATGGGAAATTTCTAGATAGATAGAGTGTAGGATTTTTAAAACAAATTTGTATGTTTAGTGACAGTAATTCTTTAAATATTTCCCCACATTCTTTCCCTTTTTCCTGTGACTCCAATTTTCTGGATGTTTGAAAATTGTCACCTGGTACATTAAACTCTATTTAACCTATATCTTAATTTTACTCTCTAGTGATCTTTTTATTTAGTGATTTATTATTTCTATTAACAAACTGATATTAAACACATTTGTTGAACATTTTATTTTAGGTATTTACACTCAATAGAATGTGATGTTTATTTCCACATTTTCTATTCTTTGCTGGGATTTGATATCTTTTATTTTTATTCTGAGTATATCATTAGTGCATTTTCCATTATTTCAAAATTTACCTCTATTTAAGAAACTGAGGTTTTAAGTGTCATTATTTAATGAATTTTCTAGGTCATCACCTCAAAGTTTATAACTATATCTCATACTTTTCTTTGATTTTCATGCATTAAGTGACTTTAAATGATATCTTGAACATATTGAATGTTATATCATAGATTTTTTTAATCTCCCCAGGGCTTTTGTTTCCTGTGCTTGAGACTAAACACAAAGTCTTGTGTATACTAGAAGGGCACTCTACCACTGATTATATCAACAGCCTAATCTACATCCAATTTGATACTAGTTTTAAGTAAGGATTAACTTATTATCTTAACATACAACAGACATACCTTAATGCATACTGGCCTAAAGGACGATCTAGTTCTGACTACTTTCACTTTGCTTTACATATGCAGGGTTTGTATAAGTCAGACAAAGCCTTTCAAAAAGTTTGTGCATAATATAAAGGCTTCTGTGAATCAGTGCTCTTGGGTTGACTCATTAAAAAAAAAAGTTTGTCATACAATCATGGACCCAATATTTTTCTGACTAGGACCTCTGCATATACATTATGGTTGTGTAGCTTGGAGTTCTTGTGGGCATCATTGCAGTGGGAGTGGAAGTGTCTCTGACTTTTTTGCCTGCTTTTGGGACCCTTTCCTTCCTACTGGGTGGCCTCATCCAGCCCTGATATGAGGGGCTTGTGCCATAATATGGTGGCTTGATATGTCATGTTTGGTTGATATCCCTTGGAGGTCTGCTCTTTTCTTTTGGGGGGAGGAAGACGGCAGTGAAGTGGATCTAGGGCTGAGGGGAAGTGGGATGAGGGGAGGAAGAGGAAACTGCAGTTGGGGTGTAATGTATGAGAGAAATACATATGTATATATACGTATGGGCATAGGTATGCATATATATCCTGAATTCAAATCTTTTGCAACACCTGTGAATCCACACACAGAACATGACAGTATTTGCATGGTGAGATGCAAAGCAAAGACATGAGGATCTCTGGAACCTTGCACCAAGATAGCTCAGCAAAGGAAACTTTAAAACAGCCACATGTCCTTTCTCAAAGGTAGACACCCGGTAACAATACCTGAGGATATTTTCTATTCTTCACATGCAAGCCATAGCATGTATGTGGCAATACTTACATAGGAGTGTATACATACATACACACACACACACACACAGGGAGAGAGAGAGAGAGAGAGAGAGAGAGAGAGAGAGAGAGAGAGAGAGAGAGAGAGAGAGAGGGAGAGAGAGAGAGAGAGACACATGGGGGAAGAAAGGAGAGAAAGAGAGACAGAGACTGAGACAGAGATAGACAGAGAGAGACAGAGACAGAGAGAGACAGAGAGAGATTTAAGACCAACAATAATAAAAATAAAGTGTTCCATAATGTTGCTTCTGTTTCATTTACTATTCCTCATCTATCTTCCTTGTTGCCCACTATGTTTACTGGTCCCAGGCATTTTCCTACTGAGCAGCCCCATTTTAAAAATTGTACTTTTATTCAACCTTAGTTTGCTAGTATGTCTGTTACTGTTATGACAACTGGAATATGGTAGCATTGCAAAGGTGCAGAGGGAGAAAGAGAGGCATAAAGGAAGGAAGGACAGAGGAGGGGAGGATAGATAAAGGGAGGGACAGAGGGAGAATAAGAGGGAAAGAGAAGAGAGAAAGAGACAGGCGAAGAGCAGGGAAAATAGGAGGACGGAAGAGAGGCAAATGAGGAAAGAGAGGGATAGGGAGACGGTGAAATAGCTCATCCACTAAATACATTTTCTTTAGCAATCTCCAGAAAATTGGGCTTTTTCAAACTTTACCTTAAAGACAGTTCAGAATTCATGACTAGCAATTTTGGGTGGTGAACTTGTTAGGAACGATCTCCACAGTGGATGCCAACTACAGAATTTTAAGATTGTCTGAGCAAAGGAGCATAAACCCTTACAGGCTCTATGACACAATTACTTCATTGACACTGGACTTCTTGATACTTCTAAGTAAGCTGAGTTTCTGATTTAGTGCTGGAGTTATGTAAAAAATAAATTACATACTTAACAACTAGTTTACACTACATGTGTGGATTTGTGTGTAGACAAATGTTGTAAATCAAGTCTCAGTAAAACATCGAAATATTAAAGATGCATTTTATAAAATAAAGCACAATAGACCGCAAAGCAAGAGTTCCAAATAAATGAACTATCAGTTATTCTACAAGTGGAAAAAAAGACACCCCCTTATCCACTAACTGCTGAGTGCCACAAGTTCCATATGGAGGAGTGTGACTTCATAACCCTTTCCCCATCTATGATAAAATATTGATGAGTCCAATCTTGTACGGGTCTAGTCCATATAACCATCGCTACAGTGAGCTAATGAAAGCAACAGCTAGCTCATATCTAGAACTTATCTTTTGCCACACATCTGCCTCCCTACCCCCAATCTCTTACATTGTTTCCACCTTCTCTTCTGTGATGTTCTCTGAACCCTACTCTATCATCCCTTATTCTCAGCATTCTGGCCAGTTGTGGATTTCTGCAATGACTGGTTTTCAATGCAGTAAGAAGCTTCAAAGATGGAGGCTGATGACAACACTGCAGATACAAATGTGATAATTTAAAGGCATGTTTAAAAATATGACTATTTAGCAATATAATGGTAGTAGGTTCTCCCACAGGGTCATTGATACCCCTAGACGTGGGCTCTAGAGCAGGTTTCTAGAGTCATTATGTGTTCTTTCCTATGGAGCAGTCCTCAGATCCAGTCGTAAAGTGGATTGATACCTTTTAAGTACAGTCATGGCAGTACTGTACCACAGTGCACACACTGCCTGGCAGGTTACTATCTCAGATTGCAGAGTTCACAGCTAAGTAAGATTGTTGCCTACATAACACCCTCTAGCACTATGAAAGCCAGGCAAGAAGAAGGAAGCTTCCAGCTCAGCTCAGTTCAGCTCAACTCAACTCAGCATGATTTCTCTCTGTCCTGTAATGGTGGTGTACAGTATTTTCTACAATACAGTCTTACCAGCAAGTTCTGGTAGATACCTGAGAGCAATGGCAAAAGTTTGTACTATTTGGAGGACTTCTGGGCCTACTATAAAGGTTGTGATGAGGAAAGAATAGTATAATTTAATGACAACTGCTGCAGGGACAGAAATGCCAAAGCCAGAGTGCATAAGTTCCCAGTCTAGAGATTTCCCTGTTGTTCATTTTTTCCTTTATCTCTGGAATGATTGACAAAGAGAACAGAAATATGGATTCTTTCACCATAAAAGTAGCCAATTTTGCTCTAGTGAACTAATTTTATTTTTTTAGAACTTGACAATCGTATGTCTTAACTGAAGGTGTGCTGCAATAAGATACAATATTGTGATCTAAGAATAAAGCAGTCTTACATGGAGCATAACTTATACTTGGATATAACAGGAAATAAAAACAAAGCCTTTTGAGGCACATTCTTCTGTAATCTATGCTTTCACAATGTGCTGTCATTCTGCATGTGCATAAAGGAAAGAGTGAGCAGTCGATTTGTTTTGAGAATCCCAGAGAGCAGCAGAAAGGTTTTGACATTTGCAGTGGGTCTTAACAAAGTTGAATAATAAAGAAAGCAATATAAGCAAAGACATGGACTTTTGAAAATGTGCAATGAGGAGAATTATGGAATGTTTAGACAATAGTGTTTGAACATGCAGAAAGATGAATTTGCAATGGTGACCTGAAGCCAATATTGAAAAGAAGGCATCCCACGTGCATTTACAAGACACAGAAATACCAGGCTATGAAGTTCTCAACATCAGGGATTTCTATCAAAGTATGTCTGCAGAATGAAAGTTTTCAATGCAGTGGGGAGAACATTGAAAGGAGAAAGACTATAGGCAGAGAACTATTGGTGAAAGTGGAGGCAATACGGGTGAGGGGTGATTCTAACAAAGAAGGAAACAGAAGTAATGGTGGAATTGGTAACCCTGAAAGCAATAAAAGAATGGATGGCAGTGAGTAACACATGTGTTGTGTGGTTTGAGGTTTGCAGCTTGGTCCAGTGGATTGCTAAAACAGACTGGGTAAGAGGAAGACTCTTAGGCTCAAGGGAATGAAAAATAAAATAGACTTGGAAAATATTAGCATCAACTCTTCTTGAAGTCTTCTCCATGCAGGTGTTCACAGGGTGATTAGTATCAGATTTCATGTGGTCAGCAAAGTATTATAAAAATGATGCATATTAATAGGTTTAGTTTCAGATATGGTGACAGAGGTCTGGAGGTGAAGTATAAGCAGTAGGAGAGGCAGAAAAGAAAGCGACGCCAAAATCCTCTAGGACAGAAAAATTTTTCCAAAGCAGCTCATTCGTAAAAGTGTGAAATTACAGAGCTAATCCAAATGGGATGACTCGTCAAAGAGCCCAGTGCAGAGTTGGTCTTCCATGGACGTCTTCTGAACTGTTAATGGAGAAGGGCTCAGGGGTTGGGATGTTATAAAAGACAACAAATTAAAAGCAGTGAATGCAGGCTTGGCTTGTAGGTGGGAAGGAGAGAAGTAGATGGTATACATATATGAGATTCATATAAAGGAGCTAGAAGAATGTGAGGAAGCAAAGGCAGAGTGAACACAAACTGCAGGGAAGACAGAGAGTAAAAAATGAGTTAGCTTGTGCCCTCTGCAACTTCTGCTGTGATTAAGAGCATCACTGAAGGGTAACAGCATCTAATAGATTCTTACAAAGTATGTTTCTTGGTCTTTTTACCCTTGGGCTAACTTTAATTAATTTAGATCTAGAGATAATACCTGACAATTGTGTAAGAAACATTGTGTAGATAAAGCAAGATGCAGGGAGCCATGCTGCAGTTGATCTGGAATGAAGTGGGAAACACAGTTTCACAGTATCTGCCATCTTCTTTTTCCATTATGAACTCATGTTTGCCTTAAAGAGAGAGGGATTGCTGGCTAACAAGTTACAGGGTGAGTGTGGTCTGCTTGTTTAATTGTTTATGTCTAATCTGATTTCCCTGGATTTCTATTGTGCCAAATAAGGGGAGTAAGTCTGAAGCCAAATGAATCTGAATTTTAGTATTAGTTTTAGTTCCAAGAACTAAATGAAGTGAGCTGTAATTTCCAGAGCTGTAATTAAGGCAACTCCTCTCCTTTCTGACTAGTAATGATTCTTGTTGACAGACAGACAGACAGAAAAACAGATTCCATGCCTGCACCTTATAGTTCAAAGATGATTGTCAAAGGTAAGGGTTACTATGAAATATAATTCAGTCTTTTTAAAAGGTGTTTGGCCATGCACTCGTCTAGGGGTATTTCCTGGGCGAACAAAAGTTACATGTCAATTATTATCTTAAGGAATTGGAGGGAGATGAGCGGGACATCTGCCTTTCTTATGAAAGTTTCAAAGCTGTGTAAAATGTGTTTAGCTATGAAACAAAGGAGGAAAAAGGTTCTCATTATTTCAACATTCTATCATTCTTAATCATCTATGACTTCTTCAGTTAGAACTCTATTGCTGTCTTTCTGCCTCTGTCTGTCTGTATGTCTGTCCGTCTGTCTCTCCCTTCACTTCACCCTCTTCCAACTCAAATGAATTAAAAAGATTTGATAATAAATTTGATTATCTAAATCTAATTCTTCTAAGTCATGTCCACTTTTTCTTTGCTACACTAATAAATACTTAGTTAAATCATAGATCAAACTCCTTAGTGAGACATATCCTGGGCTAAAGATTTCCTTAAGGTCTTGGGGAGTTAGGACAGAAATACAATCCAGCAGAGGGCTGCTCTTCCACATCCTGGATTCACAAGTCCTCTCTGCTGAAGGTCACCATGTTTTCAAGACACTGGAACTAAGTTGACAATAATAGCTCAATATTATGGGAAGTGAAATCTGTGACCTACTTCCATACTATCCTTCCCTACTGGCTCCATTACTAATTCATTCTAATATATACTAATTTATACTTACGATGGAGCTTCCTAGCCTTAAATATCCTTGTATTTAGGTCAATAGTCTAATCATGGGATATGCCATGCTATAGAATCTCCTCTCTCTCTCTCTCTCTCTCTCTCTCTCTCTCTCTCTCTCTCTCTCTCTCTCTCTCTCTCTCCATCTCAAGTTCTTCAGAAAGGAGGCATAGATTGAAATTCTCAATAAATTCCTGCAGCCGTTCTGGAAGCTCTACAAAGCTTGGGTTCCGTCCAACCACACAAAAAAAGACAGAGGGCAGGATTATAAGACTGGCCCTGTCTCTTCCTAAACTCACAAGGCTTTCTCCTGTCTTCTTAAGGACTTGGAATGACAGAGGTTTATTTAAAAATTCCAAACATAGCTTCCCTTTTAACTTCTTTGAGAGATTTCTACCATTCCATTATCTTGTCCTGGATTTTAACAGCTAAGATTTTTATGTCCAGTCTATCATCTGCAGTTATTGATCTCCTTATCTGTTTTCCAGAAGAACTCTGCTCTTAATGTCCTGTGGCATACGAAATCACTAGACTTTCTCCTACCTCCTTCCAGAATTCTTTGTCTCACGCAAGGGAACTGCTTCTTTCTAAAAGGCAGCACAAAACTGTTTTCTTCATTTGGCAGAAAATATATTACACTTTGATTTTAGAGGTTGAATATGTTAATTTTGATTTTTTTAATTTATTGGTCCCAAATGGAAAAAAATTTATTTATAAAACTTCTAATAAAGCTGTCCATTGTTTATCAGCTCCAAACCCATTTTTTTTTTTTTTCACTCAACTTTGGAATGTTGAGACCAGATTTCTGAAAACAGACATATTAATAATACCTGCTCCCTACTGGCAATTTTAAGCAGTGCCACTAGAGGGACACACAAGGCTGTAGCAGAGACAGGCTTTCTTGTCCGTTTGCTTGTAGTTTTGACTCTGCTTCCTCTTCCTGTGAGCATCACCCAGCAAGGCTTCATTCTGCTTGAGGCAGTTTCTTCCTGTAGCAGCAGTTAAATTCAGTTTACAGTTTCTCCAACATTTGTTTAGTCGACTTTATTTTATATCTCTCAGAGATAGCAGCACAGGACAGACACACTTTTCTGAGAGGATCAGGTCTGAGACTACTGAGGTTCTTTGAGCTCAGACACCAGCATTTACTGTCAGGGATCTACACATACAGTGTCCCATCTCTAGTGCATTGAAATCTGAACCATTCCTATCTAACCCCTTCCTCCAGTTCTAGGAGGGAGCTCATTCACTGCACCCTACTTTGACAATCCATAGTTAAAACCCTGTACTTGCTTTATAATTCTATGTATGAAAGATTCTCATGAAAATCACTGATAAATTTTAAATTTCCCGAATAAATCTAACCTAATTCCATCTTACCAAATGAATGTTATCTCAGACCCACAAAGCTGTTACTTGTTCGTAGGGCTTCAGGGAGAAGAGCAAAAGGCCACTGTGGTTATACATCTTTTTTAATACATCTGTTGATGCTGTGTGTTTGGTGCAGATATTCTGTGATCTTCAGCTTGAAAGGAAAGGCGACAGCCACTGAGGAAACAAGTGTAGCAAACGAATCACAGGGTTTAAGACTAAAGCAATTTAACTATTCACACTAGAATTTTTACAAAACATAGTACTCACAGACACCCCAAACCATCAGCATCTTCAGGGAGCATACAAGCAACATAAACCTCCATGTGAGCCAAGATCTGAAGAGTAAGAATCTGTGTCTAACTGTGGAGCTTTTCTTACACATTTCAGTTTGGTGAACATTGCTAAATGTCATATGGCACTGGATGAGGCAAGTTCTACAGGAGGCAAAAATGAATTGCTATGTTTGCATTCCTTTTCAATCCTGGCTTTTCACTTATTCTTGGTTCTATACCTCCTTAGACATGACCTCATTATATACCATCGCTATATTTTAGAAAAAATGAAAAGGCATATTGTCAGAATCCTAGTCTTCCCAGGTTAGACTGGATGAGCTTCAGTCTTTTAAGTATTACAATTCATTTGCTTTGTGTATGTATGGATATATGTATGTGTCTGTTTTATTTAAGTGTTTTTGGAAGTGCTGGAAAAATGCTGAATCCAGATCTAAAATATGCTATGTTAATTACCACTGACTACTTTTCAAATCCTACAGTAAGTTTCCAAAAAACAAAAACAAACAAAATGAAATGAAACAATAAGGAAAGTAAAGTTGGTAACTGTTCATTGTAGATTCCCTATTAGCTATATTTTCTTTCTTCTACTGATTGCACCAGGACATCATTGCATTTCAGGCTGGTAGTGTGATCTGTGAAAAACCACAGACCAACCAGGGCTGTGCACATCCCTATCTTATGGGTGGGGGAAGTAGTCACTGAAGTGCAAGTGCACTCAGCAAAACAGACAAATGCACAGATACCTGTAGAAATGACACTTTGAATGTAGTATATAGAAATGATACTTTGGAAGAGAGTAGGTTCAAATCCATCTACTCTCTGGGGTCATTCTGGGGAGTCCTTTACAAACATGGCATTTTCTTAGGCTTCCATGACAATGGAAAACTGAAATGACTGCCTACTTGAGAAGATATCCAAGCCTGGGGGTTGGGGGACAGCTAGTGACAGCTGGGGACAAAGTAGAAACAGAGGTATCCCCTGCAATCTCATCTCTGAAAACATGCAGCAGCAAAAAAATCTCCAGACAAAGCCTTTAGGGATGGCATTCTGTATCCCTGCCAAATCTTCCACTATCTTACTACATGTTACCTGTAGTCTATGGGAAAACTTTAGCACAACAGATGTGGGCACCTCACAGAGAAAAAAAAAAAAACATCTTTGACAGTTGCCGAGAAAATACATTAAGTTTAAAAAATATCTGATTTTTGTTCTCTGAGATAAAGAGAAAACAAGAAAGGAAAAATCATATGGTGAGATTTGACCCCTGTAGGGATTTTTTTGAGTGTGACTTTGCTAGTTACCTGTGTGGTCTGATAGACAAACCCCCTCCACTGAACGGGATTCCTCTCCAGGGAATGGATCTTCAGTATTGAGCAATAGACAACAAATTTCCATATTGCCTTGCAAATCAATTCAGCAGGGGGTGGGCAGCCCTCTTTTGTGTTGAAGGCTGCAGGCTCTGCTAACCTCACTTTCCCACCTGTGTTGAACATCAGGGCTTTATCTCTATTGGTAAAATACATATCTAGACACAATGTGGCCTTTCAGGGCCTTGATAAGTTTGCCAAGTAATGTCTTATTCAACCAGAGATGCAGGCTTCAAATTCAATTCCCTTTTCTGAGAAAGACTTATAGGATCCAATTCAGGAGAAATGCTGAAAGTGATTTCATAGAATCCAAACATCCCGTTCTCTGACTCCCACAACACAGCCTGTAGAATGCTCAGTGTGGGTGGAAATTATGAATCCTTCCGGAGGAAGTAGCATCAAGGCAATTGGAAGACATGGGCATGACAAGACCAGCTCATCTTATCACAGTCAGTCTGTCTTATTAACTGGCCATAAAAATATATGGTAGGGATTGAGGAGGAATCACATGGCCTGTAGGACTCCTCTTTCCTGTCACTGTCCTCAGAACAACTTTACTCATTTCCATACAATTATCATGTTTGTGAGTTCTTTTAACAGGGTAGGTGTGTAAGCCAGTCTCTGTACAGCGCATCTTACCAGTGGGTGAAGTCTTTTGGAGTTAATTCCAATAAAGATGAGTTTTATTGCTTCCAGCCTTGTCATGGTCAATTACATTTGAATTAAAACTGTAGAGTAAAATCTGCCGAGGAACAGCCCTCGGTTAATGCACAGTTTGGCATTTTGTGCTTCAGAACACTTGTAAGCAAACACAGCATAGAGGGCATAATGGTTCCCTTAGTAACAATCTGAAGACTTTGGAGTCACATTTGGATAGGAAAAAATGACTGGATCTCCAATATTGAGTGACAGACAACAAATTTCCATATTGTCTTGCAAATCAATTCATCAGGGGGTGGGAAGGCCTCTTTTGTGTTGAAGGATACAGAAATTCTAACTTTTACCCCAGTTCCAGGAAACTAAATTAATGAAAAGACTTTTTAAAGTTGTGAAATAAGAGTTTCTCCAATTTTGGACTAAAATGACCCAATGCTTAGATCTCAATAGGATAGGACAACTTAACAAAATCAAAGCTCAAGGAGGAAGAAGAGAGTCACTACAGGTAAAGTCATCTACAGGTAAATATGCTAAAGGCATTTAGGTGCTCAAAAGGTAATTAGCATGTAAATTGAATTCTGAAGAGTAAAACACAAATAATCATGTCACCAAGGACCAATCTGCAGTGGATTTTTTTGGTGCCAGAGTTTGACCTACAGTCCTCTCTAACGAGGTGATAATGAGCTATGAAGGCCCAAAGGAGCTGTTGGGTAGCAATCCTTGTAAAGTGAGGTAGGCAGCAGGCACATTCCTACACGCACGAGCAGTCCTGGAATATAGTGATAAAGTCACTCATACCTGCTGCTATGAAAGAGAATATTTTGTGGGAAACAACATTTGCTAAAGCTACTTGTGTTTTGAAGTTTCTAGGGAGATCCCAGGAATCGTTTACATATTAAGAAATAAGAGTAAATTTGGCAAAGTGCAAGCATAATAACGTTTATCCAAGGATGTAGACATCTCACCCTAAACACCAGTGTAGGACCTAGTTCTCATCCTCACTATTAACCCAAACCTATGCAAGAGGGAATGCAGGATTTCCTACGTATATAACATTTGTTTTGAATTGTGAAGAAATTCCATGACCAAGAGCAACCTAAAGAAGATCACATTTCAAACCCACACAGAAAGCACAGAGAGAACAGTGAGTAAAGGAAAGCTACAAAAACTCGAAGCCCACCCTTAGTAACATGCTTTCTCTAGGAGGCAGCATCTTTTAAAGTTTCCAAAATCTTCCCAAACATTCCATCACCAGGGACCAGGTCTTTAAATACACCAGTTTATGGAAGGCATTTCTTACTAAATCTGCAACATTGTCCTTCTCCCTGAACTTAATCAGGAATATTTCTCACCTGCACTACTGCAAGATTGGCCATTGAACTAAACAGCCCAGTGACCACTTTATAGCAGAGGCAGAGAGATTATTCTAAAGATTCATCCTTTTCAAAGACTGGGACACTGTTTTGCTTTTGCTATGGAATTTAGAGTCTCTCCTTAAACCCCTAGGGCAAAACTTAGAACATGACCTATATTTTTCAAGGCCCAGCTGAGCATGTCTCAGAATCAAAGCCCAGGACATGTGGTCAGGGTCATCAGGGAAGAAAGCCAGGAGCAGAGGATGGGTTCCCAGGTAAGAGAACACAGTTTCTCAGAGCAAAGGCAAAGAAGAAGCAGAAATTTGAAATAAAGGGTAGAATGGACATATTTTTTAATCTAGTAAAATGCTCTTGAAAATACATGAATACTAAAATAAGCCTGAGGCAAGGGTAAGATCCTCAGTGTATGAGGCTATCCACAGAGCAGGAAGTTTGCCCAAAGTTTGTGCAAAGGCTGATGCCAGCTCTCTTTAATTGGTAGTTGCTCTGTGTGGCTGTCTCTGGCTGATGTTGTAGAGGCAGCTGACCCACTGTATGCATACTGATTAGATGTCAGTTGCCTGCCTAGCCTTCTAAGACACTATGTTCTGGCACCCTGGCCCCTGCCTGCCACTCAGAATTTCAATGTTATTCTTTGTGATAAGTTGTAAAGAGACATATGTGCTATAAGAAGAATAAATAACAAGGGGCTTGGTCTGATCAGTAGAGGTCAGATAAGCCTGTCTGGGGAAGAAGGATTTAACGGGATATCTAAAGGGTACTGGGGCTTTGGCTAGGAGAAGAGTAGTGGGTGAGGGCTGCAAATAGGGTCCTTTCAAAAGCTTTGAAGCACAAGGCCAGTAAGGTAGTTGCTTGAGTGTGCTCCGGAACATCTGCCCTCTGAGCAGCTCTACCTGGCCATAGCATTGCCCAGGAGATGACTGCCAGAGAGAAGGAAGGAAAAAAAGGGCTGTGTTTACAGAGATGCCTACCCTGCTCATGGAGAGAAGGACTAGGAGATGAAGAAGATAAACTAGTGTTTCTCTTTTTTCTTGCTTTAGCCAATGTTTCTAAATTAGAAATGGGAAAACATTTGGCATTTCCAATATTTCATAACATTCTAGCTGAATTCCAGTCACAGTTAGAAAGAATGACAGACTTTTGGATCAAAAGAAGTTGACATGTACATAATACACACACACACACACACACACACACACACACACACACACACACTGCCATGACAGAGACACACAAAGAGAAGCAAAGAGAAAGAGAAGAGAAACTTAAATTTCCACAGTATTGAATGAGTTGGAATTCGTGTGCTATTTACTAAGCTATACATAGCAATTACCAAACAGCTAAATGGTCAAGAATTTCCATAACATATAATACAAATACCTGATATTTATGTTTTAAATTCTCCCCTTTGAAACCGTCATAATTTAACCCTCAGCTTGGAGATTCCCTGCTGACACTAGAGTTTGACTGACAGAAAGGATCAGCCACTATATTTTGTTTCCATTGGGATCACATTACCAACCTGTAATTTCTCCATATTAGAAAATAGTGCTTGATTTCCAAATAATGAGCAGTTGGGGGATGGCTTTGCCCTGTTGCCACCTAACATTGTGCCATTTAAGTCCCATACTGTGTGAAGGCAGAGACCTGCTTCATCTAGTCACTTGCAGAACAGGCCTGTGGCATCTCTGTACCATGGATCCAGGCCATCTGCCAGACAAGACACTACACTGAAGTCCTGATTTCCTCCTGCACTCAACCCTGACATTCTGGAGCCCAGAAAGCCTCTGTCTGAGGAAAAGTTATTCCACAACTCATCTACATGTCAGGATCTTTTACTAAGTGATAAGTGTGTTTCCTCTGAGCTTCCATGACACAGTGTATTCTAAATAAAGACCTATTTATAGGAACTATAGAAACTATCGTAGAAATCTTGTCCAAACAAATCTCCCTTCTAAGGGACCAGCTACATAAATTGTAAGGTTCCACATCAAGGACAGAGGTAGACCACTTGCAGTCTCATAACCCACAAAGGCAGTGGAGTGAGAAGAGGCTTATGGCAGATTGCGTAAAGCAGGGGTGTAGACAAGAAAGAAAAATGAGGCCTTGCAGTCTGTCATACTTAGAGAGACTAAGATCACTACTAGAAGTTTGTGAAAAAGTTTTAGAAGAAACCATTTCTGGTAGTGGTGAAGAGAAGGTGTGATTCTAAGGGAGGCTAATATGAGCTTAAACCCCAGGCTCCATAAATGAAGAGCTGGGCAATGTCTAGGAATGATCACTTGAAAACAAAAGCATGGTTGACATAAAACAAAAGCTTAAGCAAGAATCTGGGTAGATTTTCTTAGGAAGAAGAGTACTATGAGATTGCATACTCCAGGTCTCAGGGAAATGGAGGATGGACTACCACTCCATTTATAGAGGTTGAAGCCCATTGCACTTCCTCCCCTGGCTTTGGTAAGGCTTAGTCTAGCCTGTGGACACCCAACTAATCCTTGAGCATAGTTCAGAAAGGACTTGGACTAAGATTCACTGGTTGCAAGGCAGAGTATTGGATCCCCAGTGGTCCATTTGTGGCTGGACTATGGTCTATGCTCAACAAAACATTTCCATGTCAGTTGCATAGGTTTTTCCACAGCTACAAGGAAAAATGTGATTATGATCATCTCTGGTATGATACATGTTGTCACTTCTTCAAGATAGGAAACAACACACCATCTGTGCACTGCCCTGCACTGGTAGGCCACATTCTATGAATTCCTGTAGCCCTCACTGGCAAACTTCATTTCAATTCTAAAAGCATCCTGCAGAAAGGACTCCCTATCCCTATCTTTTATAATCTCACAGAATATAGCCATCATAGGTGTAATGCAGACATGAGATAAAATTCAAGTTGTGACATAATTAACAATATGACCTTGGCTAGGCCAGAATAGCCTTCTCTGACTATGAAAGAGAGATGACATTGAGTTCAAATTTGAAATGCTGGCGTAAGAAAGAAATGTTACATCATATTCCAAAAGATTAACATTTTCCTTAATCTGCTATGTCCTAAACCTCTATGTGACTACAGAATTCTCCCTCCTGCTCTCTCCTAGCATCTATTCATATCCCACAGAATAGTCAGGAACACTACAGATCTACCTATCTGCAGATCCCAATTTCCCTGTCTTTTCCCTCCATTTGATACTGAGATGCAGACCACTGAGGCTAGACACTACAGTTAAACTGCTGAAACTCTAGACATAAAGCTTACTAGGGGTAAGCTTCCTTAGTGACAATTTTTATGGACACCTGAGATGGCTATGACACTTCAATAACGTTTACCAAATTAACTCTGGACTCCTTAGGTTTACCATTTAAATAGGAAGCTCATTTTGATTTTTGACAGTGGACCTTGCACTTCTCAGAGCAATGCTGGGCTGAAGATATTATTCAAGGACCGTCTTCCATGTCTCATTAATATTCTATCATACTCCATCACGAGCATACAAGGATGCAATGTGCCCTTTGTGCATGTGAAATGAGTGAAACAACAGGACAGAGGGGGCTGGCATTAATTGTGCCTTGCTCAGCAATCCCTAAATAAGAAATGGGAAGGCCACAAGATACTGGCCTACAGTTCTGCAGACAAAGGCGGCTCATGGCAAGACATGCAAATCAGATCATTTTCAGACTGTGAACAGAGGTGCCAAGATATTTTTCAACTGCTCTATGTTCCGCATATGTGAGCTAAGGCTCACATGGTATTTATACGTTTGATAGTTTGTTTTCTTGGTTGCTCTGAGATACCTCATCCTTCCTCTTTAGAAAGCCTGAGGGTGTGATACTGGCATTTCATGATTTCTCTGCTCAGTGCTACCTAAAGATTGCATTAGAAAAAAAAAATCCTTAGCTGGTTTTGTTAAGCTGACAATAAGTGCTGTAAAGGTCCAGAGAACTGAGAATCTTGGAGAATGAACTTGTGCCACTTGCCCTGGTGTCCTGGGAGATGCCTACATGATTGATCTTCTCACTGGGCCCTGGGAGGACTCAGTTCAGAGATCAGAAACGAGAGGTCCCCAAAGAAGCATTAGGCCAAGAGTGTGCCCTTCACAGTAGACATGGAGACAGCACCCCTGCATAATAGGAGAAATATAATTAAATATAACCAGAAGATGAAATTAAAATTGGCACACAACCAAAATTTCAAGCTCAACTTTTATCCCAACCTCCACCATGGCTTTACTATCTCTTTGTTTCATAATATATATCATGGAAACTAAAGCTACAGCTTATTTGAGTTCTGTAGCTTATATTTGCCTTTCTATAAAAATTTTCACACTAGGTACAATATCAGGTTATTTTAATTAGTTTTTCTATAAAAACACATTTGTAAGCATAGCCTGGCTTAAAATCTAATAGAATCATAGTTTGTAAATGCTCAGTTAAAGATTTGGGTGAATATCACTGTCCGTTCAATGAATACTGTGGAAATTTGTTCACAGAAATTAAATTTTTGATGCTGTTTCATTTCCCAGGTGGCACATTATCATCTTTTTAGCTACATTTTGCACTGGCTTGTTGCTGCAGATGGAGCCTCAATGTCAAAACTTTGGGGGGAAATAGTGTCATATTGTGAACAAATTCTAGCAATACCATGGCACCATTTGGGGAAAGCTGCATACTTCTTAAGTTCAATACCATCCTTCCCACAACAGCTTTACAGAAATCAGAGCCACACATCTCTGAGCTACCTGTCCTCTGCTCAGGTGATAACTGATTTAAAAACCACATAGGACTAATACCTGAAAGCTAAGAGTTGCTGGGAAGGACAGGGCTGGCAGAGGCAGCTTAGAAATTGTCAATGCGTAATTGCTTGCCTGCCAGGTTATCATTATTCACTCGGGGCTGTGCAAGGATCACATTAATACACTGACAACTGATTCCTGAGGAGAATGGGGAGGTAGCAAGTCATTATTACTTAGAAAATATCTAATACACAGGATGGGGACAGAGAAAAACCTTCTTATATTTCTTTCCATTCCTCACTGTTTGTTAGCTGTGAAGTAAGTTCACTGGTGCTATAGAAATGGTTGAGAGGCAGCTTCCATTCTGTAAATCAACCTGAGATAGAACCCAAGATGATGTACAAGTTTAGGTTCTATCTAGGAAAGGGTTCAACATTTTGGAAAGACCATTATTATCAGGATGAATAAGTCTTGTGTAGATGTTGTGTCTTGGCAGAGGAAAGAAAATGCTGGGTCTCAGGAAACCAGAGTGGGTGTGATGTCTTAGGAGTGACTGTTTGCTTGAGACCAAGCCTATTGATGGTATGCTTAGAGTTTTCTATAAGATGATACAGAATAAAGGAGTGAACTGCCCTACCAACCAAAATTGCTCTTAGAAAGGTGTGCTGTTAATTTGTTTGTATGGGACCTCTCCAATTTATTCATAAAGGCACCTAGTGGTATAAATTTTCCTCTTAACACTGCTTTCATTGTGTCCTATAAGTTTGGGTATGATGTGTGTCTTCATTTTCATTGAATTCTATAAAGTTCTTGATTTCTTTCTTGATTTCTTCCCTGATCAAGTTATCATTGAGCAGAGAGTTGTTTAGTTTCCATGAGTATGTGGGCTTTCTGCTGTTTTTGTTGCTATCGAAGTCTAGCCTTAGTCAGTGATGATCAGATATAATGAGGTGCTGAGAATAAGGTATATTCTCTTGTTTTAGGGCAAAATGTTCTGTAGATATATGTTAAATCCATTTGGTTCATAATTTTTGTTAGTTTCACTGTTTCTTTGTTGAATTTCTGTTTCAATGACCTGTCCATTGGTGAGAGTGGGGTGTTGAAGTCTCCCACTATTATTGTGTGAGATTCAACGTGTGTTT
Organism: Uromys caudimaculatus; assembly: GCA_028551405.1. Lineage (NCBI taxonomy): Eukaryota > Metazoa > Chordata > Mammalia > Rodentia > Muridae > Uromys > Uromys caudimaculatus. The sequence goes on along the minus strand of CM052708.1, from coordinate 85,549,367 downwards.
TGAGCTTTAGTAATGTTTCTTTTATGAATGTGGGTACTCTTTCATTTGGGGCATAGATGTTCATAATTGAGACTTCCTCTTGGTGGAATTTTCTTTTGATGAGTATGAAATGTCCTTATTCATCTTGTTTGATAACTTTTGGTTGAAAGTCTATTTTATTGGATAAAAAAAAAAAGCACTAGAACAGAAAGAAGCAAACACACCCAAGAGGAATAGATGGCAGAAAATATTCAATCTGAGAACTGAAATCAACCAGGTAGGAGAAAAAGAGAACTATACAAAGAATCAACAAAACCCAGAGATGCTTCTTTGAGAAAACCAACAATATAAATAAGGCATTACCTAAACTAACTAAAGGGCACAGAGACAGTATCCAAATTATCAAAATCAGAAATGAACAGGGAGACATAACATCAGAAACTGAGGATATTCAAAAAAATCATTAGAACCTACTACAAAAGCCTATATTTTACATGAGTAGGAAGTCTAGATGAAATGGATGATTTTCTAGATAGATACCACATACCAAAGTTAATAAAACAAAATCAGGTAAACTATCTAAACAGCCACGTAACCACTAAGGAAATAGAAGTAGTCATCAAAAACCTCCCAATCAAAAAAATGCTCAGAGCTAGATAGTTTTAGTGCAGAATTCTACCAGCCCTCAAAGAAGAGCGAATACCAATATTCCTCAAACTATTCCATGAAATATGAACAGAAGGCACAGTACCTAATTCATTCTATGAAGCTACAGTTACTCTGATACCTAAACCAAACAGACCCAACAAAGTAAGAGGACATCAGACCAATTTCACTTATGAATATTGATGCAAAAATATTCAATAAAATTCTTTCAACCTGAATTCAAGACCATATCAAAACCATCATTCACCATGGTCAAGTAGGCTTCATCCCAGGGATGCAGGGATGGTTCAATATATGGAAATTCATCACCATGATACACTATGTAAACAAACTCAAGGGGAAAAGGCATATGATCATCTCTTTAGATGCTGGAAAACCCTTTGACAAAATACAAATCTCCTTCATGTTAAGCCTTGGAGAGATCAGGAATTCAAGGCTCATAATAAAAGCAATATATAGCAAACCAACAGCCCACATCAAATTAAATGGAGAGAAACTAGAAGGAATCCCAGTAAAATCTGGTACAAAACAAGGGTGCTCACTCTTTTCCTATCTATTCAATATAGTACTCAAAGTTCTAGTCAGAGCAATTAGACAACAAAAGGAGATTAAAGGGATACAAATTGGAAAGAAAGATGTCAAAGTATCACTATTTGCAGATGATATGATAGTATACATAAGAGACCCCAAAAATTCTACCAGAGATCCTAAAGCTGATAAACAATTTCAGCAAAGTGGCTGGATATAAAATTAACTCTAAAAAATCAGTAGCCTTCCTCTACTGAAAAGATAAATGGGCTGAAAAAGAAATTAGGGAAATGGGGGCTGGAGAGAGCCTAACAGATACTATGACTCTGTGCCTCAGTTTCCTCATGTTGAAGATCATCAATTTAAAATTGTATGACAATCACAATCACTTCTATGCCATTTGTCAGCCAAATGAAGACTGGAGAAATCTAGATTCAGCTATATTGTCCAGTGAAATGGTCTGTGGATCTCTCTCCACCACTTTCTACTTTCAGAATTTGAGTGTTTGGATAAATCTCAAGATGCAAGTTTTGATCCCAGGCTCTGACCCTGATGTTATGTTAGGAATATCTCTCTTAAGGGTTTCTCACATAGACTGTTAGTCTGTGCATCAATTATTTCTGGTACAGGTGTAATTGACTTGTAGAGGAAGCCTCACCTGTCTTAGCAGGGAAACCTGTGCTCTAGAATGGAGTTTTTAATGATCTACAAGGTCTACACCCTTGGCATCTAAGATGAAATCTAGGAATTCCAGAAAGGCTAGGGAGTACCATAAGAGGTTCTTTTTGCTTATCTTCAACAGGTTGCTATGGGATTTCAGGACAAACACATCTCAGAGACAATGGGATGACCTTGAGCTCCTGGTGTAGAGAACAAGGTCAAAAGCCAGTCATTATTGTCATCACAGATGGCAGTGATCCTTGAGAGATTCTTGGAAAAAGCTTTCTTTTACTATATCCTGCCAGTCACTTAGGCAGTAATCATAGTGACAATTTTCTTGGCCACCAAGATACTATTGACAACTTCTAGAGACTTTGGGGGCTTCAACTCCATGTCTCAGTCTACACAGCAAGTCAGGTATGAATGGGCAATACTTGAGTGATTCTTTCTTTTTCTCTTTTAACTCATCCTCCCCTTCTTTACTACTCTTTCCTCCACCCTTCTCTTTTCTCTCCTAACTCTCCACCAAATTATACATCCACCGAGCTTTTCTGACATCTTGTTATGTCTTGGAGTTCCATGGAGAGAGGCAGGTATTACTAACTACTACTCACTGTCTGAGAAATATTTTATGTAAAGGACAAAAAAACAACAAGAAGACAAAACATAACAGAAATAAGAGGATAGCATAGAGTTCAGGCAAATAGACTTTACAAAATGCTTTAGCTTGAAGAATCACTTTGATTCTCAAAGAAAGAATACTAGCAGCATTAGTTAGGGTTTCTATTGCTATGAAAAGACACCACGACCACAGACATTCGTATAAAGGAAAATACTTTATTGGTGCTAACTTATAGTTTCAGAGGTTTGGTTTATTATCTTCATGGAAGGAAGCATGCCAGCAGGCAGGCAGATATGGTGCTAGAGAAGTATCTGAGAGTTCTACATTTTGTTCTGCAGGCAGCAGGAAAAACTCAGCCACTCTAGGCCTAGTTGAGCAACTGAGACCTCAAAGTCCAACCCCTCAGTGACACAGTTGCTCCAACAAGGTCACGCCTCCTCACAGTACCACTCTCTTTGGGCCAAATATTCAAACATATGAGTCTATGGGGGCCATTCCTATTCAAACCACCACACCAGCCCTCAAGATAAGATTTAATATAGGGTGACAGTGTGATGGTGGTAATAAGCATTCAGCAATAAATTTATACCAACGTGACCAGCTATTATTGTGTGAATATGTCTTTCTCTCAAAATTTGTATGTTGAGAACATGGTTCTTAAGTCCATACATTAATTGCATTTGAAGGTAAGGCCTTTGAAATTCATGAGGATGGGTCTTAGTGATTGGCAGACATGCCTGTACTTACAATAAAAGAAAGAGAAACCACAAAGTGCTTATTGACTCAGTTTCAGTATCATACCTGCTCTTTGGTATGATGCAGAAAAAGAAAAACATGATTCCCGTGCCATGATTTTGGGCATTCCAATCCCCAGATCTTTGAGTCAATCAACTTTATGTTCTTTATGAAGTGCCCTATCTCAAGAATTATGATATGGTACCAAAAATACAAAACAAACCAATCTATATTAGAATGGAGTGATTTGGAGATAGAGAAGTGGAAGTGAGTTTACCCCAAAGGAGAGTACACCACATATATATAGTTAGAGAGGCAGTAAACATGAACTTTGAAAAAGGTATACCCATGCAGGAGAAGTATGCTGCAACCCAACAGACTCTGGTGAAAAGGCCATTTTTTAAAAGCAGTTACCCAGGGACATGACTATTATGCTGAAGATGAGTAAAGGACAAACAACCTACGAATAACAATCTTCACTACATCTTCAACCTAGAGCTGATAGAGTCTTTTGTAGGGTCATTGGGCCTCATCTCCATCAATCGCTGTAATGGGAACACTTATCTAGGTAGAAACAATGTTCTCTGGACTCAGAAGGCTTCCTGTTGCCATTGCTTCTCTGAGTCAAAATATGCATATGAACCCTTGAACAGATACTGATTTGTGTGAATTTGAGAGAATAATGCCAATGTGGCCAGATGGGCCAAAATTTGGAAAAATATTTAAAATCAATAAATATACTCAAAATCTGCTGTTCCCTTAAAAATTCTAGTTAGTGTCACTGCTTTCATTTCAGGAAATTTGTAATGATCATTTAAATTTTTTTTTTTATTTTTAGTAGTGGCTTGTGCTTGTGGCTAAATAATTTTCTTGCCTTCATTTTCTATGTCCATTGATATCAATAAATTGTACATACTTATCTTAAGGTGATATTAGGAGGTTTATTGATAGTATTTGTCAGGCTGGTATTTACATTTAAGTGTTATATGCTTCACCATAGTGGGAGCCTCATCAGTTGAGCAAGTCACTACATGTCTGAAGCTCCTCCATGTTATTATGATGTTGGGTCTCTTTTGCAGTATATGTTAGTCAGCCTTTCTATCACTGTAACAGAACATCTGAGCAAATAAAAGTAAAAGCAGAAAAGTTTCTTATATAATTGTAGATTTGGATCTGTGAATGGCCTGGATCTGTGGATTTGAAGCCTATGGAAAAACAACACCGCATGTCAGGTGGCACACTGGAGGAAACTTTTCATTACTTGAAATTCAGAAAGCAAAAAGAGAGAAGAAAGCAGATTAAACCACCAACATCCCTTTTAAGGTCGTGTTCCATTGTTTCTAACTCCCTTCTTCTCCTTCTTCTTCTTCTTCTTCTTCTTCTTCTTCTTCTTCTTCTTCTTCTTCTTCTTCTTCTTCTTCTTCTTCTCCTCCTCCTCCTCCTCCTCCTCCTCCTCCTCCTCCTCTTTCCTCCTCCTCCTCCTTCCTCCTCCTCCTCTTCCTTCCTCCTCCTCCTCCTCCTTCCTCCTCCTCTTCCTCCTCCTCCTCCTTCCTCCTCCTCCTCTTCCTCCTCCTCCTCTTCCTCCTCCTCCTCGTCTTCCTCTTCTTTCCTCATAAACATTATACCACCTCCCAATAGTGTCACAAATGGTCAACCAAGCCTTAAACTCTTCCAAAGAGAACACATATGTAAACTGTAACTCAAAAGTTGACATAGTCTGCATGAAGCCATCTTTTGAAAGTCACTACCTTCTGCTCTCTCTGGGCATTAGAGATTTGGATCAGAGTTTCTGCCCTTCATAAGATCAGGTACAAATTCAATGATGTGGGTTCTTCAGAGATTTTAAATGCCTAGATGAATGCTGTCGCTCTAGTTCCTTTGACTGGTACACTGAGAAAATACACAGAATATATAGAGAAAGAGAGGAAACATCCCTAACTACAGCCCTGAAAGTTGTCAAAGTAGTCATACCATCTTCTTTTACTTCTACACACATGCACACATACACATACACACACACACACACGAGGTTGGGGTGTTCCTTCTTGTTCTTATTCATTTTAACGCTTTCCTGATTACAGAGGGGAACATTTTAAAAGTATTTATTTTCACTCACTAAACCTTTGTCTTAAATAGGGCGATATACAATATGCCCAGTATATTGTATATAATAGAAGGCAGGGTTGTAAGAGGTTTTTCAGAATTGCCAGAGGGAGAGAGAGGAGGTTAGAACCTTATATCACCTATGTGAAGGTTAGATGATCAAAAAGCAGTAAAATAGGATAATTACATTTTTCCAAAGACTGCAGACTAACAGAGGTTGTTGGTCAATCCCACTTAAAGAGGGTAAATAGAAAACATGAGAAAAGCACCACAAGTGGACACCTTTCCAGGTACATGACTTTGGGCAAGCCATGAACTTTTGCATCCAGATTTATAAAATAGGGTGATAATTACATTATCTTCATCAGACTACCATTATGAAAATGGATATAGAAAAATGCATGCAGAACTGGGAATACAACAAGTGCTCCCCAGATGTTAGATATTATTATTTTATTTCCGAGCCTGACAAAACCTACAAAGCTCATAACACAGGAAAGCAGAATTCAACCATATGTTTGCTAATATGCATGGCAGCTCCGCTGCTCCTTTGACAATCCTGTAATAGTTCCAAGAGGAGCTTTGTTTGCCTGTCTGGCCTTTTGAGATATTAGGCTGAGATCTTTAGGGTATTGGGTGAGAGAAGACTGTGTCTGGCATGTCCTGTTTCTCTAATACCAAATGAATGGCCCAAGAACCATGCGAGGGCTAATGTATCATGCAATCTGTTCTGTGTTATACTTTTTCACATAATGAAATGCTAATGTGAGAAAGATCATTTACATATGGCCTACTAGTTATTTAAGAAAACAACAATTAAACATGTTGAGATAATTAACAGTGTGCACATGATTAACAATGCTTTTTTGATGCTAGAAATTAATGGAGTAGATGCCAAATAAATGTAATCCCACACTTCCGTTAGAATTTCTTCCTTAATTATATTAATTTACAAATTTAAAACAATAATCACATTCATTCAAAAAGAATGAGTATCTTAAATGCAGAAATAATCAAAGGGGGGGTCTCCTATTTGAGAATAGAATGTAATAGATTAACCTTATTCTTTGTCCCCACCAGAGGACAGTGTAATTAAGGACAAAAAATAACCTGCTTCAGTGCAGGGCTGTCCACAATGGATTCATCCAAGCCTTTCGTAAGCATAATTTGTTTTCAAGATAACTAGCCTGCTGGTATCCAACAAAATGGAATTGTTCTGCAGCTGTGATTCAGGTGCCCTTTCCCAGATCTGAGTCCTGAGTTGAACTCCAGTACAGAAAAAATCTATCTGCACTGTGTGTGTGTGTGTGTGTGTGTGTGTGCGTGCGTGCGTGCATGCGTGTGTGTTATGTGTTCATGGCTTTATGAACCTTCAAACATGTCTAGAAATACCTATGCTGATGCACATATGTGCCTATGCATGGGAGAGTCTTCCTCAATCACTCTGCGACTTATTCATTGAAGCAGGTTCTATCAATAGAACACACAGCTCAACTATAAGGTTATGATGATGGCCAATTTGCTCTAAGGACACCCTTTCTCTACTCTCCTACCCCTGGAATTACAGGTTGTCTAACATGGCCACCTGATTTTTTATATATGCATATTTACACATATACACATATACATATGTAGTATACATTACAACAATTACATAATTTATTCCTTCACTTTCTTCTCTATAAATCCTCTGACAAATCCTTCTTTATTCTATTTCAAATTCATGGCCTATTTTTATTAAATATTACTTCATACACATTTGTATATATACATGTATTCCTAAATACAAACTACTTATTGTCTATAGTGTTACTTGTATTTGGGTTTCCAGGGCTGACCATTTACTACTGGATAACTAGTAAGAGTGCTTTTCCATGGGGGAGACCATTTCTCGTATTCTCAGCGTGTCTTAGTTGCCTGTAGTTGTTTGTGTAGGGTGAGGTCCCATGGGTTTTCCCCCATCCAGGCTGGCATGTCTATTCCACCTGATTTTTAAAAATAGGTTCTGGACAATTGGACTCTGTCTCTTACTTTTATAAGGCAGGTTTGTAAACTACTGAGCCATATCTTCAACCTCGATATAGCACCACTTCTAAATGACATTCATAGAAACATCAGGTGCAAATACTCAGAGTAGTGCTTCACCCTTCTACGTGGAATTATAGGTCTTACAGGTTGCCTTTATTCCTCTTTGCTCATATTCACAGCAATGTCTTACAATCCCATGACTGTGCCTAAAACTATCAGAGTGTTTCCTAAGGTGTGACTTCAATACTATTATGCTTGGGGCATCCAAGGACATATCTCTGCTGAGCCACCAGAAAAAAAAGTCTCCTTGAGGAGCAACCTGGTCCAGTGTAAACTTGGATAGAGCAGTTCCTCCTCTTCCCAGCTGGCTGGTCTTAGGCAAAATTACATGATTCAATGTTTCTAAACTTGTAAAGTGGGGATAGTATGTTATTATCTACTTCGTGGAGTTATTTTGGGTATTGAAATGAAATAATCCCTTGCATGTTAATTGTCTTCACTTGTTGTGAATGTGATTAGATCTTCAATATTCAAGCAGCTGCAGAAGGGTTCTTTTAACTTGGAAGGAAGGAAGGAAGGATGGATGAAGGAAGGAAGGATGAAGGAAGGAAGGAAAGAAGGAAGGAAAGAAGGAAGGAAGGAAGGAAGGAAGGAAGGAAGGAAGGAAGGAAGGAAGGACGGAAGGAAGGAAGGAAGGAGTGGATGAGAGTCAGGACATTTACATTTTTTGGTTGACTATCTCAGGGATACAGAGTCAACAACAGGAAGGGTTCTTCTGTATAGAGAAGTGTCAGGCTATAAAAGAAAGGGGATATAAAGAGTGAAATTGGTATAACATCTTGATCCAAGAGCATTGTTATAAAAAGGCCATGGCAGGAAAGGAAATGAGCATTGATTGGTTAGTGTGCCAACTTGGCTCTGTGTTTAATGTTTAACTCAAACTCTCCTGATGTAATCGATGCCTTTCAAGACTTTAATTTGAAGCCACATCTTTGTCCATCTCTGGTCTGCCCTGATGGGCCTATTTGCTCACTGAGATGAAGACTCTATATCTGGCTGGTTACCAGCTTCCTTTTCCCAGTTTATATCCTTGAGTAACACCATGATGCAAGACTTTCAGTTTGCCCATCCTTAGTGAGGTGTATGGTGACCCTCCATGTGCCAGAGACCACTGACTCAGACTGGTGCTGTCATTTTATTTGACAGCCTGCTTCTCTGCCTGCTTTGAAAGTATTCCCACTTTCTTGTTCAAAACTAAACACAGTTTACTGTCTTGCACCTTTACAAAATATACTCATTTGAGCTTCTGAATCCAAAAGCACTTTGAAAAACAAAACAAGGGAGGTCTTGTGGTAGGGAGATATCCTTGTGGAGACCGGGGTCAGGAAGGAGGGGTAGTATGTGCAAGAGTCAGAGGGTGGACCAGGAGGGGGATGGACTGTAAAAAATAATGAAATAACATTAAAAAAAACAAAACAAAACAAAACAAAGAATAGATCTTAAAAGGAAACAATATTCTAAGCATTTCCTGTCTTGAGGCCTTTGCTCTCTTGTTCTTCCTGTTGTCTACTAAAGAGTTCATTGTACCTCCTCATGTCCACAGCCTGGTACCTTATGAATTATTCAGCATCATTCCAATAATTATCTTCTCCTTAAGCCATCCTTGACCAGATGTCTCCTCCCAGTTATGGCTACAGACCTTTCTTTCTGAGGCTTCTATCTGTTGCTATACTGACTAGTGTTTCCTTGCTTATCCTTACCTTTTAAAAAAAATATACTAAGCCCTTCCAGACCCAGTCTATATCTAGGTATTTACCTATTATGCCTAGAACTAAAATGGATAAGAAAAATATGGTTACATTTAACTAGATTGATTAACCTGGTGAAGATGAGTTGCTTTGGAATCCAAATTACTTCAGCCATTTAGATAAGATATTGTTGGAAGACTTCCAGTACATTCTCATTAGAATGGGCACAGATAAAAGTCATTAGAATGTCCCATCCACACCCCTGCAAGCAAATGGGATCTATTTAGAACAGACAGTTAACCTGTTCCCCTCACTAAGTTCATCTATAGCTGCGAGCATTTGGAGGAAGGTCAGCAATTATCCAGTGATTTCATCAATGCAGGGCTAATCTCAGCAATTCAGCCTGAAGGAACCACCTGTTCACTAAGGCCCCTTTTGAATCTTCATAGTTCTAGCTGAAAGTGAAATTTTCCTCTTGTCCCTGTTTTCTGCTCCACTGGAAGCCTCATGCCCTCAAGCCCTATGTGTTGCCTACAGTGTTGCTAATGTCCTGGCTCTGATTTCGGAAGATTTGGATAGAGCCTGAGATTCTAGAGATTTTGCAGCACATTCCCAGGTTAAGGGCTGAAGCCTTGAGTCTACAGAAGACACAATGAGTAGCAAGGATGTGCAGTTCTCTGCATCAGTGGTCCTTAGTCAACTGGAGAGTTGTAGAAAAGTTCCTGGTCCCAAGTGCTATTTCAGACCAAGTCAACATAGGCATGAAGCTCAGGCCATGGTATTTCGTAAATCTTCTATGAAACACTTGGCAACCAAGGTTGTCCATTTGTAAATTCTTGTTCTCAAAAGTTAAGGTGGAGATGGATATGTAGTTCATGCCTTGTAACCCAAGCACTTAGGGAGCAGAGACAAGAAGATGGTAAGTTCAAGGCCAGTCCTGGCTGTATAAGGAAACGTTGTTAACAAACAAATAATAATTAATGACATTAACAAGTGTTCTGAGAACAGAACAGTGGCTTGGTGTTGTCTCTAAATGAATCAGAAATGCACAGCATCAGTGAATAGGTTTATGCATTCTGTCAAGTGCAGTGAAAAGAGAACACTGTGCAATAAGAAGATGGAAGGAAGTACTGATCTATGCTACAAAATAACAGATCTCAAAAAATGTTATGCTAACTAGTAGTAAAAGGCTACATATTTATGGTCTCCAATTTGGAAATTTTGTAGAGAGCAAAAGTAAAATTTGCCAGAGCCCTGGAGAAAAGATATAAATTTTCCTAAACTGAACTCTGTTGGTAGTGTTTATGCTGGCCAGCTTTAACTGTTAACTTGGCACAACCTGGAATCATCAGCGTAGGGTCTGAATGAAGAATGATATAGATCAAGCTGGCCTGTGGACATGTCTGTAAAGGGACTATTTTTTAGTTGCTTATTGTTGTAGAAAGACACAGTCTACTGTCTGTCTCAGCATTCTTGAGCTGAGGAGCCCTATAATCCTAAGAATAGAGGAGGCTAGCTGAGTGCTAGCTAGCTGCCAACTAGGCAGCAATAGTACATGCCTCTTATTGCTCTTGACTATAGCTGTGATGCTTCAGGTTCCTGCCACAGTTTCCTGCTATCATGGACATGGAACTATAAGCCAAATTGCAAGCCTTTTCCTCCCTTAAGTCTTTTTTTTTTTTTTTTTTTGTCAGGGTGTTTTTCTCCACAACAACAAAAATTAATCTTACACAGCCTTATAAGTAGGCAAAGTTTCAAAAAATTCATTATGTAGTCTGTTTAAAATAGTTGAACTTTATAATATGGATCATATATCTCAATGAAGCTATTATTGTGTATAAAGTGTATCTCAGTGGGAAAACATGAAAATTCCCGGGCTTTACCAAGACCTAATAGATCTAGAGTGGAAGACAGCACCCTGTGTTTAATGAGTCCCCCAGGAGACTCTGAGGGGCACTCGCAGCTGGGAAAGTGTTCTGGGAGAAGTTTTAGGGTACAGAGACAACCACTCAGAGTAAATGCGTACAGGAAAGCAAAATTGTATTCCAGAAATGAATAAAATCCCTTTGTAATGAGTGTTCAGACAGATTTTTATTTCTACTCCTTTCATTCCACCTGTTTAGTGCTGAGGGTAGAGCTCAGGGTTTCATGCATGCTGTGTGAGGGCTTTACCATGAAGCTACATCCATATCCCTTCATGTTTACTAGTGATGGCTCCAGGAACCTGGCAAAAAAATCTGCCTTATATCATCCTTGGCAGACTTATCCATGAATGGGAATAGACAAGCTTGCTCTTCATGCTCGCTGTGCTGATAAATTTAGAGGGAAACAGAAAGGCTCTTAGCACTGATAGACTTTTATCAGGCATTTGTACAATACATGTCAAGAATAAGAGTTATTGGTGCCATTTTATCTTCATAGAAACTGCTATAATTTAGCCTCTTTTGAGAAGCCCATGCTGGAATTTTCTGTAGCATTGGAAAGTCTTTCTTTTGCTATATTTAGAAAGTTGCTATTCTAGCAAATGTATATTCTTTGGGTTCTTTCTTTGCCTCGGGTCGTCTTTCAGGCTGCTTATTTTCAAAGTCATATGCATCTGCTATGTTGGAAAGGGCTTCAGGACAATACCCTGCATTCAGCCTCATCCTCCTTGCTATCACAAGAAAAAAATACAGCACTTTTACTGAAGAAATTGCCACCCCTGAAAGGGCTTTTGTCCTTATCCTGAAACCAAGGAATCACTCTTTACAGCCCTTAACTTAGTAGGTAGGCTAAACATCACAAAAGAAGAGTAAATGCATGTCTCCCAAAGCCATCAAGATATGTGCTGTGTGTTTGAGTTCAGTCCCAATGAGATGAAAATCACAGAACCAGAATCCTCTATAATACATTTCAGGTTGACATATAGAACTTTATAGTAATTGAAACTCAACTCAAGATACAGTCAACTAATCATTGGTAATCAAGCTAATATGAATCAACCTAATTTTTATAGACAGAGAGTCCTGGATGGTTCCAGTTATTTGCAAGAAGGTGTGGTTTTTCATAGCATTTGGAGACAGGAAAGAAAACCACACAATTTTACTATGGGGAGTGAGTGAGTGGTTAAAATCCCCATCATCTTTTTTGTGTATCATCCTTCCCTTAGCCCTCTCACAGAAACACAAAGCAGCCATCTTCTGTCCTGAGTCCATTTCTTGTACTTGAAAGGCTGTCTTTCCTTTTAACTGACTTTGTCTTTCAGTTGATTAACTAATGTAGCACAGTGCAAATTGAAATGACTTTACCCTAGCCAAGGGTTCCCACTTTTGCCCAACTGTATATAGAAGTGGAAACTTAAAGTTTCTTTGGGAAGTCAGTTGTGTTTCCACATCAGTGTAGTTCTCAAAGGAAGTATGTGTCTTGTTCCCTGGTGTACAAACTCTAAGAATCCTGCACACTGTGACTGGGTATCAGGAATTTACCAAGGTCTGTGAACAGTTGATCCTTACTCTGCTCCTGTGAGATGGGCATTATTGGATGGAATTTACCAGGACGCATAGGCTAGAATCAGGACACAGACCCATGTACTTCAAACATCAATTCACATACTAATTTTGGTCTCTCCTTCTCACATCTCATCTTTGTGTCTAGAGAGAAGCAGCCAGTTTGTTATCTGGACATGACCTTCTACATCAGCCTCTTGTTTTTGGTATTGTGAAGGACCCTAGATAGTTACAAGATTCACAAGTCCATGCATTGACTAGAAAACAAGTCTGTGCACTCTGCTTGCTGTTTTTCTGAGACAACCCTGATTCTTTGAACCAAATCCATCTCTGCTGAAACTTCTGGGTCCAGTTCCTCCAATAAGCTCTTTAAACAGCTTGCTCATCCAGTCTATAACAGTAAAAATCCTTGGTACAACAAGCAAAGAATTGCTTGAAATTCCAATTAAGCCAAGTCTTACCAAAGCCTATTCCATTATCTCAGTAAGCTGCTTTCAACATTAAAAGCCTCCTCTTAATTAATTTTTCTTGCTGGCCGGTGGATATGCAATGCTTTATTATGACCTATGAATTCAAAAGCAGGAATATAAAGCACCAATGAGCTGTATGTTACGTTCCCACTATCAAATCAGACCTGTGACTAACTGCACTTTTGAAACAGAAGTGGGAGAGGCACGGATCTTCAATAGAGAGTTGTGGGAGACACAGTAGATTGGTCATTGGGCCCCTCAACATGGATCATGGGATCTACGGGAGGCTGTTGACATAGCCATGCCATCCCCAGCTCGAGATAGGCAGAGGAGACAGAAGAGGGGTAACTTTTTTTCCCTCATACTTCTTGCCCAGCAATGAATGCACACAAAGTGTTTGTTCCATGCATAGATATACAGCAGTGACAATTTTTACATGGTGTAAATTCATTATTAGCATGGCACATCTGCTCACTGTTGATTTCCCACCAAGGATTCCTTGAAGTAAATCCTACCTCACTGAAGTTGATGTCATCTTTAATGTTGCCTTTGATTGTACCTCCCAGCAATCATCAGGGCCTAGTTGTAAAGCCTGCAACATTGAAGCCTTCGGCACTCCCCTCAGCCTCTCCCTGTCTGGCTCAATGCTAAGTTGAGAAAGTAGTCTGAGAAAGCAAAGTTACCTCTACATAGCATACACTCACTCTTTCTGCAGGTGTCATGGTTCTCTAATTTGGGTTGTGCTCTTTCTAGTTTGTCTGAATGGGGGCCTTACTGTGGTTAACTGTCACTAGTTCTGTGCATGTGTATTTGTCTCTTTGTGTGTGTGTGTGTGTGTGTGTGTGTATACATGTGTGTGTGTGTATTTTGTCTTAAACCACATTTTGCAAGATATATTGTAAATCTCCAAATTAGAAAGAAGAAAAAATACTTCTTCAACTTTTTATAATGTTTCTCCTTCATGTGTTTATTGCCACACTACCAAAATTTCCTATAGGTTAGTTCCATCTATAAGATAAAAGTCCTCTCTTGGTTATATACATTCTTGAGCAAAGAAGTCAAGGTGAGGCCAACAAGAGATGGGTCAGTGGATAAAACACCTGATTTCAATTCCTATAAATGCACACACACACACACACACACACACACACACACACACACACACACACACACAAAGAGAGAGAGAGAGAGAGAGAGAGAGAGAGAAAGCACATTTTTAAGAGATCAAATGGGCCACAGAAATGGCTCTGTGGTTAAGAGCACTTGTTACTCTTCCAGAAGACTTGAGTTCACTATTCTCCATGCACATGGTAACTCACAGACATCCACGTCTCTACTTCCAGGTGATCCAATGCCCCCTTCTAATCTCTATGACTACTGATCATGCAAGTGACCCATGGACCGACAAGTAGGTAAAACACCCATATTCATAAAACAAACTTCTAAAACGTAAAAAGGCAAAGTAGAGAGTTTACGGTCTGTAGGTAAATAGCATCCCCCCAAACCAGGAATATGTGTCTCCTTGGGAGTTCCAATAATATCAAAGTAAAATGTTTACAACCCCTGTACCTAAGGTTCAGGGTTCATTAAGGAAGACAGGAATAAAAGATTGTGAGAGCCAATGAGAGGGAGTTTGCTGTGAGACTGTGTCTCCTAGTATTGTCAGAAGTCTCACGGACACTACAGCTGAACAAAGACAGCAGAAGACAGGCCAAAGTGGATGGAGGCAAGTACATAAGGCCTTAATCCTACACAAAGACTGGCAAGCACTAAGAAGTGCTGAAAATAGGGGGAATAGTCTTCTCCTGGGAAGAGCACACCAACTGTTTATCCAATACTAAATGGTCAGCTCTGAAGACTTATACACATAACATCATACAGTTTGAGAAGGGTATATGCATGTATTTAGTAATATATATTTATATACATATATGTTTATGCATTTGTCATAGTCAATGTTCTATTGTTGTGAAGAGACACCATTACCACCATTTCCATTATAAAGGAAAACACTTAATTGGAGCTTGCTTACAGTTTCAGAGGTTTAGTTAATTATTGCCATGGCAGAAAGCATGGTAGAATGGTGCTGGAAGAAGGAGCAAGAGTTCTACATTTGAATCTGCAGGCAGCAAGAAAAGAGAGTTACTGGGTCAAGCTTGAGGTTTTGAAACCTTAAAGCCTATCCCCAGTGATTTAATTCCTCCAATAATGTAATACCTAATCCACAAGTAGCACTACCTCTGATAGCTAAGCATTTAAATATTTGAACCTATGGTGCTATTTTTATTGACATTACCACAGTATGTATCAACAATTAAGAAAAAAATGAGGCCATGAATGCAAAATAGAGCAAGGAAAGTTATATGTGAGGGTTTGGAGGAGGAAAGGGAAGAGATAAATTATGCAATTGTATTGTTATCTCAAAAATCACAGATATAAAATATGATGGTCACATTAAAAGAGGAGAAAAAGGAAATCAAATACAGCCTGAAAACAGATTTATTATTATTTCAACGGCTAGATACTGCCTTAATGAAACTTAAAACACACCTACAAATGAGTGTCAGCATTAAACATGTTCAGGGTGTGTGCTTTTTGTGGATTGGGGCACAGGTCTATGAGAGTCAGGTCCTTGTAGAGTCTTATTACTCTGCAAACACAATGAGCTTGCCACACAGTATGGGACTGAGAGTAATTAGAGTTGCATCTACTCCTCCTGAATGTGCAGAATGACAATGTTGCTTGTGAAGAAAAAGACATTCTGGAGGTCTGTATAATTGCTACCATCAAATGCCATGCAAAAGAAGCTCTAGCAGATAAAAGAAGACACTTCTGGGGACAGAAATCTTTCTGCCAAGATAATGTCTGATTTATGGTTTTGTATTACCGAGTTCCAGGGTTCCACCGCCCACCTTTCTAAAAGCCATTTGTTTGTCCACATCTTCATGGATATATGGTTTAAGTTCAAGCATAGAGCAAGTCTTATAGAAAAAAATACAATGGTAGCCTGTATCACACACACGAACTATCACGTCCCACAAACTATCTTTCTAAACTGCAATATTAATCATGTGTGTCCTCTAAAGGATCCACACAATGTATCCTTCTGTCCCCTTCAAGATAATGACTACATGCCATCATTATAAGTTGTGAGGGCTAACAATTTGCTGACCTGCATGAGGCAAGCTCTCATCAAGAAGACCCCCAATGCAGCTGCTTGCAGCCCTTTCCTGTCACCTTTACATCTTCTCCTCACGTTCATGGTTGATTTTATTATTCTCGATGTATATTTTCTTCCTCAGACTCTCTATGGGTTCTGACTCTGAAAGGGCTTTCACTGACTTTTCCTAATTTACCACTATTTTTCAGTAATTAGTTTAGGACTGCTGATGTTTGGGGAGTTGAAACACATCCATGATAGGGCTCACTAGTTTCATGGAGCTCCTGTAAATAGTAACAGGGACACTTCCACATATAAACGAGTGAGGCGCCCCCTGGTGAACAGACACTTGAGATAAGGGAGAAAATTAGGGCCCTAAATGTTATCTTGGCATAGGGATAGCCAGCACCATTCCTGAAGGGAAGACATGCTAGAAGAATTCAGAAATAATAAAGGATCAGGATGTGGCTGGAAGGGGAAACTGCAAAGATCAGAGAGAAGCCTAGGAATCACATACCTGGTTACCAGAGGTTTGAATATGTTCTCATTAAGATTAAAAATTATTGTGGAAGTAGCTTAGCTCCAAAAAGACATTTTGTAGGTTACAATGCAAAGAGCAAGCCGACTGAAGTGATCGAAATGATAGATAGAGCTAGATGGAAGGATGGATAGAGACGACCCGATGGTTTATTTAGGATGGCAGGAGTCTTACATAGATGACAAACAGTTGGGTGTTGAGGACATCTTGAAAATGTATGTATGTAGACTAGAAGAATGACAGAGAGAAGCAAACAAGGAAGGGAAGTGCCAGGACTCTTGGCCAGGATAATTGCTACAATGGGGCAACCAATAGCAGGTGGTAGTTGTGCCTGAAATAGCAAGAGGGTAGCATTAGCTATTTCTCTATAGTGTTGGTGATTGGTCGCACCTCTTTTCTGTCTGCCTGCCCCACTACTTCTATCTCCTAGAGATACTCTGAAGAAAAGTTATTCATTATTCCAGCTCCAGTCTGAGTTTTTGAGCTTGCATCCACACGTCCCAATTCCAGTTAAGCCGCAGCTCACTTATGTCTGGGTCCACTGCCAGTGGTATGTCCCTCCTCTAACTTCCCTTCAGCATAGGTCAAGCTCCATGAGCTCAGTTTCTCCCTTTAAATCATTTGCCTCACTTCAGCCATTTCCCTCTGGATTTTACGTAGGCTGTCCTTACCTTTGAAGTGAATGTTACAGAGAACAAAAGCTACCAGATAAGTTGAAACAAGGGTTCCATATGACTTATCTCTTGTTCTGGATTCCTACAGTCATTACAACATGTGATTTTTATGGGATTCCTGAGTGTTCAAGTCAGTATCTCTATGTATCTGTATCTGTTTCTTGTGCTTTTGCTTGGACTCTTTTCCTCCTCTGGGTTAGTTCGGTCCTATTTTGTTGTGCTTGTTTTATCTTATTTTATTCTTGTCCCTTAGAAGCCTGCCTGTTTCCTAATGAGAAACAGAAAGAGGGTAGTTCCAGGTGGGAGGGAACATGCAGAAGAACTGGGAGGGATAGAGGAAAGGGAAGCCATAGCCAGGATATTTTATAGGAAAATTGAGTGTGTGTGTGTGAGTGTGTGTGTATGAGTGTGTGTGTGTGTGTGTGTGAGTGTGTGTGTATGAGTGTGTGTGTGTGTGTGAGTGTGTGTGTGTGTGCATGTATGTGCGTGTATGTGTGTGTGTGTGTGTGTATGTATGTGTGTGTGTGTGGCAGAGGGGGAAGCATACCACTCATGATCACAACTCTATTGCATCGCTGACTGACCTATACCTAGTAGTGAGTGTATTGTCTCCTTGTGCAGGACCACTGCTTTAGCCAGAAGCCAGTTGATCTCCCTTCTGTGTTCTACCATAGCATTTTCTTCACAGTATTTATGAGGATTACCCTCAAATTAGAGTAAGAACAGGATCCTTTGGTTTGACTCATGTCCTCCATACATTGTCTACACCATAGTCATTTCTGTGTCTTGTCAGTTCTTGTGACACACTCAGCCCTTGCCTGTCCAAAGCCTGACATGTGCTATTTCCTTGTCCTTTTAACTCCTGTACTCCTGACACATACCACAACTGATTTAGTCTCTTCTTCTAGGTTTCATCTAAAGTGTTTTCCTATCACAAAATCATACCTACCCTGGATACTTTTTCAGAAAATGTACCCAGTCACTACTCTCCTGAATCTTCCTGGTACCTGCATATAGTTATAGTTGGTTTACTTTAGTTTACTGGTTTATTGGCCACTATCCCACTACAGTGTAAACACACTGTGGTGTCTGGAGAGATGGCTCAGTGGTTAAAAGTGTTTCCTGTTCTTCCAGAGGTCCTGAGTTCTGTTTTTAATACTCATGTCAAGTGGTTCACAATTGCCTGTAACACTGGTTTTAGGGGTTCAATACCCTCCTCTGGATTCTGTGGGCACTGGAATTTAAACATGCACATCTGTTTACCCCCACATGAACTTATAAGTTAAATTTTAAAAATTACAAACCCAGTAGTACAACAAATGTGTTCATCCAGCTTCCACAAAACCTGGCACCTAATGTGCCTCTGTAACTCTGAGCAAATGGCATTTTGAAGAACAATTATAAAAAATATTTGAAACAAATGGAAATCCTCACTCGTCTGTCAATTCATCAATTATAGATTGGCAGTTGAAATAGCACTGGACAAACAACTTTCAAAGAATAATTAAACTGGACACTTACTTTTAAGGCAGTTTTAAAACTTTTGTCATTTAACACAGTTGATATTTATATTTTGAATAATACTTATAATTGACACTTTTCTAACTTTTTCTGGAAAAAGTCACCCATGTACTGATGTTACCAAGCTTTAAATGATTAGTTCTCTTTTGCACACATTTTCGTGGTTTTACATGTGGAAATTTTAGTATAACCATAGCCATTTCAAAATTATTAGTTTTTATAGTTACACCTTTATTCTTGATTTTATTTAATTTCATTTTAATTCATGATTTGTCATATTTTCATTACATTTACAAATTTCAATGCCTCTCAAGGAAGATTTTTATTTTTTTATTTCCTTTTTAAGAGTCCATTTTTATTTATAATTGTGTGTATATGAGTATGTGTGTATGTAGCTTAAGGGCATATGAGAGTCCAAGGCACCTAGGTTTGTTCTTTCAATCTTCTAGAACTGGAGTTACAGGCAGTGGTGAGCCCCTTAGTCTCGGTGGCAGGAACTGACCTGCTGAGCCATCTCTTAAGGCATCCTTTTCTTTCATTATAAACATTTCATTAACTATTGTTTTCGCATTTAAGGGGAGCATCAGGGAATGGGAAGGTGGCTCAATTGTTAAAGTAATGGCTTTGCAAGCGCAAGGATTAATTTTGATCCACCAAACATACGTAAAAATGTTGTCATGAATATCATCTCTTTGTGACTCAGGGAACATTTTGACAAGGGGTAGAAAGAATGTAAGAGCCAGAGAAAAGGAGGAGAGGTGTGGGACAGACTTTCAGACACAACATGGTCATTAACTCTTGAACTCACAATTTTGATGGGCTATACTGATACATAATGTTGGGTTCCTTTACATTCCATGTAAGAGGCCAGAACCCCATCCTGAGGATTTATACCACTTAATGACCAATAAGGAAAGAACAAATATTTTCTTCAGTAGTGTAGCCACTGATAAGGTATCCCCGCTCAAATAAACAACCCTCCCCCATGCTACGAACTCTAATGAAACATATCAAAAAATGTAAGTTGGAAGTGAGACTAGTTATGAAAATAAAGGGACTAATAGAAGTGGGAGGGGACAGAAGAGGATAATAGGATAAATAATCAAATTGCAGTATATATTATAATAAAATGCATAATGTATAATTAATATACACTAATAAAATGCATCTTAAAAGAAAGTCAAACATGGTGATAGGTGCTTGTTATCCCAGGGATGAGGAGGTGGATACAGGATGTTGTTTAGGGCTTAGTAGCATGTACTTAGATTCCATTAAGAGACCCTGTGCAAAACTGAACAAGAAAAAAAATGAGCTGAATGGTGACTGAACTAGAGTGAAAGTTGTCTCCAAGTGTGGTAGTTCGAATAAGAATGTCCTCTATAGACTCATTTGTATGCGTGTTTGGCCCACAGGGAATGGTTCTATTAGAAGGTGTGACCTTGTTCGAGGCAGTGTGTCACTGGGGGTGGGCTTTGAGGTCTCAGAAGTTCAAGTCAAACCAGTGTGTCTCTATCTTCTGCATCCTACAAACAGTACTCTCAATTCCTTCTCTAACATCATGTCTGCCTGTGTGCCATTATTCTTCTTGCCATGATGACAATGGACTAAACCTCTGAACTGTAAGCCAGGCCCAATTTCCATTAAAAGAGTTGCCATGGTCAAGTGTCTCTTCATAGCAATGGAACTTTAATAAAGACATGTGACCTCTGCGATCATTCACGCTCATCTGTGCATGATATCATGCTCCTATCAAAGAGTAACTTCATTAGCCTCTGCATTCCTTTAGTATATCTTGGTGTGGCATACTTTTGAAACTGTAGTAATAGCTTGATACTAAAAGATGTTGAAAGAATGGCCAGGAAAATGTTTTTGCTTTGTGACAATCAAAATTAAAAATTAAAAATGATTGAAGCTTTTAATGAATTCTTTGTTATTTAGTTTAAAACTACATTAAGTGTTCTGCAATTATTAAGTGGGTATTTTATCAAAGGATGTTATTAAATACTGAGTACTTGGTATATTGCATTATAATTAGTTAATTAGAACTTGCAGAATTTCTACTGATGGTGCCAAGAGATTCTTTTGTTTTCAGTATAAGTTATAAACCAGCTGTGGAAATACTCCATTGGCATGACAAAGGTATATTTCTTTATTTCTAGAATTCATAAATTTATTTTATTTTAATCAGTGTGTGGATAGGGGTGTGTGGCCATGAATATAGTTGCACATGGAGATCAGAAGGAGAAGACACACCCTTTAGAGATGGAGTTACAGGTGTTCGTAAGCCATCTACTAGGAGTGCTGGGAACTGGACTCAGTCAGTTCTCTTAACTTCTAAGGTTTATTTTCAGCCCCCAAACTATACATTTATGTACTGGATATAGAAGTATATGTCTTAACACTTCACTAATAAATTGATTTTTTTCCATGTGATTTTTAAAATTTATTTATTTCTGAATGTGTCAAAAATAGAAATTTGTGAAAATGTATCAAATATAATATTATCAGTTTCCTTTTAGGGTAATTTAAAACAGTGATTTCTTTGTAGTCTTCAATGACTTATTATGTTCATGTTTAATATATTATTGTGTATTACTTTGTAAATTTAGGCTGGAGATTATATCAGTGTTAGAGCACAAGGTAACATTTGCAAACATTGGATTGTATATTCAGCAACAGAAAAGAGAAATCAAGAAAGGCTTGGGAGGAGATTAGGAAGTGGGGAAGGAAAGAGAGAAGAGAGAGGGATATGGGGATACACTAAATATTGGGCTGTGGATACAGAATGTCCTTAGCATTTACAAGGCCCTTGGATCATTCCTCAGAGTCAAAGATGCATTAATAAATGCATAAGTAAATATAAATAACAGATTCAGCAGTCTTTATGCTTTTCTGCTTAAATTTCCTTTTGCCTGACATTAACTTTTCTACATCTGCATTCTGCATTTTTTCCACATTCTAATGTTCTTCTCTTTCCTCCGTAGCATTTGTTGCTGGGCTGTCTGTTTGCAAAAATCTTACCTTCTAGTTTACTGTTGTGTTTTGACCTTATGTGAGACATTCCTTTTTAATAATTGCTATATATGAAATATTTTCACTTACTTCAATTTTCTCAGAAGTCTGTGCTGGACCTTTTTTGTTTTCTTTTCTTTCTCTTTTATCCCCCTGAGTGATTTGGAAGTTGTAGCCTTCCTGGGGAAATTAAAAACTCTGCTGAGGCATTCAATTCAATTAAATAAAAATCAATTTTATCTAGACAATGGGTGAATGCCATGGTCTTTAAATGTGGAAATGCCCTGGTTTCTTCATCTGCAAGCTCCTTTATCACCCTCCATAGTTAACTTCAAGTCTGACTCCTTGCAACTGTGGAAGAGGTGGTCTCCTTGCTCAGGCTCTCCTCCTTCCTTTCTGCTCACTCCGTTTCCCCTTGTATACCAGGTGATATAGAATCAATATTTTTCTAATCGCTTAGTTTTAAAAGTTCTAGTCAAATTTTAAGAACAACACAAAAGACAACCTTGTACTTGACCTAGATTGCTCAAACAGTAACATTTCAATAATGTGTGTGTGTGTGTGTGTGTGTGTGTGTGTGTGTGTGTGTGTGTACTGAATCACTTGCTAGTAATGGCAAACTTTAATGATCCTCTACCTTCACAAGTTTCTCAGGAAAAAAAAAAAACAGTCTTATGTAATGACAACAGTGTCAAATATTGGAATTTAATGTTGACACATCGGTTGTTAATATACTATCTCTATTTGATGCTATAAATATGTCAATAATGACACTTAGGGATAGCATAATCTGTTTTCATCTGGTGGGTACTACTTGAATCAGTGGTCCAAAGCTAACATTATCAATTTTGGCACAAAATCTTATTCCTTTGAAGAAAGTAATGCAAAGAATAAAGTCTATCTTCAGAGGTGCCCCATTCAAAGATACATAAACCTTAATCTAATCATAAGGAAACTCCATAAGATCTCAAAATGAATAGAACTCTACAAAACTACAAACATAAGCTCTTTAAGGATATCAATGATAAGAAACAGAAGGAGGAGGTAGGAGCTTAGCCCAGGAGAATTAGAGGACCTGATGAAAGTGGACAAAACGAGGCTCTGGTTCAGGCTGGAGTGAAATGAGTATAAAGCAGAGGTTGGCAAACTATTTCTGCAATAAGCCAGATAGTAGATATTTTGGACTTTATGGACCATATGGTCTCTACTTCAAGTTCTCAACTCTGTGGTTGTGATGTGAAAGCAGCCACAGACAACATGTAAACAAATGGGAACTGTTCTCTCCCACAACTACTTGGCTGCAGAGAGTGGAAAGCAAGCTCCCTGTGGTTTGCAGACCCCTCCTCTAAATGGCATTATTAGGAATGGCTAAAAAAGGTTTGAATATGACCCAAGGAATAATGCTTTTGAGTTACCATGGTTAAATTCATAATTCTGATCAATGTGCAGTGACTGTGTCAGAGAATATTCTTTATATGAGATTATTCACACAGAGTGATATAGAAGTAAAATATACTTCTAGATGACAGATTTGATAGATGACAGATGGATGGATGAATGGTTAGACAGATAGATGATATTCTGTTACATGATAAGTAAGAGCCAATTACTCTAATTTGTGTCTTTATACTGTTCCCTTTGTTGATCTGGACTTCAACCCAAGGTGATGCACTTCATTTGGTGTATTAATTTTTTCTCTTGTTTCTTTTTCACAACTATAGCATTTTTGGAAGGAAAGAAAGCTGCTTTTTTCATAGCATATCTTTCAACTTTTTCATATTACACAATGTTAAAAGTTCTACTATAGGAAAGGTATTCGATTATGTCCAAAGTACTCTGTAGGGAGACACATAGGACCAACTTACTCTACCAAATTAACACTGACCCATCATTAAATGTCCATTACACATATTTTCAACTGTAAAAAAACCTTTTTCATCATTCCTAATTTATTATTTTTAGATCTATTCAAATAACATTTGTACTGATGATTGATATCTTCCTTGGTTCATTGGCACTATCTAACATTTCATAAACTTACAGAAAAGAACCATTTACATTGTATCAGAAACCTTTAAGCTCAATAGATCCCAGGGAAATCTTGTAAGGGTCTGCATTTGTTTCTGTTGCATTTAAAGTTCTTTCCATTATATTTGCACATAACAGTGCAAGAGAGAGGCTGAGCCTCTTAATCATGTGGGTGGGCCCCTTGCAGAGACCCAATATGTTTAAAAACACACTCTTCTATTTAAAGGTTATTGTATGAATACCAAATAACTACCACTGCTGGGCATGAGGTGGTGGCTTTGATTCATAGGCCTTTCAGGGCTTTTATGATTTGCATTACTATAGTTGGAAGGCTTTATTAAAAGTTATATATTATAATAACCTAGATTTTAAAAAATGAATATGTGGTTTAAGATATTGATGTACCAACTACACAGCTAATTAAAAGGTTAGAAAAATCAAAATTACTAAGCCTAAAGCTTTGAATGTTTCAAATAATTCTTAAGAATGAGAAGCACACTGGCTTGGTAATGGCAGTGACCATCAAAATCATTTCTTTTACTTAAAGCTTATATCTTGAAAACTTTGATCAAAAAGCCAAGACCATAGAGATTTTATTTGAATAGGTATCTGCAGGTACATCTTAAAGTAGCACATCACATTTACCTTATCAGCACGTCGTACTGACGCAATGATGAACATGGGCTGGCAATATGTGAAATGGCACATGAGTGATGAAAGGGCATTAAGTAGATGTCTTGAATCCTAATGGGGCACTGACATTGGTAGTGTGGGCACATCCTTCACAAGGAGCAAGGCAACACAACATGCCCACCTATAATGGAAAATGCCAGGCACCTTACAAAGCCAGTGGATTAAGAGAATTCTTAAAAGCTTGACACATTGGAACTGAAATAGCAAATCATTTGGTCTTCAGTCACCTTGATGGATGGGGCCATGTGGTACATTTGGCTTTGAAAGCAAATATACCTGTGAGAGTGAAAGGGAGGGCATTCCTGAAAGAGAGAAAACTAGGAAGCCACTGTCCTCCCAATTATCTTGTGGAGAGATAAAGATTTGTTAAAGGATGTTTATTCAGGTTGATCAATGGCTTCCTGTCTAGCTCTGGGTATCTGGCAGAAAAATTTCATTTTATATGGCAGGTAGAGAACATCAATTTATTTCTCTTTTCCAAGGTTATGCTTGACTGGAGGTGTGGAGAGCAGGCACACCTAACGTGGGCTTTTTCATCACTATCTTCACAGAAAGGCATTAGATAAATCCAGTTTAGGAAAGATCCAGCCTGAATTTGTTTTGTACAGGAAGTTTTGATAGCTAGTCTTCTCAGATTTGGGTTGCTGGAACATATTTGGACAGACACATAGTGAAGAGGTACTGAGTCACAGCCAAAGCACACAGCTGACTGTCAGACACTGAGATCCACAGGGCTGAATCCTAGATGAGTTGAGTAAAAATGCCTAGAACTATTCCCTTAGGAAAAATGAAACCAATGCTTTAAGTTGACAGTGAGTTGGAGGACAGATTAAAAAGCAGCTCCCTTTTTCATTTTCATTGGCATGACACACATTGGGAGTCATTCATCTCTAACAGTCTACTTATTCAAAATATCTACTTAATGATCCTAAAACCGAGAAAAGTCTCCACCAAAGTTTGAGCAATAATGTCCACTGTGGGTCTAAGAGGAGGCAAGGACTTTGAGTGGAGAAAAGGAGATACCTTTTCAGTAGAGTGCCTGCTAACATAGTAAAAATTCCTACATCCTACTGGTCTGTCTCCTTCCACATCCCTCTCTACCCACATGCCCTAACTATATGTGCTCAGAGGCCTCACACATAAGCCAGGGAAGGCAGTATTAGGTAGGGGAAGCCATTCCCTATGCATGTGATCTGCTTTTAACCCAATTTTCCGTCTGAGTTCACAAGATCAAGTGTAGTGAAGCAATTTGACCTTGATTCCCAGTGAGCCTGTAACAGAGTCTACATCTAGAAGAGAATTCATATCTCTCCTCCCTAGGCTGCTCATGACAGTAACTATGTCCCTAAGCCTTTCAGCTGCACTTAACTATGGTCTAGATTAATATCCACTTAAGCACCAAGTGGATGTTTGCCAGCCCAAACCAGCTGGCAGGCCGTTTGGAAGAGTCCTCCACCCTCTTCAGCCAGACAGCATCCAGCATTCTCAAATCAAACAATTCACTTTGGTAAAGTAGTAAAATAACTTTTTGTAAATTAGTAAAAGAAAGTTGTCCTTCAAACAGTCCTTTTACCCTCCCTATCACCAGTGATCACAAGAGGATAGAAGAGACTTCCCAGGAGCTAGGTGCCATGCTGCCTGAGATAGGTCATTTTCTAGAATCTTAGCCCATTGTTTTTTATTAAGATTCATTTCTTCTCTAAAAGCAGCCAAACTATCTATAATCTGATGCATTGAAATACTTTTCCAATTACTAATGAAACCAATTTTTAGAACTAGCATTCAATTTGGCCATTTTAATTATGGACATTTCTCCAAATCTGATCAGAGTACCAAAAAATATTGGACTGTGATTTTATGTTTTATTCCAGAAGAAAAAAAAATATTTTCAGTTGCCCAGAGTGCTTGCTTAGCATTATGGCAACCAAGGGCATTGGATTGGTGAAGGACATGGATAATTCAAACAGATGGGGAATCTGCCTTAAAGGGCTTACAGACAAAAAAAGATGTTAGGAATGGCTGCAGACAAGCAGGGATGAAAGGGACAGGATGTGAGTCTGAGTCTTTTAGTAGCTAGTACTTACAGGAGAAGGATCCACAGAAATATATTTAATTTCGTATATTTATTTATTTACATATAATAGTTTCTTTAATCTTCTACAGGAGCTTTATATTGCATATTATGATGCTTGTCTTAACAATGAGAAAGGCTCTTATATTTGGTGTCTTGTATTTGGTGACTATACTGTAGTGAGAATTCTGAAATTTTGATTAAAAAACAGTAATATTATAAAATATGTATTTGTTTTAATCCCAGGTGTGGGGATACAAGGTATTCGCAGCAGCTGAATATGATTTGCCTCCCGCTTTAACAGAGCTGTGGTTTTGCCTGTTGCAGATAGTTTCTGCAATTGTTTGACATTTGGAATTCTGGTAACTTTTCAGGGGTAGTTGTTGGTCGTTCACAGGGGTTGGTTGCAGTTGTTAGTAGTTACACTCAAAGAAAAAACATGAAGAAAGAAATTAGATTCAAGGATCAATCTCTCTCTCTCTCTCTCCACTCTATCCTTTCTCTTCTTTCTAATGATAGTGAGTGAAACTGGGTGGGTAAGGATAGGGAAAAGAAAGATCCACGGTGTAGCTATAAGCAAAGAAGAAACAAGAAGAAAGGAATTAGATTCAAGGATCTATCTTTTTCTCTTCCCTCTAATCTTCTTTCTCTGATAATCTTGTGATAAGTGGTAAAACTGGGGAAGGATCTATGGATCCTTGGTAACAGGTAGGGAAAACACAAAGGAGCAAGGACCAGCTACACTACTTACCCAAAGGACACTAATGTAAAGATTTTATCCTGTGCTCCACAGCCTGCACTGAAGGAAAGATCCTGAGACCTTACATGGGCCCAGCTTCTTCAAAGGAAGCAGAATTGCAAGGGTTCTAGAAAATGGTTCTGTGGTTGGCCTCCTAGCCACATGCAGGTGTATAATAAATATGAGGTATTGTGCTTATCTGTCCTTCACCCTGGTTAGATATTAACCTGGGCTATAGAGAAAGACCTGACCAAACAAAATATCACAAAGTACAAAGAAAGCCTGCCAAGGAAAAGAAAGATGGGGTTCAGATTGCCTGCATTCATTGGAAACTCCATATCCACCATTTTGTGTGGCAATGCAGTATCCTTTCTGGATCTGTGCTTGAGGTGATGTAGAATATGCACATGTAGCTGTAGACAGAGGGGAAAGGGAGATTAGTCCAACAAAGTATCCATGCGGGTAAGTCTAGTGTAGTGTTGGATGCCTGGTGACCTCTTCCTAAGTACCTCCACTGTTCAAATTTTTCAGAGAACCCACTTTCAGGCCATAAAGTTTATACTTCCAAAGAAGTCCCAAAACTTCAGAGATGGCTTGTACTCCCACGTCTTCTCCAGCAAGTTCATGTGCTTCTCAAATCCACCGGAGAGTTCCTCATTCAGGGCCTTCCCAGTCAGAACCACAGGCATGAACAACAGTCTTAGATGGGATATATTGGAAATGCCCTAAAGTGCCTGATTGCCCCAGAAAGTATGTTTAAAATCTTCCCTCCTACTGCACTCTAGATGCAGTGACAACTGCAGAAATGAGGGACATGTGGTATATTGAAAGACTTTCCACTTCTGCTTCAATAGACAACTCTGTTTCATAGAGAATCTGTTATGCACTCAGCAGAATTTACTTCAGCATGATTTGTAGACCCAAGTTTCCACTTATGAGTAGTCTACATCCTCAGAAATACTTAAGACAAGAAAAACTACTTCCCAGAGATCAGAGATACAGAGTGCTGAGCCTACTAGCACGCATTCGCCAGAGGCTGAATAAATACTTGTCAAATCAGTGAAATAAAGAATGGGCCGCTGTGGCCCACCCCTTCCTACATTCTGGTCCTTATGGAATCTATGATTTGAACAAGTGAGGATATAGAGTAATTTCATAATTTGACTAACCCTTCTAGGTTTGAGAGGTAGTCTAAGATATTAACCTAAGTTAGGCAAACACTTATCAACAGCAAACCAGTGGGGAAAGACAGGAAATTAAAAAAAAAAAACTACCAGTGATGTCCAGTTGTACAATCTTCCAGGCATTATATCAAACCCATATGTCTTTATGTTTAATCTTCATAACATCCCAATAATACGGATGAGAAAACAGAGCCTCCAAAAATCTATGTAACTTACTCAAAGATCGTATGCTGTCAGAAAGCAGAGCCAGGATTTGAATTCAAGCCATTTGATTCCTATCTTACATTGCCTTTCTCAGTAGGATAAGCTTTGAAGAATCCATCACTGGAGGGTGTAGCATTAACCACAATAAAAGGAACCACAGTCCAAATGCCAGAAGCAGATGAAGGCTGGTCTTGGGAAGAATATGAACATATTAAAACCTAGATAACAGATTACACACTATCTGATGTTTAGCACAAAGCACCTGCTGGAGGCTATGTATAAGACCAAGGTGGTAATGAGTAGGCAGGATCTTAGGACCAAGAAAAGTATAGAAAGTCAAAGAGCAAAGAAATAAATGATGGGAGAGGACAAATATATTGCATGATGAACATGTGGTGGGACCAGTGAAGGTCTATAGTTATTGAGTGTAAGCTACTATCCAGCAACAGGCACTAAAATCCATCTTATTCTATTCTGCATATGATCTGCTGAAACTTAACCAGATTTACTCAAGGCATGGATGTTTTGAGTAAGGAGTCTCTGTATCTCATATACTCTAGGAGAATAGGGTTGCTGGGGTCAGGGGCCAACACAAGCATTCAAAGGTAAGCATCAAAACCAGCTATCTATCCCTGTGAGGGGAAGGAGGTGGCAGGAAAGTGTTTCTGGCAAGGGACTAAAATCGAATCCTGTGTCCAAAGTGGCTCTTCAAGCACAGGATGAACAGATAATTGGCAGGGTAACATCAGGTGTCCTGGGCACTACAGGAGGATAGCCAGATGAGAGCTGGTGATTGCTAGAGGTCATAATTCAGGTGACAATAGGCAGCTATAGTTGATTTGAGGTCCAGGTAACACAATGATGAATTCAGAGATCACGACAGACATTGGTGACAGAGGAATGTTGTCATATGACAAGATGACTTGCCTTTGGTTAATTCTATGACTATAAAAAAGACAGGTGTCCTTGATGCCCACACTCTCTGGTCAATTTCAAATATATAATAGTGTTGGGTAGATAGGTTATTTCTTTTAGGGCAGAGCTGAATGGACACTGGGGTTTACGGAGTAGCTGTTCTGATTCTAGAATGGCTGAGAAGCTCCTTGACACTAGACTAGTGAATATAGGCTTAACAAAGAAGTGCATGTGGTTTTTTTTTCTTGTGGAGTCTGACAGGTCAGACAAGCCGTGATGCCCAGTAGATTGGTACTATATCTTCTTGAAGTTTTAATTCCCTGTATCTCTCTTCGTCATTCTAGAAGAGCTCCACAAAGCTAGGGATGGGCTAAACACTTTATATACTAACTACAAAGTTTCCTTTCTCTAACCCCAGAGAAGATCTAAAACCACAGATAACACCAAATCCAGTGTGTACCATGTCTATTCTTAAATTTTACATACATAACTACAGCAAAATTTAATTTATAAAGTAGGCATTCTAAAAATAGTTAGAATAGTTGTAACAATAATTATTAATAACAGTAACTATAACAATTGTCAGCTCCAGTTTTCTCGTGACTCAGGGCCAGGAAAGGGTTTAGTGAGTACAGCACCATGACAATTAATCTGAGGACTATGATGCCTGCCCTATGAATTGAAACCATAGGTCATGGTGATACAGAGGACACAAGGAAAATTCACAGTTCTGTTAGATGAAGCACGGTGGCATAAGGCTTCATCACTTCCCTTAGAATGGAACATAGTTGAGAGCATTTGAATTGTTTATTTCTGGAATGTTCTATTTAATACTTTCTATGTTTTAAAAACTGAACCATGAGTGCACACAGATCACAGGTGATGGACTACTGTATATATCTGTTTCAAGAGGCTGCTGTACTAGTTCAGCGAATCCAGACCACAAAGTATTCAGCCCAATACAGACAGACTTGAGCAACGAGCAATCCTGTTAGGTAGAGATGGCCTATCAAGACCTCAGGCCCCATGAGAGACTTTCTGGTCTTCTGATTTTTCCATAAGAATGAGAATGACCAACCAGGAACTTGTCCCACATTTATACTACATACCCATGAACACAACCTCTGCACTTGGAAGCATGATCCTTATAGCAAATTGGCACTTATTTTACCTGAAAATAGTACTTCTACATCTCTACCTGACCACAGCCAGTCTTTCTTACCATGTGAGGTAAAGTCATTCCTTGCCCCTTTCTTTTACTTGAGCCAGCCTCTTGCACAACAAGCTGACTTCATTCTCTCGCACCACTCAGTCTTTGGAGTAGACAATAAATAATGGTGGAGAACCTTGCCGTCCAGTACAAAAGGATAGGTCGAGCCAAAAGGGGCTCCAGTGAATCCTACCCTGTGCTTGCAGTGGGTCAGCAAACCCTTGACCTTGCTTATCATTTTTGCCCTCACTGGATTCTGAGGCCTGGTTGCTCTCCTGTATTCCTATTCTCATCAGGCTTATCAAATGGTCATACCTCTACTGAGTCTCCACACTGGCTTTAATGTCTGTCTGAGACAGCCCTCCTTTTTAATGGGTGTGTCCTATGGATGAGTTAGATTTTAATTCTGTTAAATAAATGTATCATTGCACTAGAGCTATTGCCATTCAAGTTCCAGGTTATTGAACTAAAACTAATTTTTTGCTTACCTAACCCAATAACATAAGGAAAGACAGACAACAGCCAAATGTCCCAAACAGAATAATTTCAATTGACTTGACGATGAAGTTCTCTTTGCCTTAATTCAAATTAATTTTGAAATACCAACCAACTTTCATTCTTTGCATTTGTTCTCTGAGTTCCTCTGTCTGTATAAACAACCTCTTCCTCTAAGCCCATAAAACACTAATGTCATGGAGTGATACTATCATATACTTGAGTTAAAAGAAAAACAAGTTAGTATCTTTAATCAAATTGTTGTTACCTTTGTCTTTGGGCCTTCAGGTGTCACTTTCTGTGGGAAACCTATCCTG
The DNA here is from genome assembly GCA_028551405.1 of Uromys caudimaculatus. Classification (NCBI taxonomy): domain Eukaryota; kingdom Metazoa; phylum Chordata; class Mammalia; order Rodentia; family Muridae; genus Uromys; species Uromys caudimaculatus. Next base: position 85,517,582 of record CM052708.1, on the reverse strand, counting down.
ATGCCCCCATCCATCCTATTAAGGCCACTTATTCCCCGAGGGCCACCACCTGCATTTGTGACACTTGCAATCACTTCTTTTCTTGTGTGGAGTTTTAATTAGTTCCCAGCTCATTTTCTGGGCTGTAATTTTACTCATCCCATTCATTCTGGCATTCAATAGAAGGCATGATATGTCTGATCTGAAGGTTGAATAATTGAGGGATGAGTGAGTAATTAAATGCCTTTCTAAATGTATTAACCCCAACTGAGCCCTCAGCTCCATATGTCACTGAATTGGGATGTTCTGGGATTGATATTTTTCATTTCACAGAAGTGTAAAAGTAACACATCTACAATAGAAGGCATTTTAAATTTTGAATTTTTATGTTTATTTCCCAAGCTAGTGTTATGTCATACGATCTACTTTTGTGATGCTGGACAGTGGCAGTGAACCTCAGCTACCAGCCAGCCACTTGATTCTAAGAGTAAACAACAGTATTCTACAGCATGCTGTGTTGCTAAGGGCCACAGTAAGATGGTGTTTCCTGCCTGTGAAATTATAAAGAATGAAAAGGAAATTTGTGCTAGGTTTGCAGTGGCAGCTCGAGTGCAAAAGTTACGCTTCTGATGTGTGATGAGCGCTAACATAAGGCAGGAGAAGGCATTCAGTCTGTGGGCAGAAGACATAAAAAGAAAACATGTGCCAGTTGGTGGCAATGTGTTTGCACCCAAAAGAATTGAGCATCTACCAAGACTTAAACATAACATCTCTGAAGAGCGTAAAGATTATTGGAAAGGATGTGTTTGCCAATGAAGCTGCTATTCTTGTATTTCTGGCAGAGTTGAAGTTGAATGGATAAATGGAAAAAATGGGGAGGGGGATTGAGCTGGGAAGGGGGATTGAGCAATAAATAACATTAAGGATGTTTGAAAAAGCCCCAAGAAAACATTATGTTTATTTAATATACATATATAAGTATATATAATAAACATACATGTATGCTACATTTATTGGATAAAGTTATGCCACTTGGGCATGATAATGTTTTCCCAAAGCACTGGAAATGAAAAAAGCCCAATGCCACACATGGAAATCTTCCCTTTCAGTTGTTGATCAAGGGAATCATAGACTCCAAAAATAATATAGGCTATTTTTGTTGTCCTTGTTTGACTCCCGGAACTAGAAAGTAAGTACACATTGCTAAAGGCATTGCACACTTGAGATACAGGGTTGCTATGACATGAAGACCTTCTCCCTGAAGACTAGTTCTGGTGGCATCCAAAGACACTACGCAAGCTTCCAAAAGGAAAAAGAAACAATTAATACTCCTAGACAGCTATAAAGTCTATGATCACAACAGTGACCAGCTAGGCAAGGTGTTCCTATAAATATAGTAATGATACTTACATCTTTGGCAACAACTAACAGTTGGTACCTTATACTGTAAACCTAACAAACTACTGGTGGCTGGATATCATAGACCCTGAAAGAGAACCTATTACTACCACTTTCCTACACCATTATAATCTCTAAATACATTCTATATTCCTATACTTACACTGACAGATAAGTGTATCTTTTACTCTTCATGAAATAAGCTTGTTTTGCAGCAGATAAAGTCATAATAGAAATCCATGATTGTTCAAACTGTGCAGAACTGATCATGACATGGTTAAGTCCAGTTGATACCTATCTAGCCCAACCCCTATCCCCCAGGCTTACAAAATATTGCAGAAGATGGGGCAGAAGTTTAAGAGCCATAGGATCAGGCCATCTACTGTGAGATAGTGTCTTCTATATATGACATAGAAGCATCACCATGGAATCTCAAAACTATTGTAGCAAGGTCTATATAACACTGTTTGACATGCCAACACGGATGAGTAAATTCCCAAAGGTCCTATCTCTAAATGAAGTATTACAGGCAACTAATGATTACTGAGAGTAGAAGTATCTACCTCCTCTATAGAAAAACATCCTCATAGGTAGGTTATCTAATCTCTCAAGTGGTCAACCATGAACACATGCACAGATTATATATATATATATATATATATATATATATGTGTGTGTGTGTGTGTGTGTGTGTGTGTGTGTGTGTGTGTGTGTGTGTATGTGTGTGTAACAATAATTGAAGTGGAGGTCATGATTTGAGAGGGAATAAGGGAATGGTAGGGATATGGCTAGGGCTTTCAGTGGGGAAGGGAGGGGTAGAAATTATATAAATACAGTATCCATGTATAAAATTTTCAAACAAAGCATTTAAACATGGAGCCTACGTTAGGGTGGGGATGTAACTTAATGGTAGAACAGGAGTTTATTATGGGCAAGGTTTAATCCGAATACTTGAAACTAAAATGAGAAGGGAAGACTATCAGTCAGCTTGCCATTACTGTGACAAAACCTTGTGATGATTCACAAGGGAAAATATTTATTTGGCCCACACTTCCAGGTATCAGTACAAAATCAGCAAGACAGAACCTCAGGATACTGGGCTTTCAATAGAGCAAAGATACTCAATTCATGGTGTGTAGAGAGCACAAAAAGAGACAGTCCCATCATTACTTTCAAAGATATATCCAATAACCTAACCTCCTTCTACCTCCTAAAGGATTTATCCCCCACTTCAGTAGCACCACGTGCTTATAACCAAGAACCCAGCAGGTAGAATTTAGAGGAAATTCCAGATGTTCAACATTAAATCAATTAATTGCCATTTATTGTTAATCTATCACTGTCCCTAATTTACACATTACATTTAACAATAAGTAAGTGTGGGTTGTTTACAACACAGTATCTATAGCATTCACTACTATCAAGGCTTCAGGCATCCATTGGGGTATTTGAGCAGAATTTCCTGGAACTAAGTAGAAACTGTGAAATGCAGAATGAAGACAGTACAAATAATGTATTGGGGAAATTTTTTTTGTCATCAGGGTTATATTTTAAAGTCTCTTTGGGTGGTCTTACCTGGTGACTGGAACACAGAATGGCTCTCCATACTTTCAAGTTCCTTTGCTATTTTTTCCCACCCTCCCAGCATGGCAAGGCCTGTTCTCAGTCTTTAGTTTTTCTTCTAAAGAGGGATAGCTGGTAGTGAGTATCTAATTGCTATATAGAAAGTAAACATGCAACACATTATGTCCCGTATGCTTTATTTTTTTCTCACAGATAAAGTGACAGTTTTAATAATACCTTATTAGATTATTGTTGAAGAATTTTGAGATATGCATAGAAAAGGCCTGGAATGATACTCAAATCTTGATAGTTTTATTGTTTATATATATCACAGAGATCCAATTAAACATATAGAAAGAGAACACATTAAAGTTGGCCCAGGGTTTGGTAGACCCTAATAGTCTATCAGGACCCTCCAAATTTAATACAGCCTGCTGTACATTCTTCTGGTCAGAAGAGGCCATCTCTGAAGGCAGAGGACAACACAAGAATGTCTTAGTTAGAAGATTGCCTCTTATAGGTTGGCTTATCAGTCTTGTCAGTTCAGCAGACTGCATTTTACTGAAACTTGAAAGTGCAAGTTGATCATATTTCCACTTACCGTTTCTGAATACAGTGCTTACTGAGTCCTGCTAAGATTGGCAGTTGTATTTTTCAATTCTCAAAGGGTGTACAGGGAAAAAAAGAGGCAATTCTATTCACTGTTGTTGTCTGTATATTACTCAGAAAATAATTCATAGGAGGCCAGCTTGACTTCTAGGTTCATATGAAAAACTATAAAGGCTGAACTAAACAGAGTAATAAAGAAATCCAAAAGGCAATGGGGGAGGGGTGGGGGAAGAAGGAAGAAAAGAGGAAGGTGTTGAGGAGGGGAAGGAGTGAGAAAGGAAGGAAGGAATAAAAATGGCTCTGTCTGAGTTTTAAATAGAAGCAAGACTCCCTTTAAAGGGAGATTTAAAGAGAACTTATTAAAATCAAGATGTTCCCAAGAGGTTTCACCAAGTAGAATACTGCAAAAAGGAAGCTGGAATTCCATTTAGGAGCCCAGGAGGAACTTCTTCTACCTGGGCAGCAGATCTGCCGAGTCAGCCTGCCAGCTAGCTCCGTGCTGAAACACCCTGCCAGAACAAGTAGAATTGCTTGAAGAATCTCTGAGGAAAAAGTAGGATGGAGCAAAGAGAGGCCAAGTAGGTCACTTGAAATGCTGGCAAAAAACTATCAGTAGAAGAGCCCTCTATGGTGGGCTTAACTTCAGGTGATCTCTGCAGGTCTGGATTTAGAATTAGGATAATTAACAAGTCTCTTTTAGGAACATAGTCTGAAGCTCTAACCCATTTTAGTGCAAATAGTGCTTGCTGGTGTGAAGTAGTAATGCCTGTGCAAGCTGTTGATACAGATACCCCAGCTCAGTTATGGTGGTTTACCTGAATTTAGACATCTCATCAATATCACCTAGGGTCAAGGAAGAATATTTAAAACCACAGAACCAATGAAAAGCAATTTAGGCAGTTATTTTTGATGTACATATAAGTACATCCATCACACATCTTTAGGATTCTATGCTATCTCTAATAATTCCCTCATCATCAAATTAAAGAGATGTTTAATACGTTGGGTCAGGTATCTTTTAAAAATATCTCTTCACAATTCCTATTTGCGCTGCTTCTGGATGCCTTCTTTGTTTACCTACTTTCCCCTTTCAGTGTTGCACAATGGAAAGCTGCTGTACAGACAAAACCAGAGAGACCAAAGTTCAGATGCTGTCTGCATAGCCTCAGTCTAGGGGCTCTACTTGATTCTGGGAGGTCCCTCTTTCTTATTTCATCAGTGGAGATAGATTTGGATTTTCTCTTCTATTTGCTTCAAATAGTGAAGAGGGGTTTTTTTTGGATTACCATGGTTTTCATATCAAGAGTGCCATTTCCAAAGTAGATTTCTATGTCAACTGTCCCTTTGGTTGACAAAGCCATTGATTTTTGTTACTCTTCCAAACATTGCCTTAGTAATTTAATCAGGTTTTGCCCTGCCAGGTGACATAGTCAAAGCAAGAAGTAACTTCCATTTGCACTGCTCTTGGAATCAAACTCTCTTGATCTTGGAGCTGAAAGGAGAGTCCATATGTTTGGACTAGAGTGGAAAGGGCTTTGGAACTGAAGTTGGCAGGGGAGTGGATCTCTGGGCTAGTCAGAGCAGTGTTCACATGATTGAGAATAATTATGTTGACAAAGAGGGGAAGTGTAAGGGCACCTGTTAATTACAAACGGTTGTATTTGGATAACAGCAACTAGTCTTTCAATGTCCCAACAGACCAACGTTTTAGTAGAAAACAGGGCTGAAGTCCTTTGACACTTCTGACATCCTCACCATGGTCACTCAAAATGATCAATCTATTTCTACAGAAAAATATACACAAGGAAAATATTTAAAAGCAGTAGAATAAAACAAACAAACGAATGAACAAGCACTCACAGTTTCGTTCCAACTGATTTGGTTCACATCTCAAAGAATAACCATGTGACTTTACCATTTAAGAAAATGATGACTTAATTTTCTCTTCACTAAAAGGATCAGAATGATATTCCCCTATACCCACAGATGCCAGTAAATTGTAGGAAGTATGTCAATTGCCTAGCACACAACAGACACTGGAAGTATAAAGCAGGGTCATGTTGGCTAAGCAGCTGAGTGATTTTCCTGCTTCCAGTCTGCTCTCAGGGTGATGCATTCTACAGATAAACCTTTTAAAGCATAAATCAGAGTTTGCACCTTCTCAAAATTTCCCAACAAGTCTCCATTATACTTTAGCTAAAACCAAGGGTCTTTAGCCTTTAAGCTTTAGGTCCACACATGCATCTAAATTTTACCATCACTTTTCACCACACAGAGTTTATTCTACCAGTCAGTATTTTCACTACTCCTTGAGACTCATCTTCTAGCTTGCTTCTCAAAATTCCAAAGAGAACTTTTTCTCCTGGTATCTTTCATTGTGTTTCATAATGATGAGGCCTTGAAAAAATTAGCAATGAGACAAGGAAGAAGAAAGCTGAAAGTAAAGAGAAGAAGGATAGGTTTTTAGGTGAGGTAATAAATAGTGTCTAGACGAGGGTTAACCTGTGGGTTATGATTGTGTCAGAATAGTCTGAGTAGAAATAAGGTCCCAAGGTTTTGTCTACTGCAACAATCAGTCATTGACAATTAAACAGTAGTCTTCTATCAGCTAAGAACCAATCTAAGAATAGCTACAGCTTTAAGGTGCATGGTATTGATTTATGCTTCTGCTTCTGGAGAAAGACATAAAAGGGCCTATTAAGCATTAGCTTACCTACATACCTACCTACATAGTCTAATCATAATCTGATTTCAACTCTTGGGAGTTTACCAATATTCTTGGATGATACTTCCCTTTGCTTCTTTGCTCTATGACTAGATTGTAAGACCTTAAGGGCAAGATCCTCATCTGTTTGCTCCATGAATGCTCTCTAAACTCTGGAGCGAATGCTGGTGTAACAAAGAAATGTGGATTGTCACATGGATTCTCCATCTGAAACAGAAAACAGGCTAATTTCAGAAGAAGAATGTATCAGCAGCAAAGGTGAGCAGTGAATTGTCCTTGTCAAGGGCACCTGTTCTCTAGAGTTGTTCTGTTTCCTAGATCATTTTTTTTTTTCTATTTTACATCAGTGGAAAATCAACTGTCTTTTTCAAGCATTTTGAATATGCTTGCTTATAAACTGTGTTTCCTCAGACAATGATACCTGCCACCAGGGAGGCAAAGTCAGCTTTCAGCATTTATCTTGAAATATTTACAGAATGGATTTGAAGGAAGAGAAGGGAAGAAATAGTCCCTAGTAGCTTATCTCCACTGCTTATTTAATGTGACTTCCCCTTCAAGATGTTCCCAAATCAGTTAATTGCTAAAGGGATGAAGCTATTCCCCCTGAAACATACCCCTAGATCTTTCATGTATATCAAAGCACAATCTGTTGTGTATGTTATTGCTGGCTTCTCCTTCCCCCTCTTTGTCTTTCGGGAAAGGAGATTATGGCCAAATAACAACATGCTAGAGGATTAATAGGATAATGAGATGTGTACCTCTGCTTCATACTGTGTCTGCACAAATCAGAATGCATACCCCCTGTTGAAAAATGAGGGATGCCAGCAACTATTATAGAAGTCTTTTTGAAAGTTTCAGTTTCCAACAGACCTTCTGGCCATCAGCGCTTCCAAGGATTGTCTGCTAAGTTCTGAGCCACTTAAATAAAGAGCCAGAGGCACAGAGAAAACAAGGCAATACTGTTGCATGTAGGAATACATAAAAGATATGAGGATTGGTGCATTGTAATATAAAATAATGGCATGCTTGAATCACCTCCCAAGCACCAGCATTGGATGCAGGGTTTTCAAATATTATGTGTTTAGATCTATGATAATGTCAAGAGGTACAGGACATGACTCTTTATAGACTAAGGTAATTGACACATGTAAACGAAATACATTAAACTGTTCGGTTCTTATTTATTGTTTTAATTTCTTTCTGTGGTGCTATTTTAAAATATTTTTTATTATTTAAACAATTTTTAAATACATAGAATTTGGTGCTTCCCCACGCCCTCCCAGATCTTCTCCTCCTCCCTACTGTCCCAACTTTCTAAGTTCTTTCTCAAAAAACCAAAAACCCAATACAACAACAAAATAATACCCAAACTCTGAAAAGAAAAGAAAACTACCACCCTCCAAAACACCCCACCAAACTGTAACCAAATAAAAGCACACAGAAAAACTGTGGAGTTCATTGTATGTTGGTCAACTACTCCTGAAGATGGAATGTCACTCTATAAGAGAAATCTGATATTTTCTCTCCAAAGAAATATAAGTTACAGTTCAGTTATTAGCCTTTACCCCAGTACCTATGCTTTAATTCATTCATTCATCCATTAATTTGTTCATTTGTTCAGTATTTTAAAATATAACAAAATAAAATAAATAAAATAAAATGAAAACTATCACTTCAGCATTGGACCCCCAAAGAAAGCACAAGAATCAGAGACCTAATCATTCTCATATTCAGGAATCCTATAAATGCACTAAGCTGGAAGCCATAATATGTATGCAGAGAACCTGATGTGGACCCGTATGCATGCCCTGTGGATGATGCATCAGTCTCTGTGAGCCCATATGAGCAATGGGAAGGAACTGAACTTTCCAATAGCTTTTCCCTTCTGAACTCTCGGTCGTTTAAAACAGAGCTCTGATGCTCCTGGCCACAGAACTAGCCTAGACTGAAAGGAAATGGGGGTAAGGAAAGAGACTGAGACACTAACGGATTTGGGTTTGGATTCACATTGTACTTGGGTCAGAGCTCAACTGTGCTACTACATATAGAGGAAATTTGGAGAACTAGTGAACATCTTGAGGCCTCCATTTTCTCATCGCTAAGGTATGATAAGAAAACTCATTTGCTATAGGAACAGTCATCCACATGATATTAAATGCACAACCAGGATAGCCACTGCATTCACGTTTAGTTATCCATTCCAAACCAGACACCCTCTCTAGCTGACTACCACAAGACTGGAATAATGGGGTGATTCAGATCACCACAGGTATGTTCCCACCAGAAATTGCTGGTTTTAAGAAAACTAAATGAAAGTTTTCTCAAGCTTTCAGACTTGGGTATATGTAATTTTACCAGGTCATAGGAAGAAGGCAAAGTGCCTAAACAAATCCATCCCACCCTGAGAGAAAAATCACTTTAGTCAAATAACTGATTGTGTCTTTGACACCATGTCAAATAACAGGTTTGACTGATTTCCCTATTTCCTCTAAATAAAGGTTCCCTGAATTGATCAAGACAATGAAGTTTCTTGACAACTTGCAATAATAACAGAGCCATCCTTCACCTCTATGATAACCAACTGTCAGGCAAGTAGAACACGGCCCTTGAATGGAGAACAGGGAGTATACAAGGTCATCTTCACTGTATAGTGCTCCTTAAAACCAGTAACACATGATGATAAAAAATCTAGCTAGAGTCAGGACATAAATAATGACTGAGAAGTTTGGGTATTAGTTTCCTGAAGGAAAAGGTTATACCTTTGTCATCTTCCAGTCTGGAAAGGTTCACCACACAGCTATGTAAACTATAATGGAGAAGCTGAGAAAATACGTGTCTATTGACTAGACCTCCATTGTGGCTGCCGTAATTAGGATCCATTTAGTCAGTATACAGTAATAGATTGCTTACTGTGTGTCAGAAAGCACTCTATATGCACAAGTCCAGATAGAACACCCACTCTCATGAAGATGAGGATTGAATAAGAAGAGACAGAGAAAGCGGAAAATCTTCAGTATGGTAGAAAAGGGTACGTGCTATGAAGGAAAATGAAATTACAAAGGGGAAAGATAATATTGTTAGACGTCAAAAGCAGGATATAAAGGTTATGATTTAGAATAGTGTTACCTGAAGACCTCTAGAAGAAGCAGTATCTCAGAAAAATGAGGAAATGGCGAGGAAAGAAAGAGAGAAAGGAAGGAAGAAAGAGAGAAAGAAGAAAAAGAAAAAGAAAAAAGAAAAGAAAAGATTCTATGTGGATTTCTGGAAGAAGTGTTCCCATGAAGTTGAGATGAGCCTGGGCTGTTTGGAATAGCAAGGGATAATCAGCCAGTGTGGAAGGGTAGAGTAGGAGGTAGAAGGTCAGAGTGAGTAGAGTGGGGTAAGTGGGAAGCAAGCATACCTAAGCTTTTTTCCAGATAGAGGGAAATCACCACAAGGATTTGAGTAGGTCTCATATATTTCTGGTATTTTCCTGCTGCTGCTGCTGCTGTTGCTCCTTATCCTGTTGCCTTTTAGAGGTTTGTCTCTAGGGTCAAAGGAAGAACAAGAGAAGCCAGCAGCACAGGCAGATGAGATGAGCCATTATTACAATGTTGTTACACTTCCGAGAATTGCTTACACCAAGACAGAGAAGTGGAGAGAATGGCAAAGGGCCAGCTTGAAAAATGACATTATAGATTGGGTCACCCTTGGGCAGGGCTAAAACAAGCACAGTAGTCATCTAAAGTGTGAGTGACACTGACAGACTCCAAGGTCAAGGAACATAAGGCAATTTGTAAAAGTGCCCACACTGAAGTCACAGACAGAAGGACAAGTCTGTGTGTGGGAGGAATATTCCCAAGATTCTGAAAATGACGTGTGAGGGACATAAAGGAATGGTGGGTGTGGTGATAGTGACAGGGATCAGGAACTGAGTCAAGAATAATGACTGGTGGGACAGAGTGTTAGAGTCCCCAACCTATGCCACAGGAGCAGGAGACACAAGCAGAAATTCTCATAGGGTTCCAGCACTGAGTGAGATGCTAGACAGAAACAAAGTGCTGCCAACAAGATAGGAAGGAGCCATGGGTTCAACAGCTTCCAGTAGTTGACAGCTGCACTCAGAGCATGATGGGAAGAAGTGATAGGTAGGAGGAGGTGATGGGTAGTGCAGGTGATGTGATGATTGTGGTTTGAATTAGAATGCTTAGCTACTAGGGAGTAGAACTCATTGATAAGATTAGGGAATGGGTAAGCATGTTGGAGGAAGTGTCCTATTGAGGGTGAGCGTCAAGATTTCAAGAGCCCATGCCAGGCCCAGGTTCTCTCTCAGCCGACGTTTCAAGATGGAGCTCTTAGCTACTTTTCTAGCACCATCTGTACCTTCATGCTGTTGTGCTCCTTGCCAGGATAACAATGGAGTAAACCTCTGAAACTGTAAACAAACCCTCATTTGAATGGTTGCTTTTATAAGAGTTGCCTTGGTCATGGTGTCTTCACCCAGCAACTCGACAGTGACTAAGACAATAATGTTATGGGAAAAGACAAATGCAAAGGCCAGCCTCATCAAGATTTCCCTTTGAGCTAAGTCAGAGTAAACAAACAAAGTGGCTCCTTTTCTTCCTGGGAACAGCACTGATTGAAGACAAGCTCTCTAAATTTCATCAGAGAAAATGAAAAGCATCTCCTGGTGAGTGTCATTTTCTGCTTCTCTGACCTCACCCTCCACAGAGCTGGGAAAAAGCATGACTCATCCTTCACAGGGCTTCTTCCAAGCCAGAGGGCAGCATTCACCTTGGGGTGAGGTGCATCTCTCACCTGGACAGAATCATGGATACTACTCTAGACAGGGCTCATTTGGTTAATCTTCCAAATCCTTCAGGCCAGCGCTCACTCCTTCAATGATGACAGAATGCAAACATGACAAGGACTAGAGAACAGAGGAGAGAACCCAAAGCTATTAACGCCTTCCTTTCTATTAGGGAAGGAGCAATACTGTCAGATGTTTGCTACGGGAGAAAACTCTAACATGTTCAGCCTCAGGGGTTTGAAGGTAATTCCATGAACAAGTCAAGAACAATTTAATGATTTGCTCAGTCTCATTTCTTCCTTAATTTTTGACCACAGCATCACTAAAACAGGTTCCTTTTTGTTGTGTTCAGCCTGCCTTCTATTGTTATTAGAATGATAAGCCAGGCTATAGCTGCCTAGGTATCACTATGGTTGTTCCTTGATCCCCAAAATAATAAAATCTGCAACATTTTTTTCTTATCAAACTAAAAGCTCTTCTCCATAATGGCAATGACAGAGAGAATATTCAAACTACAGACTGCATAGAACCACAAAGTCATTCTGCAAGCAATCACAAATGAGGCATCTTTGTTGTTGGCAGCCACTCACTCCTTTTACTATACTGCAAAAGGTCATCTACTGTGTTTATTTGCAGGGTAGTACAAGTTGATGACTGTGGATTAAAGATGTACCTATTTAGGTGACAAATTTTGGGACAGACTCACTTACATACAAGATTTCATTCATTTCTTACCAAAGCAACATGAGGAAAATGTTATCTCCATAAGAAAACTGGAACACAGAAGGTTTACATGACCTCTACATGGTCTCTGAGGGAAGCAGGCCTAAAGTCTTGGTTCACTGTGATGGAAAAATTAGACACCACCTTGGTTCTGACAAGGTCTAATGTTAATTGTGATTCTTCTCCTCGAAACTCGTAGGAATTAATACCCAGAGGTATCCATAGCAGAATGATTGTGACTCTCAAAGAGTATCCAGAGAAATGCTTGGGTGTATGCTCATATGGATTTATGATTGTGAGGAGGGCAGGTGGTAACTTACAGGTGACAATGGACAATGGACATGGATAACTTACAATTACAGTCAGAAAGGCTGGCACTCAAACCTGACACTGTCGTTCATTGTTCTAGCCCTTTCATTTGAGAATTATGTGTAAGAAATGGTGTTATCCCTTATAAAGAGAAAGCAAAACTACATTATTTATCTATTTGCATCCCAAACTCTGCCCCCTTGGAGAATTCTTCTCTCCATGTCCTCTTCCTTTCTTCTTTGAGAGGGGGGCCCCTATGGGTATCCCTCCAATCTGGCACATCAAGTCTGCAGGATTAGGCACATCTCCTCCCACTGAAGCCATGCAAGGAAGACCTATTGGTGAATGGATTTCACAGTCAGGTTACAGCTTTAGTGACAGGCCACACTCCAGTTGTTGGAGGACCCACATGGAGACTGAGCTGCATGTCTGCTACCTATGTGAGTTGGGTCTAAGTCCAGCCCATCTATGCTCTTTAGTTGGTGGCTCAGTCTCTGAGAGCTTTAGTTGACTCTGTTGGTCTTCCTATGGAGTTCCTATCCCCAAATCTGTACTGTCTGAAAGAAATGTAGGGACAAAGATGGAACAGAGACTGAGGGAATAACCCACCAATAGCCAGTCCAACCTAAAACCCATCCCATGGGCAACACCAATCTCAATATTATTAATGATACTCTGTTATGCTTACAAACATCCTAGCATAACTGTCCTCTGAGAGGCTCTACTGAGCAGGTGACTAAAACAGATGCAGATACCTACAGCCAAACATTGGATGGAGTTTTGGGACTCTTATGGAAGAGTTAGGGGAAGTACTGAAGGCACGGGTACATTTTTAAAGTTTCTGGTGTGTGTGTGTGTATGTGTGTGTGTGTGTGTGTGTGTGTGTGTGTGTGTGTGTGTGTGTGTGTGTGTGTGTGTGTGTGTTGAGTAGGTTTCCTACAGCACCTTGGCAAAGCTCAGGGGATAATGTAAGGAAGTTAGTTCTCTTCTTCTACCATGAAGATGGAGCCTAGGAAATACATTTAGGTGATCAGTCTTGGAGTCAGCTGCCTTTGCCATCTGTACACCCATTTTACAGCCATAGCTGTGCTGAAGCAATCTGAGTCATGTATGCTTGTGTGCTGGCTATGTACCAGTAGTAGGAATTGATATTGAATGAACAGTACTGAGAGCCACAGTTCTGTCATAGTAGTTTAATCTGCAGTATATTTACCTAGAGATATTTAGTCATCATCAGAGGAAAGTGGTGAGAAGACAGAAACAGATAGGTCAACAGGGTCTGAAAAGATGTTGGGGCTGGAGATGCACATACACTGCTGGGGACCAGAAGGAAAGGAAGAGATATTAATGTGTGCCATTGTTTAATGAAGGCAGTTACTTTGTGGTGTTACTAGAGATGGGATCTTAAATATAATGCTATCTCATAATTGCTTTAGTGCAGAGTGCTTTAGCTTCAGTGTGATAAGTGATAACCCTCTCTCTCTCTCTCCTTTCTCTCTCTCCTCCCTCTCTCTTCTTCTCTATTTTCTCATTCACTTCTTACTCTCTCTTTGGCCTTCTACCATGTAATGCCTTTATTAATGTTATGACAGAAAAAAAAAAACTCTCACTAAAATCCAAGCCTTTTATCTTGGATTTATCTGCCTTTAGTACTACAACACAATGAATTCTGTTCAGGAAAGACTACTCTGTATGTGACACTTTATTCTAGCAACATAAAATGCACTATGGCAACCTGAAAGGTCATTTTCTTTTGAGAGGTCTTACAGGGCCTGGTGTGGTGTGGCTCTGGCAGGACTGGGAGGTGACATGGCTGGGGGAATCCATCTTTGCTTCCGCCTCATCAACATTCTAGACCATAGTCTGTCTGACCAGCATGTGTGGTAGGACAGGCTGCCTAGGTATGTGTGTTCATCATGTAGGTGGACTGCAAATTTTCTGCTTGGCCTCCTCTTTCCCCTCTCCCTGACACTTCCATCTTTTCTAGGCAATTCCTTCTTGCTCCAGTGGCTTTAAGAATCATTATTTCTCTTGTGCTTTCTCCTGAAAAGGAAAAGGGAGTCTAATCTTATTCTCAGGCTGTGGCTTCTAATTAATTCATTAAAACTACATGGAGTAGTTAAGTCCTTTGTATGGGTGGCCCTAGGATTCTATGCCCAACCTGTGATGTCAATACTCAGTGAAGCTGGAATGCTTGCTGCTGAGAGCTGGGTAAAATAAATATTCAAACGCAATTCTCCTGCATAGAGTCCCAACCTCCAGAGCCCTGTAAAGAGAAGGAGCTGTGTTGGAAATGTTCATTCTCTACAATGCAAGTCCATTTGAAATGTCACAGTTTGAGAAAGCAAGATTTACAGAAGCCAAGCTCACTGCTAAATATAAAATAATATGTTTTTAAAAAACTACCTTATTCTGCTGAAGGCAGCTCACCTGCTAATTTGTCAAATTTGTGATTTTTTTATTGCCAACAACACAAGAGAAACAGGCAAAGAAGAGGTGTAGAGAGTGTTTATTAGAAAGGAGAAAATAAAGGCTTTTCTTTCAGAATGTAATTTCCAGTGCTCCCTTTCCCAGACAGCAGAAATATGCGCCATTGCTATTGCTGGCAGCTCCTTTAGCAAGCTACTTCCTTGCAGGAAGATGTGGATTTCAGAGAAGTGAAAGAGTTTAAAAGTGTTCACAGGAGAACTATCCCTGAGGAGATGTATTGTTATCCCCGGGATGTCAGGGACCCCTTCACCATCCATATGAGACCCGATGCATCCTTCATCTGTGTGCATTTTTCCTTGTTCTCTGTCCCTTCCTCCCTTTAACTCACTGCTATTCAGCACTGTTGCTGTAGCATATGAAATTGCATACTTAACTTCACAAATTTATACTTCAAGACTGTCTCTAGCCAAAGTCTCTACTTTCAACAATTGCACCAAGTATCTACCAATTTATTGGAGTTTGAATAAGCATGCCCCCATAGGATTTAAATGTTTAAATGTTTGCCCCATAGTTCATGAAACTGTTTGGGAAAGAATAAGGAAATGGGGCCTTTTTGGGAGAGATGAGTCACTGGGGAAACTGGGGATGGGCTTTGAGCTTTCAAAATCCCCCAGGATAATAACTATGAGCATCACTAGAGGTCCCTTGTCTCATAATGTCATGTCAGGAATTTTAAAAAAATTATTATATTTTTATTTTATTGTAACATACATAAATATATATGTGTGAGTAATATATATGTATGTGAGATATCTATATCTGTCTATCTATCATCTATATCATATAAATATATTGGTTTCTACCTCTGTATCTGTTTTATGTGCCTTTTCTTAGACTCTTTTTCTTCTGTTTATTAGTTTTGTCCTATTCTGATGTATTCATTTTTATTTTATCTTATCTTACACTTTATTATTATAACTAGAAGCCTGTTTGTTTTCTTATGAGAGATGGAAAGTGGGTGCATATGGATGGAGGGAATGTAGGGAGGAATAGAAGAAGAAAAAATAGTAACCAGGGTATATTATGTGAGAAAATAAAGATATTTTCAATAAAAGGAAAAATAATCAAACTATTGTGAACCACAAGGATTTGCAGCTCTGTTTGAATTTTTCTGTACTTTTCATTAAACGTTTCATAAATAATGAAATTAGAAAAACTATAAATAATAAAAACTATTCCACTGTGTCAAAACATTTTATTTTAAAGAAAAGAGGAAAAAAAATGAGGAAGTAAGAGGATCAAATACTAACACCTGTTATTGCCATCATTTCATGAAAGATAGAAAGTTTAAAAAACAGGAAGAACACCACTGCAAATTTAAGAACAATCTTCAAATATCTCTATTACATAATTGAATAAAATAGTGTATGATTTTTAGTTTCATTATTTTACCATGAAGTATACCATGTATGCTAAACCTGCCATGTAATGTCCCCTTGAATCTACACTTATAAAGATGACTTTCCTTGAAAGAAATCCAGCAGAGACCAGTGTTTTCAGTAAACTCACTTCTGCTACACAGCCCAAGTAGATGCACAGGTTTAACCAATATTTGTGAATAAATAGATGTAGAGGTAAATATGATTTATGGGAAATAAGCTTCACTGAGGTAAAAACTATCGCCAACCATTCTTTAGCTCAGTGGCTATTGATCACATTGCAAGAGATGTATAATTTTTCAGAGAAGACATGACCAAGTAAACTATTTCCTATCGTTATTTGACCAAGTGAATTTGTTGTGTGCAGTGTGGCCTCCTAAGTTTAGCAGAACCTCTGATTTCCAGTAGGCCTCAAACTCAATCAACCTGGCTCTAGAATTTTGAAGTTCCACTCACTTCAATTGCACCACATACCAATTCCTCAGTATCTTGTATACCTACAAATAAGAAATGAAATCTACATACTGCAGCTCCAAAGATCATTTGAAAAATATCTCTGGAACAGCTTTCAATTTCTTCAGCCCTCAAATGATTACCAAAAGCCTACCTCTAGTCATTCTTATCTTTGATGTTTGTACAGCACTACTTGATAAAGTTTTCTCAAGACTCACTCAAATCTCTTTATGGCTCTCCACTAGACACAGGAAACACCTCAAACCCATAGACCAATGTTAAGGACTTTTTGTATGTCGACTAATATCTTTCCAACTGCATTACTTACAAAGGTTTGTCTTTAACTCTTTTAAGCTGTTTTCAGTATACACTTTGCCTATTCCTAAAAGTTTATGTCTTGTGACCCCTGAAAGAGAATGATGTTGGTACTTCTACAACACCAACACACAGTCCTTCAAATACCATGTCAAATTACAGTTGTTCAATACATAAACAATCTGGACAGGCAGGGACAAAAGGATGCACATGTCATATTGCTGTTTATCACCATATCTCACAGTTACAGGCAAGTCCTATGTCATCAGTATGTAAGGTTAGTTAAGAGAATATCAGGCAAGAAAGAAGGGAAATAAGCTTAAAGTAGGAGGAAATTCAAATTGTATTACAATCCTATCATCAACATATGGACCACATGGCAATGATGTGGGTGGATCATGCTGAGAGATTGAGAATGACTCAAATGTTGTGAGTCAACTTTGCCCACAAAGGCTTAAGTACAGAATAAATACAGACTTTTGTCACAGGTGGTAGGAAACACTGCCTACAACAAAGCAGAGAAATATTGAATGTCTGATGAAAACCCAAAGATTTGGTGATAGATAAACACAGAAGAGCCCATTGACTTCCACCTGGTCCTCAGCCTCCTCTACTGTGCTCAGCCTCACCATGAAAAAGCAAAATTGTTCTCAGACAGTGGTCCCAGGCTACATAGGACATTTGCTCACAGTGTCTTCAAAGCAGCAGCCACACACACTTGGAAGCTTTCCACAGACTGTTCCCGTGGATCCTCTTCATCACTTCTTTACAAGATTCAGTTTATTTACCTCCTCCACTTTTTCAGGATGTCTATTTTGGGACTCTTCTCTGAGATTCTCTTAGACCCTTACTTACCTTTTGAACCACACAGCTGTGGAAAGTCTGATTCCTGAAAGAAGCTTTTTGCCCTCTAGGTTTTGCACTGGAGCACCTTTTCTGAATGAGCCTTGACTAATAGCGAATGAGAAGTCCCCACATATTCATTCTTCATGTGACTGCCATGCTATTGGAAGCTTTTTCACTCTGAACACACATGATATGTATTGATTGCATATTGAATGGAGACAACTAAATGCACCTAGGATTCTTTTTATTCTCATGTGGTAAGAAAGCAAACACGAGCACAGTTGTCGTGAAGGACAAACTTGATATTCTCAGATCCCCAGAAATAGGAAGATGTCATGCAATGCAGGACCACATAGAAAAACACCAGGAACAGTTAGAGGTACAGAGGGTTGGGAAATGGGACATGACCTCAAGCCTTTATTTGTGTTTTCACCACAAAGAATAAAGAGAACAATATGGGTATGTTGTGAGTTTCAGAGTAAACAGTGAGTAGTATGATTAGTCATGTAAGGCATTTGAGTTGTCTCTGATCTGACTGAATTTGGAGCAAGCAGGCTGTTGCTTTGTCATGTGATATTTGATATGAGATTGCTAGTTTAGAGACCTGCCTCATGACCTCAGGAAGAAATTTGATGCCTCTATAATTATGTGGCCTTGGCAGGAGTGATTTCTCTAGGATAAAGGCCTCAAACTAGAATATCAAGAACATGGTTAACTCTAAACCAAAGCAAGGTTTGAATAGGTGACTCAGGGGATAGAACCAACAATACAGACAGTAGAGCTAAGAGCTCAGGACCATTATCAGGGTATCCAACTTGGTCACAGTGTGCCATCCATGAACAGTGCAAGGAATTTAATTCACATACCTCACTAGATTTTAAAATTGTTATGGACTAATAATGTTCCTGTGAATTTACCTTTTTCATTTTGAATGTATCTATCATTTGGCCATTTGATAATTTTTTAATATCAGATTTGACTTTTTAACTCATAGTCCATCATATTTTCAAGAACCATAGAAGACCTGTTCTCAAGGGAAAACACATGTGACTTTGGATCTGATTAAATGACAAGACTAGCCTTCAAAACAAAGTATGATGTTGTAAAATAACAAGATTTTTATGCCTGTTGTGATATGGAGCATATTTTACATGGAGTCAGGGTGGTGGTGGGAGGAGTAAATCTGTGGACAGAGAGTGAACTGTACATCCATTTAAATAGGATAGTAATTCTTTTGCCTGCTGCTCACATCTAGAGGTGAGCTTTATTTGCCTCTCTGTGAATGCTGGCTGCCCCTTTGACCTGCTTTGACTTATAGAAGACTTCAAGTAACTTACAGTTCTGGACCTTAAAAAAGAGGCAGTGTTTGTGTAGTATGAACACAGTCATGAAGTCTAATGGTTGCACTATAAGGAGCTCAGGCAGGTTGAAGAGGCAGGGCAGAAGAGAAACACATTGTGCAATGACATCCGAAGCTGAGCTCCCAGCCAACAGCGGGGCATTTGGGTTACTTATCTTATGTGTTCAGCTTGTTCCCAAATGAATGACAGTTGCAGTTCCAGCCAAACAAAGAGAATCAGAAGCAACCCCATTTAAGCCCTGGTGAGCTTTAGAATTACAAAAGATAATAAATGGTAATTATTGTTTCTAAGCCACTTTGAGCAGAGACATGGTCACACAGCTATCATTGAAGCAAGAGAAGGGGAAAGTGAAAGCTGCTTTAAAAAGGAAAATTGTTAAATCCTCTATCTGACCTTAAATGTTAGCATCTACGTAAAAGCCTATGTGCCTTTGACCCTCTCCAAAGACCACCTTCCTCTAAACATCAGTGTTTTCAAAGACACCTTGAATGCTTCTTTTGGACAACTCTAGTCTGTCCTCAGAGAAGTATCCTTTTCCAATTTCTTATTCTGAGATGAAAATGTCTTTAAAACAAAGAAGTATAAACATCTCCTTGGAGATTGATACTCCTGAATAAAGAAGTAAGAAGCCTTCTATGAGTTCTAGACACTCTATTTTCATTTTGCTTTTATATTGCCTCTGGCAAATCTTCATATAATAAAAGTATATTTCTATGCTCTTAAAACAAAAAAATGTAAAGTTCTTTTATATATTGATGACTATGAATGAAGAGTTGACACGGCTTATCTGTCTGTTCCTAGCTGCGCTGTTTTCACTTTGCTATTGGATTGCTTTTGGAAAATTTACACATAAGAGGATATTGTGTCTTCTTTTATGAAACATGTTAAAATCACTCAAGCATTATCCAAAAGTTAATTGAGATTATGCAAGACAGTCATCGCGAGTTGTCATCCAAATTATGATGACATAATTTGACCTGTGCTCTTGGGCTCTTATACTCCTCAACCAGACAAAGCAACCTAAGGTGAGAGACACATGCGTACATACTTTGCAGATCCAGGATGAAAATATATTCATAAGCTAAATTTTTGGTTCACATAAACAATACAGTTTTATTTAATTATATTTAGACATCTTCACCTGAATATCTTATATTTTATTTGATTACCTCATCACAAGATACCCTGAGGTACTGAGGTACAGGTAGGCCATATATATTTTGTATAATATATATATATATATATATATATATATATATATATATATATATATATATATATATATATATATCCTACATGTCTGCTTGCTTCTTTTACTGCAGTGGTTCTCAACCCGTTTGTCATGACCCCCTTCAAGGGATGGATGACCCTTTCACAGGGATCCCATATTGAGATATCTACATATCAGATATTTACATTACAAATCATAAAAGTAACAAAATTATAAGTACAGTGTAGCAACACAATAATTTTATGACTGGCTGTTACCACAACATGAGGAATTGTCCTAAAGCATCACAGCTTTAGGAAGGTTAAGAACTACTGTTTTACAGGATTTCCAAAGTTTCAACCTGTGATGTAAAAATGTATTAGAACTCTAGGAGTCAGTACAGTGTGGCCAAACCACCACATCTACCTAGCAGTTATGATGCAACCATCTAGTTTAATCTTATGTCCTACAATAAGACTGAACAGATGAACATGCATCCTCTTGGCTAATGAGAAAACATAACCGAGAAAGACTTGTCCTGGTCACTCAGCTGGCTCAGTTTTGTGTTTCAGATGTCTGAGGCTTCCAAGCCTCTTCTTTCTGGCTCTACAACACATTGATCTCAAGGGAGAAGGGTGAGAAGATGGGGGAGGGCTAATAGGGAAGGAGGGAAATTGCTACTGTCTTCTGTCACTGCTGGGCTGATAGTGTCTTCCCTTATGGTATGTCATTTGAGAGGTCTATTGACAATTATATACTTTATTGAGGACAAATGAAGGTAAGAAAAGACAAGAAAAATATGGAAAATGCATCAAATGCATGTCTTTTTTAATCTCAGAAGGCAGAATAACTCCTCTTACAATGACTTAAACAGGCCCCTAGTCACTTGCTCTTGTTATACACAGATGTTAGCAGATTCCTTTTCCACAGAAAATGAGCCCAGCAGGGGGATTCTCTGTTGTAAACTATCAGTTAAGTGGTCCCTCTTTGGTCACTCACTGTCCTAATAGAATGGACAGGTCTATTGTTCTGCAGGCTGCCTGGAACTTAGAATCGACAGCTGAGTCCTTTTGAAGGTGGAGAGTAGGTCTCTGTGTCCTGCAAAGTCTCAGGAGGGAATAAAGGAGAGGAGAATGAGGACAAGAGGCAATGTCAAGTAAGTGATGAGTCTCAGTGCACTACAGTTTTGACCTAGTCTATGTAATACAGAAGAGAAGCCTCAGCCTGCAATATAGAGGGTTTGGGTTATAAAAAGATATAGAAATAATTCCATCACACTCATGGAGAAATTTCTTTCCTCAGTGAGAATAAGCTGGGAATTAGATGCTATTAGACCAGCTTCTTTTTCTTATATATTGATAACTTCATGACAGCATTGAGGGTATTATAAAAAAATTCATTAACTAAATATAAACACAAAAGCCCCCCTCTCTCCAGACCAGGAAATCTAATGTTTATCCTTGTGAACTAATTATCACCCAGTGTCTAAGTGTCTTTATGCTGTATTAAAAAATAATACCTGCCCACCTAACCCCCAACAGCTCCCATCATGATATCCAAGCTCACAACTCTGGTGGAAGCCTCTGCCCCATTAGAGATCATGATGCTACTGAAATCCCAGGTAGGTTGATTGCCAATTGACAGTCTGCACTTTCTTTGTGCCTGTCCAGCCATCCTTCCCCTTCTGGTCACCATACCCCAGCCCCTAACTCCAGTGAAGAAAACTTTCTGCACCAGAGGACAAACTTGCTACCAGAACCACAGCATTGTTCCCACCCAATTCCTGTCCAGCCTGTTCCCAATCACCACACTCCTCCCCGTTACCCTATACCAACCCCCAACTCATACACAGGAACAGTGGCCGCAACAGAGGCCATTTTTGTCATGAGACATCCATCCCTCAACTCTGCTAGAGACCCTCTACTCAACCACTGGCTATTCCAGCCTGAAAAACAGAGAGGAAACAGAAACAAAGGGAATAACACACAACAAACAAAGATAGACTCAGAAATAGGCAACTAGACCTATAATTACCCCAAACCCAGATGCCTAGACATCAGTATAAGAACAAAATCAACAATAGCCAGGACAATATGTCACTACCAGAGCCTAACTATCCTACTGCAGCAAGCTTTGAACATTCCAACACAGCTGAAGTGCAAGAAAACAACCTTAAAACTGATTTTATGAAAATGATATTGGTCCTTAAAGAGGAAATGAGTAAATCCCTTAAGGAAATCAAGGAAAAGACAAAAATGGAATTAATAAATCCTCTTTTGAAAAAACAAATAAATAGTTAAAAGAAACAAACAAAAAAACTGTACAAGACTTGAAAATGGAAGCAATAAAGAAAACACAAGTTAAAGATAACCTGGAGATTGAATATCTAGGTAAGGCAACAGGAAATACAGACACAGGCATCACCAACAGAATACAAGAAAGGGAAGAGATCGTCTTAGGTACTGAAGATAAGATGGAGAAAAAAAATGGCCAAAAAGAATGTTAATTCTAAAAAGTTCCTAACACAAAACATCCAGGAAATCTGGGACACTATGAAAAGACCAAACTTAAAGATGATAGGAATAGAGAAAGAAGAAGTATCTCCACTCAATGAAATATTTTAGAAAAAAATTAACAAAATACTTTTAACAAAATCATAGAAGAAAATTTTCCTAACTAAAAGAAAGGCATACCTATAAAGGCACAAGAAGTTTACATAACACCAAATAGATTGGACAAGAAATAAAGACTCCTTGCCATATAATAATCAAAATACTGAGCATAGAGAACAAAGACTATGAAAAGCTTCAAGGGAAGAAAACCAAGTAGTATATGAAACAGACCTATTAGAATTACACCCAAATTCTCAGTGGAGACTTTTAAAGTCAGAAGGACTTGGACAGATGTGTGGCAAACTCAGAAACCACAGATGCCAGCCCTGACTCTATATCTCACATAACTTTCAATCACCAGAGGAGAAAACAAGATATCCCACAATAAAATTAAATGTAAAAAAAATCTACTCATAAATCCAGCCTTACTGAAGACATAAGAAGGAAAACTTCAACCCAAGAGGTGAACTACACTCCCAAAACACAGGCAATAAATAACCCACACCAGCAAAACCAAAAGAAATGAAACTCTGGACAGGTCATTCAGAAAAAAACTAAACACAGGAATAATGCAACTAAAAGATATTATGAACCAAATGGACCTATCCAATATCTACAGAACATTTTACCCAAACACCAAAGAAAGGACCTTCTTCTCAGCCTCTCACAGATCATTCTCCAAAAAATGAGCACATACTCAGTAACAAAGTAAGGGTCAACAGATACAAGAAAATTAAAATACATTTTATCAGCATCCTATCAGATCATCACAGATTAAAGCTGATTTCAATGACAACAAAAATAACAAAAAGTAATCTTATGGAAACCAAAAAACTCTCTACTCAATGATAACTGGGTCAAGGAAATAATAAAGAAATTAAAGACTTTCTAGAATTTAACAAAAAATGGATGTACATTCTGAAACTTGTGAGACACAATGAAAGCGGTGCAAAGAGGAAAGTTCATACCAGATAGTTTTATTACAGAATTCTATTAGCCTTTCAAAGAGAGCTAAGGCCAGTACTCCTCAAACTTTTCCACAAAACAGAAACAGAAGGACAATTGCCAAATTCATTTTATGAGGCCATAGTCACCCTGATAATCAAACTACACAAAGAATTAACAACAACAACAACAACAGAATTACAGACCAGTTTTCCTCATGAACACAGATGCAAAAATACTTAAAAAAAAACTACTTGCAAATCTAATTCAAGAACATATCAAAAATATTATCCACCATGATCAAATAACCTTTTCCAAGAGATGCAGGAAGGATATGAAAAGTCATCAATGTAATCCACCGTATAAACAAACTGAAAGAAAAGAGACACACATCATCATCTCACTAGATACTAAGAAAGCCTTTGACAAAATACAGCACCCCTTCATTGCAAAAGCCTTGCAGAGATCATGAACACAAGGAGCATCCTTAAACATAAAGGCAACTTACAGCAAGCCTATATATAACATTGATCTCAATGGAAACTCAAAATAACTACACTAAAATCAGGAACATGGCAAGGCTGTCCACTCTCTCTATATCTATTCAGTATAGTACTTGAAGTTCTAGCTCAAGCAATAAGAAAACTAAAGGAGATCAAAGGGATTCAATTCAGAAAAACATTCAAAGTACTATTATTTGCAGATGACATGAGAGTATACATATGCAATCACAAAATTTGTACCAGGGAACTGCTATAGCTGATAAACATCTTTAGCAAAGGGGCTAAGTAGAAGACTAACTGAAAAAATCAGTAGCCCTCCTATACATGAATGATACATGGGCTGAAAAAGAAATCAGGGAAACAAAACCTTCATGATAGCTACAAATAACATAAAATATCTTAGGTAAGTCTAACTAATCAATTGAAAGACTTGTATATCAAAAACTTTAAGTCTTTGAAGAAAGAAGTTGAAGAAGATATCAAAAGATGGAAAGATCTCCAGGCTCGTCAATCAGTAAAAATAGTCACTTTACCAAAAGGAATCTACATAGTCAATGCAATGTCCATCCAAATTACAACTCAATTTTTTATAGACCTTGAACAACAATACTCAACATCATATGGATAAACAAATTTCAGGATAGCTAAAATAATTCTATACCATAAAAGAACTTCCAATGGTATCACCATTCTCAATTTCAAGCATACTGCAAAGCTATAGTAATAATAATAATAATAATAATAATAATAATAATAATAATAATGTCACAATACTATCATAAAAACAGACAGGTTGATCGATTTAATCAAATCAAAGACCCGGGTGTAAATCCCAACACCTATGGCCATGTAATTTTTGATAAAGAAGCAAAAATACACAATGGGAAAAAAAAGCATCTTTGACAATTGGTGCTTGTCTAACTGGATGTCTGTATGTAGAAGAATTGAAATTGATCCATATCTATCACCCTGCACAAAACTCCAGTCCAAATGGATCAAAGACTTCAGCATAAAACAATACACTGAAAATAAGAGAAGAGAAAATGGGGAATAGCCTTGAACATACAGGCACAGGAGACAACTTCCTGAACAGAGCACTGGTAGCACAGGGGTTAAGAACAAAAACTAATAAGTGGAGCCTCATGAGACTAAAAAGCTTCTGTAAGGCAAAGGACATCATCAATAGGACAATATGGCAGCCAACATAATGGGAACATTTTTTCACCAATTCCATATCCACAGAGGACTAATATCTAAATAACCCAAGAAATTAGACATCTGTTAACGAAATATTCCAATTATAAAATCATGTACAGATCTAAACAGAATTCTCAACAGAGGAATTAGAAATACTTAAGAAAATGTTTAACATTCTTAGTAATTAGGGAAATGCCAATCAAAATGACATTGAGATTCAATCTGACACCTGTCATAATGGCTAAGATAAAAAAGCTACATGTAACAGCTTATGTTGGCAAGGATGTGGAGCAAGAGGAGCAGTGCTACATTGCTGGGGGGGGAGTGCAAACTTGTACGTGCATTATGGAAATCAATATGTGGATTCTTCAGAAAATTGGGAATTGATCTACCTCAAGACAGATCTTTATCACTCACTCTTGGGCATATACTCCAAGAATGTGCCAGCCTACCACAAAGAAACTGGAAATAGCTTAGATATCCCTTTACTGAAGAATGGATAAAGAAAATGTACTAGAAAACATTACTTTGATTGAGGTAACCCGGACCCAGAAAGACAAACATGGTATCTACTTACTTATATGTGAATATTAGCTGTTAAGTGTAAGATAATCATGCTACAGTCCATAGACCCAAAGAGGTCAAGTAACAAGGAAGCCTCAAGTGGATCTCCCTGTGAAGGGGAATAGAATAGATTTTGCAGGTAGACTGGGGATAGGTTGGGATAGGAGCTGGAGGGAGCAGGAAAGGGTAAAATCAAAAAGGTGTTTGTGAAGAATTGACTAAGATACACTAGATCCCAGTAATAGACACTTACAGGATGAGGGTACCAAGTTCTACCATATAGGTGGTGCATATAGCAGGCAAATAAAATGGGAGGAAACATGTATTAGTGTCTGTCCTGCTTCTCTTGTGTGTGTTCATGTAGATCAATATTTGCCTTCCTTACTGTTAGGGTACTGATGCATTTGTGTGCACATATTTGCATGTACCTCCTTTCATCTTTTCATCTCAGCTAACCTCTTAAAGCCCAGCAATTCTGTGTGCCATGAGTCCCCCAAGCTTTTAAAAAGAATGTAAAAACACTGGCATATACATTTGCTGTAAAGGATTTTTTATTAAGATTCTTATATGAAACACAACAAAATAACTCTATTCTAAATTGCAATAAACAGTCAGGGTTGACTCTGCCTTCTCCTGTACCCTCATTGATGAACAAAGCCTTTCATTCCTTGGAGCTTAGCTCACACATTCTCTCAGTCTTGGACACTTGAGGAAGCCCCGGATCTGAGTGGGAACCTATGCTTCACTGGCTTTCTTCTTCTTGGAGCTGCTTTGCCCCTGTTAGGATTTCCGTTGTGTTATGCTGTCACTGTTCTGCCTGGACATGCTGTTTTTCATGTAAAATCTACTCCCTATGACCTGGACTGTTCTTGCAATAGCAGCTTCTTTATCTAGCTCCTATGTATAACTAGTGTTGTAATAGTGCACGTTCTCTTGAATAATGGATATAGAAATGAAAACAAGACACAGTATCTGGCCAACTAATAATCCACAGGAAAGAAGATGAAATACAGATCATTATACAACCTTTTTTTTAAGAACCTCTTATTCCTTGGGTATGCTGGCATTTACTCAAAGGTGTTTGTCTCTGGGAAGCCAATATGAAGTAGATCATGTGATATATGATCCCTGCTACTGTGTATTATCACCAATACAGGTGGTAACATCACAACCCTTACCCTGATCTCAAGATGACTGTGAGCATAATATCCATTTTACAATTGATGAAACCGAGGCCTAAACTATTGTCAAGACCAAGGTCTGACAGAAAATGGGAAATTCTATGAATCAAATCTATGTGTTTGTTTCCCCCCAAATCTTGGTTTTGCCCCTTTCAACATTTTTTTCTTGTTACTTTTTGGATTGGTCCTTATTGCCAATGGATGAAAGATGAAGAGGAAGTCTTTTAAGCTCATCCCCGTGAAAGATTATTTCAGCTTCTGAAATCAGGCTAACGTCAGACATGTGACACGACAAGGGAACATTTCCCCATTCAGAGGATCATTAAAGGAAATGAAAGCTGACACACCTTGGCTATGCACGAGAAAACAACATAAATGGGAAAGCTATACACATCACCTCTGCAAGTCTCTGGGAAATTTGCAGCAGAAACAAATGTGCCAGACTGTGAGTGGGTAATGTTTCATCAATGGGAACCTGGGAACCATGAGGCCAAGCTTGCAGAAAAATGATCTGCTCTGTTCAGTGTGAAATGAATTCTCTGGTGAAATAGAGGCGATGCTTAACTACCTGCTCCTCCAGTACAAGATCTATGTATCTGGGTTGGAACTTGTGGAGTTGAGAAGATGCTAAAGTGTATTCTTCATGGCACATAGACAAAGTTTAGGGGCCTCTTCTCTGGGTGAGCAGAAGCCTGTCAGCAATGCCTCTGAAAATTAGGCAGTATCTTGAGATCAGAAATTGTACTCACGCAAAGCTCATGCTATAGGTTAAAAATGAAAAACAAGAATATGCTGAAAATTTTGAACATGGTGTCTTAACATAATGCCTCTTATAGCAAAAATGATTCAATAAACCTCTGCAGATTGTGGTGAAGTAATGGTTTCTAGCTAATTAAGAGAAATGAATGGCTTGCTTTCCAGAGGACAGTTGACCCTGATGTCAGTTCCCATTCTGACCTCCTTTGGGTCCCAGTCTACATGGAGATTTGGTCTGTTTATTCCCATCAGGTGATTCATACAGGTTTTATTGATCAGCTACTAGCTAACTAACAGGCCCACCTCCCCCATCAGGATTCGTATGCATCTTTAGGGAAGGTGAATCACAAGCTATATGCCATGAGATATGCTTCTCTGTACTTCTCACTTTGCATAACAGAACTGGGAGTTTGAATATTCTGAAGATGTTTGTATATTGACTTCTCTGTATGGACGTTCTGGTCTTTTCAAGAGTATATGAATAAGGCTGATAACAGGAAGTCAATGCTAATTGACCATTTGAGTGCCTAAACTGGTGAGTACTTTTCATACATTACTTCATTTGGTCCTCACATAAATCTATAAAGGAACCATCATACCATTATACACATAGAGGTTATAGATCAATAGGCGAGGTTGGATTTCTTTGACTACAAAATTCCAACTCTGATTGCTTAACTTCGTGCTATCTTTTCTACCATCTTTAAGACTTGTGATGCAAATTAAAGAATTGGATGCTCCCAGAAGTACTTAGCAGAGAAATCTGTTTAATGTGTTGATTTCTTTATTAAGCCCTTTCTAGTAGTATTGCCATAATCAGTAGCTCTCACACACTTTCCCAAAATAGTACAGTTGTGCTAAAACAGGAGTACAAGTGATAGTGGTGGTGGTGGAGGTGGTGATGATGATGATGGTGATGATGATGATGATGGTAATGACATTTGCTTAGATATTACTATGTGTTGGATTCTTCCCATACATTATTTCATCTGGTCCTTACAATTACCTTAGAAGGTGAGTACTCCCTATCTGAATACAAGGTCACTGAGCACTAAATGCTTTTGTTCAAGGTCATACCCTTGGGCAATGTTGGAAGTGAAAACAGACTTGCTGCCAGGATGGCATCTGCACTTGTCTGAGTGTTTGCAGACAGCATTCCCCTCAGGGAGGGCTATTGCTTTCCACTCATAGAGCTCTCCACATACCAATAGCCATGCTGAGAAGACCTGATGATTTTCTTTCAACATCCAAATACACTAGAAGAAGACTTCCTTCTTCTCTGCCTTCTTGGATCATAGAGCGTTAGGGACATGTTGGAAGCTCCGCTCACAGCCAGGTAGCTCTCCCTTGAGAGCCTGCTGTGGCAGGGTAGTCCCATTAGAGTTACTGAAGCAGCATGAGCACCTCTGTGTGTGGAACCCTGTAGACCCTGAATAGATTATGGCTCTGAGATACACAAATTTCAAAATTGGAGCAATAAAGCACACTTTTCCCCTCAGCTTGAAATTGCCCCTTAATTGGACCATGAATAGCAATTACACTATAAAGCCTAAGAGGAATTTGTGGGTAATTAGAGTATGTCTTGGGCAGTGGGTCTTAATGGAGGAACCCAGCTAATAATCACTGAGTGACTTTCACCCTCCACCAAGTGATAAAATCGTCATGAAATCCCTATCAATCACTCTGAGAAATTGCAAGTGTGGTGTTAATTCTAGGCAGAGCAGTACAGAGAGGGCTGAAAAACCTTCTCCTGCTTGGGAGGCTCCTTCTGTCCCTGAGAAAATGGGAGAAGTAGAAACTAAGTCACGCTCACAGCCTTTGAGGTCAGACATCAGAGCTCTGTCTGCTATCATGTTGCACAGACAGCACATCTCCACCTCCAAGAGTCTTTGTATGAGTGATGTGTTTCTTCTTCTAGTGTACAAATGAAAACATGGAATTAACCCAGATCCATAAAGGTAGTAAGTCACAGATGCAGAGGTCATTTTATTTTGGCTTTCTTTGTTTGAATGTCACTGTCGAAGAACTGGGCTTTGTGCATCTTAGGCAAGTGCTCTGTCTCTGAGTTGCACTGTAAACTCCTTCAGAGACATTTTAGTCTCAAAATCCTGTGACCTTTTGATGCTGCTACAACCACAAAATGTTTATTGAGCTCCTGTGCTGGGGCTGTCAACTTTCTATATATCTGCAATGTAATACTTCAAAAGCTATGCAAAATAGGAGTAGAGTGTGCACAGGAGTAGTGGTTACTCTATTAGCTACCACCCCAGTTTACCCCCCCCACACACACTCTTTCTTACCCTCTGTTTCCAGTATCTAAAAGTCCATATCTTTATGTTCGACTAAAAGCAGGTTATGAGACATTGATAAGAGCCATTCTTTTAAACACTCCACTAGGGGATTTTATAAAGGACACAACAGAAATCAGTCAAAAAAATAAGAGCTGAGGTTTAGAAGATAGCTCAGTGGGTAAGGTGCTTGATGTACAAACATGAGGATTTGAGTTTGGATTCCTAGAATCAGTGTAAAAGCAAGGCATGCTGGTTTGCATCTATAACCCATTATAAAATTAGGGAGAAAGAAAAAGATTTTGGGGGGCTTGCTGGCTAATGAGTCTATTCAAAACAGCAAACTCCTAGTTAAGTGAAATATCACATCTCACAAAGTAAGGTAAAGGGCAACAGAGGAAGATAACTATCATTGGCCTCTGTCTTTTACACTTGGACATACACTATACACATACATAGGTTGAGATAGCCAACCAGCTGCCATTCTCAAAGTCAGGAGCCTAGAGAATTAGAGAAGCAAAAACACTGAAACACTTCATTACCTTGCTGTTAAATGTTAGGTCTAGACTGTTCTCCCAAAGGCTTACATGGTAAAGGCTTGATCCAGCTTGGTGCCACTGGGAGGAGGTAGAAGTTTGAAGATGAGACGCCTGACAGAAGGTTTTACATAACTGAAGACTTCTTCCTGATGGTGACTGTGGTGTACAGATTTCTTTCTCTTTTTATGTCACTCCTAGATGTCATGAGCTGTGCAGCTCTACCACATTCCCTGCCTAGATGAGCCACCTTATCAGTTCCTGCAGGGTGGGTCATCAACTAACACATTTATCTGAATGAGATAATTAGCTTGGAAATTTTGACATAGTAACAGAAGACTAATATACTTACTAAGGTGGGTCAGAAAATTGTCCATCCACCAACTGCATTAATCAGACCTGAGGTGTCCTGAGAATAGCAAAGTTAACTCTCCAATAAGTTCAGCCCATAGAAAAAGAAGCAATGATTGCTCCAGAAGCAAAGAAGTCCCTCTGTAATAGAACTCAGAGACTGAACATTGGTAAAGACAGGTCCAGATCCCCAGTCCATCAGAAAAAGGTGTAGCTAAACCTTCTATGAGCCCAGGAGCAGAAGGGTAGCATCAGGCTACACACCTGGAATCAACCATACCTGGCTAGGCATGATTGCTGTTTCATTTTCTAGCTGTTTAACTAAAACTTACTTGCTCATCTTCCTATATCCATCACAGTCAGCTTACATGTGAACAAGGAGGATTGAAATCCATACTACAGCAGGGACTAGAAGCATCCTCTCATATCCCTGTGGCCACCACACTTACCCAACATGCTCAAAATATTCCAATTAACCTACTCCTTGAAAACTAACCATAGAAAACCAATAAGAGTTCATTTTTTGGTTCTAGTCAAGGCATCAAATATCCTTCTTACAGAGCTCTAAATAATAAATTTTGATGAAGAATGAATTCCTTTGAAACCTAGCTGAAACCTAGTAGCTTCGTTCCTAAAATACATGCATATTAAGGGTTCCATGTTGGGTTTGGTGTTGTTTCTTGTTTATTTGTTTGTTTGTTTCCTTCAGAAGTGGGAGGTGTACTTCAACAGTCTCTGGTGAAAAGGCAGACAATATATAAACAAAATCACATTAGTGAATTTGGTTAACTTTGTTTCTTGCCTGATGTAAGCATTTCGGAGCTCATCTTGGTGGTAAGTCATGTGAATGTTACCACTGGGAGAAAAATCACCCTGAATAACAAATACGAGTGGTTGAAAGCCAGATAGGATCATTTACTTTGTATCATGGTTCCAGGAAGCATCAGGACCACATGCTTCAAAGGGGACAAACACATTTTGTGAATCATTTGCTCAGTTCAGTTTTGGGCCATTGGTTTCCATTCATGTCAGCATCCTTCCAGAAAATGATTTAGGTCATTCTCAAGGATAAATGCTGACTGGTTTATTCTCAAATAAGAAAAGAAGTGATAAAAATTAGAAACCAGCTTTGGAATTATTTAACACAAAGGTATAAAATTCTGTGAATCCTTAACATACAAATACTGAAATGCTCATCACCGAGATGATGACATTAACAAGCACAATTTTGAGGAGGTGCTATGGTCTGAATACGTCTCTTTTAAAACTGTATGCTAAATCATAATCTTTATCGAGGGGTTCTTGTAAATGATTAGGCCACAAGAGAGCAGCACCCACAAATGAGTAAGTGACATATAAAGGCTTGAGGGACAATTTTACTGATTCTAGTCTTCTGCCATATGTGAACAGAGTTCAGCTTCTTTTGTTCCACCATGTAAGGACACAACCATGAAATGATGCTATCAATGGAACAGACACATATGAAACTTTGAATCTGCCAATGTTTTGATCTCAGATTTTTCAGTCCCTAGAACTGAGAGAAAGAAATGCATGTGTATTGTGAATGATCCAGCTAGATATTATTATTATTACTATTATTATTATTATTACTATTATTATTTTCCATATATTACATCTTGACTATAGTTTCCCTTCCCTCCACTCCTCCTAGTACCTTGCCCCATACCTCCTCTCTGCCAGATCTACTTTTCCTCTGTTTCCCTTCAAAAATATATAGAGTAGGCCTCCCAGGGATAGCCACTGAACAAAGCACAAGTTACAATAAGACTAGGCACAAATCCTCATATCAAGGCCAGACAAGGCAACACAGTAGGAGGAAAAGGGTCCCAAGCACAGTCAAAACAGTCATAGGCATCTGCCTACTCACACTGTTGGGAGTCCCACAAGAACACCAAGATACACAACCATAAGGTTTAGACAGAGGGCTTAGGTCAGACCCATATGGAGTCCATGATTGTTGTTTCAGTCTCTGTGAGTCCCTATGAGCCCTGCTTAGTTGATTCTGAGAGATGCATTTTCCAGAAATCTCTGTAAGTCTCTGGCTGTTACAATACTTCCTTCACTCTTACTGCAGGTGTTCTTCTGACTCGGCCTAGTGTTTGGCTATGGGTTTCTGTACCTGCTCCCATCAGTTGCTGGATGACCACCCTCAGATGACAATTGGGCTAGGCACCAATCTATACGTATTGCAGAATATTCTAAGGAATTGTTTTATTGAATTTTTAAAAAGTCATGTTTGGTTCTATCCTCGCTCTCTGGGCTGTCTTTTCTTTGGTTTCTGGCCATCCAGATAGTGTCAGATATGGTCTACCTCTCACAGTGTTGGCCTCAAGTTGGATCACTCATTGATTGACCACTCCCACAAGCTCTGTGCCACCTTTACCCAAGCATATCTTGCAGGCAGGATAGATTATAGGCTGAAGGTTTTATGGTTGGATTGATGACCAAGTCATGCTTGTGGAAGCCTTGCATGGTTATAGAAGATGGCAGGTTCAGGATCCATATGCCCCATTATTAGGACACTTCTCTAGGGTCACTCTCATAGATTCCAGGGAGTTTCCAGTGCACTGCATTGTACTCCAGATGTGCCCCCAATTCCAGTCATAACTCCAAGTACTCTTTCTGATTTTACAGTAGATGAAAAAAATCTGAGACCTGGATGATAATAGATAAACAAAACTGGAAGACAGGGAGGAATTTAAAAGAAGGAAAGAAAGTAGGAGATCAGCTATAAGTAAAATAGCTTCCACAGTGCAGCCTGCTCAGCTTGGTCCTAAATAGGTTTTCATTTGTGAAACCCAATGAAGAGGAATTTATCTTAAGTTCCCCTTAATGTTCTGCACAGGGAATGCCCCTGCTGGGCATGTCTGTATGCATCAGGAGACAGATGCCCTGCATAGCCTAATAATGGAGGGATGGATGGTAATCATGTCACTGCTGTCTGAGCTCCCATTAGAAGCGATGGGGATTATTTCTTCCCAGCCACTGAATCATCCAACCGTCTGCTCTCTCCTCTGATGATGAACACAGCTTTGCCTAAGGAATCATTCTAAAGCGGATATATGTGAAGGGCAGTGTTGGAAAGGGGGTCCCCTGGGAAGCTTGCTCAGGCCTGTGCAGATGCAGCTCAGGCCCTTCCATCTCCTCCTGAGATGATCCCTCTGGAGCAGCCAGACACTTTTACTCAGTTATTGGGTCACATTCTATACAGGGAAACAGGGTAATAAAAATAGCACCTTGCATTTGAGAAATGCTTTACAATTTCCAAAGCGCTTCTCATACCTGTCATCTGACTTGGTCCTCAGAATACACTTCTCTGTGAGGAAGGACAATATCCCATATGACAGAAAAGAACTCTTGTCAGCCAAAGTCACCTGCCTGGCATCTCTGATTGTTCTCCAGAGCATGAGTGGTCTTTTTTCTCAAGGCAATGCTTAATAAGAAGTTGGGGGTAGCATGGCCTGAGTCCCTTCACTGTCCACACCCAGTTGACAACTGTGCTCTGATCTTGTTCAGGGAAAGTCTCCCCATCACTGGCAGTTCCCCTGCTAGGTTATCACCTCCCATTCACTCTCACTTTCTATTCCTTATTCCTCACTGTTGTGAGCCCTTCACATATATCTGATTTGGAATGATTCCTTAGGCAAGGCTGTGTTCATTATCAGAGGAGAGAGCAGACGGTTAGATGATTCAGTGGCTGGAAAGAAATCATCCCCATCGATTCTAATGGGAGCTCAGACGGCAATGTCTTGAGAAGAAGATAAGCTGGCTGGTTGGTGTTTACTTAAAACATAAAATCAGGACTTTACTATTCTTATTCATATTTTACATGGACTCTCTAGGACAGCACCTAGGTCCAGCCTGTCTCAAGACATCTGTTGCTGATTTCCCAAATGTTGTTAGCCATCTCTCTCTCTCTCTTTCTCTCTCTCTCTCTCTCTCTCTCTCTCTCTCTCTCTCTCTGATGTTCTCAGCATCAATGCTACACACATGTATTGCTTTGCTAAGAAGGAAGTATCTCTCATGTGGGCTCTTGCTCATGTGTGGGCCTTGCTGAGCTTATTGTAATTATGATCCTTTTTATGATAACAACAGCATGGAAATATTAAGAAATGCAGTGATGAGAATACTCCTTGATATTCGCTATTTATTTTACTCATTTTAT
Organism: Uromys caudimaculatus; assembly: GCA_028551405.1. Lineage (NCBI taxonomy): Eukaryota > Metazoa > Chordata > Mammalia > Rodentia > Muridae > Uromys > Uromys caudimaculatus. The sequence continues at coordinate 85,482,314 of CM052708.1, read as the reverse complement.
GTGCATACCTACTCAGATATCTACCTGGTGGCACAGAATGTCAGCATGGACATTGTGTCAAACATAGGTTTGATTTCGTGTCAGCTTGACTCTATTAAGGGATTATTATTTCTGGGTGTGTCTGTGAGGATGGTTCTGCCAGACATTAGCATTTACATTGATAGAATAAGAGAAGGTAACTCATACCAATGTGGATATTTAGCTACTCATCTATTTAGCATCTATTTTGTTTAGTAGAACCAAAAGGCAGAAGATGGAGAAATGCTATCCCTTCTTGAACTTAGACCTCTAACTTTTTCTGACATTAAGCACCAGTGTTATTCAATTCCAGTGCCTTCAACTTGGACTAAATGAAAACCACTAGTTTTTGTGGGCCTCTGCCTTACAGATGTCAGATGATGGGACTTAGTCATTCTCCATAATTACGTCATACCAATCCTTAGAAATTAATCCACTACTATTTATCTACATACGCATGATTGACCCCTCTTCTCTGTACAACTGACACAGACAGTCTTGTTTACTCTGTGGTCTCATCCTTAAACTGTGTCTAGGGGTCATGATATTAGATGAGTCAAGCCCATTAAATGCTAATCCAAGATCAGACAGCTATCCATTAGTAGAACTAAGAATTTATTCAGATTTTTCTGACCCTAAAAGCCACTATCTGGTCTCAGTGTCAGATGATTTAAAAAAGAAAACCTATGTTTATAAATTCAGTTTTTTGTAGCCCAGTAAGAAACCAAGTACTTTACTCAGTCTTATAACTACACACTCATGTATCTCTGGACTAAATGTCATTTGGGGTCAATAATTATATCTTATGTAACAAACAGCTCTGGTTTTTGGCATGGTCATTGAGACCAAGAAGATGCTGCTTTTGTTTAATAAATGTGAAAGAGATAAAGTATCATTTATCAGGCAAGTTTGTTCTATATTATTTGAGACTAGTGTTATCAGGTGTAATGGCAAGACCACTGCTGCTGCTCACAGCAGCCTCTGGGAGCTTGATATAAATTCTCAAGATCTAGCTAGAAAGTGAGTCACAATTTGGGGATAAGGCCCCCATGTCAATTTTACTAAAAGCCCTCCACATGATTCTGATTCACTAAATGCTGATAATTCCTGTTTTAGGTTAAAGATCAGCTTTACTAGATGGAACTAACACAAACCTGGCTTGTTACCAGTCTTTCAGACCTCACTTAGTATTGTTTCACAACTGAAGGGAGCTTAAGACAGAGTCACCTAAACCCTCTCTTGAAGAGTACTACTAGCTGTGCCTCATTTTCACAGACTCCCATGCCCTTTCATGCCACTGCCATCTGGCTTTCTACGGTAACATTATGCCTATGGCAGGGACCAGTACAAAGCAGTCTTCCTTGGTCCTGCCACTATCTTCCACTCACTCCTCACAATGTCTATGTTTTGGGAACTCTCTAGTTGAGAGCCCTGACATTTTATCTGAACTTCAGATTCTATTGTCTGGATCTACAATTTACCTACTCACTATGATGAGAAAGTAAAGAGGCCACCAAATATCCTCTTTACCTTTTTAAAATTTTTTCTTATTATAAATGAAGTAAAACAAGCGGCACAGAAATATTTTCCATGTGGGAAATCACTATCACCTAAAACATGGTATTCATTTTGCAAACAATAACACAGATAATCTATATTGATTCACTAATGATCAACATTAGCAAACACTCTTACCATCCAAATGTCTTGTTCCTCCACTAAAATACTCAACTATACTCTGACTGATATTCTGGTGTCAACTCAAATGATAAAGTATTACTTCTGGGGTTATCGTCAATGAAATTTTCAGAGAAGACTATGAATCCATAGGAGTAGTGGGGTATCAGTGTCCATGGGGGAAAACACCATGCAAAGGCAAACAGAAAAGGGGTGAGCTCCTCCTGCCTTTTGGAAATAGGGTGCCCTTCCTCTCCTGACCTTGGACATCACAACTCCAGGTTCTCCAGGCTCTGGGTACAAAGACTACTTGTGTTCTCAGGCCTTTGGATTGGGACTGAGAGATAAATAAACCATCAGCTTCCCTGATTCTCCAGCTTGCGGTCCATCATGGGACTTTGTCAGCCTCCATAATAGCATTAGCCAATTCAAGTAAATTTCCTCATAAACATGAATGCATACATATATACTCTTTTTGTTGTTGTTGTTGTTGTTGTTTTTGGTTTTTTGAGTCAGGGTTTCTCTGTGTAGCCCTGGCTGTCCTGGAAGTCACTCTGTAGACCAGGCTGGCCTTGAACTCAGAAATCCACCTGCCTCTGCCTCCCAAGTGCTGGGATTAAAGGCGTGCACCACCACTGCCCGGCCTCTTTTTTTTTTTTTGAGCCTTGCTATGCCTTACCTTCTTTCTTTTTTAAAATTATTTATTTATTTTTTGATACTTTATTTACATCTCCAAGGTTTCCCCCTTTCCTGGTTTCCTCTTTGGAACCCCCCTATCCCCTCCCCCTCTGCCACCTCTATGAGGGTATTCCACCCACCCACCTACCCACATACTCCCATATTCCCACCTTGACATTCCCCTTTACTGGGGCCTCTAACACCCTCAGGCCCAAGGGCCTCTCCTCCCCCTGATGGCCGACAAGGCCCTCCTCTGCCACATATGTGGTCTGAGTCATGGGTGCCTCGATGTGTATTCTTTGGTGGTCCAGCCTGTAGGAGGGTGGGACGGATTGGCCCAATTGACACTGTTGCTCCCTCCATGGGACTGCAAATTCCCTCAGTTCCTTCAGTCCCTTCTCCAGCTTCTCCATCTGGGACCTCACTCTCAGTCCAGCAGTTACTGTAAAGTGAAACTTGGGTATTCTGAACTTTTGGGCTAATATCCACTTATCAGTACATACCATGATCATCCTTTTGTGACTGAGTTACACCACTCAGGATGATAGTTTCAAGTTCCATCAATTTGACTGCGAATTTCATGAAGTCATTGTTTTTAATAGCTGAGTAGTACACCATTGTATAAATGTGCCACATTTTCTCTACCCATTCCTCTGCTGAAGGACATCTGGGTTGTTTCCAGCTTCCGGCTATTATAAATATGGCTGCTATAAACATAGTGGAGCATGTATCTTTATTACATGTTGGAGCATCTTTTGGGTATATGCCCAGGAGAGGTATAGCTGGGTCCTCAGGTAGTATTATGTTCATTTTTCTGAGGATCCTCCAAACTGATTTCCAGAGAGGTTGTACCAGCTTGCAATCCCACCAACAATGGAGGAGTGTTCCTCTTTCTCCACATCCTCGCCAGCATCTGCTGTCACCTGAGTTTTTGATCTTAGCCATTCTGACTGGTGTGAGGTGGAATCTCAAGTTTGTTTTGATTTGCATTTCCCTGATAACTAAGGATGTTGAGCATTTCTTTAGGTGCTTCTCAGTCCTGCGAATTTCCTCAGTTGAGAATTCTCTATTTAGCTCTGTTTACCATTCTTTGATGGAGTTATTTAGTTTTCTGGAGTCTAACTTCTTGAGTTCTTTGTATATGTTGGATATTAGCCCTCTATCAGACATAGGATTGGTTAAGATCTTTTCCCAATCTGTTGGTTGCCGTTTTGTCCTATTGACAGTGTCCTTTGCCTTACAGAAGCTTTGCAATTTCATGAGGTCCCATTTGTCTATTCTTGATCTTAGAGCATAGGCCCCTGGTGTTCTGTTCAGGAACTTTTCCCCTGTACCCAGGTGTTCGAGAGTTTTCCCCACTTTCTCTTCTATTAGATTCAGTGTAATTGGTTTTATGTGGAGGTCCTTAATCCACTTGGATTTGAGCTTTGTACAAGGAGATAGGAGTGGATCAATTTGCATTCTTCTGCATGTAGATCGCCAGTTGACCCAGCACCATTTGTTGAAA
>CM052708.1:85451508-85477934 GCA_028551405.1 Uromys caudimaculatus | reverse complement strand
ATAGATTTGAGCATTTCCTTTGTCTGTTTGATTGTGTTTTCTTGCACTTCTGCCTGTTTGTTTGTGTTTTCCTGTAATTCTTTAATGTATTCTTGCATTTCCTCTTGAAAGGCTTCTCGTTGTTTATCCCTGTTCTCTTGCATTTCTTTAAGGGTGTTATTCATTTCTTTCTTAAAGTCTTCTCTCATCCTCATGAGAAATGATTTTAAATCTGCATCTTGCTTTTCTGGTGTGTTGCTGTATCCAGGGGTTGCTGTGGTGAGAGAGCTGGGTTCTGATGGTGCAGAGTACTCTTGGTTTCTGTTCTTTATGTTCTTGCCCTTGCCTTTTGCCATCTTGTTGACTCTGTTGTTAGCTGATCTTACTCTGTCTGGTGTGGCTTGCCCCTCCTGCAGGTCTCTGTGTCAGTACTCCTTGAAGACCAGTTCTCTCTGAGAGGTGTTTGGGTTTGGAGAGCTGTGGCACTGGGTCTTATCTCGGTCCCTGTGTCTCGTGGGTTCAGGGCAGTTCCTGGTGAGCTATGGGGCGTGTCTTTGGCCCTCTCCCGGCTTTTCCAAGCTCCGGAGAGGAATCTTTGTCCTGGCACTAATTTGCTGTGGAGCCCTGTGGCCCAAGCTGAGGTTCCTGGCCACCGCAGGAAGTTGCTGTCTGTCAGTCTCTGTGGCCCGTGTAAACCGGGCGGAATCAGTGAGCTCTGGGGCTCGTGTTGCCCCCGCTAGGGGCTTTTCTGCGTTCCTGGGAGAGAAAATTTTCTCCCAGAGCTGCTTGTCTATAGAATCCTAGTGTCCCAGGCAAAAGTTTCCTGCCTCAGCCGCCCGCTGTCGGGATCCAGGGGGATTTCTAAGCCCGCCTACCTCGGTCCCTGTGTCTCGCGGTTCGGGGCAGTTCCTGGTGAGCTGTGGGGCGTGTCTTTGGCCCTCTCCCAGCTTTTTCGAGCTCCTGAGGGGGATCTTTGTCCTGGCGCTAATTTGCTGTGGAGCCTTGTGGCCCAAACTGAGGTTCCCGGCCCTTCCTTATCTTTTTTGATGACTTTTGGGTGAAAGTCGATTTTAGCCGATATTATAATTGCTACTCCAGACTGTTTTTTGGAACCATTTGCCTGGAAAATTGTTTTCCAGCCCTTTACTCCGATGTAGTGTTTGTCTTTATTATGGAGGTGTGTTTCCTGAATGCAGCAAAATGCTGGGTCCTCTTTATGGATCCAGTCTGTCAGTCTATGTCTTTTTATTGGGGAATTGAGTCCATTGATATAAAGAGATATTAAGGGATTGTGATTGTTGGTTCCTGTTATTTTCGATGTTACTTTTAGGTTTGTGTGGCTATCTTCTTTTCAGTTTGTTGAAAGATTACTTTCTTGCTTTTTCTAGGGTGTAGTTTCCCTCCTTGAGTTGACGTTTTCCATGTATTATCCTTTGTAGGGCTGGGTTTGTTGAATCATATTGTGTAACTTTGGTTTTGTCATAGAATATTTTGGTTTTACCATCTATGTTAATTGAGTGTTTTGCTGGGTATATCAGCCTGTGCTGACATTTGTGTTCTCTTAGGGTCTGTATGAGTTCTGCCCAGGATCTTCTAGCTTTCATAGTCTCTGGTGAGAAGTCTGGTGTAATTATGATAGGTCTGCCTTTATATGTTACTTGACCTTTTTCCCTTACTGCTTTTAATATTCTTTCCTTATTTTATGTATTTGGTGTTTTCACTGTAATGTGACGTGATGAATTTCTTTTCTGGTCCAATCTATTTGGAGTTCTTTAAGCTTCTTATATATTTATGTTCATGTCTTTCTTTAAATTAGGGAAGTTTTCTTCTATAATTTTGTTGAGGATATTTATGGTCCTTTAAGTTGGGAATGTTCACTCTCTTTGATACCTATTATTCTTAGGTTCTGTCTTCTCATTGTGTCCTGGATTTCATGGATGTTTTGGGTTAGGACCTTTTTGCATTTTGTATGTTCTTTCACTGTTGTGTCGATATTGTCTATGGAATCTTCTGCTGCTGAGATTCCCTCTTCTATCTCTTATATTCTGTTGGTTATGCTTGCATCTATGACTTCTGATCTCTTTCCTAGGTTTTTTAACTCCAGGGTTGTCTCCCTTCATGATGTCTTTATTGTTTCTATTTCTATTTTTAGTTCCTGGATGGTTTTGTTCATTTCCTTCATGTGTTTGATTGTGTTTTCCTGTAATTCCACCTGTTTGATTGTGTTTTCCTGTAATTCTTTCATGGACTTTTGTGTTTCCTCTTTAAAGGCTTCTAGCTCTTTACCTGTGTTCTCTTGTATTTCTTTAAGGGAGTTATTTATGTCCTTCTTAAAGTCTTCTATCATCATCATGAGAATTGATTTTAAATCCGTGTCTTGCTTTTCTGGTGTGTTGGGGTACCCAGGGCTTGTTGTGGTGGGAGAGCTGAGTTCTGGTGATGCCAATTATCCTTGGTTTCTGTTTCTTATGTTCTTGCCCTTGCCTTTTGCCATCTTGTTAACTCCGATTTTAACTGATCTTACTCTGTCTGGCTGTGGCTTCTACCTCCCGCAGGCCTCTGGATCAATACTCCTTAAAGACCAGCTCTCTCTGAGAGGTGTTTGGGTTTGGAGTGCTGTGGCATAGGGTCAGCTCTGGGGTGCAGACAGAAACCAGAAGGATCTTGTCCCCAGTGGTCCCTTGGTTATTGTGTCCTGATGGCTCTGCAAGTGTCCCTCTTGATCCAGTGAGTTTGAACAGAAATGCTGGTTTTGCCTACGCTCGAAGGTGTGTCAGCACTCCTGGGATACCAGTTTTACCAGTTGATTTTTTTCAGTCCAGCACAGACTCACAGATTTGCCTATAATGGAGCTGTGTACAACTGTACAACCGTGATTGTTCCAGAAAGATGAGGGAGTAAAGTATTACAGGGTGGGGGGTGATGGGGAAGAAAGTTCAGGAAAGAGCCAACTATTTATGACTCAGCCTTCAGGTGTGTGAGGTGGTCTGGGAGAAGCTGTCCAGGCAGGTGAGGGCTACAGTCTTGTCACACACCCCCCCCTCACTGAAGCAGAGAATCCTTGGGAATTGGATGAGTAGGGACCCAATCTGAGGTCCCCAGGTTCTGGTGAGCAGTGGTGCCTCTCTTCTCCCCACTCATGGCTTTTCCACGCTCCTGGAAGGGTGACTTTCTCCCAGCGCTGTTTGGCTACGGAACCCTGTTGGTCCAGGCAGAGTTCTCCTGCCACAGATGGAAACCGGAAGGTTCCTATGCCTTTACCTCAGTCCCTGTGTCCCACATATTCCGGGTGGGTCCCAGTGGGCAGTGGTGCTCATCTTAACCCCACTCACAGCTTTTCCATGCTCCTGGGAGGGTAGCTTTCACCTGGTGCTACTTGGCTATGGAACACTGGTGGCCCAGGCACAGGTCTCCTGCCACAGATGGAAACCAAAAGTCCTCTTTACATTTTTAAAATTCCTCTGCTGCCTGTTAAACTGGTTTCCTACCGGGACCTAGATTCCTGGAAATAACACTCTCTTCCAATAATAGTCAAAACTGAAACAATTCCTCAGAGAGTCTGGGATTGAGTTAATTGTGGTTTTTATAGTGGAGGTCCCAAAATAATTATTTCCAACAGTCCCATTGCCTGATCAGTCATCCCTGGTGTTGGAATCTCAGATTGTCTTGGAGGGGTATCAACTTTGAGGTGGGAGGAAAATCAGGGTTTCTCTGTATAGCGCTGACTGTCCCAGAACTCACTATATAGACCAGGCTTGCCTGAAGCTATTCCTTAACCACTTAGTGTGCCTTCAACTTTGTCCTCACTGATAAGAGGCACATTCCTTCTGAAAATGATCCTTTACATTTTGAGTAGCTCAAGAAGTGGCACTATCTCCATATGGTTCCAATTGATTTCTCCACTATGTCTTCCCACAATTAATACCTCTACAAGCCAATTTAGCTTCTGTTAGCTACAATTGTCCATGCCAGAAGATTCACTGATGATGCCCCAAGGCATCAGCACTATGGTTCTAAAAGAGCTTCTGGAATTAGAAGCTTTCCTCCTGAAAAACAAATCTGTATTTATTCCTTCAATCAAATGAAAGTCTTTACAAGGAATTTGGTCTTACAAAGCACTGTTGCAATCTTTCCAAGTTATGGAAGCAGATCCCAGTATTGGTGGTACAAGATAGGGAAAGATCTTCATAAATGTGCCAGTGACTGCCTAGAACTCCCTAGAAGCTTGTCTCTGTGAATTTGACTATTCCTACATCAGAATCATTTTATTTATTTTTAGAACATTCCCCATGGAATTTAAGGTTTGGAGGGATACAGAAGAGCACACAAACCTCCCCAAAACCCTGTAGACATACTATGGGTACATGAGCAAGAAAGATGAAAATGAAAGCAAATTACTAAAAATCAGGACCATGCAAGGGTTGAATGCTATAGGTAAGAACCAAAGGTACTGAACACAACAAACAAAGAAGTATAAGACTGCTGGTGCAGTCGTTTGTTCATGCATATGGTTTCCTACTGGTTCAGGATCATCTGTTTTGGCGAATTAAAGAACTCACTGACATTGTTTGATAATTCTGTGTGCTACCTCAATAATACCCTGTTCTAATGGCTTCCTAGGTTTGATGTTGTCTTAGTTAGGGTTTTACTGATGTGTAAGACACCATGAGTAAGGCAACTCTTATAAGGACAATATTTTAATCAGGTCCAGCTTATAGGTTCAGAGATTCAGTCCATTATCATCAAGGTGGGAACATGGCAGCCTTCAGGAAGGCATTTTATAGGAAGAGCTGAGAGTTCTCTTATTCTTAAGATCACTAAGAGAAGACTAGCTTCTAGGCCACCTGGAAAAGTGTCTTAAAGCCCATGCTCACAGTGACAAACTTTTTCCAACAAGGCCTCACCTATTCCAACAAAACCACACCTCCAAATAGTGGCATTCCCTGGGCCAAGCATATTCAAACCACCACATTCCACTTCCTGGCTCCCATAGGCGCGTTCAAGCACATTAGTCTATGGGGCAACACCTATCCATAGTATAATGAAAAATACATTTAGCTCAACTTCAAGAATCCCCATAGTTTATAGCAGTCTCAAAACTGTTGAAAGTTCAAAGTCTTTTCTGAGATTCATTCCATCACTTAACTGTAATCCCCTAGAAAATCAAGATCAAAAAGCAGATCACATACCTTAAATATCACAGGATATACACTACCACAAAATGTCATATTGAGTAAATATTGGAACAAACAAGACCAAAACCTAGCTGGACAAACTCCAAACTCTGTCTCTCTCTGTCTGAAGTCAAAGTGCTCTTTAGATATAAAACTCCTTTCAAATTTGCTGACTGCAACACAATTCTATTCCTTGAGCTGATTCTACTCTTTGTTAATTACTTTCCTCAGCCGGCATCCCACAGCTCTAACATCTCTAATATCTTGGAGTATCCAAGGCAACTTCAACTTTACAGCTTCTTGTTCCAATGTCTGGGATCCACACACGATCTTCAGGCATCCCCCAAAAGGTTTGGGTCACATCTCCAGCTCAGCCCTCTATAGTACTCTAGGCTCTAGTTCACTCTACTCCACTCCACTGCTGCTGCTATTCTTGGTGATCATTCCATGGTACTGGCATCTCTAATACACTGGGATCCTCCATTACCACTAGGCTTTACCAATAGCTTCTCCTAGGCTCTCTTTATGGTGACAAGTCCCAATATTTTTGCACGACCCTTCATACCTTCAAAATCAGTACTACCTGGGTGATTCTTAAATATTACCAAGTCTAGCTGTAGCCCAAGGTACAACCTTGGCTATCTAGCTCTGGAAAACAGCTTCTTTGTGCTCTTAGAAAACACTTCCCAGAAAGTTTCACCTCAGTGATGCTTGCTTATTCTTAATCACCACTAATTTCTTAGCTTCAGCTAAACAGAATCAATTGTCCCAGTAGTCACTTCTATTCTTGACTCTAAAGCCAGAGCCACATGGCCAAAGCCACAAAGTTCTGCTACTTGCTGGGACTGAAACATGACATCCCCCCACCCACGTTATTCTATTACTAACTTTCTGTTTTCCAACTCCTTCACTGCCTAAGATTGGCTTGTCACTTGCTCGGAACTTGCTCTGTAGATTGACCTTGAACTCAGAAATCTGCATGGCTCTGTCTCCTGAATGCTGGGATTAAAGGTGTATAACACCATGCCTGGAGTTAAATTTTTCTCCACCTGCAATGTGTTCCCTACAGGTTGGACTTGAATTCATATATCTATTTGGCTTTGTTTTCTGGAGTTAAAGCTGTATAACACCATGCCTGGGCCTAAACTTTTCATAGCCACTGTTTCTCAAGCTCTGGATCTTTCATTTCTGAATTTTAACTCATTCCAGATTAAAAGTCCAAGTGAAAACAACAACCAAGTAATAATATGTAATAACCAATAACAATAACCAATTAATAATAATGCCTAATATGATTTAACTATTCCTTGTTCAATGGCAAATACATAAACAATAAGCTTAGTTGTGCATGATCTTGCCACAAACTCACCACCTTAATTCGTTAATCTCCTTGAACCCAAGATTCAGATCCATTTCACTTTCTAGTATCCCTTTATTACTTGAACTGTGCATTTTATATTTTTTCTTTATTAGCTTGCTATTCTTGTTCAAAATGTTCTTCACGAGACTTAAACATATAATGAAGCCTCTATTGGGTTTTCTTGAGACTTCCTTTGTCAATGAAATTAATATAAATCTCTTTACCTGAGCTTCAGGTAGACCTGTCAAACAAGGACCAAAACCAGCCACATTCTTCACCAAAATATCACAAGAATAGTCTCTGAGCCACATATTAAAATTCTTCTTCTTTGAAACTTCTAGAGCCAGGCTTCCACAGTTCAAATCATCCTCAGCAACAAAGTCTTCCATATTCCTACTAGGATAGCTGACTAAGAACCTCTTAAAGCATTTCACTGGTTTTCAAATCCACAGGTTTCCAAACAAAAGTATAGTCAGGCCTATTACAGAAATACCCTACTCCTGGTATCAACTTCTAACTTAGGGTTTTACTGCTATGAACAGGCATGACCAAGACAACTCTTATAAGAACAACATTTAATTGGGGCTGGCTTACAGGTTCAGAGGTTCAGTCCATTATCATCAAAACAGGAACATGGCAGCATTCCAGAAAGTCATGGTACAGGAGGAACTGGCAGTTTTTCATCTTCATCTGAAGGTTGCTAGGGTAAGACTCCTTCTAGGCACCTAGAAAGAATGTCTTAAAACCCATGCCCATAGTGACATACTTCCTTCAACAAGTCCACAAAGCCACACCTCCAAATAGCACCACTCCTTGGGCCAAACACATTCAAACCACCACAGTGTTCATTTTGCTTTCCAGAAATTGAATTCAATGCTGAACTCTTGATATCTCTAGAATATCAATGAGTTCTGGGATCAGAGAAGTTCATCTATAAATATATGCCACTCCTGACCTCAGGCCATTGGTCAAGTCACCTAACATCATTCAATCTCAAATTCCTGACCTCTCAAATTGTTATAAGAATAACTGCCACATCACTCTTTGGAAGACAAAACTTGATAATATTAGTACATTGCTGACAAACATTGTGACTTGTATTAAATGGCAAGTTAAACATTTCCTTCTCTGTTACCCATTCCTAAAACTATGGGTATCTTCATCGTTGCTCTCATTTTCATAGTCATACTCTTTCCTGTGTCTCAATTCTTGCAGCTTTGTTTCATATCAGTGCTTCTCTTTCTCTCATATTAATTCCTGATGACCATACTTCAGGGTAATTCTGCCCTCACCTCAGTTGGTACCCTCTGTGCCTAGAAATTCTACTATCTCTACCAAATCCTTTGGATATTTGGATCTGATTCCACCTACCTGGCACTAGAATGATCTTTCAATAACCATGTTTTGCCTCATTGAGAAAAGAAAGTGAAAATAAGAAGCTAGTAGGAGGAGAGTTGAGAATCTTTTCTATTACAGAGCATACTAGGAATTCTCTCTTTTTAAAATTAAGTTTTTTATTTACTTTGCACACTGATCAAAGTTTCCCTTCCCCTCCTTTTTTCTCCTGCCAGTCCCTCCCTCTCCCTTCCCTAACCCCATCCATCTCTCTTTACCTTCTCAAAAACCAGGAGTCCTCCCATGGATATCAACCAGTCTTGGCATATCAAGATTAGGCACACCTTTTCCTAGTGAGGCTAGACAGGAAACCAAGTTAGGGGAATGTGGTCCAAAGGCAGGCAACAGAGTCAGAAATAGCCCCTGCTTTCACTTTAAGAATCCCACGTGAAGACTCAGCTGCACAACTGTTACATATATGCAGAGGGACTAACTCTGTTTCATGATGTTTTCCTATTATAGCTCATACTGGGACATTTTAGGTTTCATGGATGAGGGATGCTCAATGTTTCTTTGCTCAACAAAGGTAGGAAAGTTGGTTTATTCTGGATTCCCATAATTTCTAAGGCCTTGACCAGAATATCTTGTAAAACAGGAGCTGAGATGGTTCCTGAAACATCAGAGTTCAGCCAAAAAAAATAGACAAAGACAAACATATCCTTCTAAAGCAAATATGTTGAACTCAGAGTATGAGTAGAGAATCAAGGCTAAAATGTGAGCAATAACCTGGAAAAGATCCTCAGAGAATGGAAGAGGCCAAGTGAGTTCCCATGAGCCATGGATCAAGGAGATGATTTGTTCAGAGATGGGTGAGCTTTGGAGCTAGCGAGAAACTTTTATAGTCTGTTTTCTGCAGCTTCTCTCAGTGTCAGTGTACCCATAGGAATGAGCCTCCTCACTGCAAAGCATGAGTCTTTAAAATATTCCCATATCTTAGCTTAGTAATTTCATCTGGCCCAAATTATGCCATATTGAGAGGTTTAAAGGTCCTAGTACAGAGTAATCTGAAAGATGAGTGGAAGTATTAGCTGTATCATTGTGTCATAGTCTAAGTAACAAGACCAGACTTAAAGGCAAGCTCTACCATGTACCATATGAATGACTGGGATATGAATCCTTGGCATTTTAAAGCTTTAGTTGTCTCTCTTATAGAATCATACTAATGCCCACAATATTTGATTAAATGGAGGAATGAATGGAAACAGTGTAATCCATAATAAGGTTATTTTAATTTTTATTTTATTATTTTTATGTGTTTTAGCTGAAATAGGTTTATATCACTCTTTCCCTGCCTTTTCTCCCTCCAAACCCTTTCATCTACCCTAACTTCAAGCCCTTCTCTTGTCCCCTCTAACATGGATTGCCCTTGGTTGCCTCTTAGAGTTTGAGGGCAGGCCCCCTATTGCTGCAGAAATTGCACACTTGGAATAAAGGATGCTGGTAATTCAAGCTGGATTTGACATGAAAGCCTTTTTCTTTTTGTTCTGGCTTCCGTGGCTCCAGAAAATACTATGCAAGCTGCCAAGTAAAGGAAGCAATTAAACAGTCTTACCTAGCTATAATAACTAGGAACCACATAATGGTAAGTATGGCAAGATAGGCACAAAGGTGCAAGAAGTGTTGCTCACATGTCATTGACAATCAACAACTATTTAATTGAACAGAGCTATTATTGGAAGACCTACTCAACAGGAGAGAAATCATTCCTGGTATTGAAAATCTAACCAATTTCTAGAGGCCAGTGAGATCACAAATCTTAGAAAAGAATCAGTACTACTTTATTAGTTTGGCAAAAATTCTTACCATATTCCAAATTTTATCCTTATATCCATAAGATAATTGTAGCTATCACACTTATTCAAAGATGCTTCTTTTTATATCAAATGGAGACCATCACAGAAAATCTCATCTAGACACAATACAGAGACCAACAGATCATGGAAAAATCAGCCTGTATGAATGTACCTAAAACACAGTTCCTGAATCTATGCCTTAGGGAACAGAAGATAAAGCAGAAGGATTTGAAGAGCCAGAATAACATGAAGTCTGCTGTGAAACAGACTTTCTTAGAAATGGCCAAATACACAATTCCAGAACAAGGGCAATATCAATGATCATGTTAATGTGGTAGGGCATACTTTCCTGAGGTCCCACATCTAGACAGAGAACTACAAAGCAGCTAATGACTGCTTGAGAGGGAGAATTAGTCTCTGTGAAGGATGAACTCCATTATTGTTATCCAGTGTAGAGTGGTCAGCCCTGAAACCATCTAATAATCTACAAAGAAAAAAAACAAAAGCAGATTCTGAAAGTTATACATACACATAGACACACACACACACACACATACACACACACACACACACACACACACACACACACACCACATACACATATATAATGGTAGTCATAAAATTCTGAAATGCTTCTGTCCTCAACATATTTCTACCTGTAGTTTGGGGATAGAGGATTGATCTGAGTTATTATATGTTGCTCATCCTCGAATCACATTTCAGGTCTCTTCATCATGAAAAGAAATTGAGTTCAGCTCCATGGGCAATAAAAAGTGACAAAATGTGATTCATAGCCCAAGGAATTTATGAATGGATCTGAGAGATAAGAGGAATGATGATCATAGTTAAAGTCCTCTAAAATTCTGTACCACTGGAGGATAAAAGGTTACTTGTATTTACTTAGTATCTTCTTTGTCCTAAGGCATCTTCAAAAGTTTAAAAACTTTGTAATATTTCCAACTACACTGTGTGGTAAGTTCATAATTATCTATATTTAATCATTGTGAGAATTCAGGCTCAGAAGGGCCAAATAAGTTTCCAAGAAGCCAACTCATAGACAATCAAGGGGATTTTAAGTAGGCTGATTCTTAAGTTACGTATTTTCTAAAAACTCTTATTAACTATAAGGAGAGTGAATACAGAGATATGGTCATGTTGTCCCTGGGGAGATGGGATGCTTTACCACTGGTGAACAGAAAAGCAAACCATTCCTGTAGGGTTCATGGGCTTATTTTTCTAAACATATAACTATGAAAACAGAAATATAGTTTCTCATTATTGCTAGATATGAATAACATAGGTTGGAGTACCTAAGTAACCTCCTGTGGAATCATTGATGGCTCCAACTGAGAAACAACTAATGAGGCTGTATTGGAAATCTTCCCAGAATATCATCCTGAATAAATGGGTCACGGAAAATTTTCAAAACTGTGGCCTCGGAAAATAGATGATAGATAAAAATATTAAATATTTTAAAATGAAATATGCAAGAAACAATTAGGTTAGAAACCTTAAAAAACACATTCTTACAAATAGAAGGGAATGACATTTGCCTTGATTTCTTCCTAAGAGTTAAACATAAGACATTATTGAAGGCACAACACACTTATGATACAGGACTTGGAAGAACTAATATAGAACTGACCTTAAAGACTCCCCCCAAGGATTACCTCTCATAATATCCAATGGTCCTATGCAAGAGCCAAGAGAAAAAAGCAAACTATAGCCTTGTCTTACCTTAAAACCTATGGAGCACAACATCTAGCATAGCAAAATATATTCCAGGGTGAAACAGCAGCATTTATATCATGGAGGTAATCAATAGCCATCTAATTAGAAACTAAACCTACTCAGTAAGAGGAAATTATGCCTGGTTCTGTATACCTAGCCAACTCTCAGTGACCAGAGAGGTCATAGATGCTAGATGCGAACCTACCTCTGCTACTTTTCTTAACCAGTACAATTTCTAACTGTATTCTAAAATACAGATAGGATCCTATTCTAAAATACAGGATCTGTAGGGATCCTATCCCTACAGATGAGGAAAGCATTCACTCTTCATCAAAGGAGCGTCTTTCTGCAGCAGTTGGTAACCACTGTAGAAATCTACTGCTTGTTAAAATGCAGAGTAAAACACACTGTGTATTACTGTTTTGGTTACTTTTCTACTGCTATAATAGAATATCAACAGGAGAAAGAGTTTTACTTGGGACTATAGCTTCAGAGGATTAGAGTCCATGATCATTATTATGGAGTACAAGGTGGCAGACAGGCATGGCACTGTAGCAGTAACTAAGAACTTGAACATCTTAAGACAAAACTATAAGTCAGAAAGAGATACTGGTAATGGCAGAGACTTCTGAAAGCCCACTACCAGTAACATTTCTCTTCCAAAGCCAAACCTCCTAATCCTTACCAAACAGTTCCAACAACTGTGGATCAAGTATTAAAATAAATGAGCCTATGAGGGCCATTCAGATTCAAAACACCACAAACACCAACCCAAATTGATACATCAATAGTGCAACTCCTGCAACTAACACTTAGGGAAAATCACAGAAGACGGGCAAGAAAGTCTTTTAGAAGCCAGGTGACTAAGATGTCTGCTACATGATTGTATCTTCTGTGTGTGACAGGGATGGTACATGCATAAAATCTCTAAAATGTGGTATCGAAAACAAGA
Organism: Uromys caudimaculatus; assembly: GCA_028551405.1. NCBI lineage: Eukaryota > Metazoa > Chordata > Mammalia > Rodentia > Muridae > Uromys > Uromys caudimaculatus. The sequence continues at coordinate 85,465,550 of CM052708.1, read as the reverse complement.
CCTTCATAATAGTAATACCAATTGGCATGGCAACACTGATTAAAGAAATCCCACAGAGCCCCACACCTAGATGAAGAACTATAAGCAATTAATGGGTACTGAGAAGGGAAGAATCAGTGTCCTCCACAAAGAAGACCCCTCCCCCATGAGCTATTCAATCCCAAGATATCAGCACATATAAATACTAGCTGTACTTAATGGACTTGAAAAATTTATTCACACACACACAAACACACACACACACACACAGACACACACACACGCACATGCACATGCCCACACACATGTACACACACACATATATGCACATTGTATATCACATATAATAATAAAAAAAGAGTCCATGAATTATATGAGGAGATGGCAGATATAGAAGAAGTTGAAGGGGGAAGAGGAAGAAATAAATATGATATGAATACAGTAAGCATGTAGGAAATTCTGAAGCAAATTAATATTTAAATGAAACAAAATTAATAAATGGCAAGGAAGAAAATAATTACTTTGCAAAGTTAATCCATACTCATAAATTCTGCTCTGTTTTTCATGGACAGTGATTGGGTCTTAAGCCAAACATGCTGAGATGAGTTGGACATAGAGAAGCAAAGTCAGTCAGTACCTGTAATAATTCATCACGATGCAATGAGGACATGGTCATGGTGACGTCATGGATTACCACTTGAGATGGTATCTATGACAGAGAAGCCCACATAGAAGAAAGTGGAGTTAAAGGTAGGAGGGGAATATGGGAATGCAGATATTGATGGAAATACTCATACTTAAATTACACCAGAAATCAAGCCCATCCTTAGATTCTATTACCGTGTAAGCCATTATGTTTTTTCTTTGAGTTATTTTGTATTGGAGTTATCTTCAATCATAACTAAGAACCCTGACAAATACGGAAATGAGCTCCTGCTGAAGCTCCAGTAGCAAAGACAAAAGCAGGCACAGAGATGCTCAGAGTTATTATTAGAATGAGTGAAATATCCTGCTCATCCTCATAAACAATTAGATACCATTACACATAGAACTCCAATCACCTAAACACTATGTCATTGTTCCTTCACTTACTTTACATGGTGGATCTGGTTTCATGTAAAAAGTACTTGCATGCGTCTCTAGTATTAAGGACAAATTTGTCTTTTCATTCAATTATCTTTCTATATTTCATGTTTATTTCAAGTATGCTGCAAAGAATACATACATATTTTTCATCACAAAAGATCAACTTACTCCACCTCCCTCCCATTTGCTTCATAATGGAAGTTTGATATACATTCCAATTGATTTCCTTTAGACACACGTACACACACACACACACACACACACACACACACGCACACACATAGTCAATAAAATATCTGGTGGATGACAATCTTTGAGTGAAGAACAATATTTGCTTCCTTTAATGTAATGGAATTGAGAGATGAGAAGAATAGACCTGTTAGGTCTGGATGAAGCAGAATGAACTGTACAGATCACTGTATAAATGCCATAGTGAACAAACAGAAGTGTGTCACTTTTCCTCTCTACTTTACATGTTTGATATGAACATGAAATGAGATAAAAATTCATTCCAAACCAAATATGTGCACAGTGAAAAGAAGCAAAAAGTATGAAAGTAACAAACGAAGAAACTAAAATGACCATATTTCCACCAGACACAACATTCTATAGTTAAGGTTATATTCTTGTACCCTGTTTTAGAAACTTAAATGGATTCTGTTGCCCACATTCACAAATAATTATATCTCTGTCATTTAACTACATTTTAAAAGTATGCACAATTTTAAAACATAATTCCATTATTTTTTTGCAATTATAACTTTATTGTATCATTTCCTCACTGCCCTTCCTTGTTCTAAACCTTCCCATATACCCCTCCTTGTTCTGTTTCAAATTGATGGCCTCCTTTTTCATTACTTGATACGCACGCGCGCGCGCACACACACACACACACACACACACACACACACACACACACCTTCTTAAGTATAAGTATAACCTGCTGAAGTTGCTACAATGCTACTGATATGTATTTGTTTTCAGGACTGACAAATTGGTACTAACCAATTGATATGCTTTATGATGGGGAAGATTATTTCTCCTGCTTTCAGCATTCTTGAGTTGCTTGTTGTTCTTTATCTAGGGTTGAGGACTCCTCAACTTTCTCCCATACATGTTAGCTTGCCTGTTGGTGTCCTCCTTGTTCAGCCTATGTTCAGTCATGCTGATAAGATTTTATAGGTGTAGCTTCCTACATTCCTAGGAGATACAATCTTACAGAGTACTTCTGGTTTCTCTGGCTCTGTCATTCATCCTAGTCCTCTTTTCACGATAATCCTTGAAGAGAAATCATGCCTAGTACTACAAACTCAAGGGATTACTCAGGGCTAGAGAATTCATGATCCTGGAGTAAAACCTACAATGACTACTTTATTAAATCGGTATAATTTCTAACTATACTCAAAATATTGTCTTCATTATTCACAAATATGTGTAGTTTTAATCCCTCATCAATGAAATTCTCATTACAACAGGTGGAGACAACTAGGGAAAACATAGCCATTCAAAAGGCATAGTATGGAGCCCAATGTGCATGACTTGTTAATATATAAATACTTGGTTTTTTGAGTATTTTTTGCTTGATTTTTGTATTTACTTGTGGTTGGATTGAACCCTGAGCCTTGCACATTCTAGGCAAGTATTCTACACAGAACTAAACCCATAGATCATGCTACATTCTTCTAATATTATTGCTGAGACTGTGATGCAATTTAGGAGGATTAACACTTCTCTATATTTTCATGTGAATGTTTGATATTTTCACTCCAAAACTGCCATTCAAGCTTTATAACTATTACACAGTTCATTACCTAAGATTTCCGTGTAAGTCTTATAAGACACTGGGTTCAATACCAGTGGCAAAGATAAGAATGAAGATAAGGAAGAAGGGAGATGCATTCATGGAGAAAGATCAGTTTACTTATATCCGTAGACATATAGACAGCAAAATAATCTTTTAGGATTTTCTGTCATTCTCATAAGCAACAGTCACTTCCCATATCTCCACCTGTCCCTATGCAGAAAGAGGCTAGCGTTCATGTATTTGCCTAGTTACATTTCATACACATGAAAACACGCAATATGTGATCTTTTGAGTGAGCGTTTCTCTTAGTATAAAGATAACAGACATTTTCTCTTGTTATAACAGGTCATCCACTTTGTGGATATGCCAGATTCTGTTTATTAACTGACTGCCTAGTTTAAGTGCAATTCAAGTATCTTCACATTTTTACTATCTTTATTCCTTAACAACTTCATCTGTATGTGTTTTTTTTTCTATTTTGTGTGTATATGTGCACCCTCACATGCACACGTGTGCACATGCTTTGATCTTAGTCAACCCTTTATCTTCTTATCCCCCATTTTGTTTTGCTGAATCCTTTCATTTCTTCAAGACCCCATCATCCTGCTTTGTGGTTTGCAGTATACTCCACTGCACATAATTAGGGTTCCTTGCGTAAGCATGATTGGGGATCTTTTCACAGGAGCATTTTAGTGGACATTTTACCACTGGATGAGAAAATATGAATTACTCATTCTCAGCAGCCATTATCTACCCTTAGCACCCAGGGAGGCGTGGAGCTCCCTGAGACTCTCCTGCATAGTCATGGAGTATTTATTGGTGAACTGAATCTCCATATGAGTACAACAACCATGTTATATCCAGAAGACAGAATTTTGTAGCAGCCTTGGAGTAGGTCATGAAGATGTCTCACTGAAGGCTGAGCACCCAACAGCCACTTGTTCTTCACACACTGCCCAGTTGTGAATCACTGCGTGAATTATTTGCCATTGCAAACAGAAGCTTCTCTGACCAAAGAAGGTTGAGCTGAACACTAATTGGTCAGATCAGTGGTTTCCTGACTTCTACAATTGATAGGACCACTCTTCCCTCTGAGTCAGTCTTGGGTGGCCTTATTTGTTATGCTATGTCAGTCTGACCCATGGGCCATATTTCACAAGTAGAGTCTGTTCTGATCATACTTGAGTCCTTTGCTCATGGGTTCCACTTGAAAGTGTTGGGCCTGTCCCTCTGCCCCTTGCCTAAGTCTCAAACGCTGCTTGAACACTGCTACCAGATGTTCAGCACATGTGATCCTTTTCAGACTGAATTCAAGGTTTTAGTTCCCAGTCTCAGAGTGTTCTCTTTGTCAGGTTTTGCCTAGTCCCTTATCTTAGTCCTAGTTTCCTGCGAGAATCCTTCACAAATTCTCAGGCTGTAGAACCACTGTAGCAGCAGAATCTTTTTACAAAGGTGTCTTCTTCTAATGTGCTGGTGGCAAGTGCTGAACACTAAAGCCCAGAATAGAGTTATTCTCATTCTGTGGCTGCTCTGAGTGTGCCCCACTCTCTATCTGTTAACATTGTGCCTTGCTTTTCTGTGAACACTTCTCCAGCTTTCCAAAGACCATTTCCTGAAGACTCAGTCTGAGCTTGCCTGACGTTCTCCACCATCTTTGACCTCCCCATGTTCTGGGTATATCTCTAGTCATAAATGCAACAGTCATGAACAACATTCCGGCTGGAGGATTTTGACTGAATTCAAGTGGGAGCATAGTTGTAATGAGATTTCCTTTTAAGATAGATCACGAAAATATGCATATCATGTAGCACCTAGCAAAGCAAACTGTCTTGCTGTGATTGGCTGGAACTCTGACATCCATTCTTCTGAGAATAGTTGTATTGATGACTAGCATAGGAAGTCCCAACACTCCTATTCTGATAGGAACTGAAGCAAAAGATTAATCTCTATATTTGTGAAAATATAAGCTAAACCCCATATACTTCCTGATGAGAGATTTCAGGGGTCACATCTGGATGGATATTATATATTATCAGATAAGTTGAGGTGACCCCCCCAAGATTCTTGTATTAAGTGATAAGATTATTTAAGAACATCCTTAAAGAAACTCAAACAATGTTTTATAAAACAAAAAACAAAAAACAAAACAAAACAAAACAAAACAAAAAACAAAAAATAAAAACAAAACAAAACAAAAAACCAAGGTAGGCAAGCTCTACAGCAACCATCTCAAAGACGAATATAGAGAAAATGAAAAATGAATATCACAACATTTGCAACCAGTCATATGTACAAATAGGCTAATCAAAGAAAAAGTCTAAGAAATCTTAGTGTCTTTAAGAATGCATGTTCAGTCTATGGCCACTATGGAAAAGAAAGAAATAGTAAAGGAGGAAAGAAGTTCTACTTTTCTGAGTGTTCTGGATCAGGAAGGAGAAACCCACTGCATGGAGGTGGTTCCATAGGTGACCTCCTACTTTACACTTTCTTGGAATTATGAATGATGCTTCTATAAACGTTCGAGTTCACATATTTGCATGAATATGTGTTTCCATTTCTCTATATATGCAAGATGAAATTCCTGGATATTCAACAGCCATAGGTTACCATGTGGAATAACAGACAGAATAAACAACCGAGATTATGAAATGTAATTTAATATATGTTTCATACTCATTTCATTTTTCTTTCAGGGTCAGTTTATCTCTGCTAGTGAGGTTTCCCACTGGTTTATTTACTTACTCTTAGTTATTCAATCACAACTCTCGAATGGTCGAATGGTTGTGTGGAATTGGAAAGTCCATCATCCCAAACATATTCAAGCCTTGATAGGTGAGCCACCATATATGTGTGTGTGTGTGTGTGTGTGTGTGTGTGTGTGTGTGTGTGTGTGTGTGTGTGTGTGCGCACAATGATAGCAAATTAGACACTCAATAGTTCTTGATATTGCTCTTTTGGTGTGTGACTTCTTTCTTTATTGTTCCTTGTAAATTTCATCTGTGTCAATATCCATGAACTCTTTTTTATTTTTTAAGATTTATTTATCCATTTTATGTATAGTAGACACTGCAGCTGTATCTTCAGACACACCAGAAGAGGGCATAGGACCTAATCACATATATTTGTGAGCCATTATGTGGTTTCTGGGAATTGAACTCAGGAACTCTGGAGGAACAGCCAGTGCTCTTAACTACAGAGCCTTCTGTCCAGACCCCGTGAACTCTTAACCCAATAGTCTCAACTCACAGCAGTTCTACTAGATTTTCTTACACTCTGGCTGGAAAGCTGTTTTCTTGAAAGGAGCTCTGAAAATGATAGAAGTTAAGAGTCCAGAGCCATTACTTATCTCTTCTCTTTGTTTCCCTTCTGGCAGATGTTGTAACTCCTCATTGTCTACTTTTGCAGTAGTGAGATACTTCTTCTTACATTTTCTTCCATGTTCTGATTGCTTACAGAAGGCTAGAAAATCCAACATTTACTCTATCATTGACAAAATGCTCCCACTACATCCCCAGATGGATTTCACGGGCCATTTTAATAATATTACTAACTAGTCTTTCTTTTTATCTCCATTTTGTAATTACGGTGTACATTTTATTAGTCACTGGAAGGTAGATCACTGTGACTCAGATGCTTATCTGTGAAGGGTCATGCTGGGAGGTGGAAGGTTTTCCAATAGAGTGGGATAAGTGGGTTTCACCCAGTACAGTGACTGAGACTTCTTACTATTTAATAGCCATTTGTTTTTTTGAGTCATTTGCTTCTGCCCTAAAAAGCAAATAACCAAATAGTATTCCACGGTGTCCATATTATCATTATCCATTCATCAGCTGAAGGAAAATTTGTTTGTTTTCATTTCCTAGCACAGAATAGAGTGACAATGAATATGACTGAGCAAGAATCTTTAAAGGAAAGGGATATGGATCCTTTGAGCATATGCCCAACTAATCGAGCTGCATTGTGCAGTGGATTTATCTCTAGATATTTGAGAATTCCCACACCAATATCCAGGTGGCTGCACCAAAGATTCCAAATAATATAGGCGATTACCTGGTTCCTTAGTTACTTCCAAGAACTCAAAGGTTCTAGTTTTGAAGACAACACAAACACAAACCTAAAGTAACTGAACTGGTACTAACGTTGGAGCCTCTTCCCTCTGGATTAGCTCTCATAATATAGAAACATGCTATGTAAGCTACCTAAGGAGAAAAGTAAGTAAGGAGAAAAGAAAGTAAGGAGAAAAACAAACTATCCATACCTGGAGACAGCATAAACTTTACAGGAGAAATTATTACTACAATATTCCTGAATCAATATAGCATCTATCTGTGTTATAAATATTTACTCTTGTTTCTCCAAGGATTAGTGTGGTCTCAGCCCTCACCAAAGAAGCTTCTTTTTCAGGCATATCAGAGATCTACAATTTTTTAATGCAGAAAATACAGCCTCCTGTGTTGCCCAGCTGCAGTTAATACATCTACAATACTTAACTGTAATGCTTATACGAGAAGAGGCCATGAGTTTCAGAGGTAATGTTAGAGGGGGAAGACTACAGTGGGTGATTACATATAGTATGCTCATGCATTAAATCCTCAAAAACATTTACAAAATACAAGACACAATTACAATTATAATGACATGCCATGTCTTGCTCACTTGAATGGCCATTCTTTAAAACAAATGAGTGGGCAAACATATGAATAAATTGGAAATCTTTGACATTGCTACTGGAGATAGAAGAGTTTCTAGTGTTAATAACTAACTAATTGATTTTGATGGGTCCCCAAACCTGACATTTTGTAATGTGAAGAAGTAAGTCACTTTAATGGTGTCTCAAAAGATTAATGACAATTTTGCCATTTTATTACTCAACCCCAATGCAAGGTATCTATCCAGAAGATATGAAAAAGTTTTATAAACAAAAACTTGCATGTGAATGTTCATAGTAGCCTTAGCCCAAAGATCTAAAACTTAAAAATAACACAAATTTGTGTGTCAAATGATATTTTCAAAATGTTAATATATTAATAGTTTGTCCAGTCAAAAGTAAAGCATTAACATATGCTAAAACATGACTGAACAACCTGTATTTTTCTAAGTAAAAGAAATGAGTCACAAAACATTACACATTTTTATGGTTCCATTTTCATGTGCCTTAATTAGTTTAGGCCATTTGAATAAATTGCAGCATAAGGTGGCTTATACAAAAACTATTTACTTCTCCATTCAGGCTTGGAGGCACATCTATAATTGGCCATTGGAGGCCCAAGCAGGAGGATCAAAAGCTGTTCAAGGCCAGTCTCGACTACATAGAAATTTCAGGACTATAGTGAGAGATACCTCACTATAGTATTAAAATTCATCCATTCATTCATCCATTCATTCATCCTCACCAGTCTTAAGGCTGAAACTAAGTATCTAGGTGCTTGAACATCCTGTGTCTGATAAAAGTCCATTTTCTGTATTACCTTTGTGACTCCCTTTGTGTTCTCATGTGGCAGTGCAAAGGAATAACATAATTCTAAGGCTGTTCATCACATTTCTGAGGAGTGGATCTTCATGACTTATTTACCACCACACCTTTGAGCGTGTACCTCTCAGCTCTCTCTCTTTCTACCATCAAACTGAAGAATAGGTCCTAAACATAAAATTAGAAGAACATAAGCATTTACCCATATGAATAATAAATGTAGAATGGGTACATTCAGAGAAAAAATAAACAGATCAGTTATTGTCATGGGGTAGGAGAAGAGGAAGTTGGGAGGTGACTTGTTAATGGGCACCAGATTTCTTGTTTGAATTATTACAATGTGTATAGAGTGAATGTAGATGGCTATTGTACAGCACGGTGAATGCACTGAATTGCTCAGTTTAAAGTGGTAAGAATTATACTAGGTAAATTTTGCTTCATTTAATGCAAAAAAGCTTCATACCTTCTCCCAAATCATAGGCTTTCTTAATCTGAATGCACCTATTTTGCTTATATTTATAATAAATATTTTCAAATGTGCAAAATTTGCTTCACATCATATAATCACACATATACGCATATACATACTCTATATAAAAACAAGGGGGTTGATACCATTTCCTTTATCCTAGTCACAAACTACTTCTCAAAGATCAAACCCATGCAATAAGAGATGTAGTTACTTAATGGTTGTTATTTTTAACAGATCCATCCCCCCCAAAAAAGTACAATTGTCGTCATCCTTCTATGGTCCTTTATTACCCACAGTATGAAATGCATAGATTCTGTACTGCTTTTCCACATCTGGTCTGTGCTATTCCTGTCTCTCATCTGGTATTCAATCACATATCTTCATCCAACCTACCTTACCACTGCAGTAACCCAAATGAAGTAGGAAGTCTCAGGTTTATCCTTAAGTATACATTGCTTCATGATTACGAAAGCAGTTACATGCTTTCAAGTTTGTGTTAACAGCCCAGTCCACCAGGAAACGATTTTGTTCACATACAACCAGACAGGATAAATGGCAAATTTTCTGTGCTTCCACATCCGACTTTTGTTTTTTTTTTCCTTTCTCACTTCCATCTAAACTAATTAAAATAAACTTTCATATGCAATATCAATAGAGTAATTTTGGAAACTATTTACTGAAATTAGATACTTTTGTGCAATATATTCTGCTTACAGTTCCCCTTCACAGTCCTGCATTCTCCCCATTTCCCCACCCACCCAAATCCATACTCCTTGTGAAATGGGAAAAAGAAACCATGAAGACATTGCAAAGAAGAGCAAAGGAAGAATGAACACACTGCTCTTCATTTTGACAAAGGAGCCAAGATGTTAACAATGAAACTGCCCTCTACTCTGGAATACGATGGGATTCTGAACACATGCACATAACTTGGACTGCTCAAATCACTAGCTTGCTAAACATGGACCCAGACATTCTGTATAAAGGAGGGAGCTGACCAGGGGATGAACAGTGAATAACTTTGGAGCAAACACCACTGGGAACTGAAAAGAAAACTCAAGGTATCAAAGAAGACATGGCAAACTACCAAGTGAGGGGGATGAGGATATAAAGAAGAGGTTGGCTGCCATATAACACAGGATGAAGACAGAGAAACTGTAGTAGTCTCCTTTCATGCCATTGCTGGGGCAAGCACCATGAATAAATGCAATGTAGAGAAAGAAAAAATTTCTTGAAGGTGACAGATCAAACCTAGACAGGAATTGGAAGAAGAAGCAATACAGGCTGAATTTAGTCAGAATGAGTCCTAGGGGGGCAGCTTGAAAGCTGGTGAATATGGCTGGACCAGCTGTTTACTGAGAGCTGTAATCCTCTGGGATTGAAAGCTAAAATGATCATGGAGGTGGAAACTGATTCTGGGAAAGACAGTTCCTAGGCAGGAACACTGACATTGTGGAACTGCTGGTTGTCATAGGTATGCATGTGCTCTCATTCCACACAGAACACATACAAGGTCACATAAAAGCAAGGAAACATGGCTAGGGTTTATGGCAAATTGGGCTCATTAGTGCTGAGTTTATGATTAGGGTTACAGATACAGTTCAACAGTAAGGACTCAGATTGCAAAGTTGAGGTGCTGCCTATATCCAGATACCTCTGGGAGCAGTGGAAAGGGAAATACATGTATACCTGTGTTGATTTGTGCCCCTGGGAAGTGGGAGGGGATGTAGGAGTCCTTTAAGAAAGTCCTGTTGAAGAGAGGCCAGTAATGGGCCCGCCCCTTTGACAATGACCTAACAATGCAGAACCTTGGTAACCAAGCAACCCACTGATTAGAGCAAGGCTTGCAAGCTCACTGGTCAGAGACAGTAGAGAGAAAAAGATGTTCTCTTGTTGACTTCGGACTATTCGAGGCTCAGACCTCAAGAAAGATAACAGGCAAGGCCAGAATGACAGAGGAGTCATTCAGGAATACAAAACTCTAGTGTCTTCTCCAAAGCTGGAGTTTGTAAGGGACTTAAGTATGGTATTTTTCTCCTCTTTCAAGTGATGGTCAGTTTGAGAAAAAGAAAAAATGGCTGATTGCCCTAAAGCTTGAACAGGCCTTCAACTTCTTCAGGCTCAATAGTAGAAGAAAGGCTCAGGCTTCTGTTTTAAACTACCAAGATTATCAAAGATCAAAAGTGTAAAGACAAATCCAGCCATCTTGGAAGTCCACTCTTTTTAGTAACTCTATGGTTCTTTTCATGACCTGTTTTCCTAACAGTGAATAATCTATTTAACTCCAAGTCCCTCAGTGTCAATAGTGATTTTTATTTTTCCACTGTTTCTCTAGCTCACTGCCTGTGTTTCTATTGGTCAGCTATGTAAGTTTTGTGTCTGCAGTTCTTGGTGACACATTCAGGCTACGAGATGCTTGAGACTGAAGATTTCCTTCTCCTTGTAGGATTTTTCAAATCTTGATTATTTCCAAATTATCAACTGCACTTGGAGTCTTCAAACTTGCATTCTCTGAACTTAGATGCCTCTGTTCCCATTGCCAATAGATTGAAATCACTAGCTAGTGTAGACATACAGCATACAGGGGTCTATTTAGTCAGTTTGCCAGAGTCCTGACTTTAACCTAACCATTAAGAAGAAAGTTCAGTCTAGATGCACTCACTTACACACACACACACACACACACACACACACACACACACGTGAATACATGCAAGCAGGCATGCACTCAGAGGAACGTGGAGGCATGCCTTGCTCATTCTCATTAGAACAAAAGGCATATAAAAGAAATAGGGAAAATAAATAAAAATAAACATGAATAGAACAAAACAAAGTAATAGCAAAGAAAAGACAAATAGCAAAGAAAACTCAAGAAATTCATATAGACACATAAACATATTCACACACACAGAAATCCCATAACGATAAAACTGCAAGATTGTATAAGCAAAATAAACATAGGGTAAAAAAAATGTGCCCAGAAACACAGTTATGAGATAAAAAAAAATCCTCCCAAAATACCATGGGACTTGTTCCTTGTTTTTTATTGTCCATCCACTTCAGGACACGAGCCTTGGACTTAAGTGGTTTGTATTCCCCGGCAGAGTAATGGAGAAGCCTAGTTTTCCTTTCTAGCATTATCCATTTAGGATGGCTTCTAGGACACTGGTGGGGCTTGTGTATACTTCTGCTCTCAGCATTGGACCTCCATCTGACTTCAACCTCTGCAGACTGTGCATGGTGCCACAATCTCTGTGAGTTCACTAGGCCCTAGTCCTGTTCCATCTAGAAGGCTTGGTTTCCATGGTTGTCTTCCATCCTTCACCTTTCAAAGGATCATGTCTGGACCATCAACATTAGCATCCTGTAAGAGCTTGTTACAGATGCAGACTTCCCACATCAGCCCCTATATGCTCGCAAGTGTCCTAGATGATTAGTATGTGTGGTTAGGTTTGGTAAACACAGTGGAGACCTCTACTTTCCTACTTACTCCATGATGCTTCTCTCTCTATTGTTCCATAAGAGCAACCTGAGCATGAAGCTTAAGAGGACAGAAAATATATTTTCTTCATCCTTATAAATCATGTTCCCAAGTGCTCTGATCTCAGATTTTTCATCAGAAAACATTTCTATAACTAATAGGGAAATGCAGTGTTTTGTGCAACCTCCTTGCAAGGTGTCAGAAATCTAGGACAAAAGGCTGAGGAGTCTATTAACATATCACAGCAGACACTGTCCACCTCTCCCAGCATCACTCCATCCCTGTGGCTCCTCCCAGATCTCCCAGCATCCCTCAGTACGTAACATTCCTCCAAGCATTTCTCACCCTGCCTCTGACCCTAAACCTCTCCCTCCCAGGGCTGCCCTTTCCCTTCCCTTCCCTCAGCCTGATCCCTATATAATCAAGCAAGGCCATGCAGGTTTCTCCTGGCCCAAGCCACCTCTTGATTTGCAGCTCCTCTCTTGCTCTCTCTCCCCCTCTGTCATTTCCTGGTCCAGTGTAGTCTGCAGACCATGTTCAGCTTGGGGTCCTTCCTCTACCTCTTTTCCCCTTGTATCTATAAAACTCTTCTCCAGCCTTTAGAAGTGGTTCTGACCTCCTCATTTTATTTCATCTTTTCATTCACTCCTAAGAGGGTTTTACTTTTTCTCCTCTTTCTTAATTACTAGAAGTCAATCCACCTTGCAGTGAGGTAACTCATTCCAAACAGGACATTGCATGGTATATACTCACTTATAAGTGGATGTTAACTGTAATACACACGATACCCATGCTATACTCCACTGCTCCAAAGAAGCTAAACGAAAAGGAAGGCACAAGCAAAGAGTCTTGAATCTCATTTAGACAGGGGGATAAAATAGTCATGGGACCCAGATGGAAGGAGGGAAATGAGAGGTAAAGGGGGGGTCAGGATCAGGTGTGGAGTAGGGACAGGAGATACAGCCAGGTGGCCATGAGAATGGATGGAAATCTGCAACTCACAGGTGGGGAGTGTGAGGGCTTCTCCTGGACAGTACAGAGACCTGAGAAAAGGGATGTGCTCAAGAATCAATGGGGGTGATCTTACCTGTAACTCATAGCATTGGGGATACAGAACCTGAAGAGGCCACCTTCCCTTTTTTTTTTTTTTTCATTTTGAAGATTTATTCTGGGTAAATTATGAGCGAATGTCACACATTAGTGGTATTTAGGGTATTTCCCATTGGTTTAGTGACATAATTTCAGCTGAGTGTGCACAAAAAATTTACTTTGCACTTCTTCTTTTTTTTTTTGATAATTTATTTACATTTCCAATGTTTCCCCCTTCTAGGTCTCCTCTTTGGAAACCACCTATCCCCTCCCATCTTTATGAGGGATTTCCACCTCCCACCCAACTGCCCACCCATTTCCATATTTCTTCCTAGACATTCGCGTTTACTGGGGCCTCTCCTCCCCGTGATGGCTAACAAGGCCCTCCTCTGCCACATATGTGGCCCGAACCATGGGTCCATAGATGTGTATTCTTTGGTGGGTGGTCTGAACTCCAGGACGACCAGGGGGAGGGTCAGGCCCATTGATGCTCTTGCTCCCTCCATGGGGCTGCCAATTCCCTCCGCTCCTTCAGACCTTTCTCCAACCCCTCCATCTGGTACCTCACTCTCAGTCCAGCGGTTACTGTTAAGTGAAACTTGGACATTCTGAACTTTTGGGCTAATATCCGCTTATCAGTGAGTACATACCATATTCGTTC